>OX422214.1:162743179-163424608 GCA_949130495.1 Sambucus nigra | reverse complement strand
GATATACCAAAGCATATACGTGACCATGATAATAAACATAAGAATCTATTACAACAAGTTCATATGCCTAAAATCAAACCAATAAACATGTGATATAGAAGAAGCTGAAATATGTCAACACAAATAACAGCAAAAATTGAAGAAATGTGGTATAAGATCAATAAGCATGTATGAACATCTATACCAAAGTCACCACAATATATCCGAAGATATGACTCAACATATAAGCTATAACAAAAACTTCTAAGATAGCATGGATAACACATAAGCACCAACAAAAATAAATTAAACAAACAAAACATGTTATTGGATTTTTTAACATTATATCAAAAACAAACGAAAAAAATGAATGAGAGAAACAGATCACACAAAGATCACAAGACACTCTCACAGAAAACAAAAAACTTAAAATCTTTTTGGACTTTTTTTAATTGAAACACAAAAAAACAATAACAAGTAAATAGATGTAACAAAATTTATATACAAAAAATATGACACAAATAATCATAAACACCCAACACACAGACTAAGACAAGATATGAACCATGAAATGATGTGATCTTACCTATAATACGCACCAAGCAATTCAAGTGTGGGGAGGATCATATGTTTTATCAATGAGAGGTAGGGAAACACTTGGAGATGACTAACCCTTTGAAGTGGAAACATACAAACTAATATTCAAAATACCTTAATTTTTCAAAACAGACATTGAAGTGGGATTCTTGGGTTTAGGACAAACCCTTGGCACAACATGAGGTTTCAAATTTAAATTACCCCCTTTTTGAAAACTATCCATTTTCACACAAATCACACTTCTCAAAAAAAATTCACTATCCATTTATGAGAAGAACCACTAAATTGCACTATCACATTTTTTAGAAAATCATTTTCACATGGCATAAACTCAAACTTTTTCTCAAAAAAAAAATCTTCACAAAATGCCTTCCACATTCCATTGTCAACTCATTAACATCCTTTATAATTTCATTCAATTAACTTTTAAAGTCATAAAGTAAATCTTATGAATATGAATCTAAGCTAACATGAGAATCCCTAAATATGAAACAAAAATTTATAATGTGATCAGTTCTATGACAATAAGTTCACACATAAGTTTCATGAAGAACCATCTTAGAATGACTCTTAAGAACCACTCTTGACATTCTTTAAATTTGGAAAAACTTGTTGCAAAAGTATCTAAAATGATCTTTTTATGACAAAATATTAAAAGGTAGGACTGGAAAGGTCCTTTCAAATCCTTTTAACCTTATTCAAAACATTAACCCATGGAAAACACTTGGTCATTTTCTTTATCGTTCAAAACACTACGATCAACAAATAAATTTTTCTTCAAAACTTGATTTTTCCCATTCTCACTCGAAGAAGGTTGAACCATTTGAATTATTTCATGAATTGAAATATTCTCCAACACTGTTGATCTAGAATGAAAATAATTTGTGTCATACCTTATAATTTTAATGCATTCATTAAATAGTGAATTTTTATATGTTCCTATTTATATGTGCTTGGAGTGACATGTGATGCCACTAATTATAATTCCATAAGTTTTGTGTTATGTGTATTTTATTCAAAATTGAATTATGACTTAATACGTGGGAATGAATAAATTGTTATTTGATAAAGAAATAATTTAATTATGAATAATGATTTTTTGGACTCATACAAATTAAAATATTAGGAGTTAGTTTTATGGCTTAGGTTGATGGCTGGGACATTTATAATGTTGGAATGGGACATAAACTGATTGGTTTTAAGCCCCATAGGCTAGTATGTGGTTTGGCCTATACTTCAGAGTAATTAAAAATAATTTTGGGCTTAATGGGCCAAGGTTCATATGGGTGTTAACCTTAATTTCGTAGTTAAACATATAAAAAGGGGGATTAGGGTTGTTAGGAATTATTTTAATACATGAGAAAAGAAACCCTCGAGAGAGAAGATGAATGCTACGTAGAGAAGAAGAAATGAGGGAAATTGGGCATTGGAGAAGAGTAGAATTTGGACTTTGCAATCGGATTCATCCTACTTTAATTTGGAGGAAATTTAGTTAGTATATTAATATAATTTTTTTTTTGTGTTAAAATATAGTTATGAATTGGATTTTATATCTAAACATAAAAATAATCAATTTAGATTGTTAAACAACCAATTTTAGATTCAACTTAATTAGAAAATTAGGTTCATATTCATAAAAAAAAATTAGTAAAATTCCTTATTAAATTGGATTATATGGATAAATTGATATTAGGATTTCATTACTTTTATGTGATAGAGGCAAGGACCATGTGTGAAGTCATGATTTGAGTCGATTTGGGATTTTTGGATGAAATGAAATTATAGGGTTCTAAATCTTTAGATCTGATATATAGCTCTAAATTTGATATGAATTGACTAAGCTTATAACAAATTGTACAGAGTTCTATTTTGTGAAATTTGTAAGGCAATTTAGTGCGTAAGGAAAGTAGTAAAACCTTGAATTATGCAGTTAATGGTATTTCTGGACATGAGGGTCATGACAGGGGCCACAAGTTGAAGAAAGACTGAAATCTGAAGAGTTTCGTGGTTTCCCCATTCAAATTGTGTTCAGTGTGTATTGGTCATGCGACGAATAGGTTTTATGTCCATGCACACGACCATGACATAATTGAATTTTTTTTTTTAATTTGATAAAGAAGTATTTTTAAATTGAATTTGGAGACATATAATTTTTTTATACTAATCTAAGACCTTTGATCTTATATGAGAAATTAGTTTGGAAGATAATGAGATTCATATCCTTCTTGAAGTGGAAATCATTGTATTGTACATCACACACGATACATATTAATTATGTGTAAATCGAAGATACATCCTAAAGGGGACATTCTTATGGATCATGTGATAATGCCACTTCGATACCTCGGTATATATGGGTAACTTGGGATGTACAATGGATATCACTGGAGTATTATATTACCCTGGGTCGAGCGACGATGCCCTTTTGGAATCCTGAGAGATTAAAATGGGATTACACTAGGCGGGCCAATGGCGCCACTTTGGTACTTCGAAAGATAGAGATGAATTATACCCCAGGTCGAGAGATGATTCCACTTAGGAATACCGACAAGGAGAGATGAGATTACCCTGGGTCGTGCGATGGAGCCACTTCGGTACTCTTCTAGTTATTTATACAATAATTAGTATGGATGGTACGTATGTCTAGGTACACGTATATATGTGTTTTCTCTTTATATATATATATATATATATATATATATATATATATATATATATATATATATATATATATATATATATATATGTATACACACACACACACACACACACCTTAGATGTATAGAAAAAATAATTACGAATATTCAAATAAAGTTAGTAACATGTAATCACGGGGTACACCTGGGTTTTGGATTTAACACATATGATACCGCAACCTGTTTGGGTTAGGATAACATAAAACTAACTAAAATACGAGAGGAAGATGCTTCATTATATTATTTTCCAAACTCCATTATATTCTTATACTTCATAGGCTTGGGGTTAGTATTAGTGTTGACTTTAGTCTTCAGTACATAGGTAGTTATGTCACCTCTGCCTTGAGATCATTTAAATAGTCTTATCTACCTTGATACAAGTGTTGTAATGTGATAGTACTAGTACCGTTGGTTGGTTCGGTATAGGAGTTATGTGGTTTACCTATGGTATGTTGAAATTATTTACTTTATGCTTTCAGTTTTCATTACAGTCATGCTTAGAATTATATTCAAATTCTTGGTTCCTGTAAGTTTGTATTTGATGTGATTAATCTATGTTTTCCAACCATTGATCAATCAAATCAATTTTCTTCTTTTCGCAAACATTCTTTTGTTCATTCACCAAAACATAACAAATTTCACAATGTTTTACACCTTTCGTCAAAATACCATTTTCTTCATTCGAAACAAAACATTCTCTCTTGCTGAAACTCACACAAGGATCATCCTCACAAAGTATAATTATACTAACGATTTTAGCCTTAAGTCCTTTAACTAAAATATCATTTTTAAGAATGATCTCATCTGAAATTCTAATTGTTCCCTTTTCGATCACTCTCAATTTCTTTTCATTTCTAAATGTGACCAAAACACTATTAAAACACTCAAAAGAAGTAAACCAATTTTTTCTCCCATCATGTGAAGTGAGCAACCTGTACCAAAATACCAATCATTAAAATTTTGAGAAATTTTGGTTCTAGATATTTCAAAATCCATACAACATACGTGACTTTGTTTCCTCACCAATTTTGGCTTCCCTTGATTTTATTTTCTCAAAACACTCACTTTATTTTGAAGTTTCTTCAACTAATTTTCAAGTTTATTTCTCACTCCTTGAAAATCAATTCTTCTTTAAAATTTAGGAAAATAAGACCTTGTCATCTCTTTGAAGTTTAAAACAAAATTGTATCAAGTTACCCCTCATGTAGCAATAGTAGAACTTATATCTTTGAAATGGATTTAGAGACTTTTTTCAAAATGTTGTACTCGACAAATTAATAAAACTCATTTTTCTTAGGAAAACATTAATAATGTCTAAAATGAGAACCTTGGTTGCTAAAAACTTTTCTTTCAAATTATTACTTTTAATGTCTTGGAACAAATTTGGGTTGAGGTACATTTTGATTCTTCTCAGCCATAGAAACCTTCATACTTGTACAATTGACGGACAAGACTTAATCCACAAGATCTTTTCATTTTGAACCTACTCTTTATGTGTTAGCTTTAGTAGAACTCTCTTCAACATCATCATTCTTTTCTCGTACAAAATTCATTGACGAATTAGTAAGATGGTCAAAATCCTCAAAAGCAATCCCTTTAGCACCATTCAAATCTTAAATTTTTCAAAAAGCATTTTATGAAAAATGTACAACTTACGTCATTTAATTTAAAATTAAATAGTTTAAATGGCTCCGAATAGTTTTTTGAAGAAACTCATTAATCAAAACAAACAGCTAACACAAGATGTGTATAAAAGATTATATGAACGAGTTATTTAAGGTATAGGTGTACCAGTTTTGAAAAAAATAACTTATATAGGTTCCAAATCAGCATAGGCTCAAGAAGGTGACGAGAGGAAGAGTAAGTAGGCAAGAACATAATATTTTGACATGGTAAAATCCCACCCAATTGTCAAAACATCCATGGAGGTCTCTACACCACAAAAGAAAAATCCACTAAAATAGAGTAACATTTTACAACCTATATAACAAACTAAATACACAAACATACCTAATCTAAGTCCAGAATGTTTACCAACTCCTTTGGATTATTCTGCCTCCTCTGAAGGTTATGATGTTGAGGTTATTCTCCCAGCTTTTTAATCGCTTCTCCTTTTAACTTTATGTCGACTCTAAAGTCAAGAATCTTTCCACCAACACTTTTTTAGTGTTATAGTGTGACAAGTGTAAGTGGTGAAGTGCCTAATCACATGCATGCAACCCACACACACTTATACAAACAATATTCCTAATATATTACAAATATTGTTCTAAGATGCAGTAAGGATTTATGAATCACGGTTTGTTTGATAGTCTCACACTACTGGTCTTTATTTTTATCCAGAGATCAAGAGGGAATCTTCCTATTAAAAGGAGCGAAGATCCTAAACACATTTTTTTTATTTGATATACACAGTTATTTCACAAATTGTGAAATATTCATGTAAGTGTGAATCCTCAATCAAGATCTTAACTAGATCTAAGTCTGTTTTTTCCCATAAAATGTAAACAGAAATGTATTTGTTGGTTTTGGTTTTAAAAACAACATGGAATAGTAAAATAAACCAACAAATGAAGATTTCTTGAAAAAAGAAATCAAAGTAGGTAGGTTATATGTGAGATGTATCACACAGTTTCACATCTTAACTTTTTATGAAGAGAAAATGAGATATAAACTTCGTGACTTGGTTGGAAAAGAGATTAAAGACTAGAGAGGATGGATCTTCACAAATGAAAACTCACTTAAACTCTCAAAGATTTTTCTGAGAAAAAAATTGGCTGGAGTTTTATTAGAGTTTTCTTTCTCTCTCTATCTTTTCTCTCTTTCTCTCTCTCTCTCTCTCTCTCTCTCTCTCTCTTTCTCTCAATTCTCAAATGAGCCAAATACTGAAAACGTTCCCCCCTTGCTCTCTATTTATACTACTCACAGAAGGATCTGGAAGGGTTGGACGATATCAATGTTTGAGATTAAACCTAACACAAACGATGTAAATCTAATGGCATAGGATGAACTGCCATTAAACGTGTCCCGATTGGTTCTCTTAACTTTCACAAGGATTATTACAAAGACATGCAAGTCATTGATAACTAATGATCTAAGGGACATGATTACCTCGTAAGGTTGTGAGAGGAAACAAACACAAATCTAATCGTTCACTGGCCAACATGTGTAAGGCAAGGATGAGTCCTCATACAAGTATTTATGAGTTTTAAAAAATCTCATTTTCCACCACAGAAGTCTCTGCCGCTTTCGGATCCTACCCAAGCAAGGTTTTAGGAAGAATAGGAAATTATAAATCAACCCACAAAATTTTTACAACCAAATTTTAGATGTTTAAAAATGTTTTATATATTCCTAAAAATTACTTAACATATCCCAAAAATTATTAAAAAATCATTTTTGTGGGAATTAACACACACACCCCTAAATTGATATGAATACAATGCATGAATGCAATCCTAGGTGCAGTGTTGGTATTCAACCTTTGAGGCTATTAGAGGAATTGATATGTAGAGTCTGAGGCTCTTTGGTAGATAAGGATATGACTCAATTTTGTCACTATTTCCTAACTAGACAATCTCATATATAATATAGACTCAAGGGATTTAATGATATAGGGTGCTTTAATCTCTCCCTTTGAAAAAATGAGGCAAAATCTCCTTCGAGTCATCAATGACTCGTAGGGATACAGAATATAAGAAAATCCTATTCTTATACAAAATTCTATCTATCCTATATCTTAGAAAAGAAAATTACATTACTCAACTAAATACAATCCAATACCCTAACAACATTCTGATAACACGAGGTACTGATATCTTGAAAATAAGATAACTAAGATCAAGAACTTTAGTTGAAGCAATCAAAAAAATGACCAAGCTAACTTAAAGTTTCTCCCCTATTTTGTCTCAAATGGATAAAGGGTCTACATACAGATAAGAGAGAGAAATATCAAAGCATAAATATCAACGAGGCACATCAGGGATCTCCTAAATAGATATAGGTGCAGATGATACATTAAGATTCTTCCACAACCATCCCAATCTATTTAAGTAAGGATTCAAACCATATATTGACCAAGGGTTTGGTGAATAAATCAACTAATTACAATTCAGTTGGAAGGCAATTAATTTCCGATTCCTTTGATTCGATAAATTCGTGTATAAAATGATGTTGTATTTTAATATGTTTAGTACGAGAGTGTTGAATATGATTTCTGGGAATATTAACCGTGCTTTGATTGTCACAATAGAGATGTAATTTTTCATCAATAATACCATAATCTCTTAACATTTGTCTTAGCCAAAGTGTAGGATGATAGTGAGACTAGGGTCTATGAATAACTGGAAAGGGTGAGGCATGATCCACTCCAATGGATTCTCTCTTCAAGATTATCAAGAACTTTGGACCATCTTCTGATGAAACCTTCTCCCTTTGGTAAAAATGGATCCCAAGTTGGAACTCCCTCCCTGCAAGAAGATGAACTTCCAAAACAATAATAGTAATTTTCTCAAAAATAGCTTCTGGGAGTGATGGCTGTCAGTGACGAGTAAAAGAACAAGGAACTTAGCACTAGAGAGAGTGGAGGGAGAGAATACTAGGAAGTTATGGTGTGATTTTAATAGAGTAACAGTGCTATTGAGTTTTTCTATCTCTATCCTTTTTTTACCTTGCTCGGGGGTCCTGTTTATACTTGGGCACTAGGGTTGAGTTAGAACTTTTTAGTGCCAAAAACTAAGAGGGTTGGAGAGTCACAAGATTTGTAGTGTACCATTTGTCCCTACTTGTGTGCAACATTCTGTCCCCTCAGACAGGTGCCACTTGGTGCAAACCAAAGTCAAAAAGCAAATATGTTTCCTAATGGAGACAAAATATCTGATTTGATAAATATCTTTTGAAACAGTAACTTTTGGTACAAACTTTGTAAACTTAAGGGGGGTCTCAAGGACCACCTCCTCTGGAATCTTCTTAAGCTTGAGGGGGTCTTGAGGACCCCCTTCTTAAATCATTTTTCTTTAAAGGTTCCTAGAGGACCCTCTCCTTTAAAATCATTTGATAAACAGTTCTTTTCTTATGAGTAACCCTTTGGATGCTCATCGTGGTTGTGTCTGACTGCGAGGTGTGTGAGCAGTGGGCGACCCTGGGGTCTTTCAAGTAGTTTTATCTAAATCCTAAAGTGATAAGTGGTTGAGCTTGCTCAACAAACATTGTTCCCCAACCGCCAAGACAAAAACTCCTAAGAGATCCCAACTGACCTTTTTGGCTCTGCCTGCTCAATTAGGCTACATGTACAAGAAAATGAGTGTTAGTACTTTTGTTCTTTTAAAGAATAACTTTTCATGGTGAGGGGTTGATCATGGTAGCCACTCCCTCATCGTGGCTTATTTTCTTGAAACTAAGGGAGAGGACCTTGAGGGTTCTGTGACCAAATGTTTTCTAAGGTTAAAGGGACCCACCCTGGGGGTTCTTTCTCCCATATGAGTTTCTGTCGGGACCCTGGGGTTCCTTATCGAGACCTTGAGGGTTCCTTATTAATATGAGTTTCTACTAAGACCCTAGGGGTTCTTTCTCAATATGAATTTATGTCGTAAAGGGACCCTGGGGGTTCCTTTTCAATATGAATCTATAAATTCACCTCCTCTATCGCTACGAATTCTATCTACTTGGGAGAATTTCATTACAAACTGGAATTTTCAAACATTTATGAAATATTTTTTACTTTTGTTGTAAAAAGGTAACTTGGGTAAATAGAGTGAAATCATCAACCTTAACAAGAATATAACTATTTCCACAAATACTAACAGTACGAGAAGGACCCATTAGGTCCATATGGATGAGTTTTAGAGGTTTAGTGGTTAGAACTTCTTTAACTTTCTTATGGTGAGCCTTTACAATCTTTCCTTCTTGACAAGGACCACATATGATGTTTGAAATTGGTTTGATTTTAGGAAGACCTCTAACTATCTCTTGAGAACACAATTTACCAAGGTTGTTATAATTAATGTGACCCAACCAATTATGCCATATCTCATTGTCATCCATTTTGGCAATGTCACAAATATTTATACTTGGATTAACTGTATATCAGTTATCTAGAGTATGGAGTCCTGTAATAATGCAATCACCATTTTCATTTAAAATTTTACAATTGTTCTTTGAAAAAATGATAGTATGGTTGGAGTCACAAAATTGCGATATACTTAGTAAATTTTCTTTAAGACCCTTTACAAAAATAATATTCTCAAGAATAGGTAATCCTTTTTCATGGAGTGTTTCTTTACCAATGATCTGGGCTGATACACCATCTCCGAATAAGACTTTAACTTCGGAGAAGTTAGTTTTATTTAAAAGTTTGGTATCATCCCTGGTCAAATGTTTAGAACATCCAGAGTCTAAATACCATCCAGACGTTGTGTGTTCATCTTTAAAAGCACTGATCATAATATTTCATTTCATGTGGGGTAATAGCTTATCTTTTCTAACCCAAATTTCTCTAGTTTTCAATTTGCACTTATTAGCTCATATTTGATAAAATTTGCGAGCTTTATCCTTTTCTCTAAAAAAATTTGCGCACATTTTTTAGCATGATAAATGGTTTGAGTATTTGGTTTAGAAAAGAAACTAGGATTCCTTCTTATAGATGATATATTAGTATTTGGCATTCTCTTCCTATTATGATAGTTAGAATTCTTATCCGGCTATCTAGGTAGGACATAATTGTTTCGACTTCTCCTAGAATAGTTGAAGTTATGGTAAACATGTGAATGATAGATTGGTTTATATAGACGTTTAGAAAAACATCCATCAATAAAATGTCCAAAGACATCACAGTATGAGAAATAAAGATAGCTCGTCGAGGGTTTAGATTCAGAAACGTTGTTAGACAAAGGTTTGTCTAAAAATTGAACTCTAGCCTTATTCCTAGAAGGAATAGGTTTAAATGATGAATCACTTTTTCTAATAGGAGGGCAGACATATTTATCCTTATGTTCAGTATTACGCTTAGAGTTACTTGATTCACCAATGTCTAGCTTTTGTTGTTGTGAGTCAAAATCATTTTTCAAGGCTTTAAAATCTGGACAAGTTTCAACAGGTCTTTTGTCACTAGACACAAACTTGATAGATTCAAAAGTTTTAGTTTGGTTGGAATTGTTTGGGTAAAAACCAATTCCAGTTCTATCACCGGAATTGGTCTTACTTTCAGCAACACAACCTTCAAAATAGTTTGAGTTATTTTCAAATTTAGCAAAAATTTTGAAGACTGTTGAAGTCTTTTATTTAGTTTGTTCCAATTCTAACAACGTCCCCACATATTTCTTTTCCATAATTTTATTTGATTCAGACAACTCTATCAATTTTTATGCAAACATTTTAGTCTCATTCTCGTGAATTAGACATTGGGAAGTGTACTCTTTTGCATTTTGTTTGACCATATGGTTTAGAGTTAATATCTTATGTGTAAGGTCTTTGAAGATTTTTTCAAGTTTTGTGCTTTTTCAGAGAGTTTTTGAGATAGTGTGTGAATGTTTGGCAGATCCTCATTGTCGGAGTCACTAAGTGTACAGTGTACAGTGTCCCCTAGAGATTCATATTTAGGACTGGCACACTGAGAACACACTATATATTAACTTACTCGAGTCTATATATATATAGGAATTCCAACTAGTTTGGATATTAAGATAAAGTAGGTTAGTTTTTATGAGTTGCTCCATCTCACAAAGGTGCAAGCATGAATGAAGAAATCCAGTCCAAGGAAACCTCAAGATCAACCTAAAGGGGAGTTAATTCTAGCTTTAACCAATTTAGGACACTTTCACTGCATATTATTTATTCCTATGTGCATATGTTGTTTTTAAACAGTTTAACTATTTTTAAAACAATTTAATTCATTAAAAAACATTTTTAAAACATTTGAAATAATATTTAGAATTATTAAAATTTGGTTTTTAAAAGTGCTGGGGTTAAACGTTGTATTTTATAAAGTGTTTTATTTCAGTAGAAGTTAGCTTGGGTAGGATCTCAAAGTTCTAGAGACTTTAGGGGAGTTTGTAAATATTTTCAAACATGTGTTTTGCATCCATTTTACACCGTACACGTGTTGGCTTCTGAGTATGTCAATTTGTGTTTTCTACAAGACACATTCCCCACATTTGATCTCAGTCCTTGGATAATCTTTATCAACAGCCTGCATGTGTTCATTTGCAATTCCATTGTTACCCATTCAATCATTGATATTAAGTTTTAGCATCACTCGTTGTAGACCATTAGATTGGTAATCAATAAATCGAACTCAATCTCAGACGTAAGATTGCCCAAGACTTTCGACATCCTTCCACAGCCAGTATAAAAATCCATTTAGTCTCACCCATTTGATAATTTCAGCATTCATCCATCCTGGGAGAAAAAAATAAAGAGAATGGAGAAGAGAGAAGAAAAGAGAGAGGAAAAGAAAAGAGAGAGCAGAGAGAGAGAAAAGAACTGATCTTTGTGAATTTACTTAGATCAGTCTTAGTGATTTACAAAGATCAGTTATACCTAGATCAGTCTTAGTGAATTTAAAAAGGAAGAGAAAAATGCATCCCTAGATAATAACAAAGGTAAGAATGCCATCTTTATGTCCATTAATGAACACGAATTCAAAAGAATATCTATATGTTCGACTTCTAAAGAGGTATGGGACACTATTGTCACTGCTCACGAAGGTGATGAAAGAGTTAAGGTAGAAAAAACTCAAATGCTTGTACAACAATATAACAACCTGATAATGGATGACAATGAATCCTTTGATGATTTATACATTCGGTTAACTTATATTTTCACTCAACTTCATGCAAATGGTTTAACTTATAGTAGAAAGGAAATTGTTCAAAAGACTCTTTAGTCACCGCCTTCCAAATTTGATAATAAAAGATATGCCATTGAAGATATGGACGACCCTAATATGACTCATGAATTGCTTAGTAGTAAACTAAGGACTGTGGAATTGGAGTTAGACTTCAAAAAGCAATAGACTAGATAGAACAAGAAACCCACTTGTTTTAATGTTGTGTTTTCATCTAAAATGCATGTTCCTAAAACAAGTTCTTTGGGCTTTGACCCTGAGTGTGCTGATGACTGTGATTTGGATGACCTTGACAATCAAATAGCTCTTATGAGAAAGAATTTCAAAAAGATTTTGAAATTAAGAAATGTTGTGGCCTCTAAACATGGCAAGTCAAATTATCAAGGAAATCAAAATCGCAGACCTCATGAGAGAGACAATGCCAAATACTCATATGACAATATAAGGAACTATGATAATAACAGACCTAAGAGAGAACTATAAGATGTGAAATGACATAGATGTGGTAAAATGGGACATTATGCTAGTAAATGTCTAATAAATATAGCAACAATAACAAGGCTAATGTGTATAAAATTTAGGATGACTCTAGTGATTCTGATGAAGATGAAACAGAGTCAACCCAAATGATGAGTATTGTATGTATTTTTTTGCCAAAATTGTATATAATGATGATAATGCATGTCTACCTACTCACGAATATGTGTTGCCTGCTAATGTTGATGTTAATACTACTTCTTCGATTGTTGAAAGTAATCTAAGTGTGAGTCAAAGCGTTAATATTTTCGACAAATTGAACGTGTGCGCTGGTCCAAAAGAACCAAGTATCATTTAAGGGGACACTTCACACGACACACTAAGCGAGTTTGATGATGATTTGCCTGATTTACCCAAGTTATACACGAAAACGGTTAAAAAGAGTGCTTGTCCTAAAAAAATGATAAAATCATTAACCGAGCATATCGATTTACTTAACCAGACCATTAGGAAGAATATTGAAGATTATAGTACCTAGTGTATTGCTCATGAGACTGAGATTCAAGAATTTTCCTTAAAAATAAAAGATTTGTCTAAGTAAAATCATGAGTTTGAACAAAAATATAAGGCAACCCTTATTGAACTAGAAGAGTCTAAGTAAAAAGTCTCAAATGTGTTTAAAAAATGTCAACACTTTGAAACCCAAGCTAAATCTTATGAGGAAATTGTTATTGGAACCAAATTTGACTCAGAAGATAAGTCTGGCCTAGGTTTTGGAGAAATAGTTCACACTAGTAAGATTGAAGTTTCTCCTGAAAATGTTACTTTTATTAAACAAGGCCAAACTTGTCAAATTGTTCAAAAAGGGAAATCTAGTTTCAATGTCTCTCAAGAAAAACATGATCTGTGCAATCAACAGTCTAATTCAAATGGCCATGCCAAATATGTTTCTCCACCCGTTAGAGACCAAAGACAAAAACTTAAGACTAGTGAAAATTGGACGACTATACCAAATAGAGTCAAACCCATCTTTAAAGACTTTAGTAATAAACTCAAGACCAACACCCATCCTTACTATTCTTATTGTGATGTTTTTGGCCACACTCTTGAAGAATCTTTTCAGAAAAGGATATATACACTCACCTACCTTAACTTTAACTACTCTAGAAAAGGAAGAAATACTTATGTTCTCCCTAGACAGGCCATAAGCAACTCTAACTATAAAAAGAAAAAGGGAGGCTCCAAAACTAAGAACAAACCATTTAGAAATACCCAACAAACCTTTTCTAAATCAAAAGGCCACAAAACTTTTAAAACTAGGCCAATTTGGATTAGAAAAGATGATCTATTACCCCAGCTCAAGTGCACCACTGTCATTTCTGCTTTAAAGGCACAAAGTACTGCAATTGGATGGTATTTAGACTCCAAATGTTCTAAACATATGACCGGGGATGAAACCAAATTAAAAAACAATACAAACTTGTTAGGAGGTAGTGTCATGTTTGGAGATGGTGCTTCATCTCAGATCATTATTAAGGGAACATTGAGTGAGGAAGGGCTTCCTGATCTAAATGATGTACTCTTACTCAAAGGTCTTAAAGCTAATCTCTTAAGTATATCTCAATTCTGTGATTTCAATCATACCGTTACTTTTTCGAAAAATGAGTGCAAAATTATGATGAAAGAGGAAACTATATATTGACAGGAAACAAAACTCTAGAGAACAGTTACATAGTAATTCCCAAGTCTGCTTCTTGCCATATTGCCAGATTAGAGGATTCTGACCTTTGGCACAAAAGACTAGGACATATGAATTTTGATAATCTTAGAAGATTAATCTCCCAAGAAATAGTTAGAGGTTTAACCAAAATCAAAAATTCTTTTCATCCGGTATGTGGACCATGTCAGGAAGGGAAAATAAGTAAATCCCCTCATAAGAAAGTTAACGATATCTAAACCACAAAACCTTTATAACTTATCCATATGGATCTCATGGGTCCATCAAGGATTGTTAGTCTCTATGGTAATAGTTATATCCTACTTATAGTAGACGACTATATGCGATATACTCGGGTTCCTTTTATGAAACAAAAATCAGATACCTTCGGTGAATTCTTGAAAATTATTTTAAAAATAAAGAATGAGAAGGATGCCCAAGTATGTCGTATTAGGCGTGACTGAGGTGGAGAGTTAAAAGACTCCGGTGTTACTTAATATTGTGTAGCCAATATCTATAAACAGGAGTTTAGTTCTCCTAAAACACCTCAGCAAAATGGGATCGCTGAACGCAAGAATAAAACTTTACAAGAAATGGCTAGGGTTATGCTACACCCTAAAAATCTTCCTAGATATTTTTGGGTAGAAGTCATTCAAACCTCATTCCATATCATTAATCGTGTATACCTTAGGAAAAATTCCAAACAAACCCCGTATGAAGTTTGGTTCAACAAAAAGCCAAACTTGATACATTTTAAAACCTTTGGGAGTATTTGTTATGTCTGTAAAGACAGAGAACGACTTTTAAAATTTGACACCCGAGGAAAGAAAGGAATATTTCATGGTTATTCCCAAAATAATAGGGCTTTTCGTGTTTTTAATTATCAAACCAAAACAATTATGGAATCATTTAATGTAATTGTAGATAATACAAGTGTCGGGAGTAGTGCCAGTCAATCATTGCCACAAGATCAGGATGAACAAAATTTCTAATTTAATCCTCACAAGACACTGACTTAGTGCCACCTGAGAATCCCTCCGTACCCACTTGGGTTTCTAAAGACCATCCTATTGAAACTGTAGTTGGTAATCCTCCTAAACCTATTAGAACAATATCCCAACTTCAAAATGTGGCACAATTTGTAAGTTTTGTTTCCCTTGAGGAACCTAAAAATGTAAATGATGCCCTTTCTGACTCTTTCTGGATCAATGCTATGTAAAAAGAGCTTGTCTAATTTTAGAGTCACGATGTGTGGTATCTTGTTCCCAGGAAAAAATATTCGAAGGTTATCGGCACATGTTGGATTTTTAAAATCAAAACAGATGAAAATGGGGAGGTCATTAGAAATAAGGATACTCATAGATCGAGGGAATTGACTTTGATAAAAAAAATTCACCTGTTACTCGTCTTGAGTCAGTTCGTATCCTCCTTCCATATCATGTCACTTGCAATTCAAATTATTCCAAGTGGATGATAAGTTTGCATTTTTTAATGGGATTTTGACTCAGGAGGTATACGTAAGAACAACCCCAAGGGTCTGTAGATCCATCACACCCTGATTACATTTTTAGGCTTAAGAAAGCCTTATACGATTTGAAACAAGCTCCTAGAGATTAGTATGAGCGATTATCTACTTTTTAGTATCTCATGGATTTGTCCAAGGTGGACACGCTCAAACTTTATTCGTTAGGAACGAAGATAAACATGTTTTAATAGTACAAGTGTACGTTGACGATATAATATTTGGATCCACTTGTGCTAAAAAAGTTAAGAATTTCTCCGACATCATGCATGCTGAATTTCAGATGTCACTTATTAGTGAGCTACAATATTTTTTAGGTCTATAAGTAAAACAATGCAGTGATGGTCTATTTATCACTCAATCCAAATGCGTTGCAGAACTTGTTAAAACATTCGGATTAGAAAATGCTAAACCATCAAGAACCCCCATGAGTACTTCAATAAAACTTAAGGATGAAAATAAGAAAAATGTTGATCCTACTCTATATTGAAGTATGATAGGGAGTCTCTTATATCTTACAGCTTCTAGACCCGAAAAATTCCTTCGAAATTTGTATATGTGCTCGAAATCAAAGTAATCCTAAGTAAACCCACTTATTAAGTGTGAAGAGAATTATTAAATATGTTAAGGGTACTTTAAAATTTTGTATTAGGTACACTAATGATACAACCAGTTTTATTGTTAGGTACACCGATGCCGATTGGGACGAAAGTTCTGATGATAGAAAAAGAAGGTTTGGTGCATGTTACTATTAGGAAATAATCTCGTAGGTTGGTCATATAAGAAACATAATTGTACTTTCTTATCTAGCGCAGAATCTGAATACATAGCAACAGGTAGTTGTTGTTCACAACTATTGGGGATGAAACAGATGCTTAGAGATTATGGTATCACAAAAAATCAATTAACCGTGTATTGTGATAACCAGAGTGCCATTCATATTTTGAAGAATCTGGTGCAGCACTCCCGAACTAAGCACATTAAGATTAGGCATCACTTCATCTGTGACCTTGTAGAATCTAAAGAACTCATCATTGAATATCTGAACACTCCAAAACAGCTCGCAGATCTCTTTACCAAACCATTGGAAAATCTACGATTTGAGTATTTGCGAACTGCTATAGGAATGATAACTCTCACTTAATTTTCGTCACAATTTATTATAACCTCGGTAGTATCTCGCGCATAATTGGTTTATGAGGTTTTAGGGCATGGTTGTCTACTAAATGACAAAAGATGCCTCTTCACACTAGTTTATGTAGGATAACCTTGATTCTTCCCTTGTTTATGGTTTAATTTGTGATTGACTCTGCATTTTTTTTACCCCATTGTATATTTGAGAAAAATTGGGGGAGAAGATCTTGAGTATTTTCTTGGCGATTTCTATATCGATTCCTGTTCTAACTCGACTAATATACCATTCAGTGTTTACTTTTGTTACAGGCATCTCAGACTAGTTGTATAGATTTTTATATTTTTAGGGTATTGGTCTATATTGTAGTTGAGTAATGTATTTTTTTCATCTAATTTTTGGTTCTAGGATGGGAATGTGTAGTTAGAACTTTTATATAGGACAACTAGGATTTTTCATTTTCACCCATGACTTCAGAATACTCAAGGGAATTTTGTCTCTATTATCCAAAGGGGGAGATTGAGAACACACTATATTTTGACTTACTTAAGTCTACATATATAGGAGTTTCAACTAGTTTGGATATTAAGACAAAGTAGGTTAGTTTTTATTAGTTTCTCCATCTCACAAAGGTTCGAACATGAATGAAGAAATCTAGTCCAAGGAAACCACAAGATCAACTTAAAGGGGATTTAATTCTACCTTTAACCACTTTAGAACACTTGCATTGCATATTTTTTTATTCCTACGTGCATATGTTGTTTTTAAATACTTTAACTATTTTTAAATCAATTTAATTCATTACACAACATTTTTAAAACATTTTAAATAATTTCTGGAATTATCAAAATTTCGTTTTTAAAAGTGTTGGGGTTAAAAGTTGTATTTTATAAAGTGTTTTATTTCAGTAGAAGTTAGCTTAAGTAGGATCTCAAAGCGATAGAGACTTCAGGGGGAGTTTGTAAATATTTTTAAACATGTGTTTTACAGCAATTTTACACCGTATTGGTGTTGTCTCCAGAGTTTGTCAATTTATGTTTTCTACAAGACACATTCCCCATATTCGATCTCAGCCCTTAGATAATCTTTATCAATGTCCTGCACGTGTTCATTTGCAATCCCAGTGTTACCTATTTAACCAATGAGATTAAGTTGTTAGCACCGCTCATTATAGACCATTAGATTGGCAGTCAATAAGTCAAACACAATCTCAGCCATAGGATTTCCCAAGACTTTCGAGATCCTTCCACATCCAGTATTAAAAACCATTTATTCTCAGCCATTTGAGACTTTTGGCATTCATCCATCCTGAGAGAAAAAAGAGATAAAAGGGAGAAGAGAGAGGAAAAGAAAAGAGAGAAGCGAGAGAGAGAAAAGAAAACCTAATCTTCTTATCAGCACACCTATGTGTGATTTCCTTTCACCCAAATACCATAAGCTTCAATGTTTCATACATCAGAAACCTAAACCTTGAGAGTTAGATCCATTTTAGGGTTTCTGTGAGATTTTTGTTGGGTTTGTTCGATATTTAAAGACCTCTTCAAATCTAATTTTCTCTCAGAACTCATCTCTAAGAAAATATCGAGTTTCACTATTGAAACTTGAGATTTTCTAAAAGAGAATATAACACGTTTACTTTTTATTCTTTTTTGGATCGTTTATCCATTCCGTTTCAAAAGATTTTGAAAACTAAACTTCCAATATTTTCAAGGTTAAGTCAGATCCTTAAGGAATTTCTGTCTCTTGAATAGTATTTCACATTTTGGGAAATAAATTTATACAAAAATAAAACAAGACACAGAGGACCTTGGCTAGTTTCAAAAGCAAGATTGTTTTTTAGATCTGGTCTTGATAATAAGCTTATTTGACAAAATGATTTGAATCAGAATTTGCATGTCATATAGATACTATTGATTCATAGGATCTTATCTGTATAAATAATTTGAGAGGGTAAGTTTCATTAATCTGCATTTAATACACATCACATACACATTCTCACACATGAACACTTAGGCATAGCGGTTCTGTTTGAGAGACTTGGAATTTGTTAGAGTTGTTGGAATCAGAATTCAAAGAAAAGGAGGTTAAGGAAAAGGCAAAGAAGCAACCAAAAAAGATCATTTCCAGTCAGAAAACCTTTGGATTGTAGTAGCTCATGTAAGTATAACTCTGAACTTAAATTTAGTATCTTTGTACGTTCTCTTAAGTGGTATAACTTGATTCTTTATTTTTGTGGATTTTTTATTTGGTGCCGTAGAGGGCACCGTCGATGTTTCCCTTGATTAAGGGTTTTACCACATTAAAATTCAGGTGCTCTTTACTTTGAATGATCCTAATTTATGTTGTGATTGGTACTGTATGTTGGACTTAGTAGATGATTTTTAAATTTCTAAAATCTTAGGTAATCAACTACCAAATCTAAACTACATATTCTTAAAACAATTTTGAACACATCTTGTGTTTTTATTCGAAAAGATTTTTGTCCAAAAAGTTTACTTTGAGTTTACTCAACTTATAATATTTTGTTATTAATCTAGTAAATAATTTTTTTCACACACCCATTTTCATCAACAATAGATCATTCCTTTTGACTCACACACACACCGTTTGATGAAGTATGATCATTATTAAGAAATAAAGCGAACAAATCAGTAGGGATAGCATCATTCGACATAGCATGATCAAATTCCTTATCATTAGTGTATATGATTTTGGCAAATAAAGACATACAGGGGTCAGAAGCTTTGAATGACTCAGGTTCATCATATTCTGATTCACTTGAGTCATCCTAAATCTTGGACAAATTAGCCCTAATGTTCTTCTTTTTATGAAATTGACTCTACAGTGACTGGCTATGTGTCGTAACTTCCCACATCTGTAGAATTCAGTGTTCTTAAGGTTTCTATTGGGATTGTTATGATACTCAATCTGGTGTTTGTCAAGTCTTTACTCATGAGGCCTATTATTAGAGTGGTTTAAATAGGTAGGTTTGCCTTGTCAATTTGTAATTTTATTTCTAAATTTCATAATTTTCTTGAAATGTTTAGACATTAAGGCAATATGATTATCCAAACTCTCTAAATTACAATTCTCATCAGAATCTAAGTCAATTTCAGGAAAATGACATTCAGATTTAGTCAACTTAGAGGTAAAGGCAATATTAGAGGTAGACTGTTTCTTATGGGTCTTTATTAATTGCTTCATAAATTCTAATTCCATTTCCACAGTCCTTAGCTTGCTAGTGATGAGTTCAAGGGTAAGGTTTTGATCATCCATATCCTCAATTGCATAGTGCTTATTGTCAAATTTTTCGGGAAGTGACCTTAGAATTTTAGAGACAATTTCCTTCCTATCACAAGTTATACCATCACCATGCAGTTTTGTCACAATGTTTGTCAATCTAATGTAAAAATCATCAAATAATTCAGTCTCGATCATAACTAGAGTGTTGTTCTGCTAGATTAACATTTGGGTTTTAGAAGCTTTAACACATGTGTCTGCTTCATGTGAAGTCACAAGAGTATCCCAAGCTTCCTCACAAGTTGTGCAGGAAGAGATCCTCTTGAATTCGTGTTCATTTATGGACATGAATATGCCATTTTTTACCTTTGTTATTACTAAGGGAGACATGTTTCTCTTCATTAGTGTATTCCCTTAGCAGTTTCCTAATCCTCTCAGTACTTGCTTCTGTGGTTGGTTTAGTAGGAAAAGTGTAACCAGTTTCAATAGCAACCCGGACATAATCTTCCTATGTCCCTTGGATGAAATCAACCATCATCATTTTCCAGTAACGGAAGTTGGTTCCATCAAAGAGAGGGGGACTAGACAGGTTACCTAATCTCTCAAATTTCTCTTCCATACTTTCTTTTAAGAAAATAATTTCTGAAACTAAAGATCTAAAAAAAATTGTAAAGCCAAGCTCTGATACCAACTGAAAAACGTACCACTTAAGTCGTTTAATTCAAGATTGAACAGTTTAAATGACTCCAAACTATTTTTTGAAGGAACTCTTTAATCAAAACAAACAGCTAACATAAGATGTCTATAAAAGATTATATGAATGAGTTATTTAAGGTATAGGTTTACCAGTTTGGAAAAAAAAACTTATATAGGTTCTAAATCAGCACAGTATCAAGAAGGTGATGAGAGGAAGAGTAAGTATGCAAGAACATAAGATTTTAACATGATAAAACCCCCACCCAATGGGGGAAACATCCACGGAGGTCTCTAAACCTCAAAAGCAAAATCCATTAAAATAGAGGAATAATTTACAAACTATATAACAAACCAAACACACAAACGAACCAAATCTATGTCCATAATGTTTACCAACTCCTTTGGATTATTCCGAGTCCTTTGCAGGTTCTGATGTTAAGGTTGATCTCCAAGCTTTACAAACGCGTCTCCTTTTAGCTTTACGTTGACTCTAAAGTCAAGAATCTTTCTAGAAACACCTCTTTAGTGTTGTAGTGTGACAAGTGTAAGTGGTGAAGTGCCTAATCACATTCATACAACCCTTACACACTTATATAGACAATATTACTAGAAAATTGCAAATATTATTCTAAGATGCAGTAAGGATTTCGGAATCAAGATTTATTTGAGAGTCTCAGACTACTAATCTTTATTTTTATCCATAGATCAAGAGGAAATCTGGATATTTAATAGAGCCAAGATCCTAAACACTTTCTTTTTATTTGATATACACGTTTATTTCACAAATTGTGAAATATTCACGAAAGTGTAAATCCCCAATCAAGATCTTAACTAGATCTAAGTTTGGTTTTTCTCATAAACTGTAAACGGAAATGGATTTGTTGGTTTTGGTTTTGAAAATAAGATGTAAGAGTAAAATTAACCAACGAATGAAGATTTGTTGAAAAAATAAATCAAACAAAGCAACTTATACGTGAGATGTATCACACGATTTTAGATCTCAACTTTTTATATGAAGAGAAAATGAGATCTAAACTTCGTGACTTGGTTGGATAAGAGATTAAAGACTAGAGAGGATGGATCTTCACAAATGCAAGCTCACTCAAACTCACAAAGGTTTTTCTGAGAAAAAAATTGGCCAGAGTTTGATTAGGGCTTTCTTTCTCTCTCTAATGGCGTAGGATGAACCGCCATTAAACGTGTTCCAATTGGTCCTCTCAACTATCACAAGGATTATTAAAAAGACATGCAAGTCATTGATAACTAGTGATCTAAGGGACATGATTACCTCTTAAGGTTGTGAGAGGAAACAAACAAAAATCAAATCGCTCACTGGCCAACACGTGTAAGTCAAAGATGAGCCCTTAAACGCATGTTTATAAGTTTTAAAAAAATTCATTTTCCACTACATAATTCTTTGCCACTTTCGGATCCTACCAAAGCAAGATTTTAGGAGGAACATGAAATAATAAATCAACCCACAACATTTTTACAACCAACTTTTAGATGTTTAAAAATGTTTTATAAATTCCTAAAAATTATTTAACATATCCCAAAAATTATTAAAAAATTGTTTTTGTCGGAATTAACACAAACACCTAAATTGATATGAATGCAATGAATGAATACTATCCTAGGTGCAGTGTTGGTATTCTACCTTTACGACTATTAGAGGAATTGATATGTAGAGTCTGAGGCTCTTTGGTAGACAAGGATATGACTCAATTTTGTCACTATTTCCAAACTAGACAAGATCATATATAATATAGGCTCAAGTGAGTCAAAGATATAGGATGATTCATTTTATTGGTCTTTTCCAAACGTTCCTCTAAATCAGGCTTCACATTCAGTGCATTAGACAAGTTACTCTTAAGCGAGACAACTTCTTTTTTATACTCTCTTTATTTGAGGTTAAACATTTTTCGCACTTTTTCAAAAGTACGTTTCATTTAAGGATCTAACTGATTTTACTCTCATAAGATGCATTTTTAACATTTACACATTTTAACTCACTCTTAATTTATACAATTAAAACAACTTTTTCTTTCAACATTTCCTCTTCGATCTTTTTTATTTTAATTCGCATTTTTATGTTAGATTTCTTCCACATGAGTGACTAATGAAATAATTTGTTATAAGCATGATTATTCTCACTCTAATCTTCATCATCTCTCTCATCATTATAATTATGACCAACTTCCAAACTAGGCTCACTACAGGTATGTGAAGTTTTCCTAGCTTGTTAAATAGGTGATGAAGTATCAAAATTATCAATACTCACTTCCAAAGCATACAAAAGAGACAAATCCATGAAGACATACTAATGAGAAATAAAATACACAAATTAAGGATCTAACTCAGGTTGTAAAGCCTAATATGAGTAACCCATCTCTGATACAAATTATGAAATTTGTGTAAACAACCTAAACAAAACCTAGAGGGGGTGAATAGTTGAATAGGTTTTTATCTTCCCTTTGACATTTCCTATACATACTTACACGTTCCATATGCCATGCTCTTATCATTCATATTATATCACTCATATATATAGCTATCTCATGTGCATATTTACCTCTTCATCACATGTATATTATTATTATTTTTAATCACATGCTTCACTTCATTTGAACATATTTTCATCCTTCACTCCACTTATATATTCTTCTTTTCTTCATTTCACTTGTACATATTTATATGCCTCATTTCACTTGTAAATATTCATATAATTCACTTTACTTATCGGTTTTATGTTTATCCCCACTTGTATATTACCCGTTTAGCACATGCCACGTGTATAAACATTTCCTTTTGCGTAGTTCTTAGTAGTTATACATATATCTCTTAGCATGCATACTACTTTTCATAAAATAGTAATAAGACACATGTTTTTTCACACTACATTACGAGAGCATTGATTTTTGACCTTACATTAGTCATATATAGGGAGTCACTTTGTGATGGTTTATCGATCTTCCAGAGACTGGTTAACCTAAGCAATAGGCCCCCAACTCCCATTGGATAAGTGCCCTTACACTATATCGTGCGGTTGCCCCGTATCGTACCGCTTGACTAAACTCATGATGGGATGTATTTAGAAGGAACACCTTCACTTATGTCGAGTATATTGACTTCACACTCATATATCTCGTCACCACGAGTTGTATAGGAAGGAAATTCACGTCCACTCGAGCATGTGATATGAATTTTCGACACATACATATGGATGATTTACTCGATAGGCAAAAGGTATATTGTGTAAGTCATACCAAAGGAAGGAACCCATACCACAACCTCCCTTACATAACATTCATATAGATTTCTACCCTAGGACCTCGTCATGGGAAGACTTATACTTTCAAGCTCTTCAGATTTTGGAATGCATGGATTTTTAAGGTAACAATAGGCTAGCCTCCACAACGTGGAACAATGACCTTGACCAGTCAAAAGAATAAGACGATGATTCAAACAACGAATCTACTACACTCCCTCCCTCTTTTATGGGATTATTTCCTTTGAAGAAGTTTTGTTCAAAATTAATGAGGTATTCAGCACCCCTAAGATTGATGAAGAAATAGGATTTATCTTCTACCCATCGTTAGTGGATCACATAACCCGCTTGTAACGTTATTATAAGGACCCAACTCCTATTGAAATAAATCCCGTCAATGAGGGAAAATCGGTTACTAGAGAGTTTCCAATAATAAAAATTACACTACAAGAAAGCATGATCCTAGAATAATTGAAGAAAACCTAGGCGAATAATACCCTACAGGGGTTATTCATGTTCTCACAACTTCAAAGAAAACCCCTCATTAACTTTCTCACATAAGCCTAGGTTCATCCCACTACATCTACTGACGAGGCTATTCATATAGTCAGTAGTGTGACTACTAAGAGGATCAAAACTTTTGTTGTGGAAGAAATTTCCAATTTTGGTCCCAATATCAACAACATTCTCAATATTTTAGTTGGGTTCTTACAAATATTGTCCCTTTGGTACTAGTCGATAATGATTCCTCTCTCAATGTATATCCTCCTAGAACGCTCCAAGGAATAGGTCTATAATTATCTGGCCTTACCCTGACATTTGTTTATGCGTGCTTATGATAATAACCCTCGGGAAGTCATGGGATCAATCTTTCTCACACTTGGAGATTGCCTAATTTTTCCCCAAGTTTATTTTCAAGTAATCGACCTTTCGTTATGTTTTAACCTATTACTCGATCGTCCGTGGTTGCAAAGCATTCGAGGTGTTGCTTTCTCCTTCCATATGAAACTCAAGTTGTTTGTAGACAATCAGATCATAAGAATCATAGGAGATGATGACAACTCAAATGGATTAAGAACTAGAAATATAGTTCTAAAGTATTGATACAAGACCATTGATATGCTACATTCTAGTTTCGAGGTTGATCTGTTACCTCTCCCAGCAGAGGATGACTTTAAGGAAATGGTCAGTCTATAACACATCACACTTAGGAATGTTAATGTGATCCAAATGGTTAAGGAGATACACTTCATTCTTGAAATGCGTCTTAGACATAGACAATAGAGAATAATTGAACTGATCATTTATTACGGGCCTCATGGATTACGGTACAAACCTTCACTAATAGGGCTCATAGATACTCCTCATAAGTATAAAAACATGTCATTTAATAGAAATTATGTCATTTACAAACATTCCCTGAACGACCATTTCATTAAAGCAGACGGATATTTCCCTTACTATGGTTTCCTTGAGAATTGGTATGACCAAACTAAGGAAAAAAATAAAACCATGGTCTAAAATATTCTTTGGAGATAAGATCACTTGAACCAAGTTCCCTAAGAACTAAGTGAAGTCATTATCAATCAAGTCCTCTAATTCAACCTCTTCTAATAGAAACAACACCTAGAACACTAATACTACAGTGTCCTTCAGCCTTATCGAACTAGTGATGGATATTTTCAGGATTTCCACCCATTCCAACATATTAATCTGGACCAACCATCGAATAACCTTGCTATATACAAACTTGAAACTGACCCCACTAGTGAACTTGTTGTTTTTAACTGGGGTAAGATGCAAATTTACCCTGAAGTTTGGGGAAATTCAATTTTATACCGTATATTTTAAAATTTCCAATGTTAACACCGAATTTTTAAAGTTCATGTAATTGAAACCACCTTTAGACTTTTGTTAAAATAATTTGACAGAACTTCATGTAGGAATCTCATTGGCCATCCTATGTGTTCAAACTTTATGTTATTTTCCATACAAAATTCCACATATGCAATATTGTTATTAATAACCTTGCTACTGCTCTAACGCCTCCGCTATCTCCAAACACAAACTTGCTACCCTTTCAACACCACCAAAAATTGCCCCTCTTTTATTATTTCTAACTCCATAATCTTAGGCTTCAAAAATCCACCCACTTAACCTCCAAATCCTCAAAAGCTCTACACTAATGAAGCTGTAAACCCACACCCACAATCGCAACATTCTTAAAAAAACCATCCCTCAAATTCAACTCCAAAATCGTTTACCACTACCGTACTTCGACCGCCAGCTCCACCTAACCCACCCCACCTTCATTACGACAAAAACATAAACAAACATATTGACAAAAACACAACAATATACGCTTAATACAATGTTATTTTGTGTCTATATATATAAATTTGAGTATGTATACTTTCTATTTGTGTGTATCATACATGAATCTATGTATACACGCACAAATGGAGTATTATATATATACACACACAAATATTATAGAGAGAGACAGAGAAAGAGAAATAGAGAAATGAGGATGGAGGAATCATTCAGAGGTTGATAATTGCATGTCAGTTACGTCGAATGTTGAGTTATGGATTTAGAGGGTTGAGGTAAGATAGAGGAGGTCGAGTTTTGGGGATAAGGTGTCATAGAGTGGGGGTTATGATTTGGGATTGTGGAGAAATTATGGGGATATATGGTTCGGAGTGAAGGTAAGATAAGAGGAAAGGTGCAAGACGATTACGTGTGGATGAATCTTAAGGGAGGTTAAAGAGAGAAGGTGGGTGCATAATTTGGACACCGTGAATTAAAATTAGGGTGTGGGTCATCCGATCTCAAGTGATAAAATTGACCCAAACACGATCCCCCAAAAAACCTAAAGATGAGCTATAGTAAGGGGAAGCCAAATGGTCCAAACACCAACAAATTAAAACTGCAGGGGACAATTTGAAAAACTAAAAATTTTAAAAAATCCCCACAATTCCTGGTTGGGATCTTTAACTCTTCAATTAAAGGACCCAAGGACCTTCTACCGAAGGGACCTTTAACCCTTCTCTTAAAGACCCCTCCGTTAATGATTACCAAATTTAGCCAAATATCTCCACAGTCATCGACGTGTCATCCTACCATGGATTGACCAACCAAAAGATTTAACCTTTTGATCAAATTCCCTAAATTAGATATTATAAGTAGAGGTTCCCTCTAACTTTCAAAGTCACCAAAAAACCCAATGTTGATTTTGTTTTTTAACTTTTCCAATCTTGAGCATCCGAGATACCTGATCTCATTTTAAAAAGTCCCGAATACGTTTGAACTTCAACAAAGTCACTTCCACCCTAAAGAGGTTCATACTTCTGAAACGTTTCCTCTAGAAGACAAATAGAGGCAAACCGTTATGTGCATTCTGCGAAAGTCAGAACTTTTAAATGAAGCTCTGCCCGACTAAACGAAACTTTTCCCAGCTCAATCACCTCAAGTGGGGACACTCCCCTAAGAAAAATTTGGCTCAGTCTACAAGGGTATGGACAATCTTCACCAGTTTTTGTTCAAACACTCCACATATATATTGTGATAAACTATCCATATTTATTTATCACTTCTAGCCCGACCCCCATTTCGTTGATCGGGTCTGCACTTTACAACATTTATAATTTAAATCCTAGTTTTCAACCCAACACCTCTTTTAATTGACTTGACATGTTCAAATAATAAATAAATGTTAATCAAATGCCACAATGACGAAATGCAAACATGCACACTTTTCAAAATTGTTCGGAGGAAAATGTTAGTGAGTTGAGTTAGTCCAAAACAATGCACAAGCCAAAATCTAAAACATAACTATTGCCACTGCTTTTACAAACGAGAAAATCCCTCTCCCCCCACAACAGCACCCTGAATATGTGTTTTCATATAAAATCCATGTCAAACGTTTTCATTAGTTAATGTATTTTTAACATAGACATATATCAATCCAACACAATGGAAGTTTTATATTAAGGATTAGGCTCCATAACTAGAGTAATGCTGAAGATTGTGTACCTGGTATCCTATTGTCTACACCCATAAATATGCCTCGTTTGTTAGAATTTAGTTGGATTTGATCCCAATTATCTTTGGGTTGGTAGGCATTATACTAAACTAAACTCGTGTATCCCAAACCTTAAAATACGTCCTCTGATGTATTATTTCTTAAGGATACATCCATCCCCAGTCCAAACTCCTCCCCCCCCCCCCCCCTCTTCTACCTCTAGCCCCATAGACAAGGATGTCTAAAAAATTGCATCCTTAGCACTACACCTCCAAATAGGTTTGAAAGTTCAACAACACCCTCGAGTCAATGATCACCTTACAATCGATGGATGTCTTTGTCGTCAACTTTAGGCCGACTCCCATTATGAAACTCTACCGAATCTACCATAATGTGTTATAGATTGTCTCTCACCCTATCAGGCAAAGTCCTACACTTGCACACATATGACATTGGGGAACATGAACACCCGAACTATGTTGGACTTGATCTCATGCATGTATAAGTATGTAAGCACAATACTGAGTCCTTACGAGGAGCACATGCCTTGACAATATATCTCTTGATATCATGACCGTAAAAATATGTAATTATATTTTACCTCTCTTATAACCTCTCTCATACATACTGTATACAGATATAAGACTATCTCAAAGCCGCTATCTCTTGTGAAAACCCATACAAACATGAAAACGCGTAAACACACAACACACAATCGAACTGAGTAGGTTTTGATCCCATGTCTCCTAGGTATTTTGTCCCAATACCGAGACTTTTTTGTGAGCACGATCCTCGACAATACATCTCTCATTATACTTTCATAACAGAAATGCACCCATCTATCACATTGCCTTTTGTATCTCTCCTCGAACCAATAAAAAGATATCAAACTATCACAGTTGACCTCTCTTTCCCACATACAAACACACTAATGGCCACCCATTACACAAGCATGGAGTAATGCAAAAGCGACCTTATGTAGTTGCATCGTCTAAACCGATGTTCCTACACCTCTCACTGGCACCATTGCATACCTAAGCACTTATCTACATATAAGGTATTCTTAACCTAAGGCATCAAACCAATTCCAAAAATAACTAAAAAGTAATCAAATGTTATAAAGAGCGATAATAAACATATAATTAAGGAGGCATAAAGAACAAGTGGGTGTCTAACAGCTTCCACACTCATGACATTGTTCCTAGAATCTTCAGAATAACCGCATGCCTAAACCTTCCTTGGGATTATCCTTAAAGTCATAACAGGAATCTTTTGATTGTTTTTTACAAAAAAAATGGCGACTCTGAACAAACCAACCAAACCCTTTAAGCCTAAGCCTAAAACCATGGGTGTGCGACTCAAACTCTACATGGTGTCAAACATCTGGTTTTCGAACTGATAACTCCACCTCATGGGGAAGCAACGAATCAGGAGAAAAGAACCCCACATCCACCATGAATAAATCCAAATTCCTCTCCAGCAGATACATCACGGCTTGGGACCCGCAAGACCATACTGGCAACTCCGCTTGGGATAAATCAAGGTAACCTAACTATCTTTATGCTTCCTTCATAAAAATGCTTAATATTTCTCCCTCGTGACTACTTTATGCAATTTTTATAATTTTTTAGTTACATTAGTTTTAGAGTCCCTCATGACTAGATATGTGCTTAGGTCCCCATGTAAAGCCCTGTATAATTTCCCCACCATATAGGTATGGGCGAAGAACCTCACGATAAGATAAACATCAAAGGATTAAGAAATAAAGATTACTTGCTTACATAATGCATTTCCTAGTCTTTATTTTCATATTATTTAAACCTTGCACCATCGATATTAAAAGCGATTAATCGAAAGGAAGTTCGTAGTTAGAAACGTCTCTTCACCCAAAAAGAGGCTCTTATTTTAGCAAAGTCACTTCTCCCTGAGGGAAGTTTATACTTTAGAAAAACTGGTTCCTCGAATGCAGTTCGTACTTGTTAAAAGTCTCTTGCCAAAAAGGCTAATAGCTGATGGATACTCTCATTATTTTTGCCCACTCGTCTGGTATATAGAGCAACTTATCTCCTGATCCCAAAGTCCTGACAGGTAACGTTTGAAGTTTGTTCAGTGCTGGGGTATATAGAATATGTTTTCATAACTATTCACTACTAAGGAAAAGTGGTTTCACATATACCTCAAAGGTTTCTCAGTCCAAGTAGCCCAGTATATCAGGATCCATGGCAATGAAAAACGATCCACCGATCACATAGTCACATCACCCTTCGGCATAATAAAAAAATCCCCATGAACGCACCACAGTGAAAAAAAGAAAAGATACTTACTGCCCATTCGCTTCGATGAAAAGTTTTTAAAAATTGTCAGACAATTATAGCCTGGTCCGAAACCCATCAAATTCTAGGCTAATGTCTTCCCATTTCTAAGTGGAGGAAAAACAGTCTAAATCCGCGAGTTATTGTCAAAATAAATTTCTTTTATGTTGAGTTCCACTACTCACTTTATATTTGGAGAAAATAATACGCCACAACCTATTACTTCCTATATTCTCACATGAAAAATGAGAGCTCTCCCTATTTACTTGAATCCAATGGGACTCAATTCAGTCCCCCCCCCCCCCCCCCCCCCCCGTGCGCGCACAGAAGATACTACCAAAAAATTACAAATAATAAAATACCATCCTCATACGGTTAAATATAGACAAAAGAATTGCATTAGAAAGCATCATGCATATGTAAGTCCTTTTCCCCCACAAATTGTCCTTTTGTCAGTCCTTCTGTATGGAAAAACCTCAACGAAGGTGCCTTGAATTTGTTAGTAGTTGCTATCATCAGCAAAGGGGTCACACTATGTTCCCAATTTTGAATCCCAACTTTGTTCTCCATGCGGATGACTAGTTTTATTCAGAGATATCCCCACTCATGACTGCCAAGTCTGCTCTGTTGCATGCTCAATGTCTATCAAAGAAGATCAAACTCCAACTGTAATGGACCACGTTTTGAGACATCTTGAGAACATAACCACTTTGCATAATAAAAGATAATCTGATATCAGGGCATAAGGCCTAGCATAAGTCCTTTTGTAATAGGCAACTGCTATAATCAGAATAAGAGAGAACGTACATCCTACCCCATCCCAAACATTAAACACCATTAGCGGTGGTTACCGAAGTTGTACCAGTTAATTCCAAGGATCAACCTGTGACGGTCCTAGCACTGGATCCCCAATTAACGTCGGCACCCATTATTCTTAAGTACCACTTTCCCTATAGGGATACTTTGAAATCTATTAGCAGTAACCTGAGTATCCACACATCGCCTTCCAAACCCACAAGACGAATCTGTATCTCCTCCACGAGCTAACAAAGTTATTCTCCCACCTCCAAATAAGGAGATAATGCAGGTCCAATACGAACTGCGTCCCATTTAGGAAGCCCCTAGAAAGATGAAATCTATAGATGATCTAACTAACACCGAGATGATGTTCCTCTATCCTGAAGCCCGATTGCCTTAAAAATTCAAACTTCAAATCTTTAAAACCAACAAAGGACTTGGCGGCCCACCTGCCCACTTATCCAACTACCACCTTCAGATGAAAGTCCTCAACGTGGGCCTACGATCTTTAGATAGTATGTTCTCCTCCACTCTATTCAGAGGAGACCTTACCTTGTTATTGGGTTTAAATGTGAGGGGACTACCAAAACATGGGACGATGCATGTTATGGTTTCCTGAATCAGTAAGACTATAATGATGAACTTGGAATCATTCATAAAGTCTTAGAAATAATGAAGTAAGTAGAGAGAGACATTTGGCACTTTCTCCATTCGTTGGAGAGAGAAAGCGGATTATATAGTCAATCACCCACCGAAAAATGATAAGATAGAGAGCATGATCAGGAAACTCTAAAAACTAGTAAAAAATTAATTCAAGATCACATGGATCCCCGAATTCAAGGAAATCAACCGAATTGGGTGGAAGATTTAGTAAGGTTTGGCTTCTAAGGCCACTAAATTTCCTAAGGAACCTTGTCGAGCTAGCAATCAGTACTCCACCTGTTAAAACTCACATTTCTACATCTCAAATCACCACACTCGTGGTCATTCAAGAATCGACATCACGCCCAGTTGCCAATATTTCCTAACCCATGGTAGATACCACAAAACCTTTATAACCAGGTCCCCTTTCCAAAATCTATCAATTTGTGCCTCCTCCCAAAGAGATCAAAGCACATCTTAGACATCTCACAAATATTTAGGCTCCCCTCAACCGAGTACACACCGCCCATAAAATGGATGGTCTCCTAAGACCTCTCAACCTTAGACCACCCCTCTCATTCCAAGAGAAGCGCAGGTGGGCCGACTTCCATTATCAGTTGCATCAAGGACTCACTCACATTATCGATAACTATTGGGCCTTGAGATTTTGCATCCAAGAACTCATTGATGATCGAAGCCTCATCTCGCGAAACCCAAATGTCACAAAAAAAACCTACCATATCATCCGAACCTAGGCACTAATGCCCTGTCAGACACTCCAATTATAGACAATGCAGGGTGGGGTTAAATGAATTAACCACTAACATTCTAATAAATTACCCCACATATTTAATCAAATATCGATTTATGATTTATCAAGTTTTACTACAAACAAGACCCTACACGGGCTGAGATATTATTATGCGCAATTAATATATTGTGTATACTCCGCATTTGATGGTATACACTAGACAATGCTCTAGTAATGATTAATTAATTAGATGATATGACACCACATATATTGTGTCAAGAGGAACCATAAATATTGGACACTTGGTTCCATAAAGTACAGGACATGTGTTAAGCCCACTTAAGGCACTTTTTCTATAAAAGATGGTCTTCCCACCCATTTGTTAGATGACGGTCTTGGGAGCAAAATAAGGAAAGGAAACATAATTCTCCTCCCCCACGCACCTTTGGAGCTCCGTCGCGGACATGATAGTGACGAGCGGATTTTTATAGTTTCATTATACGGTATATGGGCGTTTGAGAGGGAGATAGCCAGATTTGGCACCCCCACGCACCGAAACTACCAATACTGAGCGATCGAGAGGTGGTTCGTCGAATTAGGAACCCCCACGCACCACAACCATCAAAATCGAGCTTTCTCTAGCGTATCGTACAGACCCACGAACTACGCAGACTTTGATTCCACAAACATGAATATGTAGGCTCAACCACGTTGCTCAAGTCTAAAACAAGCTTGACGCAGTGCCTCCTCAAATATGCACTCACATCTTTTATTTGGCTACTCCTCTGGGGAGGTATTCGTGATTTTGGTTGCGTAACGTCTCGTGAGCACACACGGAGAACTTGGTGGCGGTGGAACACTTTTCTTCAACAAAGATAAATAATATTGCTTTTTATTCCATCATTTACTTTATGAAGGTATTACATATATCTTTTTTATGATGAATATCACCAAGGTTCTAAAAAACGTGGGGCGTGGTTGAGGCGTGGAGGCCAAGCCTTAAGCCTTAGAAGCCTAGGCGGGCCTAGGCGTAAAAAGGCGTGAAAAGGCGTTTAGGCCTTCATAATATATTTTAATATTTTTTAACCATAACAAGGCTATTAAAATACAAAAATTGCACATATCATAAAAATATGTTTGAATATATGCAAATTAAAATACTATCTGATTATTTTGGATAAGATAATGGCCTGGTTTGTAAACAAATTCTTTAAAACGCGACATCGTTTCACTAAGGCATTGTTGTTTTTAGAAAAAAGTGCGTCGTAAGGGTTTTACCAAGAATAAGGCGTGAAAAGCGTAAGGCGAGGCGTTTCTCCTAAGCCTTAAGCCTAGGCGTGCCTAGGCGGAGCCTAGGCGGGTTTTTTAGAACAGTGAATATCACAAATCATGTTTGTTAAAATATAGATAAAATTTGTTTACATTTATCTTCAACCAGAATATTTGAAATATTCAGATGAACAAAATATACGCATGAGTGATGCCCCTGAATAAAAAAATTATTATATCTGATTTTCAACATTAGTTTTGATAAAATGTTTTTTTTATTAGCCATAATTATTGGCCACAAGATATTATTTGATTATGTATAGTCCACAAAAAAAAGGACATGCAGATTTTAAGAATTTATGTGTGTCTATAGTATTAATCTGACCAACAATCTATGCAGATTTTAAGAATTTATGTGAGTCGAAAGCTCTCTAGCAAAATTGGCATTATCGTATTATATAATAGGCACTACAGTAGCATGTCATATCTAGAAGTAAAAGATAAAGAAAGTGGATTCCAGCTATTGCCCACTGTATATACGAATATCTGATGCAAACTGACCTTTGAGCTGTATAGTACACTACCCAAGTTAATATAACACATTTTTACAGCTGTACAAATGTACTTTAACATTATCTCACATAAAAAAAAATCTTATCAACAATACCAGTCAAAATCGATAATTAATAGAAAATATTTATTTCTTTATGATCTACTTTCAGTTGATGGGATGGGTCGACAAAAATCTGGCAAGAGAAGTACATTTTCAGTACCATACTTCGTTCGTTTTCGTCTAGAACTACCACCGGCAGCCATTACAAGCTTTGAGTTTTATATCAACCAAACTCGTACTTGAAATGAAATTCTTCAAATACAATACGAAAAAAATAGACCGATGATGATATGACAACAGACCCAACCCCCATTCAAACAAGTATTCGACGCACATCACATTGACCCACTTCTGAGGACCTTCATCTCCGAGACACCTCCGTCGGAACCCAAAACAACAACCTGGGAACCACTTAACCCACGAGGCACTATGACCCCTAAACAGCCTCTTCCGAGGACCTTGATATCAGAGGGGCTTTGGCCTCCGAGCCATCTACGACGTAATTGAAATAACAAGCCTCGAACAAAACACCTCCTAACAGGTATCTTTGAATAGATTAACCTTTGAATCACCTTGATTTATGACCTACCCGAGTCCAGCCGACTGAAACGATCAAAACCTGAACAACCGTGAACCTTCGAGCTACTTTCTAGACAAATAAAAAAACTAAGACCGAGGCACCTCAAACACGATCCCATCCGAACAGCTGCCTCCGATCCAGTTGATCTCTGAGCCACCATGGTTGTACACCCTCGACAGCTTTCAGCAAACCATTAAAAATGCACTGGGAGTTGTAACATGAGGTCGTTCCTCCCGATCCACCGCCATCTTTCCACAAAAGCTGGGGTTCAGTGTTGAAATGAGACATTTGGACTCTAAAGTCCCAAATTAGTTGGTTTCACTTTATATATAAAAGCACTTAAATATCAGCATACTCGAGGGACCTTTTATAGGAGGCATAGTCTAAAGTGAACACCACAACTCGAATATTCTTAAAAGTAGGCTTGGTACTATTTATCTCTATTCTAAAAGATCCGTCTAGGATCGTCTAACGTTTGAGAGAAACGCATCGTCTACGTTTTATTACGCCTTATTCTTGGTAAAGGCTTAAGGCACACTTGTTTTTTTTTAAAACAAAGGATTAGTTGACAAATATTGGTTATGGCGCATGAATATGAGAAAGATCGCTACCAAACATATGGATATATTTTCAAAATTCAAGGTATGTACTATTTTATTATATTACTAGCCTTGGAATAATTAAAATAATAAAAAAAGAAAAAACGTCTTTTTACGCCTAGGCATGCCTAGGCTCCTAAGGCTTGAGGCTTGACCCCTACCCCTCGACCACGCCTCGCGCCTTTTAGAACCTTGCTATTTATATGTCACATTTGTATATTATTGCACTGAAAAAAGATTTAAAAAAAGGCCAACATAAAGGCTATCACCTATTTCATTTAACTTCGGAGGATATGACATTTAATTTATGCGTGTTTTATTTATACACCTTGAAAAATATTATTCAAAAAATATTTGTACTCTTGCACAATTTTAAGTTGCTCCAGTAGAAAAAATATTTATTTCTGAAAAATCAAACTCCTCGAAATTGCAAATATTTTATTTTATACTACGAGGGACCTTTTTTTTTAAAGACATAGTACGAACATGTATCCGAACAACATTGTCAGAATAGAAATTTCGAAAAACCATATGAAAAATTATATTTTTCGAGTGACCTTATCAAAATAATATTTTTGCAAAAAAATTGCTCAAGTCATAATACCCCGAGCAAGTGCCTCGGAGGGACCTCCTCGAGCAGCCTCTTTGAGAAGCCTCTTTGAGCAGACTTGGGGGAACCTCCTCGAGCAGCCTCTTTGAGCATCCCCTCCTCGAGAAGCCTCTGGGGAAACCCCTCGAGCGGCTCACAAAATATTTTTTTTTAAACTTAGCATTTTTCTCAAGTCATGGTACCTTAAGAGACCTCACCCGCGATGCCTAGAGCATTTACCTTGAGCGACCTCACCTGCGGTGCCTAGAGCTGGTACCTCGAGTGACCTCACCTGCGGTGCCTCGAGCCTATGGCTCGAGCAGCCTCGTCCTAGTGCCTCGAGTGGCCTCGCATTAATGGATCGAGTTGCCTCGCCCTAGTGGCTCGAGCGGCCTTGTCCTAGTGGATCGAGCAGCCTCATCCTAGGTACTTCGAGTAGCCTAATCCTTGGCACCTCGAGCGACCTCGTCCTAGTGACTCGAGCTGCCTCATCCTAGTGACTCGAGCAACTACATCCTTGGTCGCCCGAAAGAATTTTTATGGTATCTTATATTTGATTTATACTGACTATGATTTATTCACATGCTGATGTTAGATACATGAAATTTGAAATTGATATTTATTACTTATCTCGAGGTGATCGAGCATGCGTATTGACTAATTTATTTTATAAATGACTTAATAGACCAGTTCTGAGTTTTCTCAGCTTTGATAAAATAGTGGTGGCATGAGATAAATAGCTCACTGCATGATATATCCACACACTATCAACCGCATATTATAGCATATCAAATTTGCATCATAAAGTTGCATAGAATAATATGTTTATGATTCCTCAAAGCATGTTTTCGAGTTTATTTTATTTTATTGACATGAAATAAAATAAAAGGGGAAAGACATACCCCATATGATTATTTACGGCACTACAATATGCCTCACGAGTTAATAATATTTTTTTGCACGAATTCGGGATGATTTCTTATCCTTGCATATATTGAACGCATATGATCAAATCGAGATCGAGCGATTACATCAGGTCTTACATATGTTAAGGCCAAACGCTCAAGAGATTTATTTTTTAGTTGGAGGGAAACACCCCGTGAAATATATTTAAATGCTTTCAACTCTTAGATGGTGTTGTAACCAATTGTTTATTTTTCTTTACTTTACTTTATCCTGAGATAAACGACAAAGAAAAGTAAAGAGGGGGAAAAGTACTGTATGTTGTACCACTTACAATTAGGAATAAACATAGGTGACGAGCATGATCAGATTCGGTCCCAGAATGGCCGCCATCATTGATGAAGCATCCCCAAAAGAGATCCCATAATTGTTCAGCATAGCCACCGGATGGCTCATAGATGGCACTGATTATATGCCATTACTTCATCAAAGCGAAAAGGGGCAAGCAAGATCTCCCGTAAAACCTGGAGGATTGATACAGAGTTTTCATATAAACCATACCAGTATCATGGTAAGTCGCCCACAAAGGTGCATTATAGATTTTAGAAACCTTACTAGTATTGTGGTAAGTCGCCTGGAGAGGTGCATTATAGATTTCACAAACCTTACCATGATTGTGGTAAGTCGCCCGGAGAGGTGCATTATAGATTTCACAAACCTTACCATGATTGTGGTAAGTCGCCCACAGAGGTGCATTATAGTTTTCATAAAATCTTACCAGTTTCGAGGTAAGTCGCCCACAGAGGTTCATTATAGATCTCGCAAACCTTACCAGTATTGTTGTAAGTCGCCCACAGAGGTGCATTACAGTTTTCATAAAATCTTACCAGTTTCGGGGTAAGTCGCCCTCAAAGATGCATTATAGATTTCACAAAACCTTATGAGTTTCGAGGTAAGTCACCCACAAAGGTGCATTATAGATTTCATAAACCTTACCAGATTCGAGGTAAGTCGACACCGAAGTGCGTTACAGATTTCAAAAATCTTACCAGTTAGAGGTAAGTCACCCACAGATGTACATTATAGATTTCACAAACCTTACCAGTTTCGAGGTAAGTCGCCCAGAGAGGTGCATCCTAGTTTTTACAGACCTTATCAGTTTCGAGGTAAGTCTGCATTATAGTTTTCACAAAAAACTTGACAGTATTGTGGTGAGTCGCCCAAAGCGGTGCATTACAGTTCTCATAAAGTCCTATATTAGAAAGCTCGCCTGACCCTCGATTATGGGAGATTATTCCTATAATACTAGGTCCGCCAGACCGTCGATTATGGGAGATTGTGCCTATAAGACTAGATCTGTCTGACCCTCCATTATGGGAGATTATGCCTATAAGACTAGGTTTGCTTGACCCTCGGTTATGGGAAATTATGCTTATAAGACTAGGTCCGCCTCCATCCTCGGTAATGGGAGATTTATAGCCTACATTAATAGGCCCGCCTGACCCTCGGATATGGGAGATTTATAGACTACGTTACTAGGCCCGCCTGACCCTCGAATATGGGAGATTTATAGCCTACATTACAGGCTAGCCTGGCCCTCGGTTATGGGAGATTATGCCTATAAGATTAGGTCCACCTCCACCCTTAGTTATGGGAGGTTTATAGCCTACATTACTAGGCCCGCCTGACCCTCAGATATGGGAGATTTTGTTTTCTAAGACCAATATGACTTGTTCCGCCTGACCCTCGGTTATGGGAGATTTTGTTTTTAAGTCCAATATAACTTTGCACGCCCGACCCTCGCTTATGGGAGATTCAAAGTCCTATACTATTAGGCACGCGTGACCCTCTTAATGGAGACATAAAGCCCTACATTACTAGGCATAAATTTGATTTATGGGAAACTAAAGTACGATATTACTAGGCACGCTTGAAAAAATTCCCGAGGCACTAATATTTGATCGACCGGGTACTCTTGATAGGTTTTGACCCTATGATTACAAAAGATCCACTATACTTATATAAGAACCAATTGGTTGCTCGAGCCAGTACATCTGGCAAGTTTGTTCTTCAAAATATTTGAAGCCACAATAAAATTCTGGAGACATGCTCATTCTAGAGGAATACAGGCAACCCCTCGAAATACTCCTCCAAAATGAAAATAAAGGAAACAAAGATAGCCCTCAAAACTACATATAGATGATATATGCATATGTGTGCATGATAAACAGACCAAACATGGTTATTTGATGATTTTCTAGTTGAATAGGCTAATTGATTTATTTCGTACACATAATTGATACGTCTCAGCCGAGGCCTCAACTATGTCTAAGAGGGGGAAAATGTTGGGTAGGTTTAAATGAATTAACAACCAACACTCCATCAAATTACCACACATATTTAATCAAATATTGATTTATGATTTATTAAGTTTTACTACAAACAAGACCCTACATGGGCTGAGATATTATTATGCGCAATTAATATATTGCGTATACTCAACATTTGATGATATACACTAGACACTGCTCTTGTAATGATTTAATTAATTATTTGATATGCACCACATATATTGTGACAAGTGGAACCATAAATATCGGACACTTAGTTCCATAGAGAACATGACATGTGTTAAGCCCACTTGAGGCACTTTTGCTATAAAAGAGGGTTTTCCCACTCATTTATTGGATGATGGTCTTGGGAGGAAAATAAGGAGAGGATATATAGCTCTCCTCCCCCACGCACCTTTGGAGCTTCGTCATGGGTTTGATAGTGACAAGAGGATTTTTATAGTTTCATTATACGATATAGGGGCGTTTAAGAGGCGAATAACCTAATTTGGCACCCCCACACACCGAAACTACCAAGACTGGGCATTCGAGAGGCAGTTCGCTAGATTAGGCACCCCCACTCACCAAGACCTCCAAAACCGAGCTCTCTTTGGCGTATTGTAAGGACCCACGTACTATGTAGACTTTGATTTCGCAAAGACGGATACATAGGAGCAACCACATTGCTCAAGTATAAAACATGCTCGATGCGGCGGCTCCTCAAATCTACACTCACATCTTATAGGCACCAACCCCTCCACACTGATAGTGCCCATTCATCACTAGTCGAGGATAAGGACACACACTCAATTCAAAACAGCCACCCCTTTAGGAACTCCTACATCTACTCAAAAAATAATCACCGAAATTAAACCCACCATTGACTATATGACACTATCCATCATGTCCAAATAGTTCCTATAGAAAACACTACATCTTGAACTTACTGCTGGGCACGGAATTTATGCCCTTAAAAGAGCCAAGACTCCTCACTCCTTGTCCAGCAGAATTAAATCACTTAGTTAAAAGGGAGGAAATGTATAACAAAACTCTAAAAGCACTCATAATATCTCCATTGTAATACCAATCCCATCCTCCTGATGGGTAGGATCCATCCTTATGTAAAACCTATTCGCCCTCAATGATTCAAGAGTCAACAACGGTGCCCACTCATACACTATAGCCAATATGCATTCGCTCAACTCTATAGGAAACAGTAGTGGTGCCAGTTCTTCCAGTCACCGGACAGAAGGACACATATTTCATTCTCCCAGATATCTCTTAAACAAAGATAAGTGAATAATATAGATAACTTAGGGCATATGATCACATCATTTGGAAATTTTGAACCTATCCCAAATTGTTGCCATAAGAGAAAGGAAGAGTCAGGTACCATATCGCTAAAATGGATACTTCTGAGAAGGTCGAATAAAGATCTAACCATGGATCAATAGCTTACGTCGAACACACGAACCATTAAAAAGAGAGATAGAACCCCCCTCATCAAGGCCTGAGGGTCATGGTCATGCAGATACTATTCCATACCCGATATGATATACAATGAGGAAATACCACCCAAGAAATCCTTAGAGAAATAAATCTCAAGATCTCCCTCACACTACCATCCACATGATGAGAATAGACATTGAAGGTTTCATTGACCCATCTTAACTGATATGTTAAAATCTTGGGCTAAAACCCATTATGAGAAACATTGCCTTTAAAAAATCGAAGCTGACTCCAAGACCTTCAGCCACCGATCCTGACTATGTCTATTACACACACCGCCCCGAGCAAGGTATTATGGATTTATTATACCATCTCTTGATCACCGAGGGTAAGATATTCCCAAGGTTCAGAGATGAGTACTTACTCAACCCCTAAATCTGGGAGATGATGACACAATGGGACTACTCCTTCAGGAAAGGACTTGGACTTCACGAGCAAGGGCCCATATCCTTCAAAGCTCCTAGTATTAGAGATTAGAAATTGGGGATGAGATATAAAGCTACAGTAAAATATCTTGACCAACTTGAGTAGCACGAACACTAAGACTTGCCATATGAAAAACTGAGGCTACGCTGCAGATAATTTACGACTAAGTCTCTCATACGAGGGGTCACAACTCAAGGTTTTCAATAACAAGGGCGAACTCAAACACCCCAACATCAATGTATACCAAAGCAACCAACCTACCGGATGGGGAAACTTCCCCTTTAAAATGCAGTTCCATCTGTAATGCCATAAAGATCAATTCTACTCTTCCCCAAGTCAATCTTACTATATAAGATATTATTCATCCCTATAGTGATCTCAATTTTCCCATTCTACATCTAGCATTTGACCTCTTCATACTTGGAGTATAACCTTGGAACCACCACTACACCCATGTAGGATGCAACCATGGGAACACTTGACTAGTTTCTACCCACACAGTGGGCCTAATCTAACTTCAAAAGTGTATGACCTGTTGAGGTCTCCCTCCACTAGAATGTCCCCCCATAGGTACTCATACACTTCTTAGATGGTACTAGTCAATCCTAGGGGAGAGAATATATAGTATCCCAATACTATTATGGAGCCATGTTTTATCAGACCTCCAACATTGTCAAGAAGATGAACCGAGAAGAACCTAAATTTTTTTTTTATACAGGAGAGTACTAGGAAAGCGCCTCTGTCAAGATCATCCATGTCTGCAAAATAACTGCCTGATAGTCATTACCCGACGGCTAGACATGTCCTAAAAATAAGGGCAAAAATCACAACCCAGACCCAAAACTTGAACCTATCTGTACGATTGATAGAGGGATATTTCTCATGAAGTCCATCCAAAACATAGAAAAAGGATCCTAAAAATAAAAAAAAAAGCCCACGTCCTGGACTGCATCAAAATGATGGCCCCAATGCCAACACTGCCTACCGCTAGCCCTACATCTTTTGCTTAACATTTTCTCCATTTAAAGAAAGCTAAACTTGAAGCCTGGGAAGAACTCGTACTCTCTCAGGAAAAATATGTTGACTTCATCACCAGGTAAGGTAAATACACCACTCCTTTGTATCCATTCATCAAGGAGAAAGTCCCCGATAAAAAAATTATCACATCAGTTCCTAGGAAAAATAAAAGAATCCAAGATCATCTCTATCGTATATTAGCTAAAATTGCCATCTGGATTTTTATCTACATCTCGAGAACATCGAGATGCCCTCATCCCTTAATCATCCTGAGATTTTACACCTACGAACCTAACTACGATTGAGATGTCAGCTACCATCGGATCCATCACCATGCGATAACACATTAGCTTCTCTGATGAAGACCTCCCCATGAGGTTGTAATCAGTGGTTCGTACTTCACACCACCATTAAAACCGACTAATAAATTATTCCTTATGTATTAATAGATAATAGGTCCGACATTAATGTATGACCCCTTCGTACTACAATCGATATATGATAATATCCTTAGAATTTACACCATCCTTTATGGACATCAGGATCTCAGAGAACACTCATCGAGAAGTCTTAGGAGTCCTCATCCTCACTCTCATAATAGATCCTATCAAGTGTGATGTAGAGTTTAAAGTACTCAACACCCCATCCAACTTTAACCTTTTTCTCAAGAGATCCTGAATACACCCTATGGAGGTATTACCTTCATAATTGCACATACAATTTAGGTTCTCATTTTAGACAGAGGTAATCACAATCCAGGGGGAAAATTACTAGGCCACAGTTGCCATCACAAGTACCATTCTCCTTCTAGATATCCACCACAAAAATAGAGACATCTTCCTTAGTGTGTTCCGAATCATCCCACTTGCTCATATAATAGAAGATGATATGGTTATTCCTAGTATAGCCACTCGAATCATCCAAATAATGGTATACGTTCCAGGGCCAGCTTGGAAGGAATCAACAACGAACACCAGAAGTCGTCACTACTATGTAATATAAAGGACCCTTGAGTCTTTGGTATACCCCTAACAACAAAGCTACATCCTCGATCCTAAAGATCCCCATTAAGGGTGGAATGGTCATTTTTGTCTATGAAGAGAAGGATTTTCGTACCAAGGATTCTCTAAACCATAATGGGATAAATAAAATAAGTCCTTGCAATCGGGGATAGAGATCCTCTATGAGGAAAGGCGATATGTAGATTAAGTGAAGATCCGTTCAATGTATGATAGGATGGTAAGGAATATAATAAGGTCCCAGAACGATAATCTGAATGGGATTTACATGTGTTATGTTGTGATGCAGTTGACCTAGTAGTCATGTTAGGGTCATCAGATCTAGCCCCCGCAGAACACTTCCTTGACTGGTACAACTTCTTGATCACATAATGTATCATTACTGAAAATGGATGATTAGTCAACATCCCTAAACTCAATATCTACATTCGCGTACCAAACTTATCAATCCCGCCATGCTAGACACGGCCTTCGATCGAGCATTAGGGTTTGACCTACATTACCTTTCAGAATTATCAATGGAATTAAAGAGGAACTAGCTCTTGATGCAATACCTATTTAAGGCACTCCCCTAAACTGATCATGTGGTGGGGCTAATAAAGGATCCAACTACGAACTCTAAGGGGGAAGCAACCCAATTCAAGGAACACAACCTCCTCCAACTTATAGTCTATACCAAGGTCCTTGAGTTAGCGAAGGACACTCCAAAGGCACCTCGATAAGATCTAGTCCATGTCATCACCAACATCATAGGAGTCATGCTACTCAACAACTGGACTTCTGTCAAATGCATCCTGGCCCTTGTCATATGTAGGCCCTTTGAGTGTATCACGTTAGCAGAAGAGTCCCCTTTATTCCTTCTCCTGATGTATCCCTTTATAAAGTACACTTTTCTTCTATTACCAATGATGTCCTTCCTCTCTTTGATGGAATAATGTGTAATAATTTACAATACTTGCTTGCGTGTGTTACATGTGATGATTACGAATCTAATGATGGATTAGAACTCACACCAACTAATTCTAAATCTATGGACCTAAATTATGTAAAACACTTAAAAACTTAACAAAAGTCAAAATAAATTAATATCTTGTAATAAGGATGACACAACAACCATAAACATGGGCACTCTCCGAAAACCCAAACAGTTACAAATAGGGTCTTCCATAGATGAGAATGAATAAAAGTAGTTCACATATCTCCTTACCATCTTTTTAAATGTACTCGTTTGGTCTTATGCCAACATGAAAGACGTTGACCCAAATATTGTTAGGCATGAGATACCCACTCTCCCTGATAGAAGCCCGTAAAGTAAAGACATCGTAAACTGATATTCAAATGGTCATTCAAAGAAAAAACTGAAGTAGAAAATAGCTCAACTTCGGTTTCATCCGAGTTACATAAAATCCGACTTGGTTAGCCAACATCATACCAGTACCAAAATCCAACATCAAAGTCCCAATGTTCATAAACCACATGGATCTCAATAGATACTTCTCCAAAAATGATTTCTATCGACCGCACATCAACATATTGGTAGATATTATAACTAGTAAGACGCTAAAGTCCATCATAAACAAATTTGTTGGATACAACTAGATAAGAATGCACCCTGATCACCAAGAGGAAAGTGGGTTTATGACCCGTAGGGGATGTAATGTTATATAGTTATGACCTTCGATATGAACATTTCAGTTGAAACTTGACAAAGAGAAGCCAAAGCCATCCTATATGATATGATATACAACAAAGTGGATGTCTACATAGATGTCATTATCATTAAATTCAAAGATCGATAAGGATACATTCCAAAACTTCAAAAATTCTTCCAAAGGTTACGTCTCATAAAAATAAGGTTATATTGTAAAACAATGTGTCTTCAAAGTAACTAAAAGGAAAGTGCTCTGATTCATTGTCAGTAGGGAAAACTCACAGTAGACCCTGCTAAGGTCAAAGTCATATGGGAAATGTCACCACTCAAAATAGAGAAAGAAGTTAGATGGTTACTAGGCCAAATATAATTCATCCATGGGTATACTAACCATCGTACCATCATCTGTGAACCCATCTTCAACATTCTCAGTGAAGACTCACCCAATGAATAGATAGCTCAAATCTAAGAATTATTGGAGAAAATATGAGATCAAATCACTTACCCCCAACTAGGACAACCTCTCTTACTATACATGACCATAACTGGCACAATTTTTGGAGCCATGTTACCCAATACATTGAAATTTCCTGAAAGGAATGTGCCATCTGTTATGTCAACAAAAAGCTAGTCTCCTATGAGCTTAAATAAACCACCTCTGAAGAGGCTTGTGTATCTCTCGTGCGGATCACTCGCAAGCTCCGTCACTATATGATGTCCTTCGGTGTATGACTCATCCCCAATATGGGTCCCCTAAACTACCTCTCTGAGAAAACCTCTCTTTCTATATGAATGGACAAATTGCTACTGATTCTATCTGAGTTTCATATCCAATATGTCACATACGATCCTCTCGTATTTGCTCGGAGGACAACCCCTAATAGATGAAGAAGACCAAAATGAGGAAGAATTCACCAACGAGGATATCTTATCCCTATATGATAGAGACAATTGGGAAACTACTTCAAAGTGTCCTCCAACAAAAATGTATTGAGCATCGGAGTGATCTTTATCAACCCCACCTCAAGACGACTCCCCATTGCTATCAAACTCACCTATGAAAGAACCAACAACATGGAAGAGTATGAGGCTTGCATCAAAAATATAGAAATTTCCTTAGAATTGGGAATCACTAACCTAAAAGCTTAAGGAGATTCCATCCTAGTGATTAGTCAAATATTTGGCAAAATGGAATATCTGGGATGATAAACTGTAACCATACCATGCCTACATATATAAGGTGCCTTTGAGATTTGAATAACTCGAATTAGAATTCATCCCAAGGGATAAAAATAATTTTGAATCTCAAAGAACGTTTTATAAGTAGCTGGATCACTCTTTCTTACTTCTTTAAGTTCAATGCCATTGAGAAACATCACTAGTACCCATGGAGTGGTACTACGACATATGAAACTTACTCAACAAGAACCACTACCCACCTGAAACCTCTTTTAATGATCAATTCATTCTATAATGATTAGGAACCCAATTCATTATCTGTGGGGAACAGCACTAGAAAAGATCATTCAAAAGAGTACACTTACGATGCGTCACAGGAGACGATACCTTCAAAATCAATGAAACTATCCATAGTGGCAACTGTGGCTTGCACATGATTGGGAACACTCTCTCGTGGAAGAATCTCACTGTCATACTACTAGACTACCATGTAAAAGGATTGCCAGACTATGTTAGGAGGTGCATTAAATGTCAACTGTACACATCATGGCAATATCTACCTCCCGAAGAACTCAATTGCATGACCTCGCCTCGGCTTTCTACATTTAGAGGATAGACATCACAAGGAAGGTAACTACAAAGGCCTTCACAATGCATAAATTAATGCTAGTCGTCATCGGCTATTTCACCAAATGGGTCAAAGCCGAATCATACACGGTGATATACTATAAGAAAATGGTCAATATTTTGAAACATCATCTGCCACTTTGGTGTACCCCACAAGCTAGTATTAGATAACTAGCCTCACTTTGAGAAATATGTCTCAAACCTTCTACATAATACATGATTACTCATCATAAGTCATCTCTTATATACCACAAACTAACTAAGTAGTCAAACTTGCTAACAAAGTTGCCAAAAGAATCGTCGGTAAGATGACCGAGACTTATAGTGACTATCAAAGAAACTTTCATACGCCCTCTATGGCTCTAATGCGATAGAGTTAAACTCAATAGAGGACACCCCTACTCATTAGTTTATGTCATGGGAGAAGTCCTACCCATAGAATTTGAGATAGCTCCTATACAGGTCAGGCACGAGAGCCATGTGGTCGAAACTAATTGGGTCCAAGCCTAATAAACTGAATTAGCTCTCCTTTAGGAAAGGAGACTGAAAGACACTTATCACAATTAGTACTACCATAAACGTATCACCTAAGCACTCAATAAGAGTGTAAAAAAATATAATATAAAAGAGAGCAAACTGTTCCTAAAATAAAATCTCAAACCTTCCTAGACTCACAAAGAAACATTTATACCTAAATGGGTAGGACCCTACCTCGTCACAAAATAAAAATCGATGGGGTAGATACCTTAATGAATATCGAAGGAGTTAAGTTTTCCCAAACCTTCAATTTCAACTGATTGAAGAAATTATTTCCTTAAACCCACCAGTGGTAAAATGTGAAAGATCAATTTACACACAAAAATAATCAGTCATAGTGGGTACAAAAGACTATACAAACATGATCGACCAACTGTTCGCTTGAAGTCAGCTGTAACACTTTAAGCCCCTAACTTTTAGTCTGATGATAACAACGAAGAATTTCTTTCCCTGCTATATTTTTATTACAGACATTCAAAATATAAACCCCGTTGTCTTTGAATTAAATATAAGTAGGAAACAAGAGATATCACTTCGGGACCAGTCTAAATAAATACCCCAAACCCCATTTTTAGGAAAACCCTAATTATGATCATTATTCCCTCCCTCCCAAAGAGATGGTGCGGACTAAACAAACTAATTGACAAGTAATAAAACGGTGCTCTAAATATTTCAAGACACGATAAGTTCATATTTATATGATGAAACAACATATAAAGGTTAATACTACGAAAGCCATAGTTAGAAAAATCCTAACTATGAAACACCCTACCCTTATTCCTTGATCCTAGAAAAAATAAATACCATCCCTCAAATCACCCCTCATGCTGGGACCAAGATCATTAATAGACAGACTCACTAAGGGCTCCTCGTAAAATGACACCTTAACCTAATAAGAGGACTACGCCCCGATTCCAAATATATTTCAAAAGGTATCTTACCAATTCAGAAGCAAAGAAAGGGGATCCCTAAGGCTGTGCATCGAAACCGTAAACCCGAAGAACCAAACCAAACCGACCTCTTTGGTTCGGGTTGGGCCAGTTTTTATTAGTTATGGGTTAGTTCTGGTTCCAAAAAAAAATGATACCGTCGGTTCGGTTCTCGAGTTGATATGTAAATCAAACCAAACCGAACCGAAAAACTGAACCTAGAACCAGTATGTAGAATCGAAATCAGAACCGAACATTTTTGTCCTTTAGTTTTTTATCTTTAGCTAGTAAAAGTAAATTTAGGGTTTCATTTAAATTTTCAATTCAGTTAGAGCAGCCGTCTTCTCTCTCTCATCTTCTCCAGTCGTCTTCAGCTAGTAAATCTAGTTGTCTCTCTCTCGTCTTCTGATTATCAAGGATTTATTTCATACATATGCATATAAGATCATTTAATTTTTCAGTCATATCCATCTCGTTTTATTTCATCTCGTCTTCTCCTGTCGTCCAGTAAAGGTAGTTAAATTTTTCAGTTCATTTCATTTCATACATATACATATACGATCATTTTTAAACATAACCCTTTGAAAAATTTGCGATGTAAATATGATATGTGATGGTTTAATTTTCCAGTTCGTTTCATTTCATTTCGTCTATTTTCTCCAGCAATGTAAATCACCTTGGAAAAATATGCGATGTAAATCTGATATGCGATGGTTTATCAAGGGTTTATTTTTCTCCAGCGTTTTTTTTTTCTAAATCTGATTATCAAGGGATTATTTTTTAATTCCTCCACCGCTATTTGAAAACTCTTATTTACAAGTTTTATTTTTATTTTACTGAGATATGAATGTATTAGTGTAATGACCCTATTTTCTTATGCCAATATATAATTGTCTTCTTTCAATTTCGTCACACTTACTATCTAATAATGATATATTATTACATATATGATATTTCGAGTTCTTAATATGACAAAGCCCATTTTTAAATTTGAAGAATCAACGGTAAAATGGGTCAAACTGAGATTTTATGGCACATCCTAAGCTAAGTGATAAGTTTTGGGGTAGAAAATATAATTTTATGAAACTTTAGGGACTTGGTTTTAATAAAGAAAGTTATAGGGACCAAAATGAAAAATAAAAAGGGGCCTTTTTGTAAATAAAATATTTTCAGGGACCTAAAAGAAATATTGAAAATATATGGTGTGAAATTACCAAAATGCCCTTCAGGTGCAAAATGACCCTTATACCCTTAATACCTTTCCACCTCATGCTCGACACCTTATGCTTGGTTTTGACACCTCCATCGTACATGTGTCGTCATTAGAGGAAAATCCAAAACACGTGTCGTCATTAGAGGAGAAGCTAAAACACGTATCGCAGTCCAGTGAAACAAGACTGCAAGATGCCTCCGTTACGCGACACGTCAACACTAACTCCCATTGTAAAAGCTTGGTCATCATGGACACGTGTCAATGCCGTGATATCTTTGGAAAACTATAAAAAGGGCCTTTGGGGATCATTTGAAACTCACACCAATTCCTTGAGAATTATAGAAAGAAATAGTGAGAGAAAGTGTGAGAAAGTTTAAGAAGAAGTTCTTAGGGATATTCATCTTAAGGTAATCTTAATGTTATAATGCATCTTTATAGTTTTATAGCTTTACTTAGTAGTTATGCTGGTAAAATACAATAAAGAATTCACTAATCAAAACTTAAAATTTAGAACAAATCCAAGTTGATTTTATAAACTTGTTTGAAATTATATGCTTTTAAAAATGATTCTTTTTAAAGAAATTGCTCGTTATTATAGAATCCCATTTAAGTAATTCCAAAGTCAGGCCCGGTGAAGTTCTGTCTAGATGAGATGGTATTTAAGTGGTGCCCCTGTGACCCTCCATCTCTACTGGGAATGAATCCGGAAATGTTCTGTCTAGATGAGATGGTATTTAAGTGGTGCCCCTATGACCCTCCATCTCTACTGGGAACCGACTAATGAGGAAAGACTATGAATTGAATTCTTTAATTGCGATCAATGAGTTTTAAAAGTTGATAAATGGGGATTCAGTAATCCTTTAAAAGAGGAAGTTATTATTAAAGTATAGTATAAATTGGACCTTAGAACGTGTACTTAAATCTTTATCAGATTAACTTGTGATCGAAGACTCAATACCAGTAAATTTGACCTCCATTTTGGGTGAGTACTCTGACATTCCTTGTGCATTTTGATTATATGATATTATGCAAACTATATATATTTTATGAACTGCTTTTATTCTCAAAATTCATGTGATACCAATGATTGATTCATTTGTGATATGTTTATATTTGTCCATATAAACATACCGATTAAAATGATTATTGAAAAGGATATTGAATATGGAAAATCTGATTCGGCCTAAGGGGCCTCTTTACTGACTGACCTTCCCAGTTGGGTTATCGCTGATGTGCCCTAAATAAGGTGTTGTGACGAACATATTCGATTGACCCTCAACTATCGGGGTATAATACGATAGAAGAATACGGTATTAGAGTGTACTTGGCCATCAAAATGATACGATTGAAAGAAAAAGATATCACATTTGATTTGTTGCATTTGTCTTATTCTGAGCTATCCAATTATGATATATATACTTTCATTTCAAAATATATATCTATTTACTGCAAGTTCCTATCCATATATGTATATGCCTTCTCTTTTGACTTGAATAGGTATCTATTTTCTGAAAAACCTGGAATGTCTGGAGATTGAACCTCATTCAGCTTTTAGCTGATGTTGTATAAATAAACATTTTTCAGGAAACGTTTAGGCCCACGGACGGAACGAAAATGGACTATTTTGAAGATTTAGCTTTGAGAGATCTTTTTGTAAAATGTTTATTTAGATCATGTCTGGCTCTCTTGTAATAAGGTTTGAATTTTCTCTTAAGTTGTAACTCGTTGTTACTTTTAATATATATGAAGTTTCCTTTAGAAAGCTCTGATGATGTAATTCCTTTACTTTCGGTATTTTACGATTCATAACCATGTGATAATATTTCCGTTGCAATTATTTAAGAAAACAATTAAATCGGAATATTTGTTGCCTTGGTGGCATGTCAAGACACTCGTTCCCTAATACTATTTGGGGTCAGGGTCGTGACAGAGGTGGTATTAGAGCGTAGGTTATGAACCTGTAGACTACTGGACATAAGTTTCGAACGTTATAGATTTTAAGTTTCCATACATAGGATACAGGATTAAATATCCAACTTATGTGATAACCCTCCACATGTATTAGTGTATATATATATATCATTGTTCTTCTAAATTGCAATCTTGGGCTAGTATAATACATCTTACTTTTGGCCATGACTGTAGAAAATGACCAAGGCAAGATCAACTCCAGGAACTAGTGGTTCGAGTATGGAAGGACTGGAAGGTGAATACATGGCAATTGAAAGTCTAGCAAGAATTGTGGAGCATCAGGTGAATAATGGAGCACCAAGGAATCTTGAACTAAGTAGTTGTACTATTGAACAGTACAAGAACTTGAATCCACCGTCTTTTAAAGGGACTCCTTACCCCACTGAAGCAGAAAATTGGGTGATGCAAATGGAAAAGATGTTCGATGTTCTTAAGTGTACAGATGAACAACGGGTTTTATTTGGAACATTCATGTTAGAAGGTGAAGCCGAACATTGGTGGAGAATGACTAAGAGAATGCATGAGGAAATGAATAATCCCATAGGTTGGAATGACTTCTTAGTGATCTTCTACGAGAAACACTTTCCCGAAATGGTGCAAGATCAAAAAGCATCTGACTTCATAAGTCTGGTTCAAGGAAATATAACGGTTAGTCAATACGAGGCAAAGTTTACTGAGTTATCTCGTTTTGCACCTCATGTTGTGATAACCGATGTTTTAAGAGCCAAGAAGTTTGAACGTGGGTTACGGTTGAATATTTGTAGCCGAATTTCCATCCTAAAGTTGGCGTCATATAATAACGTGGTGGCTAGGGCAACAATAGCAGAGAAGGATAGTGAAGAATATAATCAGGTTAGAGAGGGGAAGAGGAAGTTTGGAGAACAAAGAGGAAGGAACCCCAATAACAAACCCTTTAGGACTATACCTAATATAGGACAACCTTTAGTGAACAAACCCTTTAATGTTGATAAATGCCAACGTTGTGGTAATATTCATAGAGGGCGACCGTGTTACCTGGAGACGGGGAGTTGCTTTGGGTGTGGCCAAAAGGGACATAAAATGCGAGATTGTCCTAACAAAGGGAAGGCGGAAACAGAGACTTCTAATGACAATAAGGATCAGGGAAGACAAGGTAGAGTCTTTAATCTTTTCAATGCAAAGCTTCTAATGCTGTAGTGTCAGGTACACTTTCTATATGTGCACAACCTTTTTAAGTTTTAATAGATCCTGGTTCTACCCATTTATTTGCGTCTATGCATTTTGTTAATCTCTTTCCAAATATTCCTGAATCCTTGAATCATATCATACACATTTCTACTCCTTCGGGTGAGTTATTGACATGAACATTAGTATATAATTCTTGCCTTATAAATGTCAGTAGTCATAAACAATTCACTGATTTGATAGTTTTAGACATAAGAGATTTTGAAGTCATTTTGGGGATGGATTGGTTAGCATCATATCATACTAGGGTGGATTGTTTTGAGAAGAGGGTTATTTTCCAAATTCCTAACCAACCAGAATTTAGTTTTGAAGGAACTAGCATCTTATCTCCCATGCGTATTATCTCTGCAATGCAAGCTTGTAGTTTTCTTAAGAAGGGATGTCAAGGATTCCTTGCCAGTGTTATTGATTTACAAACAAAAGAGCCTAGTTTAGAAGATATTCCTATACCTAAGCTTTTTCCAAATGATTTGCCGAGTCTACCTCCTAGTAGAGAAGTAGAATTTACCATTGACCTTGTTCCTAGAACTACACCAATCTCAAAACCACCTTATCGCATGGCACCTTTATAATTAAGGGAATTAAAAGTTAAATTACAAGATCTGTTGGACAAGGGTTTCATTAGACCTAGTATATCCCCTTGGGGTGCTCCAGTGTTATTTGTTAAAAAGAAGGATGTGACGATGAGGTTATGTATAGATTATCGTGAACTAAATAAGGTGAACATTAAGAATAAATACCCCTTAACTCGTATAGATGATTTATTTGACCAACTGCAAGGTGCGCAAGTATTTTTGAAGATTGACCTTAGGTCAGACTATCACCAATTGAATATTAATAAAGAGGATATTTTGAAATCAGCTTTTCGTACTAGATATGGTCACTATGAATTTCGTATGATGCCATTTGGATTAACTAATGCACCGACTGCTTTTATGGATATGATGAATAGAGTGTTTAGGAAATATCTGGATCAGTGTGTGGTTGTTATCATTAATGACATCCTCATGTATTCCAAAGGTATTGAAGAACACGAGAAGCATTTGGAGATAGTATTACAAATCCTTAGGAAAGAGAAATTATATGCGAAATTAAAGAAGTGTGAATTTTGGTTGCCTAGTGTTTCTTTTCTAGGATATGTCATATCCAAAGACGGAGTGTCGGTTGATCCTCAAAAGATCGGGGCTATATTAGATTGGCCAAGACCAACTAATGTGACGGAGATTCGTAGTTTCCTAGGATTAGCAGGTTATTATCGAAGATTTGTTGAAGGATTTTCTAGTATTGCCAAACCTCTGTCTAGGTTAACACAAAAGAGGGTGAAATATGAATGGTCTGAGGAAGTTGAGAATAGTTTTCGAGAACTTAAGAATCGATTAGTAACTGCCCCAATTTTGACTATTCCTTTCGGTATAGGAGGATTTGTGATTTATAGTGATGCTTCAAAAAATGGTTTGGGATGTGTTAATGCAAAATGGAAAAGTAGTAGCTTATGCCTGGAGACAATTAAAACCACATGAGCAAAATTATCCAACCCATGAATTAGAATTAGCAACGGTAATTTTTGCTCTTAAGATTTGGAGACATTATTTGTATGGTGAGACTTGTGAGATTTATACCGATCATAAGAGTTTGAAATATATCTTTACTCAGAGGGAATTGAACATGAGACAAATGAGGTGGTTAGAATTGATGAAGTATTATGATGTAAATATTCACTATCACCCGAGGAAAGCTAATGTAGTTGCCGATGCTTTGAGTATAAAGTCTACACCAAATTTAGCATGTCTGATTACTATCCAGGAAGCTCTATTGAAAGATTTGAGAAGTATGGAAATAGATGTACATATTGATAGTGAAGGAGGAATAATCGCAAACTTACAATACAACCCACGTTGATGGAAATAATTAAAGTTGCACAAATAAATGACCCACAACTAAAGAAGATTAAAGAAGAGGTTATTGAAGGGAAGAGAATTAAATTTGCGATACGAGATGATATATTAAGGTTTGGAAATAGAGTGTGTATACCGGGTGATGCCCAACTAAACAGGCATATTTTGGAGGAAGGTCATTACTCGAGATTCACAGTTCATCCCGAAAATACCAAGATGTATAAAGATCTCCGAGAAGTGTTTTGGTGGAATAACATGAGAAGGGAGATAATAGAGTTTGTATCTAAGTGTTTGATCTGTCAACAAGTAAAAGCTGAACATCAAAAACCATCGGGATTATTACAATCTTTACCTATCCCTGAGTGGAAATGGGAACATATTACCATGGATTTTTTGACAGGGCTACCAAGGAGTTCCAACGGTAATGATTCCATTTGGGTAATTATTTATAGGATAACTAAATTTGCTCATTTTCTTGCCATTAAGATTACCCATTCCTTAGAAAAGTTAGCTAAATTGTATATACGGGAAATTATTAAGCTTCATGGAACCCCAATTTCAATTGTTTCTGATCGTGACCCTAGATTTGTGTCTCGCTTTTAGAAAAGCCTACAAGTATCTATGGGAACAAAATTGAATTTCAACACTTCTTTTCATCCTCAAATAGACGGACAATCTGAGAGAACTATCCAAAACTTAGAGGATATGCTTAGGGCATGTGTACTTGATCTAAAGGGGAATTGGGATGATCATTTACCGTTAGTGAAATTTGCATATAATAATAGCTATCAAGCGAGTATTCAAATATCTCCGTATGAGGTACTCTATGTTAGAAGGTATCGTTCTCCTGCATGTTGGGTAGACGTTAAAGAAAGAAAATTATTGGGACCAGAATTGATTCAGGTCACAACAGAGAAAGTGAAATTGATACAAGACCGACTTCAAATCGCTCAAGGTCATCAAAAGAGTTATGTTGACAATCGACACCGACTGTTAGAATTCCAAATAGGAGACTATGTTTTCTTACGAGTATCTCCGACGAAGGGAGTAATCCAATTTGGGAAGAAAGGAAAGTTAAGTCCAAGATACATAGGGCCTTTTGAAATCCTTGAAAGGGTAGGTGTTATTGCTTATAGAATAGCCTTACCCCCTGAACTCTCGAGTGTGCATAATGAGTTTCATGTTTCAATGATGAAGAAATACATCCCTGATACAGAACATATCTTAAGTTACGAGCCTCTTCAAGTTAGAGAAGATTTGACATACATTGAGCATCTAGTGGAAATCTTGGACCATAAAGAACAAATATTACGAACCAAGGTTATTCCACTAGTCAAAGTATTACGGCGGAATCATTCTATTGAAGAAGCAACATGGGAGCGGGAAGATGAAATAAAAGAGCGATATCCATACCTTTTTGGAAATTAATGTAAGTAAAGTTTGGGGACCAAACTTTTTATAAGGAGGGTAGGATGTAATGACGCTATTTTATTATGCCAATATATAATTGTCTTCTTTCAATTTCGTCACACTTACTATATAATAATGATATATTATTACATATATGATATTTCGAGTTCTTAATAGGACAAAGCCCGTTTTTAAATTTGAAGAATCAACGATAAAATGGGTCAAACCGAGATTTTATGGCACATCCTAAGCTAAGCGATAAGTTTTGGGGTAGAAAATGTAATTTTATGAAACTTTAGGGACTTGGATTTAATAAAGAAAGTTTTAGGGACCAAAATGAAAAATAAAAGGGTCCTTTTTGTAAATAAAATATTTTCAGGGACCTAAAAGAAATATTGAAAATATATGATGTGAAATTACCAAAATGCCCTTTAGGTGCAAAATGACCCTTATACCCTTAATACCTTTCCACCTCATGCTCGACACCTCATGCTTGGTTTTGACACCTCCATCGTACATGTGTCTTCATTAGAGGAAAAGCCAAAACACGTGTTGTCGTTAGAGGAGAAGCTAAAACACGTGTCACAGTCCAGTAAAATAAGACTGCAAGATGCCTCCGTTACGCGACACGCCAACGCTAACTCCCATTGTAAAAGCTTGTTCATCATGGACACATGTCAATGCCATTATACCTTTGGAAAACTATAAATAGGGCCTTTGGGGATCATTTGAAACTCACACCAATTCCTTGAGAATTATAGAAAGAAATAGTGAGAAAAAGTGTGAGAAAGTTTAAGAAGAAGTTCTTAGGGATATTCATCTTAAGGTAATCTTAATGTTATAATTCACCTTTATAGTTTTAATTTTTTGTTTTATAGCTTTAATTAGTAGTTATGCTGATAAAATACAATAAAGAATTCACTAATCAAAACTTAAAATTTAGAACAAATCCAAGTTGATTTTATAAAATTGTTTGAAATTATACGCTTTTAAAAATGATTCTTTTTAAAGAAGTTACACGTTATTATATAATCTCATTTAAGTAATTCCAAAGTCAGGCCCGGTGAAGTTCTGTCTAGATGAGATGGTATTTAAGTGGTGCCCCTGTGATCCTCCATCTCTACTGGGAATGAATCCGAAAATGTTCTGTCTAGATGAAATGGTATTTAAGTGGTGCCCCTGTGACCCTCCATCTCTACTGGGAACCGACTGATGAGGAAAGACTATGAATTGAATTCTTCAATTACAATCAATGAATTTTAAAAGTTGATAAATGGGGATTCAGTAATCCTTTAAAAGAGGAAGTTATTATTAAAGTATAGTATAAATTGGACCTTAGAACGTGTAATTAAATCTTTATCAGATTAACGTGTGATCGAAGACTCAATACCAGTAAATTTGACCTCCATTTTGGGTGAGTACTCTGACATTCCTTGTGTATTTTGATTATATGATATTATGCAAACTATATATATTTTATGAACTGCTTTTATTCTTAAAATTCATGTGATACCGATGATTGATTCATTGGTGATATGTTTATATTTGTCCATATAAACATACCGATTAAAATGATTATTGAAAAGGATATTGAATATTGAAAATCTGATTCGGCCTAAAGGACCTCTTTACTGACTGACTTTACCAGCTGGGTTATCGCTGGTGTGCCCTAAATAAGGCGTTGTGACGAACATGTTTGATTGACCTTCAACTACCAGGGTATAATACGGTAGAAGAATACGGTATTAGAGTGTATTTTGCCATCAAAATGATATGATTGAAAGAAAAAGATATCACATTTGATTTGTCGCATTCGTCTTATTCTGAGCTATCCAATTGTGATATATATACTTTCATTTCAAAATATATATCTATTTACTGCAAGTTCCTATCCATATATGTATATGCCTTCTCTTTTGACTTGAATAGGTATTTATTTTCTGAAAACCCTGGAATGTCTGGAGATTGAACCTTATTCGGTTTGTAGCTAATGTTGTATAAATAAACATTTTTCAGGAAACGTTTAGGCTCACAGACGGAACGAAAATGGACTATTTTGAAGATTTAGCTTTTAGAGTTCTTTTTGTAAAATGTTTATTTAGATCATGTCTGGCTCTCTTGTAATAAGGTTAAATTTTCTCTTAAGTTATAACTCGTTGTTACTTTTAATATATATGAAGTTTCCTTTAGAAAGCTCTGATGATGTAATTCCTTTACTTTCAGTATTTTACAATTCAAAACCATGTGATAATATTTTCGTTGCATTTATTTAAGGAAACAATTAAATCGAAATATTTGTTGCCTTCGTGGCATGTCAGGACACTCGTTTCCTAATACTATTTTGGGTCAGGGTCGTGACAATTAGTGTATTGAAAGCTACATGTCTGTAAAAATTTCATAAGTCTGCTAAAATTATACTTTTAGCATAACTTAGTATGCTAAAATTTCATAAATTTGATAGTTAGTTTGCTACTAAAATTTGATAACTTAGTCTTCTAAAATTATAGTTTTCGTAAATGTTTGATATGTTTTTAAGTTAGCATATTGTTATAGCAGTGAACATGAATATGTATGGTAACATGATTAGCATAAATTTTATACCATGTTAAGTTAGCATAACATGATTCTAGTTAATTTCATTTATTTTATTCTATTTAATTCCACGCTTAAATGCTAATTTAATGCTTTAATTAATTTAATCACAAATGAATAGGAACCGAGAACCGACCCAAACCAAACCGAGAACCATGGGTTCGGTTCGATTCGTTTCTATATATTATTCGGTTTGGTTCTGGTCCAAAACCAGAGAACCGAACCGTTTCAGTTCTGGTTCTGGTTTTGTAGTGGAACCGAACCAACCCGAACCATGCACAGCCCTAGATCCCCTTTCCTCCCACTGAACATCCACACCTCCCAATGGATCTCCAGCTAGTAAATAAAAATATTCCCTCTCCAAAAGGAAAGTCTCAAAAAGATGGTGAACTTTTTCCATGTTTATATGTGTCTTTTATTCTTAATGTATCACCCCCATTTTAATAAAAGAGCTTAGACTCATTTTTTCTCCCATACATATCTATATACCCCTTGTAGTTTATTATATTTTTCTCCTGTGTACATGTGTATTACCACCATTTTCATAAAAAGTGATTAGGCTTGCTCTATTTTTATGCATACTTGGCATTATTATATAAGTAACAACAACATCGCACCTAATACATCAATAATATTTCCCATGAAAGTGTAGACTCTATATTCTAGGATCCCCTAGGTCTCCCCTTAGGTCCCTAACACCTCCCCATCACACTATAAACCCTAGGTCGCACTTCGAGTACCGATCTAGATCCCATCGGGTGCCCCCGAGCCCAATTTGACTCCGTTCAACTTTATCATCATAGCAAAAGTTCTTTGAATATTTAAAGGGCTCTGAGTATCCTTTCCAACGGTATTCCCTATGCACGAATCGGTATAACGGTTCGAACGAATGAACCATTTTACTACTGAAGATCGATTCGAAGGCCATCGGTCACTCCCAGGGCTCGAATTGACCAAATCAACTTCACCGTCAGAGCGAAAGATCTTTGAATCTTCGAAGGTGACTTAAACTCCTTTCCAACCGTCTGCCCCATGCATAAACTATCATAACCGTTTAGATGAACAATCAGTTTTCCCCAAAAAATTGATCTGGAGGCCACCGGGCGCTTCCGAACTCTCTTTGACCAAAGTCAACTCTTCAGCTCAAATGAGACTGAATGAATATCCTAAGGGCATTGAATACTCATTATTCAGGTCCATCCCATCCACAATTCTGACCTACGGTATGGATGAATGATCTTTTTTACTCCGAGGGGTCCCCGAGCAATTTTGAGCCCCGGTTGACCAAGGTTTTGATGATGTTATAAACAACACCACCAGTATGAAGTGCTGATAAGCTCAAGCTAGTAACTACAATGGCGGCACAAGAGTAATAAACTATTAGAAGTAGATGAGGAGAAGAGGAGAAGAGGAGAAACACTTGTATTTAAGTGGTTCAACCAATTTGGCCTACGTCCACTATGAGTGTGTGATTGAATTTCACTATAACAAGGGCACTGATGGCTTATGATACAATCTATCACTTTCACTCTCTACTGTGTATTTTTGCAGAGTTTTGATAGGTTTATATTTATTTTTATTTTTCTAGGTAAAAGAAGATAGATATATATAGTGCTTGGTGGGTGTAGTGGACCCCCTAAGCATGACATGAGCATGTACATGATGATCAAACCAACCACATGTGGACACCTAGATGTGCCACATGAAAATAATGATGACCAAATATTCCCTCATGTGAGGGGAATGATTTGGTTATAATGGTTTAGTTCATATGTTCCAAATCTCCCATGTGCTTATGTACGCTCGGACTTGTGATGTAATCCATTGTAAACTCATCTCAATCGAGTATGATGTTGGTAAGACCCAAGGTTGTCTTTGCGTGCCAATCATAATTAAGACCTCGGCCTAATAGACCAACCGAGGTTAGATACTAAGAAGAGTTGAAGTGTCGGTTAAAGCAGAGTATAACGATAGAAGTCGCTTGAGCCCATGAGATGTGTTTGACCTCGGCTGATGGCCAGCCAAGGTCGGTGATTATGTTGCTAACCTTCTGAATGACGACCTCTATGATGGTCATTATGAGCTTCCTCTTGACTCTACTGTTATGTAAGTCGAGGTTGTTGACTCCGAGAATGAGGGTACATATCGGGCACATCAATCACTCCCTTGCCCTTAATCTCTTATATGAGTAGGTGGCTGAGGGGTATATAAGTAGGCTGATGAAGAGTCATTTTTGGTGTCTTGGGGTGTGGAGTATTCCCTGGAAACATGTCACTCTTTGAAGTTACTAGTGTTTACCCAAAGATATGACTGCACTGACGGCACCTTTTATCTTTTCTAAGGCAATGATGAGTTCCTTGAAAATTTTGCACATCATTGGGGAAGGTTTAGATAGATTTTCTCTTTCCTAATTCTCTTTCTTCTTTCATTTTCATGCCTGAGAGTTCTTTCTATAGAAATTATCTAAAGACTTGCATAGCCAAAGTTCCTCTCTCTCTCTGGTTCTCAGGTCATTTTGGGTTTGTATCCCCTTACCTTCCATTCACCACTGCTAAGGTACCATCTTTCTCTTTGTTTCACTATTTTTTGGCTTCATTTGTAAACTTCCATATTTTTTGGTGGTTTTTTCCTTTTTTTAGTGTTATTTTCCACCGTTGTTGGCTGATTACAAGGTTAGGTGTGCAGTGGCTAAGTGGATTTGGAGCCATACCAAGTCACTCCGGGGTTATTTTAGCCAAAAACTCCAATTTTTAGGCTTTTCGTTGGCCCTCCAGTCATCTTCTCTAGTGACCCAACCTTTTAATGTTCTTGGTGAAGACTCTTTGTATTACCAGTTTTCATCTTTAGTTTGGGTAGTGTAAGTTGTTTATCTGTTTTCCTTTTTAGTTTGAACTCTCCAAGTGTATCGTTGTATATCCGATGCTACGATCCCTATATAAACTTGATAAAGAGTTACCAACTCTTTGCGAGGAGTTAATACAAACAGGCAGATTGAGATAACCCAGGCCGAGATTTTTCCCCTCAGACCAATTTCTCCTCCTCCATGGCTAATCACTCACCCTGAGCCCATCGAGGTTCCTGTCCCTATGTCAGAATCGGCTTCTTTAGACTCGATGTCAACGTTTGAGGCTGGTGAGTCCGTAGACTCCTTTCAAGAGGCTATGGATTACTCCCCAAGGCAAAGTGAGGTTTCGAGGACGACAAGGTTTCAAGTCCTTCCTCATCCCACAGAGATGCTAGCACTTTGCGTAGATCTCCTTCCATATAAATCTTAGGGCCTAGTGTGGAAATTCCTCCTCCCATTGATGTTATTCCTCTATCAGTCACCACCGGTGTTGAGTTTGCGAAGAGGTTTCCTAGTGGTTCCCCTACGAGTGCCCAGGTCGAAGTTACTGGGGATGGTGATGATGATGAAATAAGTGAACTTGATAGCTCTGTAGCTACAGAGTATGAGAGTATTGTGAATGAGTACGACCTTCAAATCTTCAGACACCTATATTCCATTGATTCCTCGATCATCTTGAGAAAACCTCTGAATGACGAAAGGGCCTTTGATGGACAAGATGGTGAAATATGTGTTTATGAGGAGAAGTTCAAGTTGGGTTTTTGTCTTCCCATCCACCCAACTATCAGACACATACTCTCATACATAAACCTTGCCCCTTCCCAATTGTCCCCAAATTCTTGGAGGGTTATGATTGGGGCTAACATCCTTTGGAAGGTTGTTCACCATTGAGAACTTCCAGTAATAGTTTTTACTAGTTTCTACGTTCTATCTTCTACCAAAAATCACCCCGACTACTACCACTTCTCAGCCAGGAAATTCGAAAAGAAGATGCTCTTGGTTACCCAGACTTCCAACCACAATTGGAAACCTATGTATTTATTTATCTTTGGCTCCTGAGAGTTCAACCCAAACGAGGCTTGTGGAACGTCAGTTCCAAGGACCCCTCTGAGATGGGAGAAAGTCTCCCATGTAGCTAAAGACGACCATGGCCTTAGCCACGATAATTATAAGAACGTTGATAACCTTTGTAACTAAGGCGAGAAGGGTCGTCTTGTTAAGTATGAACATCTAATGACACCCTATTAACATTATCACACAAGTTTGGGGGTGGTACTTTGGAAGAACTTCATAAGTTTCCAAATTATTCCTCCCAAGTGGTGTCTCGTACTTTTTATCTGTCTGACTTGATAACTCAGAGACTTATCTTTCTGTAGAGTGACCCACAGACATTTCTGACGATTTTTGGGAGATATCGAGCCCCAGCCTTATAAAGCTCATGGAAAAATGAGGTGGCAAGAATGTACCCCCTCCTTCCTAGACAAAAAAGAGCGTCGGCACCTCTAAGGACGATGTTACCAAGAAGAGGAAGGCTACCACTGACTCGACTCATACGAGGCCGGGCAAAACTCATGCTAGGGATCGTGCCATCTCTATTTCAATTGATGAAGAATTTCCCGCATGGCTATTATAGCTCTAAATATAAGAGAGCGTGATCGGCCACAACCTCCAAGCTGTCGATGCTATCGGCACCATCATGACTGAGGTGGACAATCTCTTTCTTCATGCCTTAGATGTCCCTCTATTGGCCGAGTTTACACTTCACAGGGAAGTTCAGGTATTAATTTTTAATTTTTCTTCCAAGTGCTCTCTCTGCCCTTTAAGAAATTATTATTTATATATCTGATTTTCTTCTACAGAGTGTGGTGTCTCTTCCCCGCCTAGTTGACTGGTCATTGAAGAATTTGCCCCTTATACAAAAGGGGAAGGAGGTCGAGAAAACTGAGTCTGGTCTGAAGGCCGAAGTTCAAAAGATGGAAGGAGACATCAAGGGGAGGGACAACCATATTACTCAGCTTAAGTAGGACCACGGTAAGGCCTTGAAAGAAAAGTATGATATTCTTAAAAAAAAGGTTAATGCAGTTGTGAAGGCTGCGTTGGAAGATGTTGTAGAGAAAACCATTGAGGACTACAAATTCTCCGACGAGTTTGTCATCTTCGGCTTTGAGTATTTAGATAGGGGAATTAAAATGACCATCCGATGGGTGGCCACGAAGTAAGGTGAGTATGGGAGCTTGACTACCGAGGATTTTATCCTCCTCGACTTTTGAGACCCTCGATTCACCCAAGCTTTAAAGAAAGAAGAATAAAGTGATGTTGCCCTTGCCTATACAACTCCTCTTGAGGTCACGAAGATTGACGACGGTGCTCAGCACAAGGATGAGGTTGGAGTTAAAAACATCTGCCTTGACCAGATGACTACAGCTACTGGTGGGTTGGCTCCTGCCGAGGCATAGACTCAAATCCAAGACCCTTTCCTGGTCATTATTAAATTTTTCCTGTGAATCTTTTTGTGATCCTTGTTTTGATGCACTTTGGTTATAACTTTTTGATATTTTGAATGTAACTCTGTAACCTCTTCATGTTACGAGTATAAGCAGATACTCTTTTTTTGTTTCTATTTCTCTTTTATCATGTTGTGTTGCTCTATAATTGCGATGTTCCACATACCACAAATTTCACCATAAGAATAGAAATATATTGAAGATGTTAAAGGTATGAGGTCACCAAATTATAGTTTTTAACCTCCTAATTTCACCATGTTAATGGTGTTTAACCTCATATTTTCACCAAACTAATGACGTTAAAGGTCTGAGGTCACGAAATTGTGGTGTTTAACCACATATTTTCACCAGATTAAGTGTTTAAGGTCCGAGGTCACCAAATTAATGATGTTTATCCTATTATTTTCACCAAATTAATGGTGTTTAAGGTCTGAAGTCACCAAATTATGATGTTTACCCTCGTATTTTCACCAAACTAATGATGTTTAAGGTCTGAGGTCACCAAATTAATTGTGTTTAACCTCATATTTTCACCAAATTAATGGTGTTTAAGGTTTGAGGTCACCAAATTAATGATGTTTACCATCATATTTTCACCAAACTAATGATGTTTAAGGTCTGAGGTCACCAAATTAATTATGTTTAACCTCATATTTTCACCAAATTAATGGTATTTAAGGTCCGAGGTCGCCAATTTAATGGTATTTACCCTCATATTTTCACCAAATTAATGGTGTTTAAGGTCTGAGGTCACCGAATTATGATGTTTACCCTCGTATTTTTACCAAACTAATGATGTTTAAGGTCCGAGGTCACCAAATTAATGATGTTTACCCTTATATTTTCACCAAATAAATGACGTTTAAGGTCTGAGGTCACCAAATTAATTATGTTTAACTCATATTTTCACCAAATTAATGATATTTAAGGTCTGAGGTCACCAAATTAATGGTATTTACCCTCATAATTTTACCAAATTAATGGTGTTTAAGGTTTGAGGTCACCAAATTATGATGTTTACCCTCGTATTTTCACCAAACTAATGATGGTTAAGGTCCTAGGTCACCAAATTAATGATGTTTGCCCTCATATTTTCACCAAATTAATGATGTTTAAGGTCTGAGGCAACCAAATTAATTATGTTTAACCTCATATTTTCACCAAATTAATGATGTTTAAGATCTGAGGTCACCAAATTATGATGTTTACCCTTGTATTTTCACCAAACTAATGATGTTTAAGGTTTTAGGTCACCAAATTAATGATGTTTACCCTCATATTTTCACCAAATTAATGATGTTTAAGGTCTGAGGTGACCAAATTAATGGTGTGTAAGGTATGAGATCACCAAATTTTGATGTTAACCTCATATTTTCACCAAACTAATGATGTTTAAGGTACATACACTGGTACAAAGATTTAACATAACACATACTTTCTTCTCATTGATATTTTACTTTATAATTTCATGCTTGAATTAAAAGAAACTAAGACAACTACAACAGCATAGGTAATACTTCTTCAAATGGTCGACATTTCAAGGGTTTGAGAAAGGCTCTCCTTATAGATTTTATAGTCCATAGGTACCAGGTACAACCTCATCAATTACCCTGTAAGGACCATGCCCATTGGGATGGGGCTTATTAGGTTTTTTCCATGTCTTCTTCAGGACCAGGTCTCCCACGGTTATCGGCCTTGATTTGACCCTTTGATTATAGGACCTCACAGTTCTTTACTGATAGGCTAATTGTCTTATCTCGACATCTTCTCTTTTTTCCTTAATTAAATAAAGATCAAATCTTCTCTCTTCTGTCTTCTCCATTCCTCTAAGGATAAAATGTCTGAATCCTATGAGTGGGAAGCCCTATCTCAATTTGGATGACAGCTTCTGAGCCATGGTCTAACATAAATGGAGTTACCTATGTATGTGTTCTCACTATCATCCTGTAAGCCCAAAGCACAACGTATACCTCTTCTATCCATATTCCTTTGGTCTCTTCCAACTTCTTTTTTATCCCATCAAGTATTGTTCAATTTGTGACCTCAGTCTGACCATTTGTCTGGGGGTGGCCGGGGGAAGAAAATAATTTCTTGATCCCTACTCTTTCATAGTATTTTTCTAAGGAAACATTCTTGAATTGAGTTCCATTATTTGAGATGAGGGTGTTTGGAAGGATATACCTGCATATGATGTTCTTTGAAATGAACTAGAAAGTATTATTCTCAGTGATTATGATTATGACCATTGGCTCGGCTTCTACCCATTTAGAGAAATAATCAATCGCCTCAATTAAGTAAGAATAGTAATTTACAGCTCGTGGCAAGGGTCCTACCAAATCGATGCCCCATACTAGAAATGCCCAAGGGGAGCTGATAAAAGTCAGAGGTTAATGAAGTTGATGGGTAATGGTGGAAAACCTCTGGCACTTATCACAGATCTTCACATACCCAGCTGCATCTCTAGCTAAGGTCAACCATCAGTACCCCTGAGTGATTATCCTCTTAGCCAATGACCTTCCTCCAATGTGTCTTGACCAAGAAACCTCGTGTACATATTATAAGATGTATGGAACCTCTGAAGGATGAACACATCTGAGAAGAGGGAGTAGGAACCCCTTTTTATACAGTACATCTCCCATAATAGAGAATTTAGCAGCTCTGAACCTTAAATTTCTCCTCTCTAACTTTGACTCTTGAAATTCTCCCTCTCTGATGTATCTGATAAGAGGGTCCATTCATGAGGCCCCCATATTCAAATTTAGGCAAGGTCTAACAACCTCTTCCTCTTCGATGGTTGGCTTGAGCAGAATCTCGAATGGTATTGTTCTTCTTGTGTCGGTTCTTATTGTTGAGGCCAACCTCGAGAGTGCATCAGTTTGACTGTTGTCCAACTGAGGTATTCTCTTCATTTTTACCTTTTTGAAGCCTTCTAGCATCGATCTTACCCTCTTCAGATATTTGTCCATACTTTCATCTTTGGTCTCATACACTCCCAGAATCTGGTTCACAACCAATCTTAAGTTATTGTGGATTACGAGTTGGCCGACACTTATGGCTCTTGCCAAAGATAGACCTACTATCAATTCTTCATACTCTTACTCATTATTGTATGCTTTAAAGCGAAATCTCAGCACATACTCAATATCTGTACCATCTGGTGCCAACACTATCAGCCCTGCTCCACTCCCATTTTCACAGGACGAACCATCAACGAAGAGGTTCTAGATGGTTTTATTTGAAGAAAAGTTTCCCTCCATCAGGGTCCCTTGTTTAAAGAGTTATCTCTCTTCTTCATTTTTAACTACCTTTTACCTAGCTGTACTTATCTCAGCCTCATCTGCTGATAGGTCGACGTTCCTCTTCTGCTCATTTATAGCTCCAAGACTCTTCTTAACCACGGCCTCGTCCTAGGTAAACTCAGCCACAAAATCTGTGATTTATTGTCCTTTGATGGTAACCCTAGGTTGGTAAATAATTTTATACTCCTCTAACTCAATTGCTAAGGTCATTAGCCTTCCTGACTTCTTAGGCTTATGGAGGACTTGTCTGAGTGGGGGATTTGTGAGGATGACCATGTAATTAGCCTGGAAGTATGGCTTTATTTTCCTAGAGGCGTGTATTAAGGCATATGCCAACTTTTTCATACTAGGATACTTTTGCTCTAATCCTTGTAGTGCCTTACTATTAAAATACACTGGTCTCTACATTCCATCTTCTTTTCTCACTATTACAACACGAATGGCTGACTCTGAGACAACTAAATATACATATAGTTTCTCACCCTGAATTGGCGGTAGGACTTAAGATCTTTAAAAGCTTTATCACATTCCTCATTCCATTCGAAGGATTTTTTGAGAAATTTGAAAAATGGAAGACACTTATATGTAGCTCTAGAGACGAACCTGTTAAATGCAACCACTCGTCCGGTCATCCTCTGAATCTCTTTAACGATTCTGGGTGTCTTCATTTCTAGTAAATCCTTTATATTCTCTGGATTAGCTTTTATCCCCCTTTGGTTTACAATGAAACCCAAAAACTTCCCAGCTCCTACCCCAAAGATACACTTGGCAGGGTTGAGCTTCATTCTGTATTTGTCTATGGTATCAAAAGTTCTTTAAAGACAAGCCACATGAGTGTCGCCCTTCATACTCTTCTCCAATATGTCATCCACATAAAACTCCACTGACTTGCCTATATAATCTTCAAACATCTTATTTATAAGACGTTGGTATGTAACCCCTGCTTTCTTTAGGCCGAAGGGCATGATCTAATAGCAATAAGTTCCCTTGTCCGTAATAAAGGATGTCTTCTCTGAGCCACCCGGGTCCATAAATATTTGGTTATACCCAAAATATGCATCCATGAATGTCAAGAGCTCATGACGTATTGTGGCGTCCACCATAAGATCCATATGAGGAAGAGGGAAGATATCTTTAGGACAAGACTTGTTCAAGTCAATGAAATATAAACACATTCTCCACTTCCCATATGTTTTCGGTACTATAACAGCATTGGACAGCCACTCTGGGTATATGACATCTCTAATGAACTCGGCCTCTTCAAGATTTTGAGCTTTGTCTTTAATGACTTTGTACTTTTCTCTTGAGTAGATCCTTATTCTATACATAATGGGCTTGGCATCATCTACAATCTTAAGTTTATGACATATGATCTCAGGGTCAATACCCGACATATCTGCATGACTCTAGGCAAAGATACTCTATCTCTTCCTTAGCATCTTGATTAGCTCCTTCTTAATTCTACCTCCACCGCAACCTCTCTCTTCTTGATCTTTGTTTCAAATCTAGGATCAAGGGTGTCAATGTTATAAGTTGTGGTTGACTTTTTATAAGCGTATTTTTCTTCTACAGAATTAAAGTAGCATTCATGTTCCGATATTTGGTCACCCTGAACACACCCTACTCCATAAAGAGTCAGGAAGTTTATCATCTGGTGGATTGTTGAAGGCATGACTTCAAATTCTTTGAGGGACACTCGTCCCATTATGAGGTTTTAGGCTGAGAAGACGTTTTCATCCATCATAAAGAAGTTGATTTTTTTGGCAAACCTCTTAGGACATTCATCTCCCATTCTCACGTACATTTCATACATTCCTAATGGATGTACTTTCTCTATTCTAAAGCCGATCAAGGGGTGATGATAAGGAACGATCCTTGCTCGGATCAGACCTAAGCTCGTAAAATAGGGCCAGAACATAACGTCTGCTGAACTCCCCCCATCAATAAGAATCCTCTGAACCTCACATCCATGCAACCTTATGGTGATGACTAGAGGGTCATCGTGGGGATCTAAGATACCCTTGAAATCAAGTTACGGGAAGCCGAGTGCAAGTGCGTCTATGTCTACCTTCTTTCTTTTCTTAGGTTTTACCTTTGTTGAAGATAAATTCTCAACCTCGACTTTGGTCACTACTTTTGCCTATGCCAAATGAGCCTTGGGATCAGCTACCTCTGAGCCACCCCCTACTAGTCCCCCACAAATAGTTCTTACCCCAAAAGAGATCGTGTTGACTCTCTTTATTGGGACATTATCATCCTTTGTTGGAAGGTCAAGGTCATCGTTGTCATCATCGGAGGCATCATCTTTCCCTACGGGGGCATCTTCCCTGAACTTATCATTTTTTTTCATTCTGGGGTCGGCTCAGCCATTCTTTGAGGCTCTTGTATTCACATACTTTCTCAGCTTTCCAGACTTCAGCATTTTTTCAATCTCGTCCTTCAGGACGAAACATTTGTTAGTTATATGGCCATGATCTTCATGGAACTCGAACCATAAGTTCTTATTTATCTTATGTGGAGGAGACCTCATCCTTTCTGGCCATCTCAGAGACCTATCATTTTTTATCTCATTGAGGATGTGCTCACAGCTCACAGTTAAAGGAGTATTGTCTGCAAATTTGTCATCCGCAGTCCTCTTCTTTCCATCCTTTTTCTTCTGAAACTTACCATTTCTACTTCCATTATCATCCTCATATTTTGTGGCCATTGCTTTCTCTGCATTCATGACCTTCCAATCCATTGCCAACAGCTCAACCATGGACTTAGGAGGGTCTTCATCAATCTTCCAGAGTAGTTTTCCCTTCTGAAGTCCTCCAATGAGGGTTCTCGTGGCTATACTCTCTCCATAGTCCTCTACCTCCAATTTTTCCTTGTTGAACCTCGTGATATAGTCTCTAAGGCTTTCATTCTTTCCTTGATTTACATAAATAAAATGAGTCGTCTTTTTCTGAGGTCTTACCCCAAAATAGAAATTATGAATGAATCGCTCGGCCAACTGTCTAAATTTTTCTATGGAATTCTTAGGAAGAGAGGTAAACCACACATGTGCTGCCCCAATCAAAGTGTTAGAGAAATCTTGGCATCTCATCTCATTAGGGATGGAATACTTTTCCACTGGATACTGGTAAATCTCAACATGGTGGGTTGGTTTGGTTCTTCCATCGTACTTGGGTGACACCACTAGAGGTTTGAATTTGGCTAGGGTTGGAAAACTGACAATCCTTGCCACAAAGGAAGAACCCTCTAAGTACCCCCTCTGCAAGGGGTCTCAACTTTTTATGAGGTGTTCGATTTTTATCTCCAACCATTAGATAGACTCGTTCCAGGGTTTAGCAATGTCATCCTGGCCGAGGTTGTCCCTAGCCACCTCCAAAAGGTGAACCGAGGGTTCCCCGATGGCAGCACAAGGTCAGTTGTTGGCCTCCCCCTGACCACCGTCTCGGCCATACGGGGGTCGGCCATAATGGGGGTGATAGTCCCCACCCTCTCTTCTGGAGACAGTAAGAATTCTTGACCTCAATAGCCTTTTTCTTAAGTCATTAACTGGTCCAAGCCTTTCGAAGGCCGACCCTCTACCTAATCGATCAAAAGATGAACCTCTTTGTCAAGCATCGCAATCTCGTCTCTGCTGAATAGGTCATGTTGTGTTGTTTAATATCTCATACTGCTCCTAACCGTCTGCTCGAGCATCCTCGACCTCTATATCTCCATACCTATCCTCCAGGAAAGGGTTTCCTTGCTTCCTCGGGAGTAAATGCCTAGGGTCAGCAACATCCCTCTACCGTGTAGGAGGGCGTAAGTATTTTTGTGGTGCATGGCATGGTCTCGTGGCCTCATGTTATCTTTGATTAGCTATCGGAGTAATCATCTCCGGTGAGACCCCAGGTGGTCTCATCATTATGTTATGGCTTAGCTGGGAAAATTACTCCTGGATTGCTTGTTGAGTAGCAGCTAAGGACTTCAGGACTACTGTTACCTCAGCCATCTCGGACTGGGTGGCGCTTGGCTAGAACTGGGTCCTCCACCACAAGATGGTGGAGGCGGTAACTTTGGTGCCATTTAGAATGACTATAAAGTTTATAAAAAGAATACTAGAGAGATTGACACCTTAAAGTACCTCTTTCAAAGGTGAAACATCTCCATGCAAGGGGGAGGGCCGGTTGACCACCGGAGTCTCCGGTAAGGTCAAACAACAAAGGAGGAAGAGATGAATCCTCTCATTCCCACAGACGTCACAAAAATGATGACGCTGTAAACAGCACCACTAGTATGAAGTGTTGATAAGCTCAAGCTAGTAACTACAATGGCATCACAAAAGTAATAAACTAGTAGAAGGAGAATAGGAGAAACACTTGTATTTAAGTGGTTCAACCAATTTGGCCTACGTCCACTGTGAGTGTGTGAGTGAATTTCACTATAACAAGGGAACTGATGGCCTATGATACAATCTCTCACTTTCTCTCTCTACTGTGTATTTCTATAGAGTTTTTCTAAGATTTATAATTATTGATCTTTTTCTAGGTAGAAAGAGATAGATATATATATTGCTTGGTGGGTGTAGTGTACCCCCCAAGCATGCCATAAGCATGTATATGATGATCTAACCAATCACATGTGGGCACCTGGTTGTGCCACATGCAAATAATGATGACCAAATATCCCTCACATGAGGGGAATGAGTTGGTTATAATGGTTTAGTCCGTTTATTCCAAATCTCCCATGTGCTTACGTATGATCGGACATGTGATGTCATCCGTTGTAACCTCGGCCCAGCCCAGTACGATGTTGGTAAGCCCCAAGGTTGTATTTGACCTGCCAATCGTAAGTAAGACCTCGACCTGATAGACCCGCTGAGGCTAGATATTAAGCATAACTTAAGTGTCGGTTAAAGCAAAGTACGACGGTAGTAGTCGCTTGAGCATATGAGATGTGTATGACCTCGATTGATGGCCAACCGAGGTTGGTCATTATGGTGCCGGTCTTCTGAAGGATGACCTCTCTGATGGTCGTTGTGAGGTTCCTCTTGACTCGGTTGTTATGTAAGGCGAGGTTGTTAACTCCGAGTACGAGGGTACATATCGGTCACATAAAAAATCAACCTTCCGAACTAAGAAAAACTACTTGTAATGTCTAAGTACATCTCCTAACCTTTCCAACGGTCCAACTCGTGTGCAATTCTGACTCTCCATACGGACGAACGATCCATTTTCGTTCGACGATCTCCTGTCCAAAAGATCGATGTGCACTTCCGAGCCACATTTGACCCAAAGTCAACTCTCAGACCCGAGAGCGTCCCAAGGACTCTTAAAGGTCTCTAAAATACCTTTCTAATGGTATGACCCGTGTGCGATTAGGATCAAGTTTTTGTGTTCTATGATCATTTTTTTAGGAAAATCTATATAGGACTGCCAATTGGCAGATCTGGATCCCTGCCTATCGTCACAGTGTCTAGGGTCACATGCTAATAGGCAACCCCTGGGGTAGACCAATCATCACACCCTGACCCTACAAATAGGGTCCATGACCTCACTCCAAAGGATAACACAACAGATCCATCAGAATTAGTGATCTCAGTAACATTCCCTCGAAATTAGCGAAGTCCCTCATGTGATGTTCCGTCCAAGCTTACATTCCCATTATTTTCATACCCGATTTGGCAAATATCCTTCTCTCTCATCAACATTCATCACCACTCAATGGAGTTAATCCAAGATCAAAGATTAAGCTTCAAAGAAGGTCCAATTCCTTCCCTCTCCCTTTAAATTCCTTGTTTTTGCATAATAAACATTAGATTCATAATATAGTTCTTACTTTAGTTCATACACATTAATATCTACATTTTTATTATTATATTTCACATACTTTATTTTCTATAAAAATCCCCAAAAAAATAAAAAAGGATTACACACGTTAATTTTGAACAAAATTAGCCATCACACCTTTTCCAAAATCTAAAAAACACATTTTCTACACATACACATATAATAAAATTCTATTCGGATCTATGGTATAAACCCCACCCCTATACTACATTCGAACTACGTGGACATTGATGCCTTTATAGCCTTAGATTAAAATCTGAGACTGTTGTTGAATTTTCCAATTTTCTCAATTTCTCAAATTCCCTAATTTCATAAAATCTCCCATATATATATATACATAACATGCTTGTTTGCATTTCATCCAACACATATTGTTATTTCTTAACAACGATCAATATCGTGATGAACGCCCAAACCATACTTTACACATATGATATTTTGGAAGCATTCCTATGGATGACCTCACTCTACCTTGTCCATGGTATAAGTTAAAGGATTATGATCTCCATTATATAAACACACATACACACTTCATGGGGATATAAAGGAAAATAATAACACTAGCCTATGAGAAATTGAAATGGTGGGATGAGTGTCCGACATCTTCCCATTCCATAACTTAACCCCTGAAACTTCGAACTATTGGTTTCGTATGCATCAATTTATCCTTCATGTCGCTCTCCCGGAGTGGAAACATGTATTTTTCTTATTTTATGCAAAATAGGCTGGCGACTCTATCTCTTTACATTTACCCCCACACCAATGATGACGTGCAAGACCGCAATGCAACCTTCATGAGGGGAGATGTATCTATCTCTCCCCCGGAACCACCCAGGATGGACAAAGAAAGTATAAAAGTTCTTAATCATAAAATGTAATCCAAATTTTGGTCAAATAAATCATAAAATTATCAAATATCTAGTATCCAATGTCCAAGAACTAATAAAGAGAAATGTCCATCCATTAATGAAAGAATAAAAGAGGAAAAATCAACCGTATAAATTTGTGGAGACAGGACATCCACATAGCCAATAAAATCAAAGACTATGCATGGTGAGACTTCTTAGACATCTCAATATCACCACCATAACCATCTGCTTCATTTGTATCCTCGATCTACCTAGAACTAGGTTGCGTTGGGTGAGGGTGCATATGAGCATCCCCCAATTGATCCACACACACCATAACTGACTCTGAAACCTCCTCACAGCATGAGGGAACACGAGAATAAGTACAGTATTGAGAGTGAGATGCCAATCGAGTCCATGTTTGTCCCTCATGGAATCACGTGGGACTTTAGACCTGAATGGAATTAAAAAAAACTCCATGTATAATGAGGAGCAAAAAAAGAGCATCCTCTACAGGCTAGGCACCGAAACCACCACCTTTTGAGAAATACAAAAGAAAGAAAATAATCTATATATAAAAAAAAGTAATGAAATAAAGGGAAGTAAAAAAGGTAGACGTAAAATGGGAAATTCCCCGCCCACTCATAGAGCTTCCTTGAGTCCACGAGCCATGCCATCCAAATGAGCGACGAGTGAAGAAAGAGGATACGTAATTGAATTACCAAAATCCTGGGAATCCACCTCAAGTGGGGGAAAAAGGACATCCACTTTACATAGGGATGACTAACCCTGAACCAAGCCTCCCTCACTCCTTCAACTCCCTCACCCTAGCCTCTAGAGTGGAAATACGAGGTGTGAAGACATCCTAGATGTCAGCCCCCCCGAGATACACCCTCATCCATCGCATTATCCCTCTCATCCGCGTTCATATGCCAACTAAAAATATCAAAATCCTTCAAACCCGTCCTAGAGCCCAATGCTCAATCGAACCCCTCAAAACTCATGAACTACATGAAAGAAGGGGTCCCTAAACTCCCCTAAGCATGCTCTGATGTACCAATCACTTCAGGGCCTAATTGCAAACCTTTCCCTATCCAATCTATAGGCTCGAGAAGATCCATCGGTATTGGATAAAGATCCCCTTGAAGGCCTAGGATACCTCCTAGCCCTATAACCACCTTTTATATTCTGCATAGCTATGTCTTAGACCTAAACATCCCCCTCAGGAACCACTGCCTGAACCCTAACCTCCTCCACATGAACAACCCCCTGAACTCCTATACCACTGTCCTCCCCTACGACAGAACCTCAGAAGTCAGTTGGTTCCCACCTACCATCCTCGGCACACCTATTACAACTGTCGACTCTCCATCCATTGCCTCAATTACCTCCTTCTTCAAATCCACCCTTATTTGGGACAAAAAACTCCCTAATCACGGGAAATGTAATCTCCATCATGTGCTACTATTGAAACCACTGATAGTTAAGGTCATCCCTGAGATGATCAGCATATAACTATCCCCCTCGGTCAGCCCATTTTTAGAACTCATACGGTAAGGTGGGGGTGACACTTCGACCGAGGCATCCCACATATACTAGTGACTCACCCTCTCTCCCAAAAAAATAAATATGCATATGGATCCTCCTCTAATAATATTTGTCCTAATAACTACCATACTGCAAAACCTGCCTTCGACACGTGACGTGTCAAACTTCAGGCACCTAAAGGAAGAAAGAACCAACGAAGAAAATGAGATAGGATAAGCATTTAAATATCAAAAGTAAAGGAAAGGGAACTGATCGAGTAAAAGGATCCGAAATACTTACAGTCTCAATGGTCATCCCATTGAGGATCACCCTGAATGCCTCAAAAGACATGGATGACCTCGCCATTAGATTCCCGCGCATATACCGTTTGATAAAAGGAAAAATGCCATCCATCATCACTTTGACCTAAGGATTCTTAGAATATGTTGCCACCTAAACAAAAAACGACATCTTCACAGGAGATAAATATGTCATATGCAACATAGAAAATGATTATTACGTAGAATAAATTAGAACGAACAAAATTGAAATAAAGACTTACCTCCCATAAATACACGAAACTTGTATAGTTGTCCACATGGTACCTCAAAAAAGGGACACGGGATGTTAGATCTTCGCTAGCCACATCCTCCCCCATGCATATCCTAAAACTACGGATCAATCAATCAAAAATGGTAACCATCATAATGGATCCCACCTAATCCACCTGATGGTAAAATTAACCCCATAGTAAACAATAAAAAAAACAGCCATATAATCTCTTTGCCACCACATCGAGCCTTTGAACTTGCACCTCCTCCTCCAAGTAAATGGTGACATAAATATACAATCCATTACCAAGAGGTACCTATATCTCCAAAGTCTCCCATAGACCCCCAGTAGTAATTGTAAAGGTCTAATCTACCAGTAGTGGCACTTTGGCAAACGGGAGTCCCGTAAAGGCATCAAAATCCAGGGAGTTTAGTCATCTCCCCCACCAATAAATGAAAGGAACTAATAGTATAACACCAGTGCTCCCCAAAGATTGAAGTAATAATCTAGATCCTCCTAAAGGACACGTTAGAGATATAATCTAACAACATGTTGAAACCTACGACATATACAAAAGCATGGACAAGAGGGCAACTTGCCCAGACCCAAGTTAATAGTGTCGTAGTGTCCCAAACATGATCACTCTCGTCAGTCTATATGGAAGAAAACACAAGAAACAAAACACATTAATAAAACAAAAAAAGGTATCTCTATATTAGTTGTTTGGGTCATAAATATATTCTCACTTAATCTCCCTACCCTCGGTTCCCGCTAACCAGGAAGGAAAATCAATCTTGTGGTGGTCAGGAAACCACTTGATGCTTTAGCCCTCCCGATGTTTGGATCACAATGTGTTCACACTGAATCTCACTACCCTCAGTTCTCACTAACCGGGATGGATAATCAGTCATGAGGTGGTTCAAATCGCTCCAAATATTTCTCCATCCCAATGTTTAGATTAAAATATGTTCACACTTAATCTTCAGGCCCTCGGTTCCTGAAAACTATGAAGGATAATCAGTCGTGAGTTGGTGAGAAAACCACTTGAAGATTTCTTTCTTCCTAGTTTCTAGATAAAAATATATTCACACTTAATCTCCCAACCCTCGGTTCCCACTAATCAGGAGGTGTTGGAGAAATAGGCCCCCGATTTAAAAAATTATTTGTACTTCAAAAAGTAATAATTTCCTTTTTAGATGAGGAAGCGAGAGATGGTTCACAAAAATAACAAATTTTAATTTCTTATCAAATTAAAATCAAACAAAGTGAAATAAGATTAAATCCAAACAAATTTAAATTTCACTTAAATCAATTAATTTAACCCAAGTCCTAGAAATTGGCCTAAGTCATATTTTTAATATTTCCAAATTAGGCCAAACCAAATTTTACCAAATTAAATTAAATGACTTTAATTAAATTAACAGAAAATTAAACATAAGTAGTGATTAAACCAAATTTTATCTTTTTACCTAAGCATGCGTTCTAGGTGATATAAGCAAGATAAAATTAAACAATGAATCACTACACCGCGATGCACGAGGAAAAACCCACAACGGGAAAAAACCTCGGACGGTCCTAGACTCAAATCCACTAAGTATGGTTTTACAAATACAAGACAGAAAGACTTACAACACTCGATTCGATCCCTCTCAAGCCCCGACACTTCTTCTTGTAGACACCTCCACTTAGCGAATATCCACGGAGCTCCACCGCGGTCTCGAAATCCTACGATCGGACTTTATATGGTCACCGTCACCCAAACTAGGAGCCTTTTATCCAAGTGGATAAATCAACACAAACTTCTTCTTCTTTGTGGCATTTAGAAGCAAACCCAAACTTCTCTTCAAACTGTCGAGATGAAAACCGGTGCCAAACTCCAAGCAATGATATATATATATATATATATATATGGAACTTGGATAAACAAACTTTGGGTGTGAAACAAGTGTTTAAAAGATTTTCCTTGGAAAAATATACACATAAACAATGAACTTTTCTTTGGAAAGATGAAAACTCAAAAACTCTCTCTAGGAGTTGTACTAGTATGAAAAGTTAAGTTCAAAAAACTTGGTTTCCGCACTTAAGAAGTTCTGTCAAAAGATAGTGGGAAAAGAAGTGGGAAAGTGGGGGAAAAACTGCTCAAAACTGCCAAAAACTGTTCCACCCAAAACATATTCAAACAACATTTTCGTTTGAACGAAGTCTCGTTCGAATGAGGCTTCTAACGAAGTTCCAGTGTGGACTCGTTAGAAATCTCGTTGGAAATCTCGTTTGAATGACACTTCGAGCGACATTCCAGTGGCCTTTTTGGGAACTCGTTGGCAAACTCGTTCGATCGACATATTGTTCGAACGACAAACTCGTTCGAACGACACTTCGAACGAACTTCCAGAAAGTTTGAAAAATTCTAGTTTTAGCCGAAAAACTTTATATACTTTATTTTAAAGTTATAATAAAATCTTTCTGAAAGTAAATAACATTTTAAAATAAACTACACCCAATATGAAAAGTTCCAAGCTCCTATATATATATATATATATATATATATATATATAAATGCATTCATACCTTAGGAGCAATGGAACCATGTTGATGACGTAGAAACGAGGAACTTTAAACTCGACATTTTGATGAAGCTTTAAACTTGGCCGCTACGTCTTCAACTTTAGTACGTCATAGGCTTGAAGGATGATCAATAACTCTATCCTATAACTTAAAATTTTTTGTCCGAAATTGAGCCAAAACTACAAAGGACTCAATTGGAAATTTGTGTCCTTACAAATCTCCCTCTTTGGCTATTCCAGGACAAAAACCAAACAAAAATCCTAAAGGGTCGTGAAGCTCACTAGACTCAAAAATAATCCCACCCAAAATAAAAGTACAATGCTTGACTCAAACAACCCAAAGGATAATAATATTTGCCTGCACACTTAAGCAAACACATTAAACACATAAGGAATATAAAAATATTATATGCAAGTAAAATAATTACTCCCCCTAAATTAATTCTCCCCTTTATCAACTATGATCAACTTAGAAAGATGTCTCCCCCCAAGATAAATCTCCCCCAAACTAAGATACGAGTATAATAGGAATAGATACCATTTCTCCCCCTATCATTCTCCCCCTTTTTGTTCAAGAATAGACAAAGGTTAACAAACTAATTTAAACATAAAGCTTAGAGTGATAAGAACATGAAAGCATATGGGCAACAAAATCATAACTAATCCATACAAAGGAATACCAACTATGATGCGAAAACAAATGATACCAAAATGACAAATAAGATTCTAAGCATGTGATATCAAACAAACTACGCAACAAACAAGGATACGAATTATGAATTAAAGCATATATGGACTAGAAAGTAAGGCAAAGACTAAACAAAAATATCATATATATACATACTCTAGATATACCAAAGATGCACATGCATATATATATAGATATAAAACACAAATGACACAAAATAAGATAAGCTTTTCACACTCGTATGGTAAAAATGTGTCATATGGAAACGGAAGTGTTGGGGTGTGAACTAGCAACAATTAAATTTAGACCCAATCACTTAAAACATGTTCACAGAGTTCTCAACTGATTGCAAACTTCATCACATTTGAATATAACCTCATGTGACAATATAAATTGAACTCAATAAACAAACATACACAATGCATACAAGCCTAGCATATTGATGATTCTACAAACCAATAGACTTATGACATTGAAAGTACAACTAGGATAAACGGACATTGTGCAAACCGTTGATATATCATCCAAACTCCCTCAATAAGCATATATTTTATTCTTTTGAATAAATAAATCAACTAAACATTGGCCTGGGTAATTATTTTTTCTTTTTAATGCCATAATTCTTTTAGGCCTTTGGACCACGTATTTCTTTTAGGTCCAAATAAACGGTGACTTACTATTCGCAAAGGATAATAAATCATTTCGGAGCCCTTCCCCGTGCACATTTATACATATTATTTTTTATTTCTCACAAATCTCATGTACAACGGATTTTGACATGCACTACCCCTCCTAGGTCACAAATATGTAGATGACAAGATTGGTAGGAGAACACCTCACAAGGCTCAAATATAACATGTGACGATTAAATTTCAAAAAGAGCTCGTACATGTGTGAAAAGAGGCATATAAAAATAGAATCCATTTAAGCAACACAAAATCCAACTACTCCATATAATCATGGTAAAGAACATATTAAGGATTGACAATCTAAACCAAAAGTTCTAGCCACATGGGAGCGAAAAAGATGAAATTCCAACACAAGTGTATGCCACATATAGTGTGTCAAACTAAAGTATACAAAAAAAATCTTTTTTAGTTTTTAAATTTTTTAACCAAAACTAAAGATATATACTCAAAAGACAAATAAAGAATCATTTGAATTTTTCATTAAGCTTAAATTACCAAGAGATAAAAACCCAAATGATAAACATAAATCTTTTTGTATTTTTCATTTAATGCAAACAAAAATGAAATAAATATAATACAAAATATAAACAAAAATCATTATTCTAGCATGTGATTGCTCATGAAGTATAGACTAGAAAATGACTAAACATGCATACACCTAGCAATGATATACAATATGAAGCACAAAATGCTAGTGTATGCAAAGAAAACTAACACATTCAACCTTTAGATTTATCAAGTGAGGAAGCATGTGATAGTAAATGAGAATTAAATACCCTATCTTGTAAAGCGACCAAGTCAGATCTCCTAACCCAAACAAATGATGAGTGACTATCTTGGGGTGTAGTAGTCTTGGCTACCTTGGTTTCCTTACGGTGGGATTTTCTAGGACCTCGTTTAATATCAAATTTTTTTTTCTTAAGATTACCTTTCCGACCACAATGTGAGCACTTAAAAACTCGGCGAAAAGACTTACCTACGGAATGATCATTAAACGCTTTCCGAGGCGATTCTCCAAAAACATTAGTTTTGGCTTTTTGAGTTGATTCATTACAAGTATGGAAGACTAAACCACAAGTGTCATTTTTTATTTGGACCGTGCCTAAGATTTTATCTAGCTTTTCGAACCTACACTCCAAATCAAATTTGGCTTTTCTAGAGTTTTTTAATTTATTTTTCAATTCCAAAATATTAGACTCTAATAAAACATTTCTCTTTTCAAACTCAAGAAGCTCCTTTTTCAATGATTCCATTAAACCACTAAGGCTATCTCTCTCGCCTTCTACATATTCAAGCTTCTCTCGAAGAGTTGTCTCTCGTGTCCTAAGGTCTTCCACTAACACACTATCATCAACGACCTTGACACGCTCTTTTAAACATGCTTCTAACTTCAAATTAGCTCTTTTTAATTTAATAGATTCATCATAAAGTTCTTGAAAAGCATTTTGAAGTGCACTCACATTAACCTCGTCTTCATTTTCACTCTCTCTTTCTTCTTCACTCTCACTACCATCAAAAGTAAGGGAATCATAAATAATGACCTTGGAAGTGTCATGTGTTAAAGTTTCATCAATAGACGAGTTCTCACTATTACTCACATAACAAGACATAAAGTTGGGCTTAGTGGGGGAATCGGGTCCCTCTTCCTTATCACTATACTAAGGGTCGCATTATATGAAATAGGTTGCTTACCCTCTCTCCTTAGTTTAGTGGGGCACTCACAAGCCCTATGTACATACCCTTCACAACCAAAACACCTATTTGACTCGTCCCTATTTAAATTTTCTTCAGAAGTTTTACGGATCCTCTCGGCTTTGTCATGCTTGGAAGTTTCAAATTTCTTAAAGTCATTTTTAAATTTATCTTTGTTGATTTTAAGAAACTTGTGAAATTTCCTAGCATACAAGGCCATATCTTCCGAGTCACTGTCATTCTCGCTCTCTACTACTTATTTTTTCCCTTTTCGAGCTTTTAAAGCAACGCCCTTTTCAATTTTCTTTTCAGCTTTAGAGGGAAACATGTCCAGTTCATAGGTTTTTAAATCACCCACAAGCTCTTCTAATTTTGTAGAGGCTAAAGTTGGTAAAGAAGTTAAAACGGTCACTTTTGGAATAAATCTATCGTGTAGGGACCTTAAAATTTTATTTACAACTCGGTTGTCGGGTATTTTCTCTCCCAAGTTAAAAGATGAACTAACACTATCGGAAAGTCTAGCATAAAATTCATCAAAAGTTTCTTTTTCGTTCATTTTGATGGTTTCAAATTGAGTGGTGAGGTTTTGGAGTTTTGAAGCTTTAACGACACTTGTACCTTCATGAGTGAGTTGTAAAATATCCCACGCTTCTTTCGCAATCTCACACTTCATAATGCTTCAAAATTCATCCGGTGTAACAGTGCTAAACAAGGCATTTAAACCATGGGAATTAAAATTTGAGAGTTTAAACTCATTCTCACTCCATCTATCGGCCGGTTTGGGAACACTTTCATTATCAATTAAATGAGTTGGTGGGGACCACCCATTAACAACACACATCCAAAGTCTCTCGTCGATAGATTTTAGTGTCGATTTCATTTGCGCTTTCCAATACGCGTAGTTAGAACCATCGAAAATAGAAAATTTAGAAAATGGGGAAAATTCCATTTTAGCAAAAATATTTAAAGGATCTTAATGAAGTAAATTATCGCTTTGGCTCTGATACAACTTGTTGGAGCAATAAGCCCCCGATTTAAAAAATTCTTTGTACTTCAAAAAGTAATAATTTCCTTCTTAGATGCGGAAGCGAGAGATGGTTCACAAAAATAGCAAATTTTAATTTCTTATCAAATTAAAATTAAATAAAGTGAAATAACATTAAATCCAAACAAATTTAAATTTCACTTAAACCAATTAATTTGGCCCAAGTCCTAGAAATTTGCCTAAGTCATATTTTCAAATTAGGTCAAACCAAATTTTACCAAATTAAATTAAATGACTTGAATTAAATTAACACCAAATTAAACATAAGTAGTGATTAAATAATTTTTTTTCTTTTTACCTAAGCATGCGTTCTAGGTGATATAGCAAAGATAAAATTAAATAATGAATCACTACGCCGCGATGTACGAGAAAAAACCCACAACGGGAAAAAACCTCGGATGGCCCTAGCCTCAAATCCACTAAGTATGGTTTTACAAATATAAGATAAAAAGACTAACAACACTCGACTCGATCCCTCTCAAGCCCCGACGCATCTTCTTGTAGACACCTCCACCTAGCGAATAACCACGGAGCTCCATCGCGGTCTCGAAATCCACCGATCGGACTTTATATGGTCACCGTCACCCAAAATAGGAGCCTTTCTCCATGTGGGTAAGTCAACGCAAACTTCTTCTTCTTTGTGGGATTTAGAAGCAAACCCAAACTTCTCTTCAAACTGTCGACATGAAAACCGGTGCCAAACTCCAAGCAATGATATATATATATATATATATATATATATATGTGTGTGTGTGTGTGTTTGTGTGTGGAACTTGGATAAACAAACGTTAGGTGTGAAACAAGTGTTTAAAAGATTTTCCTTGGAAAAATATACACTTAAACAATGAACTTTTCTTTGGAAAGATGAACACTCAAAAACTCTCTCTAGGAGTTATAATAATATGAAAAGTTAAGTTAAAAAAACTTGGTTTCCACACTTAAGAAGTTTTGTCAGAAGATAGTGGGGAAAGAAGTCGAAAAGTGGGGAAAAAACTACTCAAAACTGCCAAAAAATGTTCCCGCCAAAACTCGTTCGAACGACATTTTCATTCGAACGAAGTCTGGTTCGAATGAGGCTTCTAATGAAGTTCCATTGTGAACTCATTAGAAATCTCGTTGGAAATCTCGTTTGAACATCAAGTTCGTTTGAACGACATTCCAGTGGCCTTTTGGGGAACTCGTTGGAAAACTCGTTCGAACGACATATTGTTCGAACGACAAACTCGTTCGAATGACAAACTCGTTCGAATGACACTTCGAACAAACTTCCAGAAAGTTTGAAAATTCCATTTTTAGCCCAAAAACTTTATATACTTTATTTTAAAGTTTTAATAAAATCTTTCTAAAAATAAATAACAGTTTTAAATAAACTACACCCAATATGAAATGTTCCAAGCTCCTATATATATATATATATATATATATATATATATATATATATATATATATATATATATATATATATATATTAAAATGCATTCGTACCTTAGGAGCAATGGAACCATGTTGATGACGTAGAAACGAGGCACTTTAAACTCGGTATTTTGATGAAGCTTTAAACTTGGCCGCTACGTCTTAAACTTTAGTATGTCATAGGCTTGAAGGATGATCAATAACTCTATCCTATAACACAAACGTTTTTGTCCGGAATTGAGCCAAAACTACAAAGGACTCAATTGGTAATTTGTGTCCTTATAGGAAGGATAATAAGTCGTGAGGTGATCAGGAAACCTCCCATAGATTTATCCCTCCCGGAGTTTAGATCCCAATATATTCACATTTAATATCCCTCCCTCGGTTCCTACCAATCAAGAAGGCTAGTTAGTCTTGAGGTGATTTGGAAACCCTTAGATATTTTTCACTCTCGATTCTTGGATCATAATATAAACACACGTAATCTCCCTAACCCTTGTTCCTACTAAATAAGATGGACTACCAGTCATGAGGTGATCAATAAACCCCTCTATATTATTTTGAATAAATACGCACATGACATGTTGTTTTGAGCAATCATTGTGGTCTCATCTTTACAATTTATTTATATAGTATAGGCAATATCCCCTTCCCATATTTATATATATGATTTTTGTATTTTCTCCTTTGCTTTTCATTGTTTTTTTTTATTTGTCATCCTTTTGTTGTTCTTACGTAATTTATTTTTCTATTCCTCATTTTCTCTCTTTATTATTATCACGTTCATATATTCTTATTTATTATCCTTATATATTTAAAATATATTTTCCCTACAAAAATTCAAAGGCCCCTTCCCTTTCTACTCCTCCTACTCCTGGGGATGCTCCCCTTTACCCTCCTTGGCATACATATTCACGATTATCCTTCATCATCCTGATTTATTACCTTTATTATTTTTTTTATTAGTATTATTGTTGTTACTAGTTTTGGATATGTGCCAAATATTCGGTTACCAGATTTAAGTTCCAAGCATATGAAATGTACCATCACCAAATCAAGAGTATGTAAAAATGATAAATGTAAAAACTAACCAAACATGAAGAATGTGTGAAAAAATATAAAAAAGTCAAAGAACTTATGTCCATGGCATTCAATGGAAGGGGAAGATCATAAGCCACCAGCACCTCGGGCACCGTAACCTTTTGATGCTACACTACACCTTCCCAGTCATCACCAAGCAGATCATCATTATGGGGGACCATACTATGATACCCTTTGGGCCCGAAAATGAATACCTCTAGCTAAGAATCTACCACCACTGGCTCATTCTTCACCACCGGTGTTGCATCATCCTCCCCGACCCCGTTGGCCTAATTTGGGCCCATGGCCTGAATCTCGCCATCTCAAACCATGATGGGCTGTTAAGGGTCCATGAATTGTGAATAAATAAAATCATAAGAAAATATCAAAATGTCATGCAAAGAGAGAAAAATGAGGGAAATATAAGTTGGAAGAAGATGGAAACAGAATAGAACAACCACTATTAATAGGTTTTCCTTGTCTGGATGATTAAAACGTTGTAAAATGATTAACCTAATGGTTAAAACCTTTGTTCACCTTAACCAAATCTCTAACCATTCGGTCAAACCCCCGTCCCTTCAAAAAATTCCACTTAAACCCCCACGGTTCCCCATCTATCCCATCTATACCCCCATACCTACTCAAAATAAGAAAACCATCTTTGAGTTCTTTTAATTTCGATGAAGAGAGTCCACCTGTGCACACTCTTGGTTGATTGCCTCTGTGGGCACCCAAATTTACAATCAGTGTGTGGGTCATTCTATCTCATATGATAAAATAACCCTAAACCCGAGCCCACTAAAAACTTGAAGGTGAGCTACACCAAAGGGAATCCCAAGTGGCCAAACCCCCATAAATAAAACTTGTAGTTGCCAATTTAGAAAAACAAAAAATTTAAAAAAATTCCCAAAAATCCTTGCTAGGACCTTTAGCCTTAAGTTAAAGGCTCCTCTGTTAATGATTACTAAGTCTATCCAAATCTCTTCCCATTCATCCACATTAAACCCACTTCGAATCATCAATCCAAAACCTTTAATCATTTGGTTAAAGGCCAGGGAATAGACCCTATAAATCTAGGTTCCCACCAACCTTCAAAGACACAGCGAAACCCAATGTTGATTTAATTTTCTATCTTGAAAAGTCTTGAATAAGTTCGTAGTTTTGAAAAGTCTCTTTCCCCTATAGGAAATCTCTTACTTCTTTAGAGTCTCTTCCCCATGAAAGTTATTCATACTTTTGAAAAGTTACCTCCTGAAAAAAACTAGAGTCAAACCTTTGTGCACATTTCGCGAAAGTCAAAACTTTTAAACAAAGTTTCGCCCGACTAAGAGAATATCTGCCCACCTCGAGCACCACAAGTGGGGACAATCTCTCGAGAAAATTTTGGTTCACAAAACAAGGATAAGGAAAATTTGCCCAAATTTTAGATTAAACACCCCACATATATATATATTGTGATAAATATCGTAATGTTGTATACTATATATCAAGTATCCTGTCGCCTACACCCACAAATATCTCTTGTACGTTGTAACTACACTGGCTTTAATCCAAAGTCTCATTGAGTACATAGGCCTTGTACCAACTAAACTTATGAAGCCCTAGCCTCATAATATGTCCCTCGACGTAATATTTATTAGATATACATCCACGCGCAGTCCAAATTCCCCCTACTTATATCATTTATCTCCATAACCCAATATGTCTAGAACATGACATCCTTAGTGATACACCTCCAAACTGGTTTGAAGGTTCAACATCACCCTCGAATCAACGATCGTCCAATAGGTTATGGATGTCTTTATTTGCAACTGGAGGTTGACTCGCATTCTAAAACTCCACTAATGCTACTCTTTGTCCTACATATAGATTCTCTCCCTTGAAATCCAAGTCCTACACTTTTTGACACATCAATTTCAAACATGTGACAATCAAACTACGTAGGCTTTAATATTGTTTCGGCACAAGTACGTAGGCACAATCTCGAGTCCTTCTCGTGAGTACAAGCCTCGATAATATATATTTTGATATATTGTAAAGTGATGAAATCATATCTCACATCTCTTATGCCATCTCTCATAAATACTATAAATGATATATCAAACTATCTCAAATTCGTGATCAATCGTGCACCCCCATACAAGCGTGAAAACACATATAAACACACAATCGAACTACATAGGCTTTGGTCCAAAGTCTTCTTACGAACATAGTCATACTACCGAGTCTTTCTCATGAGCTCCTACCTGAATAATGTATCTCTTGATATATTGTGACAACATAGATGCACCCATCTCTCATATTACCTTTTCATCTCTCCTCAATCCTTGAAAGAGATATTAAACTATCTCAAAGTTGAGCTCTCTCGGCCACTTACATATATACTAAATACCACCCGTTACCCAAGCTTGAAGTCCTGCACAAGTGTTCTTATGTACCTACACTGATTGAAATTACATTCGTACACCTCTCTCATACTATTTCATACATAAACACCTATCTACATGTAAGGGCTTAACCTAACGTCTTTAAAATAGTTCTAAAAATAACTAAAAAGTAATAAAAAAATGTAAGTAGTGAAAATGATAATATAATTGAGGAAACATAAATAATAGGTGGGGTGCTAAATACTTTCCACATTCGTAACCTAGTTACCGAACCCTCATGGCAAGAATCTTTGGACCAAGATTTGACATAAACTTGGCATAGGATCAGCCTCAAAGGGATAACCCAAATCTTTTGTTTTTTTTTTGTATAAAATAAACTAGCAATTCTGGACTAACCAACCAAACCACTTATCGCACCAAACAAACATAAGACTAAGCATAAAAATAGGGGTGTGCAACTCAAACTCGATATGGCTTCAAATATCTTCGAGGGGGAAGTCATTGACCCACGTTGAATCTATAACTCGACATGGGGGAAGTGGTGGACCAGGAGACAAGCACCCCTAAATCCACCTTGAACACATATAAGTTCTTCTCCTCCTAGGCGCATCACTGCTCGGGTCCTGCAACGCCACATATTAGGTGGGTGGGTAGTTTGGGTAATTTTTTCTATTTTGTGGGTTTATATCTTAATAATGATTGGAAATAAAATATATTCATAATTTATTTTTTATAGCCGCATGTGAACTAATCATTGGACAGTGCATTTAAATTTTCCATGTAAGATGTTGTTTCAGCATTTACATTAGCTTTTTTTTAATGAAAGTCCAATGGTGGAGTTAATTGCATTAATTTTAAAATTTTAAGGTTAAAATTGGAACTTTTAAAACATTGGGTGTAGAATTGAAATTGTCCCCAAACATGAGGGTTAAATTCATATTTTCCCTTCTAACTTTGATATATAAGACACATCATTTGAGGAGTTTCTCACTACTATTTTTCATAAAGATGATGTTAATTAAATAAACATTGATTTTAATTATCTCCTTTGCCTTATATTAATTTCCTTGAGTCAATTAATTAAATAATTGGTGAAGATGGCTCAATGAATAAACAATTCTCGTCTAATCTAAACAAGGAAAAAATTACACGTAATAAATGCGTTCAAACTAATGATTAGGAAACTATTATGATTGATCAGTGCAAAAATCCTATGTGACTTTAGAACCAAAGGTGCTACTCTCTGGAAATCGGGCGTGGAAGAGGAAAGCAGTGTCAAAGTAAAAAAAAAGGTTTAAAGTGATTCGAACCTCAGATGAGGGTCGTACATCCACTATCAAAGGTATTCCATAAATTTATTAGATTGCAAACTAAGTATTACTATCCATGGGGCCATTTAAGATTTTCTCAAGGGAGTTTGAGGTCTTATGGCCTTTATCAAAACCACAAAGGACCTTAGGAAGTAATTGAATGAATTCTCTAAGGGTAATAAGGTATTGGTTTAGGGATTTATAGGATGTACTGCATCAAACTTCTTGCAGAAGCATTACCATAGGTACAGGGGTTGAAGGGTTTGTAGAGTTATTAGGTGTTGGTATTGAGGCATCACACGCTACCACATCCTATAGTTGAGGCTTAATTAACCTTGGGAGGTAATATTCTTATCATCTAATGTCTCGAATGAGTGTTACGCATCACAGAACCTTGATAATGTGGTCTTTGAGCTTTCCCGAGGAGGTATGTTTTAATAACTTACCTTCCCATGGGGAAGGATAGGTGATTGAGGTACGTTGGAATGGCTTACCTTCCAATGGATGAGGCTTTATAGGACAAGTAATGATCTGATTATGGTCTTGGGATATCCTTGTGAATAATTCCTTACCTTAGAGGCAGTCGAGAAGTTAGTGGATATTTTAACATTAAGTGTGGAATAGGGTATCAATGTAGCAGCTTATTTGTTCTTACAAGGGTTGCAAGGGGAAACACCTACCCTTTGTCAAAGTAATGGGTATAGACTGAACTAATCGGTGAGATTTTAAGTGAGAAGTAGATTATAAGTGACTCGAGATAGGGTTTAGAGACAGATATTTGATGTGATCGGGACATTTGATTTTAGAGAAGGAAGTGGCTAAAACCCTCGGCCCTGTAGTCTATAAAAATAACATTGGGCTGAGCTGAATTCTTCACACTAACTCCTATTTTTCCTTTTTCCGATTGAATTTCTTCAAGAAAACACACGTTCTCTTTCCAATAATGTCTTTAAAAAATATTTCCCCTCTAAAATCTTGTACTCAAAGCCATTATCTATTATTGGTCCCAATGGCTCTCTACCTATCTTGGTGAAGTCGAAAGATGGGCCCTCGGTTCGCCTTCCTAGTGAATCAATTCCACCCAAAATAATGGCGATGATTTATTAGGGGGTATTCGACCCCGATATCACTGGTGAGGATGAATATTCCTCACAAAACACTGAACATTATTTGGTTAAGCCTCAGAAGACTTATCAAATTTTGAAGAATTTTATTTGGAGGACTATAAAGCCTAACGAGAGGATTTAATCTATGGTGTCTAAATTTGTATGTTTTTATGAGTTCTTCCTCTAATATGGGTCTAAATTCTCCATACACTTTCTTGCGATCAAAATATTAAAGGCTATCGACATATCCCCTTCCCAGTTGTGGCCAACTTGTGGAGGTCTTTGATGGCGATGGCCTTAGCCTTCATTGATCCTAACGAGGAGAAGTGTGACATTTTTCTTGCCCAGTTCTTCAAACTATATGAGGTACAAGAAAAGATTAAACTAACCAATGATTGGTTGAAGTACCTATCCCCTATGCCTAACGTGGTGGCCTTTGGAAGCAAGTATAATGCCCCGAAGAATTAGAGGGGGGCATTATTTTTTGTCAGGGCAGTTTGGGACACCCCATACCATCATGAGCCCAATGTTTTCCCAAATTTTTCGTGTTACCCCTTCGTATGTTGGTAAGTTGAAGTTTTACTTTTGTTTCGCTCTTAAATTGACCTTTACAATGAAATTTTAAGATTTTTTTCGCCTTTTGTCGTGGTTCCTCGTCCTACCATGAAGTTTTCCACGATTAATGAGGCTCAGAGGTTTGCCTCTACCTAATTCAATGTCCTCGTTACTTCCAGGCATATTTTTAACTATGGGCTAGGACCTGGGCCTAGGCTTCTAACCTTTGAGGAAATTTCTAAAGGTCCTAAAATATTTGTAGGGGATACACTTGAGGTTGAGCCTTATGCCTTGGCCTTTCAAAATATGAGGGTTTCATCTAAAATTATGGTTGAGGTTCTTAAGGCCTCTGAATGTGACGATGTCCAAACTAAGGGTGAGGTTGATCCTTCGAAGGTTGAAAGGGTCTCTACTTTGGTAGATGATCCCATTTTGATTTCTGAATACTCCCAATGTAAGTATCTTTTCTCCTTTTCTTTTTACCTTCTTCATTAGTTATATTGATGGATGACCATAACCTTCAATTAATTTATTATATGAACAACAGGAACGGAAGGCCCTTACTAAGGTCGTGATCAATAAAAAGAGGAGAACCACGACCAACATGCGTTTAAAGTTTGGTACCCTAATGTACATTCCAACACCTAGGGTCAAGTTGATGGAGATATCCAACCTGGGGTCTGGTCCTTCTGAAGGCCTAGGTTTAGAGGTCGATAAAAACATACCTTAATTACAAGAAAAATCATTGGTAGGTGGGACTTATAGGGTTACCCAGGATGATCCTTTTATTCCAACGGACTTATATCCCCTGGTGTCAAAGAATAAAGTTTTAAGGACTGTGGAATTTTCAAAGGGCAAATGAGGCGCCCAATTTGTCAAAGGGGATAGACCCTTATACCTCAGCGATGGATGACCTTCATGCGCTGGCAAAGGCAAATAGCTCTGATATGGTGTCTACTCTAAGAGACAGGGGTTCCCCTGCCAACACTGAGGAGTTAGTCCACTTCATTGTCAAGGTACTTGTATAGTTTCTTGACTTCTTCCTATAACCTTTTTGCATTTTGTTCCATTTTTTTTCTCTCATATCATTTTTCTCTTGTAATCTCTCAAGTTGATGGGAGATTTTTTAGTCGATGCTCTTGATGCATTAGTACGTAAAGGAAAGTCAATGTGATGGCAAGAAGTTGGGTCCTCACCTTACCACACATGGACCCAATCATCCATGTCATAAGATGCAGATAAAATTTATCGAGTGGGAGATAGATACCTTCATGTTTGAGGATAATGATAAGATTTTAAATGAGAAGACCGTCGACTACAGTGTTTCTTTATTGGCCTTTGTTGGGTAGTCTTTAACCAAGGTTGAGGAGCTGCATGCCCTTGATCAAGATTAGCTCATAGTTATGGAAGAGTCTCTCAAATGATAAAAAGATCAGATTTAGGGCATTAAGGATAGCCTCCTCCATCTTGATGGTGAGGTGGATATTTTGACGAGGACACTAAAAAAATTGTCTTCCAAGAAGGAAAAGTTGACTTCTCAAGATCATGAGCTTAAAAAGAAATATGATGAGGTCCTGGTCAAGCAATAATCAATTTAAGGACACATCCATACCTCTGTGAAGTGCCAGTTGGATTCCTATTAAGAGTTTGAGGTCTTTAAGAGGTACCTCTTTTAGAACATCAACATTGTCTTTGAAGCTTGCAAGGCTAAGGTATATGTGATGTTTTCTGAGGAGCATGTCTCTGGTCTATTTCTTGAAGTCCCTCAATAAAAGTAGGATAGATAAAATGACGAAGGAAAAGGTGGAGATGATGATGAATATGCCTCTCCTCCTAAATCCTAAGTGGAAGACGTCAGAAAGAGACCTCTGGCGCTTAATCAAGTGAATCCTCAAACACTCATGCCTTGATAGGATTTTTATATAATCTCCTTTTTTTGTAAATTGTCGATTTTACATGGGCCATTTTATTGTTATCTCCATATTTACATTTAATAGAGATGCATTTTTGAATGGAATTGTTTTTTTCTACAACCTTTACTTCATTACTTCTAGAATTATTTCTAATAATTTCTACATATTTTACTTAATTTATTACTATAATTATTATTACGATTTTTCTAAGTAATTTTTTTCATTTCTTGAGGTCTTTTGTAGGTTTGCCCAGTACGTAATAAGCCCTTAAACTCTAACATTAGTTCGTAATGAAAGAAAAACTGGGGATGAGAACTTATTGAAGTAGAATGGAAGGCCTTGAGACCCGAAACTGTGAACTTTTTGATGTTTTTGAAACTAAGACTGAGATTTTGTAATGGATCCTTAAACTTAAGGACCTTTTTATACTTGGACCTTGTATTTTTAGGAGAGAAAGCCCATAGTTTTTTGTAAAAATACTTACCCGGTCGTAAGCTTAAAATTTGAATTTGAATGTTTGAATTATCAATTTTTTAAAAGGTTCTTAAGAACTCCAGACATAAATCTACTTTGAACCGATGTTCCAAAAAGGGTCTAAATACTTATGAACTCAGGTAAACTCGAATTTGATTTCCCACAAAGGACCCAAAGACCTATAAACTTGGAAAGCTTTAAATTTTTTAGTAGATATAAGGGTCTAAGACCTTCAAACTGAATTATTTTTGGCAACTAAATTCATTATAAGGGTTTGAGACCTCTAGATTTAGATACAACTTGAAATTTTGATGTCCTAAAATGGTCCTGGCATGTCAAGACTAAATTTTTTTGGAACCTAAAGTCTTTCAAGGTTCTGGGACCTCCGAACAGAAATTTTTTCAAGTCTAAAGTTGTTGTAAGGGTCTGAGACCTCTGGGCTTCGGGACTTTCACCCTTGATCTTTTAAAAACAAAACTTTTGGATAATGTTTTGTATTTTCGACACTTAGCCCCTAAAAAGTTTGAAGAATTTTTTTTTCTTACATGTTTTAAAAAATTTAGTGTGAGGGGTGCATGGTTTATATGTTTCTCGATTTTTCTAAGTATTGAAAAAGATTGGGATGTAAATAAAAGGAATTATATAGGTGTGTAGACCTTGAACATTTGGAAATGTGGATCAAAATCTCAATAATCCTTTTATACTTTCATGGGTCTAGAGATATTTGACTATGATTTTGGGTTGTGTTTACCTTAGGTGTTTATTCTTTTTTGGATCATACAACCTTTGATTATTATTCTAAAGCCAAAGTTGACATCGTCATAACTTGAATGTTAGGTGTTGAGATATAATCTTAAACATAGAGCCAAGGTTGGAATCATTGCAACTCTTTTTTGGTCCGTTTGACCTTAGTTTTAAGTTTTAAGAAAAGGCAGAATTCCTTGCAATTCACAAAGAATACTGATAAAGAATATATCATGACTAACAAGTTACCTTTTTATTTAAGTAACTGAATACATGGCATACATCTCATGAGGCCTCTGATACCTTCATGTTTTTGACATTCAATATTTATGTTAATATCTTCGTGTGGTGGCGATATCCACGCTAATTAGCTCTATGCTCAAAATTTCAAGAGGAAGCTCAAACATCAATGGTGGTGGATGCAAGACCTCAGGTGAGACCTTATAGGTCTTCTGGAGCTTTCTCATGGCTTCAATTAAACGTGGAGGGATCTTGAGTGACTTCTTCTATTCTTTCATGGAAGTTATGTATCACTCCCGAGTTTTTTTCTCTTGTCCAAATACCCATCCTTCTCTTTAGAGGTGGGGAACCTCATTACCAGCCTGCGGGTTAAGATCATAGCATCCAATTCGTTGAGCGACGTTCTACCGATGATGACTTTATAGGGTGGGGGAGGTCCACCACTATGAATTTGTTCCATATGATGGTGCAATATTCCGTAGAACCAAGGGGGAGAAGGAGAGTGGAATGTCCTAAAGAATATATTCGATCTCTAATAAACCCAATGAGAGGGGTGGTGGTTGGTTGCATATGCGTTGCACTAAGGCCCATGGCATCAATAGTGTCCAACAATAGGATGTCTGTGGAGCATCCTGCATCAATCAGGATCCTCGTAATTTTGGCATTTCAGATGATTTTTGTGATCATAAAAGTAATGTCATGAGGTTGCTTACTTGATGTGGGAGAGAGATATTGTTGACTTAAATCCCTTCATACGGGAAGCCCCCGAGGTTGGCCTTTCTGGCCATTGCAGAGAACCCACCACTTAAAAAGTCTCTGAAAAAGCATTAGACGTCAATCAGGAGACATCATCTTTTTTTTTGTTGGTGTCGCGTTGACCTCAACCAACATCTTTCACTACAACTTCTTTGATGTTGTTCCTCTTTAGCACCCATCGATGGCCTCCTTCAGTTGAAAATAATCGTTTATGTTGTGGCCATGATCTCCATGTAACTGAAAATACTTGGACTTGTCCATTTCTTCACCCCCTATCCTCATAGGATTTCACTAAGGTAACATGTATACAGTTTCTACAACCGTAAAGACTTCTTCTACAGTGGTTGTGAGAAGCATGAAATGTTTGGCCTTTGGAGTCCCATTTTTCTTAGCTCCTTCCTTTTTTTTCTTGGCACAAGCTTCCTATTAGGTTTCCCTAAGGCGTGAGAAGATAACTTTCCTCTTTCCCTTCCAAGGAGAATATATAACATATCTAGTTGAGATAGCATCCTCATTATTCATGTACTTTAGAACTCTTTCGAGAAACTCAATCATGGATTTCAGAGGCATATTACTAAAACACCTTAACAAATCTTCTTAGGTGAGGCCTGAGATGAAGGAAAATACATAAATTGTGTATACAAATCATCGACTGAAAGGATTCCTTATTGAATCTCTTAACTTACTCCATAAGGGATTCCCAACCTTATTCTTGAAGTTGATGAGGGAAGTTTCATCTTCCTCATCTTTTGAGATCCAATAAAGTGACTGACAATGAATCTTTACAACTCTGTGAAGCTTATTATGTCCCTTGGTTTAAGCGTTACAAAATAGTGCCTACCAGCTATAGACACCCCATATTGTTATAACCTAAATACCTACTAAGGTCCCTAACACTCCTACCATCATAAGAGCCTTGGTCCTAATCAAAGCACTGATCCAGAGGCCATTGGACACTCTCAAGCCTCATTTCATTATGTTTAACTCTCCAACCTGAGCAAAGCTCATCGAACCCTCATAGACCTCTGAATCCCCTTTTCAATGATCTATAATGTACATGAATCAATCTCATCGTTTGTGCATACTCACCTCTTTTTCTAAACCCTTATCTAGAGGCCATCGAGTGCGTTAGATCTCCGTTTGTCCCTAGTCAACTCCCCAACATAAGTGAAGCTTATTGAAACCTGGTAAGGCTTTAAATCCCCTTTATTGTAGTCCATATTGTGTTCAAATTAGACTCAAGGTTTGAGCGTACTTGCCTTTTAACTCTGAGATCTAGTTTAGAGGCTATTAGGTACTTCTGGGTCTCGTTTGACCTTGGTCAACCCTCCAAACTGAGCAAAGCTCATTTAAATCTTTAAGCTCTCAATCCCCATTCTAAAGGTCCATACCGTGCATGAATCAACCTCACAGTTCGTACGTAATTTCCTTTTACTTCGAGAACCACTCTGTAGAGACGATTAGGTTCTTTCAAACCCCATTTAACTTCGGTCAACTCTTAAACTCGGGAGTGGACAAATATATTATTCTTGTGGTCTAAATACCTTTTCTAATGGCCCTGACCGTGTGCAATTTAGACCTATGATTTTTATTTTAAGCCCATTTTTTCAAAAAAGTTCATTCTCAAAATATTTTCTCCCCTTTCAAAAATAAAAAAAGGTACCAAAAGTATTCCTCTTTCCCTCAAAATACACCAAAAATCAATTTCCTCTCCGGTGCTATCGCATACCCTAATTTTTATCCTAGCCCAATATTGGCTCCTATGTTCCGTTAAATAACCCTGAAGCTCCATTGCTTCTACAGAGTTCGAGATATCCCTCTGAAGGTTATTCGTGGAGAACATTTAATAGTCTACGAATGCCTAACCAGATTTGCTGACATTACTTACCCAGCTTAGCGATAATATTGACAACCTTGGGTAGAATCCCAAATATGCAATGACACTGGGTTTAAACTACCAAAGATTTTGAGCCCAAAATCCCCTTTCCCCGTGTCATTGGTCCATATGATCCTAAACAAGTATGGGTTAAACATGCCCCACATGCAAATGGGCCACTACTATCTTAATTATCGATACCAAGTCTTGCCCAGCCACGGGCTAATCCACCAGTGCTAGTTGATCCCAAGGTAGAGAACTGAACAAGGTCAAGGAGGACTTTTAGTTGGTATCTAAGAGATTCAACAAGGTTAAGATCTTGGGGAACAACATGGACTACACCCTCATGCCTCCTTATCCTAAGGCTCGATTATCGGAGAAATTTAAAATGTCAGGCATTGAGAAGTTTTAAGGTAGCGGGCCTCCCTCCAATTGTACACTTACACAACTATCATTTTTCCATGACCCTCCTTAAGGAGTCATGGTAAATAGTGACCCAAATGTTCCAGCAAACCCTCAAGGAAGGTTCCCTTAGGTGGTTTATGTCCCTCGAAGAGTACAAAATCCATAACTAGGAAGATCTAGCAAGACAGATCATGACATAGTATAAGTATAAGGAAGAGTTGGAAGTCACCCATGAGGAATTATAACTGCTCAAATAGAATCCAAGGGAATTTATCAGTTTCTTCATCGAAAGGTGGTGAGGGAAAGCATCAACCATAACAAATTGATCGCCAAAAAAAGAACAGATAAGCATAGTGAAGAAGAACTTCTTGCCCCATATATAATATTAAATGCGAGGTCATTACAATCCTTACTTCAGAGCCCTTCAAGAGGCTGGGGTATGAATTAAAAAAAGGGCTGCAAATTAGAGAGTAGAGCCTGAACATAAATGGCTCACTAGACAGTTTACCTCGCATAAGTATGGTAAGCTAGCCAACACCTCAGTCCTAACCATCTATAACATATTCCATCATTCAAATTTTTGGACGCCCAAAATTCATTCTAACCCTGCCAAAAAGGAGCATCTAAACTTCACATTCCCCTGTTAAAAGTGTATTAAGACTTTGTTGCTTAAAATTTCATTAAACCCTCTAGAACCCCGACCATTGTGAGATCCTCTTCCCAAAAACTTAAAATATGATTCCCATTGCAATTTGCACCAGATCAACAATAATCAATGCTTATATATCAGGAATATTCTCCAGAGTCTTATAGATAGGGATATCATTTCCCCACCAGCCATTCTTACGCCCAATACTGCCCAAAATCTTCTCCTAGCACACAAAATTGAGCTTAATTCCATCCTTTCATAAGGAGATCCAAAATTATACCTTTAAACCATAATCAAGCCCATTGAAATGCTTTATCTACCTATTATCTCAGCTAATGTGTCCTTTTTACATATGCATCCTAAAACCCCTGTCGACCAAGCTCTATCATCCCTTATCCGACCTCATATTGACTTTCTTACCTGCTCAAAAGGGGATGCCTGGAACGGCTTACCATTCTACATCATCTCTAGAAGTGTTAGGAAATTTTTTCAAATAGACTCAATTTGTATGCATTGGTATTATTCTAGACAAAAACTAATTTGATCATAGATAGATTTTTACTTGTCACGAATCCCACATAGTCTATGACGTGTTTTTTGAAAATGTAGCAACCAAGCTTCAAAGATAGATCATACCACGTTTATTGGTGCATGTTTCATGTCTTCATATCATATTGCATTCCGAGATACTCTCAGTTATGAACGCATAATGTTTATGGGGCTCGTAAAATGTTTTAAGGATGTTATTTTGTTTAAAAATTATTTTAAATGCTTAAAAATGTTTTACTTCATTTTATGGATGATAACTTCATATTTTTTAGATAAATACGCTTTTAGAGTTGCGTAGATCTTTCCCTTGTGTTTTTTAAGATCAAACGACATTTAATGTCGTTTTAATGACATTAGCAAGTCATTCCAACGACATGCATGTCTCACTCAAACGAGATAGTAGAGTCGTTCTAATGCTAGGACAATAGCGTTCTAACAGAACCAAAATTACATAACACAACCCATACGTTTTCCTACACTTATTTACTAACATTTTTCAAGTTAAACACGTCATTTGTGTTTGAAGATCCGATCTCTCATATACATATTCTATAGAGATCTTGGTTTAGAACCATCTGGAGTTTGTTCATCTCATTGAATATTTGTTTTGTCAAGTTTTTTGGTGAAGAATTGGTGGACTTCGTGTTATCAATCGTAGGCGACTGCCAAAGCTGTTCAGTGGATACCGAGACATATGTGGACTCGTGTGTTATGGACCTTGCGTTGGTGAACTCTTACGTTGCACTATGAGTAAGCAGTTGAAGCATAGAAGAGCGTATAGGCTTAGGGGTATCGAGTCGTTGAATAAGTTTACTGTATGTACTTTGTAATATCATATCATAGTGATTGTGTGGTTTAGACCATTCGAGGTTTTTTCCCTTAGTATTTTTCTCGTACATCGGCGTTGTTCATTTTGTGGACTTCAATTATTTATTAGCTTAATCACACTGACTGCATGTTTAAGATGTTGAATTAAGTAAAATTAGTTCACAAAGTTGGTGCATAATAAAATTTGAAACATTTTTTTACTGTGTAGATCCTTATTTTTGTGCTTTTTGATGGTTGTGTTTCTTTTTCTCTCTTGGTATGTTTTCCTCTTGATGAATTCTTAAAGGTTTGACGAATTAAATCTTTTGAATTTGAAGTTTGCAAAATGAATTGATATTCTTGAAGAAGAAAATTCTCGTTTTAAACATATGATTGAATATTTTCAAACGTTTCAATCTTAAAGAGATATCATTTATGAGAAGTTTGTTGCTTTATATGATGACTTTAATTCTTTGATATTGGCCAAGAAAGAGAGTGAGAATAGTGACCTTGGTTTAGAGAAAGAGTTAGAGGACATTAATAATTCTAGGATTTTTTCCAAAGAGGAGATTTTTCTTATTAATGATTATAAAGAACGTGAGAAGACTCTTAGTAATAAGTTTGCTCACATTGAGGAAGAGAGAGACAACCTTCTAGATGTTATTGAAAATTTAAAGGAGTCCCTATAAAATGAGAAGTTTAATTCTTTGCTTGAGTCTAAAATTTTGAAGTTGAAAAATTATTTAAAACACTTGAGTAGTGTGAATAGTAAGGGTAGTGGCTTATCTTGTTCTAGTGCTTCAAATGTTAAAAGAAAAACCATAGTTTGTTTTATAACATCAACCACATCCCAGTGTGTTTCAAAAGGTCAACCTAAAGGTCTTGTTCCTTGTCGTGTTTAGACATATTCGCATTGTGGTAAGAAAGGTGACCTTAGACATTTTTGCTATGATCTTACAAAAAACCATAGGAAGTTTAAACATAGTGTCCCGTCGGTTCCCAAAACCCGCCTAGTAAAGTATACACATGTTTAGGCTAGGAAATCTGTTTTGGAGATGTTAAATTCTAGGTTGGTTGATTCTCACATGCTAGCATATGATGCTTCACATGCTATTTCTTATGGATGATTGTTTGCATGTTCATGTTTGTCAAATGCTAGTCTTTGCTTCATGATATATATATATATTTCTAGTGTTAGGACATGTTTATCTCTTTGTATTCTATCTTTTATTTGAGTCTTATTTGAAAAAAAAAAATTTGATCAAATATTTTTTTGAAAAACATAAATATATTTTCGGTTTATTTTGTGTCATGAGCTTACATGTTTGATGTGGCATATTGGTGTTCTAGGACCCCCGTCTCTTCATTCCACATTTCTAGGACATTTGGTCATAATTATAGATGCTTAGAATGATTTAACCACAGAGTAATGGGGTTGTTTCGAAGTTAATTTTTATTTGGATTCAACTTTGTATATATGTCATCTCATGCACATGCACGAGCTTACATGAATGTTTGACTTCTCATGCGTAGTTGAGTTTGGTGAGATATTCTCCTCTCAATTTTGTCATCTATGCGTAATTAGACTTAGGAGGAGGTGTGCATGTAAGAATCTTTGCAGTGAAGATAGATATTGCTTATATTGAAAAAATGATGAGTATTCACGGGAAATGGATGCGAGAGTATAATAAGCTTGTCGTGAAAACTATCGTTTAAAAGAGCTCAAGAAAAAAAATTAAAGCAATAAAAAGAAACATATGCCAAAAATAGGGCCAATAGTATTTATCTAAGGTAAGAAAAATAGAAGCCTTAAAAGAGCTAGAAATATGAATATTTGAATATATGGGGGTGTTTGGATGGAAAAACAACAATGGGTTTGCACCACGAATCCTAATAATGAAAAATTGTTTCATGATGCTATTATTTGTAGAATCGTAAAAAAAATTGGATTTGTGTGCATGTTGTTTGTTTAGTTTGTTAAGCTCAATATATTAGTTGTCAGAAATTAATAAAACTTAGTTTGATGACATTTAGCTATGAATTAGAGCTTCTGGATCATTTTGATGTGTTCAAGTTATGAATCATTTGTTATAGTTCGCGACCATTCATTATGTATCCATGTTTGAGGACATTGATACTACATTAGCATGAAACTCATATTTTCTTTTTTGAGTCTATTTTTCTATAGTTTCGTTTTACCAGTTGCAGTTTTGAGAAAATTCTTTCACTAGGCAAATCTTGCATATTTTTTTAGCAAGAAAATAAAGTGTTTTGAAGTCGTCCAAATGACTTATGGATGTCGTTCAAATGACATAACACATGTCGTTTGAAGAGTCGATCGCATGACACTGTAATGAGATGATAAATGTGTCAGGTATGGTCATAAGATAGTCATTTTTAGGCCGTTTCTTAATTTGCATCGCACGACACATACCGTTTTGGGTCAATTTTTGGATAGATCGAACAAGACCCTATATCGTTCAAACGACAATGCATGGTCATTCGAATGACCTGAGTTGAATTTTTTACTCTTCTTTCCAGTTTTTGTACTTGCTTTTTATATATGATGATATTACACTATTTGGTTACATTCGGGTGATTTGGGACAGTTTTTTTGTAGTCGATATTGATTATTCATTATTGATTTTTACACTAAATCAATTTTTTCAATTTTTTTGTAGTCATTCTTGATAATGATGATTCATATTTGTGCATGTTTTCTAGCTACAATATTGTATCTTCTGATTATTATTAGCTGGCTACCCATGTTTATCTAGATATGCTTTATATGACTATACTCATTCTAGATATGTTTGTTTATCTTTTTCTCTGGTTGTCTATTTGAGGAAAAATGGGGGAGAGATGGTATGTTATGTAGGGAGAGTTTTTATTTTGTTTAATGAGAATATACATTTATCTTGTTTTGATCACACTGTTTAGATATTGCTATAATTGATTTGACCTATATTGAAAATTTGTATACAAATTTGTATCATATGTTTTGCTCACATGTTTAAAATGGTTTGTTTAACAAACTTGTTACATAAGGTTTTATATCATTTGTACCTCCATACTTCACATAGTATTTGTTTGTTTCGTGTGTGTAGTGATTGTTCCAAGAATGAAGATTTTGCGACTACATCACATGGAGATAAGTTCAAGATGTTGGTCTCACATTTGTTTACTAGATCGTGTCCTGTATTTTCTTTTTGGATTTATGGGATGGGATTTAGGTCATTCAGCTTGACGGCCCAGCTTAGGCATAACACTATTTTGGTTTTGTCATGGAATAGCCAAATTGGGAAATTTGTAAGGATACATTTCCAAATAGTGTCAATTCGTATATATTGTCATTATTCCGAACAAAAACCAATTTGAGTCATAAATACATTTTTACTTATCATGATTCACACATTGTCTATGACATGTTATTTGCAGACATAGCTGTCGAGCTTAAAAGATAGATCGTGCCATCTTTATTGGTGTATGTTTCATGTATTCATATCACATTTCATTCCGAGCTACTCTCAGGTATGAACGCATAATGTTTATGGGACTCGGGAAATCTTTTAAGGATGTTATTTTATTTTAAAATGATTTTAAAAGGTTAAAAATGTTTTCAAAATGTTTTAACTTCAATTTTCTGAGATAAATAGATTTTCGAGTCGTGATGATATTTCACTTGTGTTTGGGAAGATCAAACAACATTAGCAAGTCGTTCTTACTACATGCATACCTCGTTCGAACGAGATAGTAGAGTCATTCTAATGACAAGACAATATTGTTTTAATGACTTGTCGACTTGAGATTTTTTATTTAAGGTAATCTTTTCTCAGAATTCGAGGTGTGCAGAACCAAAATTACATAACAGAGCCCTTATGTTTTTCTGCACTTGTTTACAAAGTTTTTTCATGTTAAAAACATCCTTTATGTTTTAAGATCTTATCTATCATATACATATGCTATAAATATATTGTTTTAGCACCATCTGGAGTTTGTTCACCTCATTGAACATTTGTTTCGTCGAGTTTTGCGGTGAAAAGTGGTGGACTCTGTGTTTCTAATCATAGGCGGTTGCTAAAGTTGTTTGATGGATACCAAGACATACATGGACTCGTGTGTTATAGAACTTGTGTAGGTGGACTCTTGCATTACACTGTGGAGGATTGGTTGAAGCATAAAAGATTATAAATTCTCGTGGGGTATCGATTCGTTAAATAAGTCTATTGTTTGTACTTTGTAATACCGTATCATAGTGATTGTCTAGTTTGGGTCGTATGAGGTTTTTTACTTAGTCATTTCCTCCTACATCGGCGTTGTTCATTTTGTGGACTTGAATTATTTTACTTGCTTAATCACACTAGATTAATGTTTAGGATTAAAAGATAAAATTGGGTTAAGTAAAATTGGTTCACAAAGTTGTTGCATATTAAAATTTGAAAAAGTTTGTTTTTTGAAAAGTTATTTTCACCTAAAGCACACATAAGAAAAAAGGGGCCTACATGAAGTTTGGGTTAAAGTTTCCCTTAGAGATAACCATTGACTCTATAGAGAATAGTGTCTTGTTCATGGAAGCCCGAAGGTGGGCTCGAGATTCTGATGAATGTGATATGCCAACAAAAGAGTTCAGCATAGACAACATTGTACAGGTCATGTCAGATACGTTCCTCCAAAAGAGAGAGATGTGCTCTGTCTACGAGTTTCTCATTATTCTAAATCCCCAAAGTTCTTATACCTTCATTCCACAATTCCCCTACTGAAAGGGAAGATCTATATGATAAATCCAGATGGGTTGTTGAATGAATCGATTTTGCATGGAAAGATGACATCGTTGCCACTGAATGGGGGGATGATTTTAATAGTTCTAATGATGTATTCAAACCTTAGAGAAGACAAAGCAATTGTTTTTTTTTGTGATATGATTTCCTTCGAAGAATTGTTGGGGTGTTAACAAGGAATCCATATATGTAACTCCCCGATCCAAATTTATTGGTTGCTCGTGGTCAACTCAGTCTGACCCGATCGTTAGGTGTGAAGTGAAATCCAATAACCTATATAATGTTGCTAGTCCAGTTTTATTTAATAAACATTTCACTTGTTTAGCATGCGATTTTGATTTCAAATGAAACTACATGAGAGACCCGTGGGAAGTAACCCTGGAATCCAAGCATTTAGAGCTACTAGAAGAATGACAGAGCGTAGAGAGCGGTCTTCCCACTCACAGAGTCTAGGCCTATGACCCAGACAAGAATACGATAGAGCGTAGACTAGACCTAGACTTAATAGAAAAAAAAGAGAGAAATGTGAGGTTAGGCAAGCTTCTTATCAGCTGAGAATAGCGAAATTCTATAATAAAAGAGTGAAGGCCCGACCATTGGCAGTAGGAGACTTAGTCCTGAAGAAGACTTGGTAGAAACCCACCAAACTCCATCTTAACCAGCATGGTCCCTACCGAGTGACATAAGAGGTTGTTATAGGAATATATCGACTCCATAACTTGGAAGGAGAGTGATTTTTCAAACCTTGTGTGAAACCCCGCTTCATAAAATACCGGGCGATCACTCCTGTACCAAATTGAAATAGGAGTCGCATATGGTTCATTCTTAGCATCACTGTCGAAAATCAAATTAATTACTAATAACCTATTAGACCGTCGTCAAAATTTTATTTAGCTAATCTTTTTAAACAAATTAATGAATTAAAACATCCACACGGTTTATATATAAATGAAACTGGGATGAAATAAAAATAACCGAACCCACGGTTTAACATAATACAACCAAATCGAATTTCGCAATAAAAGGTGGTAAAAGAAATAAATGCAGTTGGGTTATCAGCCCGAATATTTATACAGTAACTCCTATCTAGATTACAAGGATAGAAGCATCTACAGAAAACCTTCATGCATTCACAGCTGCTGCAGCAGACGTCAGACTCGAAGGAATCCTCATCATGGCATCCCTGTGTCTGGACACCTATATATATATATATATATATAGCAAAAGAGTAAAAATAGTTAAACGGGTCAGATCCCGAGTTGTGAAAATATTTTTGCAAGTGCATAAATGCTTTATTTAAAAAAATAAGTTTTATCTCATATTTAAATTGGTATCATACTCCCATAGGATACCCCTCACCCCCTTCTAATGGTGCACACCTATCGCATCCCTCTAAACATCCTAGTCAAGCTACCCTGCCTAACTAATCCGTCACCCCCAAAATTTGAAAGTCCTAAGTAAATTGAGTACTAAGGGCTAAACTTCTCCCAGTCTCAACACTATGCCATGTTCGTGCCTGGGGTGTCTCACGATGTGAAATCCAAACAAGGAACCCCCCTCCCCCCCGATACACTACTACTTGGCAGTGTCGATCGTCGAGATCCATTAGGCCCTCAGTACATAACGTATATATATATACATACCCATATAAATACATATACACTGTCATACTCACTCTCATATACATATCATAATATAAGTCTAGATAGAATCTCCCGGAATGAGAATTAATCTTTATTCATTTCATCTCTTTACTCTAGTAGAGATGTATAATATTTTGTTCTCATACACAGGGAATATACTATACACACAAGTATAGTAACCATCCCATCGAGCTATAACTTGAGGATGCGGTCTCTCAATGCTTCATCTTCCAGGTCATTACTCACATACCATCCTGGGTACCGGCGGTCAGACTAAATAACACCGATATGGTAAAAACCAAATCACAACGCATGGGAAGAAATCATAGTTCCTCCCTGGAAATGAGACGAAATGTACCCACCACGTCTCACCCCTATTAAAAATCACACCATATAACAATGGAAGCTATGACCTGGGAACTATACGCTCCCTGCTCCTCAAGCCAGGGGCGTCACCCACATCGCGCAACTTCCCATGATAGCATTAGAGGGGGTATGCTTCACATAAATATATATATACCAGTCACACATAGATATATATACATATTCGTATCATATTATATACATATATATACACTGTAATCACATTATATATATATATGGGACAATGGTGTTATGAATAGTAACTTATGCATGATGAACATCCATGATAAACATGAATGACATTTTATGTGTTGCATACTTGCATGCGTACACATGCATGCATACATACATATATTATTATTTTATTATTTTTTTTATTAAAATGTTTTTTAAAAAAATATTTTTTTTAAATATTTTTTTTTAATTTTTAAAAAAAAGTTTTTAAATTTTTCTTTTAAAAAAAAGGCGGGTTATTATGGGCTGGGATTTATCACGGGGCAAATTTATCGTCGTGCCCTCGGGCACGGGCATCCGCTAGTATATATATATTCTACGCCATTCCTCAAATATATATGGCCATAATTGCCAATCACACATAACGATGGCCAATAATCCCAAAGATTCTCGCAAATAAATAATAACATTAAAGTATTCACACACTCACAATACTAAATCCAAAAGTATTCCCTCACTTGACAAATAACCCGTACCTTATTCACGTTTGAGGTTTTATATAATTTCTCTAACTATACCAGTTCATCCTAGTTGTCTCGTACGATTTACTCAACCATAATCGATATAATTACGTTTTCTACGCACACAATTATATATGCCTAAATGCACACTGAAATTATCCCAAGAAATATTCATCCCCAAACACCCTTAATTTAGATAAGTCGTGGATTTCATTTTCCACGATCCCAACGTCTACGTACTCACAAATAACAATTTAGAGGTCCCCACTCTATTTTTGGGAACCCCAATTATCAAATTTCCTCAATTTCTTTATTTACCTCAAAAATATACTTTTAATGTCACATGCTTAAAATACCCTCTTAACCCCCATAAATTCCTTCAAATAACTAAAAATGATTTCTCCCAAATGGATATCTATTTACTCAAATAAATAATCTAGAAACAAATAGGTTTGGGATTTATCCCATTTAATCTTCACTAGCCGAAATAGCCAAAAATCTTGAAGGGTGGATCGATCGACCCTTGGCCATCGATCGATCGATCGATCCGGACATCTTCTTCTCTGAGAAGTTGTTTTGGACATTAAAGCCTCCTCTAAGCTTCTATCTCCTCTACTATCCTTATCCAACCCCAATCAACAACATATACACCCTTAAAAAAGGGTTCTAATAATCCTAGAACCCAAATTCAACAACTAATTTCAAATAATTTCTAAATTCCTTAAATCGATTTTTGTTCGGGGTTTATTCGTTAATCTTTCAAAAACCCATTTTGATTCACAAAAACCCAACCCAAAATTGCCTAATTTGTTATTACCAAATTATGATATGATATTTGTGCTCGAAAAGAAATAAAGCAAGTAAACACTTGCCTCGTGGATAAAATCCGATGACCCCGAGTAGAAACCCATGGAGTTGGGCTGGAACCTCCCTTTTCTTCCTCTTTTCTCTCTTACTTTCCTCTCCTCTTTCTTTTATCTCCTTTATTTCCTTTATACCACTCTTTCTTACCTTATATAGAAGAGAATAAAGTTTTATCCCTTTAAAACCCAAAAATGACTTGTTTACTCAATTGTGAGTCCCTAGTAGTCCAAAAATTCCCGGAATCCAAACACTACTCCCGGATACTCTATTCTGACTATCTCAGCCATTCTGAAACGAATCGTACACTCGAAATCTCCATCCGAGGTACTTGACTACAATCCACTAATTAAACCCAATACATCTCAATGCGGGATTTCCAATTAAAATATTATCCTTTGTCGCTTTACCCAACCGCGACATGTAATTAAAATGGTCTGACTCATTTACTTAATCCCAAAAGTGAATGTATCACACATCGAAAATAATCTAGGCCGCATAAACTCCAAAAATTATTTTTGTCAGAAATTTCCCAAATTTCCAAATTACACCCATTTATGAAATTGAAATTATCCATATACGTATAGGGTATTACACCTTGGAATGCTGACCACTTAAAAAAGTATTATTAGTAGGTGAGATTGTATCAAGGTAGTATTATATAAGAGGAAAAGTTATAAATTAAAAATTTCCCAAGTGTTCTCTCCTATTATTTTTTATGAGTAGCTGAGATTGTATGTATCATTTAATGTTAAGCTATAGATAATCACTCGTGGTGAAGTAGTTTTACCTTTCTCTCGATGACATGACAGTACGGATAGGGCTAACCTCATCCATGGACTCTCAATAACACCGACAATGGAGATAATATCTTAACACCATTGATTTAGTGGAACACTCCCTCAGCCGAGACAACAATATATGGATGAGGTAACTCGCTTCCACACATTCTCAAAATGACAAGAGGGGACTTGTGATAGAACACCATAATTTGGTGAATCCAAATTCAAAAGTCACTTTAATGCTGTTCATTTGACATTATTAATTTGGTGGGACACTCTCTCACCCGAAACGATATAGAGGACTTGATATGACACCATAATTTGGTGAATTCCAATTCGAAAAATATTGTGGTTTATTTTAACATCATTAATTTAGTGGAACAATCTCTTGGAAGAGACGACAGCATATGGATGACGTAGCTCTCGTCCATATACTCTCAAAATGACGATGGGGGACTTGAAATAACACCATATTTTGGGGGATTGAAATTCAAAAATCATTTTGTTGTGGTTTATTTTAACATCATTAATTTGGTGGAACACTCTCTCGTCCATACACTCTTAAAATGACGAGAGGAGACTTGATGTAACACCATAATTTGGTGAATTCAAACTTGAAAATCACCTTATTGTGGTTTATATTAACATCATTAATTTGTTGGAGCACTCTCTCGATCGAGACGATAGTTTATGGACGAGGTAGCACTCATCCATACATTCTAATGACAATAGGGGACTTAATGCACACCATAATTTGATGAATTCCAATTCGATAATCACTTTATTATGGTTTCTTTTAACATCATCAATTTGGTGGAACACTCTATCGACCGATACGACAATTTATGAACAAGGCAGCTCTCATGCATACACTCTCAAAACGACGAGAGGGGACATGATATAACACGATAATTTAATGAATTAAAATTCAAAAATCACTTTATTGTGGTTTATCTTAACATCATTAATTTAGTGTAGCACTCTCTTTGCCGAGACGACAGTGTATCGACGAGGTAGATCTTGTTCATACACTCTCAAAACAACGAGAGGGGACTTTTGACATAACACGATAATTTGATGAATTAAAATTCAAAAATTAGTCATTTAGTTTTATTGATCTTGTCTAAGGATGAGAAGATATGCAAAAAGATGGACTAACTGGTGATATCAAGCGACAAGCCATTTAAGCATGGTTACTTGTTAAACATTAGTAGAATTCACACATACAAATAGATAAAGACGGCTTAAGTCCAAGATAAAACTCTATCCATTTATCCATTCAAATATGACAGTAAGCAACAGAAGAATTTCCATTCAAAGGTTATATTAAAGTGTTCAGAGAGAACAGTTATAAAACCAAGTTAGAAATCACAAGGGTTTTTTAAGTGTTACATTGGAAGGAGCGTTAGACCACAAGAGACCGCCCAGATAAGTCAAAAGACCTAAGATCTAGGAGCTAGGGGTTCATCTTTTCCATTTAGATTCTCAGTCTCTGTAGGAGTCGATCCATCCCCTGCAGCATTGCTCTCGGCCTCAGCATTGTCGCCCTCTTTAGCCTCTTCCACTTGTTTAACTATCTAAGTCATCGGCTCTGGCTGCGCTGCCACTTCAACGTATCTCAGAGAAACCATGGCCAACGGGTCGCCCAAGCTGAAGCATTCAAGTTTTCCGGACATATGGGCAATGTCAGCAAACTTTAAAGTGGCCCCTCGACAAGTAGTGCGAGCTACCTTTTCAAGATACTACAGGTTGTATCCTAGGAACTCCACTGAAGGATTAAAGTCTTCAATAGCCTATCTCTGGGCCTCCATAATCTTATTTTCAACTACTTCATTCACGTTTCCAGAATCTCGATACTACGTTGGTTGTTTAGAGTCCTGACTGCTTCAACTTGGGTGGTGTTCAGGTTGTTGATGGCCTCTCTGTGCTGATTTTTCAAATTCTCAATCTCAGTCTCCAAATATGAGATGTGCTTATTTTAAGTCTTATCTTTTTTTTATAACATAACGATCTTGATGGATTTCAGGGAATTTTTCCTCAAACCATTGGTGGATATTCTTCAGGTAGTTAATGGTCTTTCAAATAAAAAATGTAAGTACAAGATGACATCACCAATAAGAAAAAGTATTAAAATGGATAAATGTTTACTTGGATGGCTTTATGAAATACCAAGTCATTCATCAAAGAGATGTTGGTGTCTTCCAAGAACCGAATGTCAGACTCAGAGGTGATTAAGAAGAGAGAATAAAAAGCTCTGACCTTATTCCGCAAGAGGAGTTGGGACCAATTTTTAGGTTATCCAGGCGAGCAGCTAGAGCATCCTTCGAAAAAATGGGGATGGCCTGATTCGTCCCAGTTTTGGATGAGCCGTCCATGCTTTTCTTGTTCAATTGAGATAAGAGGAGACTTTCCTGAACCTCCTTAGGCTTATTGGCCCCTCGGCTTGACTGGGGTTGGAAGTTTTTGATTTTTTGGTCTGAGGGCCAGGGGTTGTCTTCTTACCCATTTGCTTCGGTAAGTTTGTCAAACGTGGAGCTGCCATTTTCCACACGGCTTCGAGAGTATTGGGTGGTTGGTCTTCATCGAAGAAGATGAGTTTAATGATTTAGATAGACGAAATATGACACAAAAGTTAGAAAAAATTTGAATACTTACATAACTCAGATAGGGGGTCCACCCCCATACATGTTTGCTCTAAAAAATATAGAGTCATTAACTGCTCAAATTCTATAAGGCACCCCTCCTTGCCCTGTTTCCTAAATTTTTCAACGTCCTTGGTGGCTTCAATGCTTAATCCCGGATCTAGTTTGACTGGTATTGCATCCTTTGCCCATCACTAGGGAACTCGAGTCTCCGAAGCACTACAAGGGGCGTCAGGGCTGAATTCACGGGCTCTAGAAAAAAAATGTAGTGAGGTTCCAATTATGATTAGAGGTTTAGGTAACCATCAGAGCTTTCTTGGTCGGTTTCCTAGCTATGAGATGATAGTAGCCAGGCTGGGTTTTGGGTGTAGAGACAGTGTAACATCCTCCAAAGATGCTAACAAGGAGGAATTTATATGGACTACCTCCCAAAAGGCGACAAATCCAAGAATAACCCTCCAGGCATTCGGTGAAAGCTAGGCAGGGTCGAGACCAAGGCTGAATAGAATTGATCATACGGTTGGTCTCACAAGAAACCTGAAATAGACCTTGGATATTTTTTTGTACATGCACACCTCATCATCCCTGCCTTGGAACGTTCTCTCGTCTTCAGAGGGTACCCTCATTTTAATAGAGGGCCCTATGCCATAAAGATGTCTCCAAACTAAGATATCAACATTAATGATTGTGCTGACATAGGATTCAACACAAGATGTGTTAAGTGTCACCTTGGCTGTAGCTTCATCATTTTCTTGGTCTGTATTCGGGACGACACCTAGAGCTTGGGAACTTTTCATAAAGTGTTACCTCGGAAAGGCATAAATAAGGATAGCCATTACAGGGGGTACAACTGAAATACCCATCTTCGGCTCATCATGAGATAATATGATTTATATGGAAGAGTCTGACTCCGAAGAAGACTTGGCTTGATTTAAAGATTCGGCCTGATTTGGAGGCTCAGCTTGATTTGAGGATTATGCTCTTGAAGAACCTTATATCTCCTTAGACCCATCAGTGGGGATTCTCATAGCCTCGATGAAAGAATACACACTCTTGGCGGTGTGAGAGATGGAGGGATTATCGTCTACAAAGGCAGCTGACTCAAATATGGAGTCAGTGATCTCTACAAAAAGAACAGTAGCAAGGGGGACATGGTAAATAGGATGAAGAGGGAAATCATCGACTTTATGCTTGGCTGTGTCCTCGACCTCTTATTTTATTATCTCCCTAAAACACCTCTATCTGAGTGTTGGGAATTGTTCAACTCACTTATACAAAGGTCTTAACATTCAGAGGATGACCTACCACTAAGATTGCAAAAACAGTAAAAAGGGATAAATAGTTTAAAGCATTGACGATGTTAACCAAAATATCAAACTTTAAAGCTGAATGGTTTTCACTAGGAACAACTCAAGAACATAAACCAATCCCGTCGCAATAGGAGGCTAGATTTTGACTGAAAAACTCACAATGACCGAGAAAAGAAAGGGGAAACCCCAAAACCACCTTCTACTGCTTATAAACCTCCTAAAATCCCTGAGGATTTGGCCCTAAGAACCCTGGAATCTCGCTAAAAACAGAGAGAATCGACGGAAGCAAATCAACTACGAAATATGCTTAAATTCATAACTAAAATAAGAAACAAGATGAGGAAAATGGAATACGACTAAGAAGAAAGAGAATGTAGAAAGACTCGGTAATAGCAAGAATCAAAGGTTCCTGGTAAAGCTCAAACGGTGATTACAGAAAGTTTGAAGAGGGAAAGGTTTTGACAAGAAGGAAAGAGAAAGATAAAATTTAGGTTTAAATACCGTATAATGATTACTAACATTTTTCAAGGCACGTCATTATTTCAAGCACAAAACCCTAAGAGTTCAGCCGTCATTTAGGCATTGATCAGACACTACACAATGTGAACTATAACATATGTCACTTTAAGCCTGTAGTCTTTTTAATCATTTCCATGCGTCTCCTCAATAATCACTATTAACATCTCATCTTCTAACACTATTACCCCTCATCCTCCTCCTAACATCAAAGAGTAAGAGCTATGGGTGACTGACATGCCTAAGTGTGACCTCGTCTACACTTAAGCATTCCTCGACTCAGGCCGACCTTGTGAAATGCGCTCTCACAACGAATCTTATAGCAGCTTTCTCGATCTCATCCTTCCACCGAGACCAGACAACATACCATTATAATGGGCCTATTGTCTTATCTCATCTACCCACAGGAAAGCCAAGACCTCATCAGACTGGTTATATGATTGTCTCGCCTGATGTAAGTCAATCGAGACTCTACTTGGCAATTACCAACATATGATCCAACAGCACCTCGGAGGTCTCTTACTCGGCCAGGACGACACCTCATCTCAGCAGGACACATTAGGCATCTGACAGGGTGCATATAATGGATCACGCATGGGAGAGTCCGTGTGGGGTACAAACCTCACGTGGACAAAACTGTTGCAACAACATCTACTTAACATGTGAAGAATATCTCTCAATCATGATATACATGCACAGCTAATAGGTGGAAATATGGCATTATACGCTTCATATTGCACATACCTCATGCATGCATGGGGTGTGCATGCCACCACCCCAACCATATAAATACCTACCTTCTTTTACCTTTAGAAGGATCTCTAATTTATAATCCTACTGAAAATCCACTCAATTCACTACATAGAGAGATAAAGCTTGAGTTTTAAGTATCCCAAGGCCATTAGAGCCCTTTTCTTAGTGTATTTCACACAAACTCATATTATAGAGTAGGCCTAGATAGGGTGAACCACTCATGTCTTGTGTTATTTTCTTTTTTGCCTCATCTCTATCTATGTCTACATATTTGTTATACTCCATTGACACAATGGTTTGAGATTGCATATATACATTGATTTGGTGATACCATTTATAGTATCATCAAGGGATGTGGTTCTATGAGTGGAGGTTCTACCGCTCCTAGTCAGGGAAGCGTGACTGCCGCAGGAGGTGAGGGTTTGAGAGATAGATTATGGGTTCGGGCTGAGTCCCATTTTATTTTTTCTATTTTTCTTCATTCCTGCCAAGATGAAATCGTGCAATGACTATATATATATATGTGTGTGTGAGTGTGTGTGTGTGTGTGTGTGTGTGTGTGAACGAGATTTTTTAGTTTTAATAACTTATTGTACATGCACTTTTACTTTGCTATTGAGACTGCCTATTTAGAAAGGGGGAGCTTAATTAACTATAGAAAAAGCTTTATTTTGGGAAATGATAAGTAAAAATGGATAGGTAAGAATAAATAATCTGTTTTCTTAAAAATAAGGGTTTTTTTCGAATTTGAATTTGACAATAAAGAAAGATAAAGTCTTTTAAAATAGGGGGTTTGTCGATCGGCATACCCCTTATCATGCCAATCGATATATGGGATAAGTCGAATCACTCTAAGTCTTTGATTTCACTTTCCTAAAGATCTGAGTACTTTGTAGGGCAGGAATTCAATTAGACTCCACATATCCCTTAATTTTTGCCAAGCCATTTGTGAATAAAATGAGAGGTAAGGAGTGTTGTTTTTCCACCCATACCCACTTTTTTTCTTGCTTCTTGATTTTTTCTCCATTATTCCCAAATGGACCTTCCATCCATAGCGAATTTTCTTCCTACCTCAAAGTTCTAGAGGACGTGTGTTTGTATAACGTGGACTATGAGGCTTTCAACTTGCATCGAGTCTCCTTGTGGCGTGACAAAGCCATTGACTCGAATATGCAAGTGGTGGAGGCACGATTATGGTATCCTGAAGACCATGTTTTTTGTTGCGGTTTAGATGAGGTCTTCCCGACCTTTGAAGAATTCTTGTACATATTGGGAATCTATCCGAGTGTAGCGAAAGCTATTCCCAATTTTTTTCATTCTCATCGGGCATTGTTAGTGGAGTTTCCCCATATTTCCCCTTTCATGACTCGAACGTTGGTGAATGGGGGATGAATTTCTTAGGGATATCATGCATTATATGTGCTTGAGGGATTTCAATGAAGTGGGATACAACGGAGTTATTTCCTTGGGCCTTACTTCGAGGCTCTTGCTAGTGATGAGGAAATTAATCGAGGATCATCAGTTGGTTGTGATAACAGCATGGATCTCCTACCATCATAGTCTTGCAGCGTTTATACTATAGGAGACTCTAAATGGTCTTGATGCTTAGAGGGAAATTCGTTCCTATTTTCTGAGAGGGATCCCAGTGATGTTGTTCATAGGGATGGCTGAGAGGTTTCATCTCGCGATTCTTCTTGAGTATCCTTTGGTAGTTGTACTGAACTTGATTATTTTATACTTTATCAATTTCAACCCATCTATATAGAGGGTCATTTGGTTCATAGAGGATGGATCCCGGTACCTTCATTGGTTAGTGCCATGGTGGGTGAATTACAGGTTATTCTAGAACTGGGAGAGTACCGATATGTGTGACTAGTGGTGTTATGGCAAAATTCGTTCTATTTCCCTTGGAAACTTCTGCGTCAAGTTGGATGGAAGAAAATAGTGCCTCCTCGAACACTAGAATTCTTTCTGAAGTCATACATAACTAAATCCATGCGCATGAGGTTAGGTTCTCTGTGGGAGAGTCATCGACTGTCGACCCATACATCTCAATCTGTGTGAAGGGTCTGGCTTGTGTCCCGGGACTATCTGAAATGGTTTATGGAAGCGAGTAGTGGCAAAGATTATGGCTAAATAAACCGACCAGAGGTGGTTTCTTCTTTTTGACACCATAGACTAAGGTGTAGTGGTTTTTTTCCTGAATGGTCAAGGCATACCGTTCCATGGATCGTATTCGTAATATCCACTAGGCAGGGATAATTTGGGGACCTCCGGGGGCTGATGATGATGAGGGTCGGTCTTCTAGAAGCTATGGATGGGTTTTTGTGAAGCTAATTCTATTTTTATGTGAAGCTTTTTAGGTGATTTTTATGAAGATTTTGGAGATTGGGATGTTTTGGTATTTGGTATATTGGGAATAATTTCTTGTGGTTTTGTTAGGCTTGTTTAGAAACAGTTTGGTTAGCGAAGAGGGGTGATTGGTTTGACTCCCTTAGCTGATACTTCGTGATTGTTACTGAACTCCCTTATGTGAAATAAAAATGATCATGATTATATTGTTGTGACTTTTGATGAGTTTTACATGTGAGTTATTTATACCAATTGCTAAGGCATACATAATCCTTTTGTCCATGTAAATAATAAATGAATCGCCGTTCTCAGAGATTAGAAAAAAATATCATTTTGAGAAAAAGAAGGAGATCGTACTTGATATGTCATGAATATTACGTATTTGTGCCGATTATCTTTATGTATTCTAGAACTTTTGTGTTTTGTATGCTTATATTTATGCTCGTTAAAAAGGCAATCTCTATTTTTCATGTTTATATGGTTTGTGAGGTACAATTGAGCTTTTGTAGGTATTATAATGCTTAACGTGTGAATTAGTTGCATTTCGAGAAAGTTTTGTCGTCTGACTCAACTTCATGGGCAATTTAGTCATTTCATACTTCATATCTAGCTCAGTGGAATTCTAGGGAAGCGTAGATCGTTAAGTTAATTTCGCGTGGCCTTGAACGACATGTCGTTTCCAATTCGAATGAAGAAGTTATGGCCGATTCCATAAAGCACCTTTTCTCCCATGTGATGACCAAGGCTTCCATGAAAATAGGGCACCAGTCGACCTACCCTGAGCCCCCAATCGACCGGTCATTTAACTTAAGTCTATGAACTAAGCTAGGTAAATTCAAAGACGATCACTAGTTGACCGACTCCCTGGCCGCGATCAACCGGTCCTCTTATTTACAAGACATTGTCGTCTTTACTAGTTTTATGCTTTGTTTACTTTATTTCTTGCCTTGTCTCTTATTTCCTTGCTTTGCATTTAGTTTTTTTCGATAATTAGTTATTTTCCATTGTTAACTAGGTTTATTTCTTGTTCTAATTATGTCTTGTAGATAGTTAAGGGTTGGGGTCATGTTTCCGCCATTAATGGGCTTCGAGCTTTGAAATCTAGGTTTGGGTTCAAAATGCATTTAATTGAAATCTCGTGTATTAAAGTTGGAACATTATCGTTTAACTTTGTTTGTCACGCAACGTTTGTGTACTAAAATGATAATCTGATTTTAATCCATGTGTGACCATTTTCGATTAATTGTTTATCTTTCATTGTTGAATTAATTTTCTTTATGTTTGGTGTTTATGATTAATTAATTATGCTCGGTTTAATGTTTTCGAACCGAAATCATTTTTACACATGGTTTAGCCCACAGCGAGGATGTGACCCTAATCCCATTTTATTATTCTTATCTAATTTTAATTTCTTTTTCCCTTTTTCTCTTTTAAACCTCATCACCTTTTACACTTTTATTTCAGAAAAATGAATCAATTAAAGTGTGTCAAATGTTACCTGTGCATTTTTTACACCCAAACAGGCCATTATACTCCAATTGTTGAGTGTAGTAATAGTTTAAGTTTTTTATATTACGGTCGAAAGTCAATAACTATGATTTGACTATTTACAGGGTCTCACGGTTTCCTCCACATCAGTGCTCATGTAAGGTGTATGAGATGCCTACATACATCTAGGGGTTTTGAAATTTCTTGAGTTCTATTTTGAAAGAAAAATGTTTATCAGAGGATCAGGCCCCACGTAGTTCAAGGTGGAGAGAAAAGTAGAGGGAATTTTTTAATAATAAAAGGGAGATCAGAAAAGTCGTAGCGCACCGGGATTTAGAATAAGGGTAGAACTTCTTGAGAAGGTCTAAGTTTGACTGGATGTGCCATCCCTTCTCCATTGAGGTTAGTGAGCATAGCAACGCCTCCTGAGAGAATCTTATTTACTATATAGGGGCCACTCCAATTCGATTTGAATTTCTCTCTAGGGTTCCAGATAAGTTCTATTATCTCCTTAAGGGAAAAATCTCCTTCTTGGACATGACGGTTCTTGACTCTTAGTTTGAATGATTGCACCATTCGACGATGGTACCCTTGTATATGGTATAGAGCCTTTAGCCTCATTTCATTTAAGAGTGACAGTTCGTCAAAGCGTCTCTAATGCGAATCTTCCTCGCTGACTCTACTCTTGAGCATAACGAGTAAGGAAGGTATTTCTAGCTTAGAGGGTAGGACTATTTCCCAGTCGTATACCAGAGTGTAAGGAGTAGCCCCAGTACATGTCCTGACTAAAGTGTGGTAGATCTAGAGAACGTAAGGGATCTGATCATCCCAATCTTGAAAACTCTCAGTCATTTTACCGATGATGGCCTTGAGGTTTCTGTTAGCGGCTTCAACTACACCATTGGTTTGGGCCGGTATAGAGAATATTTGTGTCTTTGAATCTGGTATTCATCAACTATTCTATGACCTCAGCTTTCAAATGCAACCCACTACTTGATATTAGCTCATGGGGAACCCCATATCGGCCGATGAAGTTCTTAGAATAAACTTCGCAACCATCTCCCCATTTTGAACTATGCATGACTCAGCTTTGACCCATTTGGTGAAGTAATCAATGGCGACTAGGATGAAATCATCCCCATTTGAATCTTTGGGTGTGACTTTCCCTATAATGTCATTGCCCCAAGGATAAGTCATGTTGTACAATTCTCGAGGCAAGTGCTAGAGACTAGCAAACTTCTAGCATTTAAGGCATCTTCAGACGTAGGCGGTGAAATCCTAAACCATGATGGTCAAATAATACCCTTAATGGATGATCTTCTTAGAAATCATATGACCATTCCTGTGGGGTTATGATTCCCCACTATGAATCTTTTGCATCATTTCTTTAATGTTAGTGCCAGCAATGTTATGCATATGGGTTCCATCGAAGTTTCTCTTGAACAATGCTTTGTCGCAAATGATGTATCAGGAAACTAGTATACAGAGGGTCACACGGTCATTATTTTAAGCATAATATGGATACCTAATATGTTTTAGGAGGTTCCATATGTAATAGTATCAGTACTTGGCCATATCAAAATCTTCCTTTGTGATGAACTCCATGTGGTAGTAGTGGGTTAGCATATCTTTTTTGGAATAGGAAAGGAGCCATCATTATTTCCTCGGGCATGTCGACCATGGAGGACAGTGTATCAAGGGCCTAGGATAAGATGTTCTTTGCGCGTGGCACTTAGTGTAAGGTGATATCTCGTAACTAGGAGGTCACCTATTCTAGGTGGTCGTGGAAGGGTAAGAGCTTCTCATTTTTGATTTTCCATCTTCTAAGGACTTGGGCAATGATGAGAGAAGAATCCCCATAAACATCTAGGTGTTTGATACCTTTTCTAGAGGGTTTCCTTGAGTCCTATAGACCATTAAAAAATTTATGAAGACCTCTTTAGTGTTCCGAATATCTTCGCTCGGTTCAAAGAGTTTACCATGGTTAAATGGGTATCGAAAGCGCCTGGTGTCCAATCGAAGTAAAACAGGTCATTCGTCTTTATTGTAAGGTTGATTTGTGCATGGGGCACACCGTTAGAAAGGGTATTCAGATCCCTTAGATGATTCATTCAGTTTCATTCGATCTTAAGAGTTGATGTGAGTCAAATGGAGCTCGGGAGCACCCAGTGGCCTCCATATTAGTTTTTAAGGAAAATAATTTGTTCATCTGAATTGTAAGGCCAATTCATGCATGGAGTAGATTTTTAAAATGTGGATTTAGGGCCCTTTGAAGATTCATTTAGCTTCTACTCGGGCGAGGAAGTTGATTGGGGTGAAAACGGGGCCTAAGAGTGCCTAGTGGCCTCAAAATTGTTTTTTGATAGTAAAACCGACTATTCATCCAAATCGTGAGGTCAATTCATGCACGAGACAAACTAATGGAAAGAGGATTCAGATCCCTTCAAAGATTCATTGTTATTATTATTAGGTGAGAGAGTTAATCATAGTCAAATGGGGGTCGTGAATGCCTAGTCGCCTCTAGATTAGTACCCGAAGTATGACCTAGGTTTTACGGTGATGAAGTAAGTGCTAGGAACCTAAGGAGATGCTTAGGATGGTCCTAGAATGTGGTGTAGGCACCACTTATACCAACACCTTAAGATATCATCTTCTTGTCATGTATGATTCTTTTCTAACAATTCCAGTAACAATACTACTAATATGAAAATAAAGTCTTAAACTAATAGTAGAGTTTTTCCACCTCAAAAGAAGTTCCAATAATGGTAGGATGAAATTTCAAAGAAGAACAAAACCTCCCACCTCCTAATATCGCCTTAGAGAGGTCGCCTAGCTCCACCAAGTTTGTCTCCAAAAAAGGTCTAAGAAAATTCCTTCAAACTCCATTAATTTGTACTATTTAATCTTCTTCACAAAAAACCCAACATCACACCAGAAATCTTTATCTTGCTTAATAAAAGGTGCATATAGGTTCCATAGTCTTGAAAGTGTTGGAATGTGATGTGAATTGGGTGGTTCAAAGTGGAGGGGTGGTGGTTCTTTTCTTGGGATGGTGGTTGGACTCTATGGAAGCTCTAGAGAGCTTAGAGAGAAAATTAAAATATGATGGAAAATGAGCCCCCTATGTCCCTAGAAATCCTTAAAATACCCAAACCCCTTGAGGGTAAAATCCCTAAACTACCTCAAACCCTATTCATGGATTGATATACTGCTCCAGGGGCTTAGAATATGACATAATCTAACATCCAACAATTTGATAGCACATCCCAAATCTGGAGATCTCGATTTTTAAATATCATTCGAAAGAGAATGGGACCTCGTTCGAGGGAGAATGGGCTCTTGTTTGATTAGCCCTTCGAATAACCTTCTAATGAATTCTAACAGTGGGGTCTCACTCGACCCTCGTTCGATCTCCACTTCGAACGACCTTTGAATGACTTGGATTTCTGGGTCAAACGATTTATCTTCGTTCGAACGAAACAATAATTTCATTTGAATAACTCTCCACTCGTTCAATTTTCCAAATTCACCTAATAACTTCGAACAATTTACGTCAAGGTCCAAATAATAATCATCTATAGCTATAAAATCTCACACTAATGATCCAGATCCCAAGGGTTTTACATTGTTATGATTTGTACGTTAAAAATAATAAAATATTGGGCATAGGTATTATAATAGCACATGAAGTGGATGAAGATACAAGATTATTGTTCTTACCTTCTATATTAACCACATGACCAGATATGAGTGATATTAGAAAGAACTAACTCCTACGTTAGACGAAACAAATAAGGAAAAAGGAACCGCTGAGGAACTCCCGATGCCAGATATCACAGTTGAAGAAACCATAGTCCTTGACCAGATAAAAAAGACTCGAGAAAATATCACCCTATAGAGGATCTTCATGTCCTCCCAGTTACACATAAATGCCTTGATAAAGCTCCTCATAGGATCCACGATTCCTCCCACTACTACTCCTGAAGAAGTAATGCATATTGTCAGATCTTTGAATGCTACCAGACTCCTCTCATTTTCTAATAAGGAAATTCCAAAGATCAGTATGGATAATAACTATGCTTTTAACTTTTTTGTTGAAGTCATGAGGAAGACAGTTCCATTGGCAGTTATAGATAACAGGTCCACCCTTATTGTTTGCCTACTCAGGACCATTAATTGACTTGGGATAAAGTCAGTGATCTTGATTTATCATCCACCATCATGCATGCTTATGAAAATAATCGTTGAGAAATTATGTCTTATATAAATCTTAGATAAGGGTCTAGCCCTATATGCCCTCAGACAGAATTTCTAGTCATCAGCATAGTTGCTTGTTTCAGCCTGCTCCTTAGACACCCATGGCTCCACGGTTAACGAAGTGTATCTTCTTCTCTCCACACAAAATTGAAGTTCTTTGTCAATGGTAAAATCATCACAATTTTTGGGGATGACGATAATTCAGATGGTACTACCACCAGTAACCCAATACTAGAGATTCATCATGGGCTAATGACATATTTATCTCCAGTTTTAAGATCGGCCCACTTCCCGTCCTAGTTGGAGATAATTTTAATGATCGAGTGTGTCAAAATCATAGCACTCATGGTTATGTCAATGTAATTCAGATGTTCAAAAACATACACTTCATGCCCGGAATGGGGCTGGGTCAACGCCAACAAGGAATTCTCAAGCTAATAGTACTGAAGGAAACCTTTCTCCTATGCGTCCTGGTCTACTAACCATCATCGACTGAAATCAATGCACTCTACCGAATATATCATAAAATAATCATAGAAAGCTATAAGGACATAAATTTTCCAATTGAGTCCCTGTATTATTTTGACTTAATTCCGTGAACAAAACTGTGTTTGTAATATGTCATAGGGAGATGCCTGTTTGGTCACGATCCCACTTGGTCTATGACGTATTGAAGAAAATTTAAGACGTTGTGGCAAAGCTTCAAAGAAATAATCATGTAGATGTTCAAATTGGTGCAAGTTTACTCGTCTTCAAGTCAATTGTATTCCGAGATCACTCAAGTATGAATGCGTATAATTAATGGTTCTCAGAATTATTTTTATAAAAGATAAGGATGTTATTTTTATAAAGAAAAATGTTTTAAAATGTTTAAATGGCTTACACTATTTTTCATTCTGATGAGCTCGAAATTATGTTTGACTAATTTGGATCTCTTTTATAAGAGACATTTTGAACTAAAAGTCAAAGAGAGACAAACTGACATCAGCTCGATCAAATGACATAAGGATCTCGTTCGAACGAGATGCCTATGTCGCACGAACGATGTGACCTCGTCGTTCCAGCGATGCATTTTTTGAGGCGGCACTGAATTGTTATTTAAAGTGTGTCTCTATTAGAGTTTCATAAGTGTGCATCTGGAAAAAAACATAATACATTCCAGTACATTATTTCCACATGTTTTCTAACGTTTAAAAGGCATAAACACATCCTTAGAATTTTCAAAGATCCGAGTTATCATTCTTATATGATTACATGATCTTGCTGCAACAAGAAGTTTGTTTTATCATTGAACATCAAAGGGTTTTATGGTGAAGAAAATAGAAGGACTTCTTGTTCGACATCGTAGATGAATAAAAGCCAATCGGTGGACACCGAGATATTCGTGGAGTCGAGTGTTGTGGACAGGTATTGTGGAAGACGGAATTTTGTCTAGGGCACTATTGAAGAATGGTTGAAGATTATAAGGAGTGTCAAGACCCGTGGGGATCGAGTCATTGTGTAAGGCTAATCTGTCTTTTTAAAACCATTGTTCATAGTGATTGTCTCGCTTGGTCCGTCCGAGGTTATTTTCCCATTTTAGGTTTTTTCCTCGAACATTCAGCATTGTGAGTATTCTTTACTTTATTTTACTTGCTTTAATCACTAGATCCATGTTTAGGATTAATCAAGATAAAATTGGTTTAAAGTAAGAATTGGATTTTCACTACTTGGTTTGGTGCAAATTAAAAGTTGGATAATTTTTTGTGAAAAATTGGCTTGGTTTGAAACATACACATATTGGACACTTTCAAATTGGTATCAGAGCTAGAAAACATATTTTATTTGTTTTGTGATCCCATGTGTTTTCAAAGATTAATTATGGATATAATGAATTTTCCCGAACTCCTATTTTTTATGGCACTAATTACACTTTATTGGAAGATGAGAATGAGATGTGCATTAAAATCAATTGATGAGCGTGTATGGCTAGCAGTTGAGAAAGTTTGGACACCCCCTGTCACTATTGTAGGTGAGGTCACTAGTTTAATGCCTGTTGAGTCATGGATCAAAACTGAACAAAGAATTGCACAATATAATTATAAGGGTCTACATGTTATTGCTTCACATGTCACACAGGATGAATATAATAGAATTATGACTTGTGAAACATCAAAAGAGGCTTGGGATATCATGGCACTCACTCAGGAGGGAGCTAGCATGATAAGGGCGTCAAAACTTCAAAATCTCACTACAGTGTTTAAGACCATTAGGATGTTAGAGAGTGAGACTTTTGATGAGTTTTATGCTAGGTTGTCCAATATTTCAACTCGTCGTTTAATCTAGGTGATAAAATTCCCGACAACCGTGTCATTAAGAAAATCCTTAGGTCGTTTCCTAGTAGGTTTGATGCGAAAGTGACCATTTTAAACTCCTTGGGTAGGTTAGAGTCGACAAAACTAGAAGAGACTATAGGTGACTTACAAACCTATGAAATCGACATCATTACCTCCAAGAAAGTGCCTAAGAAAGAAAAGGGTATTACTTTGAAAACCCAGAAGGAGGAAATTAAAGTTTTGGATTCCGATTCCAATTTCAATTTTGAGGATGTTGCTTTGTTGGCAAAGAAATTTAAAAAATTTATTAAGTTTCAAAAGCAATCGAAAGATGACAAGAAATTTGAAAAATTCAAGAACAATAAAGTAGATCCCACCTCTAAGGATAAGTTTGAGAAGCCTAAGAGAGATGAGTCGAATAAGTGTTTTGGGTGTGAAGGGTACAGTCGCAAAGTTAAGGAGTGTCCACTAGACTCAAGAAAGAGGGCAAGCAACCCATTTTCTATAATGACACCATAAGTGATAGTGATCCGGAAGAGGGAGAGAGTTCCCCCATTGATCGTAACTTTGTTGAATTTATAGCATATCATGTGAGCGGTGACGATTCTCATGTGCATGACACTTCCGAGGAGGTTTTGAGTGTATACCATGTTAGTGAGGGGAAGAGAGTAACGAGGAGGAGATAGATGTGAAAGAGTTACAAGTTGCGTTTAATGAGTTGTATGCCGAAACGGTGAAGGTGAAAAATGATAACTCAAAATTGCAAGATAAGTTGAATGAGCGTGCCATAGAAAATAATGACATTTTGATTGAGTACCTTAGAGCATGAGAGAAGAAGTTTAGGGAGAAACTAGAGTTTGTGGAGTAAGATAGAGATAATCTCCGTGGTTTGATGGAGTCCTTGAAAAAGGAGGTTTTAAAGTTTGAGCAGTCTAGGCGTTTGCTCGAGTCTAAGATTCACGAGTTGGGGAGAGATTGAGAGACTCATCTTGAGTCAAGTTGATTTGGAGGCTAGGTCGGAGAAGTTAGATAAGATCTTACGCACCGTTCAAATTAAGGGTGATAGGGGAGAGAGAGTTGTTCCCATTCCCCCCGCACGTGTGAGAAACACTAGGAAGGTTAGAAAAGGTCCACATATAGGTAATCATTCCCACCACCACTACACTTGCACGTTTTGTGGTAGGAAAGGTCACCTGAGGCGTTATTGTGTCTTTAGGAATTAAACTTCATGATTCTTGTTTGGGTGCTCTTGATTCTTCCCATGCTAAATCTAAAGGATGATAGTGTTGCCATGTTTGTCATATACTAGTTGGCTTCATGATATATTCATTGCTAGTATAGTGACATGTGTATCAATTTGTATTATAGTTTTCATTTGTTTGAGTCTTATTGAAAAATACAAAAAGATTTTGTTTTTTTAGAAAATTTTTGAAAATCCAAAACGATTTTGTTTTTGAGAAAACTTTTGAAAACCCAAAAATATTTTCAGTTTTTGTTTTTGAGTTTATATGTTTGATGTAGCATATTGGTTTGCTTGGATCACCCCCCCCCCCCCCCCCCCCACCACCACCACCATCATTTTCATTATCCATATGGCTATGACATTTGGTCATTATTATCGATGCTTATAATGATCTTAACCATTGTTTATATGGGGTTGTTTCAAAGTTGATATGGATTATGATTCGACTTTGTATATATTCCAACATCGCACACATGCACGAGTTTATATGGATGTTTGACTTCTGTTGCATATTTGAATTTGGTGAGGCGTTCTTATCTCAATCTTGTCATCTATGCGTAAGTAGACTTAAGGAGAAGTGTGAATGTAAGAACCGTTTACTATGAGAATTTAAATTGGTAAAAATAATGAGTGATTCGCGGGAAAGGGCTGCGAGTGTTCAAAATTGACTCGTCATGAAAGCTACCGTTTAAAAGAGCCCAAAAGAAAATGCAATATGCTATGAAAAGGGCCAAATTAGTTTAGTTCATTCCAAAGAAAATTTGATATCATTAAGTTTGTATGGATTAAAAATTTAAATGAATTTGCACAACTAATCCTAATGTTGAAACATTGCAAGTTGACGCTATTGTTTGTAGAATCGTCAAAATTCTGGATTTATGTGCATGTAGTATGTTTAGTTCATTAAGCTCACACTTTTATTGTCATATGTCTATGATAAAGTTTGATGATTTACCGCGATCAATTAGAGTGGCTTGATAGTTTGATGTGCTGGAATTGTGACTCATTTGTTGTAGTTTCATGCCTATTCATTCCATGTCCATATTTGAGCACATCGATACGATGTTTGCATGCAACTCACATTGTTAGTTTTTATGAGTTTTTGCCTTTTGTATTAGGAGCCTACTATTTTAACACTGTTTTACTTCTGTCAGGGCCTTTCACTGATTTTTTTCGGGAAAGTTTTTCACTGGGCAAAAATATAACATATTTCTGGGAAAATGTGAAAATTTGGCAGGTCGCAAGAAATCTTTCAAATGACATCTCCATGTCGCGCAAACAACTTTTGTCCTTCGTTCGAGCGACGTCCTCATTTCGTTTGAACGATGTCCCTGGCTTGTTCGAACGACAGGCTGAATTATGGCTTCTGATTGGTTTGCAGTCCTCTAGTTAAAATTGGCATATTTTTGGTACCTCTGGAAGTATTTCAGGATATAATGGTTTATATGCAAGTTTTACTGATTTGAAATTGGATATTTGCATATTAGTCCATTTATCACACCTGATTAGATTGTTGTATTCTTTGTGTGATACATTGGTTTACTAGCTACTGATTTGTCATTACATGATCATATTAGCTGGTTGTTTCATGATTATCTAGCGATTTCATATTGATTCACATTGGTTTATATTATCATGATAGATACTTTCATTAGTTAGTCTTTTCACCGGATTGTCTATTCTAGACAAAAAGGGGGAGAGATTTATGCGATGTAGGGGGAGATTTGAGCATGTTTACGTTTACATATGTTTACAAATTGGTATCTCACATTGGTAGTACACATTAGTATCGGTTTGTTGCTCAAATTGTTTATAAATTATTTTTTTTAGAGATTATTCACATTGGTATCTATTATCGTTTGGTATCATTTGACTATATATATTGGTAACATTTGACTATATATATTGGTTTCATTTGTCCCGGAATAGTCAAAGGGGGACATTTGTAAGGACATAAATTTCCAATTGAGTCCCTGTATTGTTTTGACTTAATTCCATGAACAAAACTGTGTTTGTAATATGTCATAGGGAGATGTTTATTTTATCACGATCCCACTTGGTCTATGACGTATTGAACAAAATTGAAGACGTTGCGGCAAAGCTTCAATGAAATAACCATGCCGATGTTTAAATTGGTGCAAGTTTACTCGTCTTCCAGTCAATTGCATTCCGAGATCACTCAGGTATGAATACGTTTAATTAATGGTGCTCGGAATTGTTTTTATAAAAGATAACGATGTTATTTTTATAAAGAAATATGTTTTAAAATGTTTTAGAGTGTTTTAAATGGTTTACACTCCGTTTTAATTCTGATGAGCTCGAAATAGTGTTTGACTAATTTGGATCTCTTTTATAAGAGACGTTTGAACTAAAAGTCAAAGCAAGTCAAAATGACGTCCTCTCGCTTAAACGACATAAGAATCTCATTCGAATGAGATGACTATATCGCGCGAATGACATGGCCTTGTCGTTCGAGAAACACGTTTTTTGAGGCAGCCCTAAATTATTATTTAAAGCGTGTTTCTATCAGAGTTTCGTAGGTGCGCATCTGGGAAAAACAGAATAGATTCCAGTACATTGTTTGCACATGTTTTCTATGGTTTAAAAGGCATAAACACATCCTTAAAGTTTGTAAAGATCCGAGTTATCATTATTATATGCTTACGTGATCTTGCTGCACCAAGAAGTTTGTTCTATCATTGAACATCAAAGGGTTTTGCGGTGAAGAAAAGAGAAGGACTTCTTGTTCGACATCGTAAACGATTCAAAGCCAATCGGTGGACACCGAGACATTCGTGGAGTCAAGTGTTGTGGACAGTTATCGTGGAAGATGGTATTTCTGCATGGGCACTATTGAAGAACAGTTGAAGATCATAAAGAGAGTCAAGACCCATGGGGATTAGGTCATTGTGTAAGGCTAATCTGTCTTTGTAAAACCATTGTTAATAGTGATTGTCTGGCTTGGGTCGTCCGAGGTTGTTTTCCCGTTTTTGGTTTTTTCCTCGTACATCCGGCGTTGTGAGTATTCATTGCTTTATTTTACTTGATTTTATCACTAGATTGATGTTTAGGATTAATCAAGATAAAATTAGTTTAAAGTAAGAATTGGGTTTTTCCCAACTTGGTTGGGTGCAAATTAAAAGTTGTATAATTTTTTGTGAAAAATTGGTTTGATTTAAAACACACACATATTGGGCACTTTCAAATTGGTATCAGAGCTAGAAAACATATTTTATTTGTTTTGTGATCCCGTGTGTTTTCAAAGATGAATTATGGATATAATGAATTTTCTCGAACTCCTATTTTTTATGGCACTAATTACACTTATTGGAATATGAGAATGAGATGTGCATTAAAATCAATTGATGAGCGAGTATGGCTAGGAGTTGAGAAAGGTTGGAAACCCCCTGTCACTATTATAGGTGAGGTCACTAGTTTAAATCCTGTTGAGTCATGGACCGAAATTGAACAAAGAATTACATAATATAATTCTAAGGGTCTGCACGTTATTGCTTCACATGTCACACAGGATGAATATAATTGAATTATGACTTGTGAAACATCAAAAGAGGCTTGGGACATCTTGGCACTCACTGAGGAGGGTACTAGCATGGTTAGGGCGTCAAAACTTCAAAATCTCACTACATTGTTTGAGACCATTAGGATGTTAGAGAGTGAGACTTTTGATGAGTTTTATGCTAGGTTGTCCAATTTTGTCAACTCGTCATTTAACCTAGGTGAGAAAATTACCGACAACCGTGTCATTAAGAAAATACTTAGGTCGTTGCCTAGTCGGCTTGATGTGAAAGTAACAATTTAAAACTCCTTGGGTAGGTTAGAGTTACGAAACTAGAAGAGATTGTAGGTGACTTACAAACCTATGAAATCGACATGATTACCTCCAAGAAAGTGCCTAAGAAAGAAAAGGGTATTTCTTTGAAAATTTGTAAGGAGGAAATTAAAGTTTCGGATTCCGATTCCGATTTTGAGGATGTGTCTTTGTTGGCAAAGAAATTTAAAAAAAAATTATTAAGTTTCAAAATCAATCGAAAGATGCCAAGAAATTTGAAAAATTCAAGAACAACAAAGTAGATCCCACCTCTAAGGATAAGTTTGAGAAGCCTAAGAGATATGAGTCAGATAAATGTTTTGTTTGTGAGGGGTACCGTCACAAAGTTAAGGAGTGTCCCACCAGACTTAGGAAAGAGGGAAAGAAACCCATTGTTTATAATGCCACCTTAAGTGATAGTGATCCGAAAGAGGGAGAGAGTTCCCCCGTTGATCGTAACTTTGTTGCGTTTATGGCATGTCATGTGAGAGACGGCAATTCTCATGTACATGACACTTCCGAGGAGGTTTTAAGTGTATCCCATGTTAATCCGTGCGAAGAGAGTGAGGAGGAGGAGATAGATGTGAAAGAGTAGCAAGTTGCGTTTAATGAGTTTTATGCCGAAACTGTGAAGGTGAAAAAGTCTAACGCAAAATTGCAAGCTAAGTTTAATGAGCGTGCCGTAGAAAATAATTACAGTTTGATTGATGAAGTTAGGTCACGAGAGAAGAAGTTTGGGGAGAAACAAGAGTTTGTAGAGAATGAGAGAGATAATCTCCGTAGTTCGATGGAGTTCTTGAAAAAGGAGGTTTTAGATTTTGAAGAGTCTAGGCATTTTCTCGAGTTTAGGATTCATGTGTTGGAGGAGAGATTGAGAGACTCGTCTAGAGTCAAGTTTGATTTGGAGTCTAGGTCGAAGAAGTTAGATAAGATCTTAGGCACCATCCAAATTAAGGGAGATTGGGGAGGTATAGGTTTTAATGAGTGAGTTGTTCCCATTCCCCTCACACGTGTGAGAAACACTAGGAAGGTTAGAAAAGGTCCACATATAGGCAATTATTCCCAGCACCGCTACACTTGCACGTTTTGTGGTGGGAAATGTCACCTCAGGAGTTATTGTTACGACCTTAGACAAGCTCCTAGGAAGTTTAGGAATAAAGTTGCCCCGGTTCCCCAAACCCCCATGCATCGTTTTACACCTACTTGGATTAGGAAATCGGATTTAGTGGATTTAGGAATTAAACTTCATGATTCTTGTTTGAGTTCTCTTGATTTTTCCCATGCTAAATCTAAGGGATGATAGTGTTGCCATGTTTGTCATATACTAGTTTGCTTCTTTATATATTCATTGCTAGTATAGTGACATGTGTATCATTTTTCATTATAGTTTTCATTTGTTTGAGTCTTATTGAAAAATACCAAAATATTTTGTTTTTTAGAAAAATTTTGAAAATCCAAAAATATTTTGTTTTTGAGGAAACTTTTGAAAACCCAAACATATTTTTGGTATTTATTTTTGAGTTTACACGTTTGATGTGGCAGATTGGTGTTCTTGGATCACCCCCCCCCCCCCCCCATCATTTTCATTATCCATGTGGCTAGGACATTTGGTCATTATTATCGATTATTAGAATGATCTTAACCATTGTTTATATGGGGTTCTTTCGAAGTTGATATGCATTTTAATTCGACTTTGTATATATGCCAACATCACACACATGCACGAGTTTATATGGATGTTTGACTTCTCTTGCATATTTGAATTTGGTGAGGCGTTATTATCTCAATCTTGTCATCTATGCGTAAGTATACATAAGGAGAAGTGTGCATGTGAGAAGCGTTTACTGTGAGAATTTAAATTGGTAAAAGTAATGAGTGATTCGCGGGAAAGGGCTGCGAGAGTTCAAAATTGACTCGTCGTGAAAGCCACCGTTTAAAAGAGCCCAAAAGAAATTGAAATATGCTATGAAAAGGGACAAATTAGTTTAGTTCATTCCAAAGAAAATATGATATTATTGAGGGAGTTTGGAAGGATTTAAAATTTAAACGGGTTTGCATAACTAATCCTAATGTTGAAACATTGCAATAACGTTATTGTTAGAAGAATCGTCGAAATTCTGGATTTGTGTTCATGTAGTATGTTTAGTTCATTAAGCTCACACTTTTATTGTCATATGGCTATGATAAAGTTTCATGATTCATCGTTATCAATTAGAGCTTCTTGATCGTTTTGATGTGTTGGAATTGTGACTCATTTGTTGTAGTTTCATGCCTATTCATTCCATGTCCATGTTTGAGCACATCGATACGATGTTGGCATATAACTCACATTGTTAGTTTTTAGTTTTTGCGTTTTGTTTTAAAATCCTACTGTTATAACACTATTTTACTTCTGTCAGTGCCTTTTACTGATTTTTTTCCGGAAATTTTTTCAGTGGGCAAAAATATAACATATTTCTGGGAAAATGTGAAAATTTGGTCAGTCGCGAGAAGTCGTTCAAACGACATCTCGATGTCATGCGAACGAAATTTGCCCTTCGTTCGAGCGACGTCCTCATTTCGTTTGAGCGACGTCCCTGGCTCGTTCGAACGACAAGATGAATTATGGCTTCTGATTGGTTTGCAGTCCTCTGGTTAAAATTTGTATATTTTTTGTACTGCTGGAAGTATTTCTGGACTAAATGGTTTATATGCAAGTTTCATTGATTCGAAATTGGATTTTTGCATATTGGCCAGTTTATCACACCTGATTAGATTGTTGTATTCTTTGTGTGATACATTGGTTTACTTGCTACTGATTTTTCATTACGTGATCATATTAGCTGGTTGTTTTATGATTATCTAGCGAATTTCATATTAATTCACATTGGTTTATATTATCATGATAGATACTTTCATTAGTTTGTCTTTTCAGCGGATTGTCTATTCGAGACAAAAAGGGGGAGAGATTTATGGGATGTAGGGGGACATTTGAGCATGTTTATGTTTACATATGTTTACAAATTGGTATCTCACATTGGGAGTACACATTAGTATCAGTTTGTTGCTCAAATTGTTTACAAATTATTTTTTTTAGAGATTATTCATATTGGTATCTATTATCTTTTGGTATCATTTGACTATATATATTGGTTTCTTTTGTTCCTCGATACTTCACTTGGTATTTGTTTGTCTTTTTTATGTGTGTATGTATGCTTCAGCGATTCAAGATTTCAAGTCTTCATCACATTCAGACTGTTTATTCACGCCGGTGCTACATATTCTAGTCCGTGTCCTATAATTTTTCATTTTGGGATAATGGGATGGGATTAAGGCATCATACGGCTTGACGATCCGGCTTAGGCATTTCACTGGTCTAGTTTTGTCCCGGAATAGTCAAAGGGGGAGATTTGTAAAGACATAAATTTCCAATTGAGTCCCTGTATTGATTTGACTTAATTCCATTAACAAAATTGTGTTTGTAATATGTCATAGGGAGATGTTTACTTTGTCCAAATCCCACTTGGTCTATGACGTATTGAAGAAAATTGAAGACATTGCGGCAAAGCTTCAAAGAAATAATCGTGCCGATGTTTAAATTAGTGCAAGTTTACTCGTCTTCAAGTCAATTGCAATCCGAGATCACTGAGGTATGAATGCGTATAATTAATGGTGCTCGAAATTGTTTTTATAAAAGATAAGGAAGTTATTTTTATAAAGAAAAATGTTTTAAAATGTTTTAAAGTGTTTTAAATGGTTTGCACTACGTTTTAATTCCGATGAGCTCGAAATAGTGTTTGACTAATTTGGATCTCTTTTATAAGAGATGTTTTGAACTAAAAGTCAAAGAAAGTCAAAATGACATCATCTCGCACAAACAACATAAGGATCTCGTTCGAACGAGATTGCTACGTCGTGCGAATGATGTGGCCTTGTCGTTCGAGTGACACATTTTTTGAGGTGGAGCTAAATTGTTATTTAAAGCGTGTTTCTATCAGAGTTTCATAAGTGTGCATTTGGAAAAAACCGAATACATTCCAGTACATTGTTTTCACATGTTTTCTAAGGTTTAAAAGGCATAAACACATCCTTAGAGTTTGCAAAGATCTGAGTTATCATTCTTATATGCTTACGTGATCTTGCTGCACCAAGAATTTTGTTCTATCATTAAACATCAAAGGGTTTTGTGATGAAGAAAAGAGAATGGCTTCTTTTTTGACATTGTAGACGAATCAAACCAATCGGTCGACACCGAGACATTCGTGGAGTCGAGTGTTGTGGACAGGTATTGTGAAAGACGAAATTTCTGTGTGGGCAATATTGAATGACAGTTGAAGATCAGAAGGAGCGTCAAGCCCTGTGGGGATCGAGTCATTGTGTAAGGCTAATCTGCCTTTGTAAAATCATTGTTCATAGTGATTGTCTCGTTTGGGCCGCCCGCCCGAGGTTGTTTTCCCATTTTCTATTTTTTCCTTGTACATCCGGCATTGTGAGTATTCTTTACTTTATTTTACTTGCTTTAATCACTTGATGCATGTTTAGGATTAATCAAGATAAAATTGGTTTAAAGTAAGAATTGGGTTCTTCACAACTTTGTTTGGTGAAAATTAAAAGTTGGATGATTTTTGGTGAAAAATTGGTTTGGTTTGAGACACACTTTCTAATTGGTATCACAGATATTTTATTTGTTTTGTGATCCCGTGTGTTTTCAAAGATGAATTCTGGATATAATGAATTTTCTTGAACTCCTGTTTTTATGGCACTAATTACACTTATTGGAAGATGAGAATGAGATGTGCATTAAAATCAATTGATGAGCGTGTATGGCTAGCAGTTGAGAAAGGTTGGACACCCCCTTTCACTATTGTAGGTGAGGTCACTAGTTTAAAGCCTATTGAGTCATGGACCGAAACTGAACAAATAATTTCACAATAAAATTCTAAGGGTCCACACGTTATTGCTTCACATGTCACACGGGATGAATATAATAGAATAATGAATTTTGAAACATCAAAAGAGGCTTGGGATATCTTGGCACTCATCAGGAGGTCATTAGTACGGTTAGGGCGTCAAAACTTCAAAATCTCACTCCACTGTTTAAGACCATTAGGATGTTAGATAGTGAGACTTTTGATGAGTTTTATGCTAGGTTGTCCAATATTGTCAATTCGTTGTTTAACCTAGGTGAGAAAATTCCCGACAACCGTGTCATTAAGAAAATACTTAGGTCGTTGCATAGTAGGTTTGATACGAAAGTGACCATTTTAAAATCCTAGGGTAGGTTAGAGTCGACGAAACTAGAAGTGATTGTAGGTGACTTCCAACCCAATAAAATCGACATGATTACCTCCAAGCAAGTGCCTAAGAAAGTAAAGGGAATTGCTTTGAAAACCCGGAAGGATGAAATTAAAGTTTCGGATTCTGATTTCGATTTCGATTTTGAGGATGTTGCTTCGTTGGCAAAGAAATTTAAAAAATTTATTAAGTTTCAAAAGCAATCGAAAGATGCCAAGAAATTTGAAAAATTGAAGAACAGGAAAGTAGGTCCCACCTCTAAGGATAAGTTTGAGAATCGTAAGAGAGATGAGTCGAATAAATGTTTTGGGTGTGAGGGGTACGGTCACAAAGTTAAGGAGTGTCCCGCTAGACTTAAGAAAGAAGGCAAGAGACCCATTGTCTATAATGCCACCATAAGTGATAATGATCCGAAAGAGGGAGAGAGTTCCCCCGTTGATCGTAACTTTGTTGCGTTTATGGCATCTCATGTGAGCGACGACAATTCTCATGTGCATGACCCTTCTGAGGAGGTTTTGAGTGTATCCCATGTTAATCAAAACTCAAGAAGGTCACATTGCTTCCCTGAGGAAATTATTTGAGTGAATATGACAGTACCAAATGCATCTCAACCCACATAAATGCCTATTTGATGTCATCAAGGCCAAAATCCACAGATTCAAGGTTAGCGAAAAGGGGATTGAGTCATACCCCACCAAACTAAAAGAAATACCTAAAATTCCACCACCCTAGATTGATAAATAACTGTGTGGCTTCCTGGTAAGATCCAATACATAATTCGATTTATCAGGCAACTGAACTATATTTACGAACCCATTTTCAAGATTCTCCTAAAGGACTCAACTAAATTTTGGAACGAGGCGAGTCAAGAATCCTTCAATCAGATCAAATGATATCTGACCTTTGGTATGCATGCCTCTGCAGTAAGGTCTCCCTCTCCTCCTATGACATTGCAGTAGGGATTATGTTGGTCTAATACATTGAGGAATCTCATAAGGAAATTTCAATATACTACGTTAGTCGAAAGTTATTCGGATATGAGGTAAACTATATTGCAATAGAGAAGGCATGTGTCACCTTAGTCTAGGTCATGCAGAAGCGCTAGTACTATATGATTTTATTCCCTATCAAACTAGTGTTCTGAGTGGATCTAATAAATTACCTATTGGAGAAGCCTGCCTTATCTAGCCACATGTCCCGCAGGCTAATGTTACGGGCTAAATTTGATATCATTTATATCACACAAAAGGCTATGAAAGGGAGAGACGTCGCTTATTACCTCACTGATAATCCCATTGATGGAGCCGAGTTTAGGATTTTCAAATTCCTAGACGAAGACATCCTCTGCACCTCTTACGAAGGCCTCAGATGGCATATGTTCTTTGATGGAGATGAAAATATGAAATGGTATTATATTAGGATACTCCAAATCAGCACCGATGACTCTCACCTCCCATTCCCCTCAAAATGGATATCCCTTGACCCAGTAATATGAAAGAATATGTGTCATGCACTGTAGGACTCCATATCTCCCTTGAGAAATAATTCAAATGCATGGATGTCTATAAAGACTCCTCCCTCATTTTGGGGAAGATTCTCAGGAAATGGAAAGTCAAAGACGAGAAGATCCTACCCTTCCACACTCACCTAGAATATATCTCCTCCCAATTCAAAGATTTCACATTCCATTACCTTCCTCGCTCGAGGAATAGCCTGGCCGATGCACTCCTGACCTTAGCCTCTACTATCGACATGCCGAAGAGGATAACAATGGCCCCCTTTCTAGTCCTGAAAAAAGTTTCACCCACTCAGTGTTACCACATTGATCTCGTTACAAAAAAAGATTCGAGCATAGCAGGATTATGGTATTATGACATTTGGCACCTCCTCAAACATCGTAGATATTCTCAAAATTATGAAAAGAAAGACCGTGTGACTCTTCGCAAGTTAGATGCTTAGTACATCATCAACGATAAGGTGATCTTTAAAAAGAATTTTTATAGAACACATTTTCATTGCATAGAAGGGGCTCAGATCGAGGACATGTTGTAGAATATTCATAGTGGGGAATATGGTCCCCATATGAACGGTCATATGATTACTAAGAAGATCATTCATAAATGATATTACTGGACCATCGTCATTCAAGATTGCACTGCTTATGTTTAAAGATGCCTCAAATAAGAAATTTTCCAAATTTCAGCACTTTCCTCCTCGGCATCTATACAACATCACCTCTACCTAGATCTTGTCCACCTGGGTCAAAGATTCCTTGGGAAATACACTCCTAAAGCTTCAAACGGGCATGAATTCATCCTGATCGCCATTGACTAATTCACTAGATGGGCCAAAGATGGGTCATACACGGTACTAAATGCAAATAAAGTAGCCAAATTCATTATAAAGAACATCATATGCTTCTACGGAGTTACCCATGAGTTTGTGTTGGATAAAAGACTCAATTTCGAAGCTCACATTATAAAACTAGTTAACGAGTATGGAATGCAAAGTCATAAGTCCTCTCCTTACTGACCGTAAACCAGTGGAATTATTGAAGACACTAACAAAAGCCTCAAGGCCATCATTAGCAAGATGGTTGAAGGTTGTAAAGACTTCTAGGTCTATTGCACCTCCATTAGAACACCCACTAGGGCTACTCCCTACACTATGGTATATGGCATGGAGTAAGACATTCCCATCAATGTTAAAATACCTTCTCTACGTGTTATGATAAAAAAATCAAGTCAATGGAGAAGAGTGGTGTCAAAACTCTACAAAGAACTCATACCCTTGGATAAAAAGTTGTTGAAATGTTTATATCACATACAAAGGTACCACTGACATATTGCGTGATCGTTTAACCAAAAGGTCCTCAAGGAAGTTATAGGACCCGTATGGAATTCGAGAGGAAAGTTAAATCCCAAATAGAGTGGCCCCTATATTGTGAAGAGGATCATGTTTGGTGACTCTGCTATACTCACAGACCTCGATGGAGAAAAATTCTGCGCCCAGTCAATTTGGAATGTCTCAATAAATTTTACCCCTAGTCTGAACTCTCATCGCGTTACAACTCTTCAGATGCACCTTCTATTCTAACAAAAATTTCCCCCTCTTTCTACTCAGAACTGTGTAGGACCTGATCCTCTCTGAAGAATCCCCCATTTTTAACAAATAGAACCTCATAATTTTTAAACCCCACATAGGTACGTAGGCAACCCATTAGACACACATGGGGACGGTTCTTTATCTTTCATAATTTTCATACCCCATGGAGGTACATAGGCTTAAACGAGGGCTTAAAATTGACTCTTGAGATACCATTCAGTTGATTCATGATTAGTTATCGAGACTAGCACTGTCGATCTTGAAACATGCACAGGTCAAGCTTAATTTGGATCAGGCAGAGAAGAAAATCACAAATCTCTTAAAATGACTTATACCACTCGTATCCTAATCCATCATTTACCATAAGGACTTATTTTTTAAAGAAGAATTTTTACATTACTCATTGCATGACAGGAGCTGACATTAAAGAAATCATACAAAAAATCCACAGTCAAGAATTTGGACCCCACTTGAATGGCAACAATATTTCCAAAAATATCATCCGATAATGGTATTATTGGATAATAATGCTTCATGATTACAAAACATATGTCAAAATATGTCTCAAATTTCAATGATTCACCAATCACTCACATTTACCTCCCTGTAGGTTATATAACATGATTCTTTTTTTCCTTTTTCAATTTGGGGCACCAACATCAATGGGAAAGTCATTCCTAAAGCATTTAATCAGCATGAATTTATCATGGTTTCTATACATTACTACACCAAATGGGTCACAACCGAGTTATACACCGCGATTAATGCTAAGAAAGTATCTAAATTCATTCATAAGAAGATCATTCGTGGCTATGGAATTCTCTACAAGTTATATCTAAGAATGGCCTCCACTTTTAGGAAAAAGTCATAAAAGTGTTCGACTAGTATGAGATTCAAAGACACAAATCTGTATCGTACATATCATAAATGAATAAGGTTGTTCAAGCTACAAAAGAAACCTCGAAACCATCATTAACAACATGACTAACAATTTTCACGATTTTTCTTATATTTTTTTATAAGGTCTCTAGGTCTACTGCATGTCTATCAAAACAACCATTAGGGATTCCCCATAATCTCTAGTCTACAACGTGGAGGTTGTTTTTCTAGTTGAGCTCAAAACACCATCCCTACGGTTCATGCTCGATAGTGAAATAGAAGAAGTTGATTATTATCAAAATTGTTATGGTGAAATAGAATTTTTGGATGAAAAGAACTATATCACATTTTTTTTGCCTAAAAATGGTGTGCTAACTTTATCTTAGCCAGAGCAATTTAAGTATAGACAATAATAGATAAAGAGATGAAAATCAATGTAATACTTATCTAAGACTCTCTATATAAAGAGATGTGAGAGAAAAAGAAAGTACACAAATTTATGTGGTTCGACCCAATGAGGTTCCTATGTCCACCAGGTGCAAGTGTAAATAGTATTGCTTTAGTAAAAAGAGATTTTGTTATCTTAGTTTCGTCATCCTTTCCTTATTTCCTCCCCCCCAACCACAATTACCACCTTAAATATGGGCACCGGTGTACTTGTTTATGAATTATTCTATCCAACCCACTTGGATGTGTCATGGATCTTGTCTTTATAAATTAAAAAAGTACCCACTTTACATGATAATGGGTGAATAATTGTAAAGATATTATGGTAAAACATAAAGAAGAGGGACTATTAGTTTGTTTCAATTGTGTAGGTGCATTAAGAACCTCATCCCACTATCCAACTTATGCCTTCTATGATGGCACCATTTTCCAAAGTCATCCTGAACATCGACAAGTGGATTTATATATGTTGTCTTAAGTAGTTAGGTCGATCAGATTGCCTAGGATGACCATGCTAGTATTTGAGTCGATCTCATTATTTCACGAATCGACTTCATTTCAATATGTAATGAGTCCAGGTGTCCTCTATTAATGGTATAATAAATCCACTAAAACTTTGCTCATGATTAAAGGTGGTAGAGGATTGAGTGAGTGAAGATTTTTATTGACATATCTTCAGTTCGTGTTTTGGTTAGACTATGAGATTCCTCGCAGTGGGGGAAAAGCATTATCTCAGTCTTAGATAAGAGGAATAAGTTATAAAAAATTATTCATCTTTGGTTGGGGATCACCACGTATCAATCGTATATCGTATTGTTAATCTTATAATTATGTTCATCCCTTGGGAAGTGTGTTCTCTATTCAAATGCTCCGATTTTCTTTTTCCAGGCATAACATCTGCGTTACTTTAATAGGGGTAATGATTACTGCATAAAAAGGATAAAATCATGGATTCCAAATCATTTCATACTTCTTAAACTTATTTCCTTAGATGTTCGTTATTCCACAGGTTCTTAAACTATTCTCATTCTATGGTCTCGATTCTGTATGTTCCAGGGCGCACAACTATAGATATTTTGTGTGTTCCATGCCAGTTTGGTTTAAGATTATTCCTTTTTTGGATGGCCTTTTTTATCATATAGTCCCCTTCATTTAAAGTTCTCGGTTTTAGTCTTTTATTATAAAATTGAGAAGTCTTATGTTAATAGGCTGTAACTTGAAGTTATGCATGTCCCTTAACTTCCTCAACCATGTCCGAATCGAGTTTTCTAATTAGGTCGCTCTTGGGGGAGTCAAAATTTAATACCCTATGACTGGTTAAACCAACCTCAGTAGGTACTACTACCTCCATGTTGAATGATAACATAAAAGTCTATCTATTTGTCACAGTTCTTGATGTTGTTCTATATGTCCAAAGTACGTTATGCAACTCGTTGATCCAATTTTTCTCGCTCCGCCAATCATCTTTTAATTACATCAAATAGGTTCTCCTTTTATGATTTATGTCTGCCTGTTGCTCTACTGGTGATCCGGTGCAGAGTGTAACACATTGATCCCTTACCAAATACAGTATTGTTTAAATTTATCGTGATCGAATTGTGAGCCATAGTAGGCAATGAATGCGTATGACATCCCATTTATGCATATTATGTTCTTCCATATGAAGTAAAAGACCTTCTTATATGGCATTTAGCCCAATGTCTCATCTTCTACCCATTTGTTGAAATAATCAGCTGGTATAACTAGGTATTTAAATCTGCCTTCTATCTTCAGCACTGATTCAACCAGATTATTCCCCCCACATTGCGAGAGGCCAAGGAGAAGTGACCGATGTTGGTTCACCTCCAGGTCTCTTATATATCACCATGTACCCTAGGTACTTATCCCAATTTATCTAATGACTAGCATAATCCTCCTTCATAGTGGGCCAGTAATATTCTGAGTTTTTGAGCCATTTTACCAACGATTTTCCCACTGAATGAGCTTTTCACGATCCCTCGTGTACTTCCATTATTAGATTATTGACTTTTATGCAATGAATGCATCTCAGTAGAGATATAATCAATCTTATCTTGAACAAAATTCCTCCTTTAAGCCCATACCTTATTAATTTATAGCATGGCCTCCCTCCTTCCTTTGTATCTACTTGTACGATACTAATCACCAAGTATGCGCGGATTGGGTCCGTCCAAGATGGTACCTCGTTTATCTCCACAATAAGGATGTGTTATTCTTATATGCTATGGTGTGACATGATTTCAATTGGTATTATTCTCCCGCATTCATCTTTTATTGATGATGTCAGATGAGCAAGAGCATCTACTCGAGATTTTTTAGTCCTTGGTATTCTGACCATCTTTACAGCCAATAGCGTTGATAGAAATTGTTTTACCTTTTCCAAGAATTTCACCATTGATTCTTCACTGGCCCCGTAAACTCCGAGTATTAAATTTATAACTAGTTAAGTATTACCATGAGTGCATAATTTCTCGACTCCTTATGGTGATACTAAACCCTATCCCGCTACGAGTACTTTATATTCGGCCTCTTTGGTGGGGGCTTCAAATTTGAGACTGAGTGCATATTTGACATCGAAACAATCAAATGTATTGATGATTAAACATTTTCCACTACCGATGGAACATGATGAACCGTCTACAAACATCTACCACATAGGAGGATCTTTTTTGAAATTTCGTTCGACTAAACATCCATTTTTAGTAGGTTTTTTATTTTCTTCACCTCATAAGTTGTTACATCTTGCCAAGTCGATGACTTTGTTATGTCTTTGATCTGATTGGGGGCTTTTGTGTTGACTTCTACTGGTATGATTTTAGGGTTAGGCTATTTCCTATAAAAGTCTGATTGGCTACTTTAATTGTTGAGTTATTTTCTAGTAGATAAATGGTTTACTATATTGATTGCGGAGTTATCGTTTGTAAAAGTTTATCATATGTTTTTATCGTTGAACTCTCTTTTGTGGAAGTCTACTCATCTCTTTTCTCATCGTAAGTAATTCTTTCTATAAATTCTGGTATGGCCTGACCATACATTATCATTCTAGGCTCATAACCAAAGCCATAAGTCTTCTAGATTTTCTAGCTTATGCATTGCTTGTCGTAGAGTATGGTTTGTATATACCACGATTTTATGAGATTGAAAGTAGGATTTTATTTTTCTAGAATCTTGAATCAAAACCAACTCAAACTTATCCAGCCTAGGATACCAAATTTGAGCTCCACAATATACCTTACTACTGTAATATACGGGATTTTGTACTCCATCTTCTTATCAGAAGAATGTCGAGTAACTGTAGATTCGGATAGCGCAACATATAAGTAAATCTTTTCACTTAGGAATTCTCTTGAAAGTATGGGCACCTTGTCACATTATTCAGTCCCCTTAAAGGGTTTTTTAGTATTTTGAAAATTTGAAGACATTTCTCTATGTCTCTTGACAAAAACCTATTTTGTGCGACTACTCATCCTGTCAGTGTATAGATTTCTATATTACTCGAAGGTGGTTTCATATTAATCAATGCTTGAATATTATCGGTGTTGGACTCTATGACTCTCTAATTGACTATAAAGCTAAGGAATTTTTTGTCCTTGACTCTGAAGACACACTTTGTTGGATTCAGCTTCATTTGGCACTTCTTTAATTAGCCCAACATCCTTTGGTGGTTGTTAATGTGATCATATTCCTTCTTTCTTTTTTCCAAGATTTCATCAACGTATACCTCCATAATTTTTCCAATATTTTCCTTAAAAACTTCGTTCATCAGCCTCTCTGACATGAGCTCCAACAGTCTTCAGTCTGAAGGGCATCACATTATAGAAGCATATTCTTTGGTGAGTGATGATTGAGGTCTCATCCATGTCTTTTGGCTTCATCTTTATCTGATTATACCCTAAATAAGAGTCCATGAAGGTGAGAAGCCACACCTAGCCATGAAATTAACCAACTGATCACTTTTGATAAGAGGATAATTATTCTACGAAAAATCCGAATTGAGATCGATAAAATTGATGCAAATGCGCTACCTGTCATTCTTATTAATTACCATGACTTTATTCGAGAGACACTCTAGGTAACTAACATCCCCATTGAAGCCTGCCTTTACTAATTTTCCAGTCTCCTCGTGAATGGAAAAAATCTTCTATGGGCTGAACACTTGTCGCTTTGGTCTAATGCGTTCTGCATCTTTTATGATACTGAGCTCATGGGAAAGAAATTTGTAATGGCACAAATTTCCAATTGAGTCCTTTGTAGTTTTGGCTCAATTTCGGAAAAAACTTTTGAGTCATAGGATAGAGTTATTGACTATCCTTCAAGCCTATGACATATTGAAGACGTAGCGGTCAAGTTTAAAGCTTCATCGAAACGCCAAGTTTATTGTGCCTAGTTTCTACATCAACAATAATTGTTGCGTTTGCTCCTAAGGTATGAATGCATTTTAATATATATATATATAGGAGCTTGGAACAATTTGTATTGGGTGTGTTTTGTTTTTAAACTGTAGTTTATTTTCAAAAATATTTTATTAAAACTTTAAAATAAAGTATATAAAGTTTCTGGGCTAAACATCAAAATTTAAGCTTTCTGGAAGTTCATTCGAACAAGTTTGTCGTTCGAACGAGAAGGTCATTCGAACGAGTTTGCCAACGAGTTCCCATATTGGCCACTCGAGCATCGTTCGAATTGTCGTTCGAACGAGATGGCTTTTCAAAAGAGAATTCCAACGAGATTTCTAACGAGTTCAACTTTTATACACTGGAACTTCATATAAGGCTCGTTCGAACGAGACTTCGTTCGAACGGGATGTGATGGAAACAGTTTTTTGGGAAGTTTATGATAGTTTTCCCACTTTTTCCACTACTTTTCCCCACTAACTTTTTGACAGATTTAACTAGTGCGGGAGAAACATTTTTGTTAAGACTTTTTCATAACCTTTTCTTCACTAAGAGTGTTTTGAGAGTTAATTCTTCCAAAGAAAAAGTCCCCTTGAATTTTTGTTAAAATGTTTTAATCCTTAGAACAAAATGAAGGTTTTCACACCCGTATTGTTTATTCCAAGTTTCAATATATATACATCTTGCTTGGAGTTTTTGGCACCGGGTTTTCTCTACCGCATTGAAGAGATTATTTGGGTTTACTTCTAAATCCCTCAAAGAAGAAGAAGTTTCTTTTGCTGCGGCATTCTCACATGGTGAAAGGCACCATGTGTGGTTGACGGTGTACCTATGTCTCATTGGTGATTCCAAGATTCTGGTGGAGCTCCGGGGTTGTCGACTAGGCCGAGGTGTTTACAAGAAGACACATCAAGGCTTGAAAGGGGTCGAGTCGAGGAAGTAAGTCATCTGTCTTGTAATTGTAAAACCATACTTAGTGGAGTTAAGGCTAGGGTCGTCCGAGGTTTTTTCCCGTTGTGGGTTTTTCCTCGTACATCACGACGTAGTGATTCATTATTTATTTCATCTTCTGCAATACTCACCTAGAACACATGCTTAGGTAAAAAGATAAATTTTGGTTTAATCACTACTTATGTTTTATTTGGTGCTACATAATTAATTGGGTAAATGCTAATTTGATTCAAGTCATCATTTAATTTGGTAAAATTGGTTTGGCCTAGTTTGGTAATATTGAAAATATGACTTAGGCAAATTTCTAGGACTTGGGTTGAATTAAATTGGTTTAAGTGAAATTAAAATGTGTGTGTGTTTCATCATATTTCACTTGTTTAATTTTAATTTGTAAAGAAATTAAAATTTGTTGTTTTTGTGAACCATCTCGCTTCCGCATATCTTTACAAGGAAATTGATTTTAAAGTCTAAGATTTCAAAATTGGGGGCCTATCGCCTTTTCAAATTAGTATCAGAGCATTGGTTCAGAATAGCTATCGCTTTCAAAATGCTTGATATATACCTAGCATGTCCTCGTGACTGCAGGTGAATACACTATTTCTCTGTCATACAAAAGTATCTCAACTCTTTCTTGAAGGTTGGTTCTAGTGACAAGCCGCTTTGTGTTGTCCTCTTATGATGCTTGTCATCTAGAATCATTGGTTCAATTTGCTCTACCACCTCACGTGGGACCAAATTATCTTCATCTTAAGGATCCATCTTGATTTGATAAGTTCCGATCAATTTCTTCTTTTCCTCTAATATAATCGTCGTTTAAAAGCATTCTCAATATTCCAGTTAGTTTCCTTTCACCACAGCAACCCTATAGTTGGTTTTTAACTTTAGTAATTAGTGAGTAGTGGAAGGTACGACCTCGAATATTCATGTTCGACCTGAGTGGAAATTCTCATCAAGGACAAATAATCATATCATTTATGTTCGGCAGGTAGGCCATGTGCCAATGATAACCTCAAGTTCAATCTTTCCCAAGGGATAAGTATTATCCACGGAAAAACCAATAATGGGTTTATGGTACGCCTCTGGTGTTTTATTATTCATCCTCAACTTCTTGAAACAATTATTGATTAGTACATCTAAGGAACTACCATTATCAACTTGAATTTTTGCTAGTCTACTCTCATGAACCATCATAGTGACCGCTAAAGGGTTGTCATGGGGATAGAGAACTTTTAAATAATCATCATTTGAAAACATAATAATGAGACGATCTTTATTTACCTTTCGACGATGAATATCCCTAGTGGAGGCCAAGTTGATCTCTTTAATATGGGAACATGATTTTGCCTTATTGAGGTGGGTTTTCCTCTCAACGAGTTTATCTCTTCCACCGGCATCTCCTCCAACTATAAAGTGACAATCGAATGAAATCGTGGTGACATCATTTATTGGAACTTTGGGATTTTTGGCCAAATCTCGATCTTGTTCATAATCTTGATGCCCATGTCTACCATATTTATTCTCTTCCATATTTTTTCAAGGGGTTTTAGATCATCTATTGGGTTTATGCTCATCCCTCAAATATGGACGACCACCTTTGTCCACGTATTTCATCAGCTTTCCATGTCAGATAAAAGGTTCTGTCTCTTTTTTCAAGGATAAACATTTACCAGTATTGTGGTCGTGATCATTGTGGAACTTGCACTACTTATCCTTATTTCTCTATTTTGGTGTGTGGCCATCAATTTTCCCATAACTTTTAGTTTATTAGTTCCCCAAATCTCGTCGAAGATTTGGTGTACGCTTATGGTAAGTGGGTTATATTCATCTATTCTCCTCAGATTTTATTATTTCTTATCATGGGGATTTTATATCTGGATTAAGCTCTTGTTAGACTCAAATTAGGCATGGATGTATTCCTTTCCTACCATTTCCTCTTCAGCATTCATAATTTTTCTTATCTTAGAGAAGAGTTCATCCATCATTCCTAGCGACTCTTTGGCTAGCATCCACTATAATTTTCCACATGATGGACTACTCATGATAGCAATGATGGAGATTTTTTCATCATAGTCAATCACTTCTAGATTCTCCATGTTGAAACACGTGATGAACTCCCTTGTGGTATCATCTACCCTTTGAAAGATGCTTAGCAAGTGAGCCAATCTTTTCCCTGTCTTTATATAGAAGAAAATTCTATTGATTAAGAGTTCATCCAACTACTGAAAAGTCAAGATCATCCCTCTTAGTAAGCCATTACACCTGACTTATGTTAACCCGATGATAGAGATGTACAAGGCCCTACAACTCATCTCTTATGAGATTAAATAAATATATGAGGCAGCTTGGTATTACCTAACTTGTAACATCGGATATGATTTCCCATCATAGTTAGGAATGATAACCGGTGGTTTGAAGCTAGTGAGGGTTGGATAACCCATTACTGCAGCAGTGAATGGTAATCCTTGGATGAAACCCCTCTATAAAGGGTTCTTTGTTTCGATGATTCCACCCAGTCATTCTTCCAAGCATTGAATAGACCTTTTTTTAGGGTTACTTTATCTTTTGTCCTTTACCACGACAATCTTCTTAGCCCGGCCTCAGCTCTCGACGGCTTTTTTTTTACCTTCATAACTTGTCCTTGACCTATTTATGTGATCGATCCATCTCATTTTAGACCTTCTTTGATCCTCTCTACATTCTCTGGTCTCTGTGTATCGGTGTGCCCTTGCTACTCTTGGGACCAACCGATCAAATTTGGAATTCCTGCTTAGTCTTCCCACAATACTTGGGCATTCCATAGAGTAGGTCTATTTATTATCATACCTCATTATCTAATTGTAAAGGTTTCCCCTGGATCATAGGATTTGTCATTTCGATCTAATTCAGAGTACTTTGATTTACAATCTTTGCCTCATGATTCCAAATCTAATTTCCTTGGATTTCTGGTTGCTCTGTCATAATGTTCATGCCTCCTATCATTATATGGGTCTCAGGGTGGAATTTCTCATCTTTTATCGGTGTTCTTATTGCCTGTTGGGGTAATCGAGTTTCCTTCAGACTTATTTTTTCCATTTAAAAAGGTTTGTTTTTACCAATTAGTCTCATTTACTATGTATGTAGTTCAATAGGTTCCTATCATTTTTTTTGCTCCAACGAATTTCGAGAAAAATGATTTTTGGTCCAATAGCTCCAATTTATAAACTCAACTCAACTCAACTGAACAAAGCCTTTTCCCAATTATTTAGGGTCGACTACATGGATCCTATTTTTCCATTCCATTTTGTCCAGTGCAATATCTTCGGTTAAATCACGTGATATTGTGTCATTTATTATAATATCCCACCAAGTCAATTTAGGCCTACCTCTACCCCTAGTGTTACCATCAATACTAACTAAATCAATCTTCCTTATGGTGGCATCCATTGGTCTGCGTTTGACGTGTCCAAACCATCTAAGTCGATTTTCTCTAAATCTATCTTCTATAGGATCTACTTTTACCATTTCACAAATTTGTTCATTTCTAGTTTTATCCTTTCAAGTTTAACTACAAATCCATCTAGCATTGACATCTCCGCCACACTCATTTTCTGCACATTTTGTTTCTTGGTTGCCCAACACGCTGTCCCATATAACATGGAAGATCTAATGGCCGTCCTATAAAATTCCCCTTTTAACTTCAAAGGTATATGCCTATCATACAATACGATGGTAGCACTTCTCGACCTGATCTAGCTTGCTCTTATTCTATGAGTAACATCATCACTAATATTTTCATATTTTTAGATAATCAAGCATAAATAAAAAAAAATAATCATTCTTAGGTATCTCTTGACCCTCTAATTTCACCACATCTCCATTTGTCCTCATGTTATTACTAAAATTTCACTCCACATATTTTGTTTTAGTCCTTCTTATTTTAAAGCCTCTTGTTTCTAGAGTTTCTCTCCACAATTCCAACCAAGCATTAATCCTCATCTTAGTCTCATCCATTAAAATAATATCATCTGCAAATAACATACATGATGGCACCTCATCTTGTATTTTTTCAATCAACTCATCCATAATAAGAGCAAAGAGATAAAGACTTAATGTTAAACCTTGGTGTAGACCTCTAGTAATTGAAAATTCACTACTTACTCCGGATGATTTTCTTACAGCAGTCATGGTCCCATTACACATATTCTTGATCACATCAATATATCTAGGAGTAACTCCTTTCTATCTAGAACGCACCATATTATATCTATGGGTATTCTGTCATACACCTTCTCTAAATCTATAAAAGTCATATGAAGATCCTTATTTTCTCCCTATACCTCACCATTAATCTCATCAATAAATAGATTGCTTCCAATGTTGACCTCATAGACATAATCCCAAATTGATTCTCGGAAACTGTCATTTTTAATGTCAATTGATATGCAATCACTCTATCCTAAAGTTTCATTGTATGACTCATTAGCTTAATACCACGATAATTTGAACAACTTTATATGTTCCCTTTATTTTTATAAATAGGTACTAAAAGACTCTTTTTCCATTCATAGGGAATCCTATTAGTCATTATAATTCTATTAAATAATTTTGTAAGCCAATTTACTCCTTCCTCACCTAAGCACTTCCAAACCTCCATATGGATAACATATGGTCCTAAAGCCCTCCATGTTTACATCTTTTTTAGATCAATCCTAACCTATGTTGTCCAAATTCTGTGAAAATATATATTTTCTTCTTGTGTCTCCCAAAGTTCCTCTAAATCTAATATACTTGCATTATCTCCATTTAATAACCTCTCAAAGTAGTTTCTCCATCTTTATATAATCTCATCATCTTTGAAAAAGACTCTCGAATCATCACTTTTAATACACTTTTTCCTAAGTTTAGCAAGATTATAAATAATTTTTACCCTTTCTTGTGTTCCTATTTTTGTACAAAGATGACCATACGCTTTTAACTTAGCATCTCTTACCACTTTCTTAACTTCCTTTTTAGCCCATTTATATTTCTCAAAATTTTCTTCATTTCTATTTGTTTTCCATGTTTTAAAGCACTCTCTTTTGATTTTTACTATAGTTTGTACTTTTTCATTCCACCCCAAGTTTTTTTAGATTATGGCCCCTTGCCTTTTGATTCTCCAAGAATTTCTTTTGATATTCTCCTAATGCATGTGGCCATCGTCTCCCATATTATGTTAGTCCCTTCTTCAGTATTCCATGATACTTCATTTAATACTTTATCTTTAAATAGTTCTAATTTCTCTCCTTTTAAGTTCCACCACCTAGTTCGTGGGTTAATATTCATTTGTCGCACTCATGATTGACTTTTAATATTTATATCCAACACCATTATCCTATTTTATGAGCTTAAGATTTCTCCCGAGATAACCTTATAATCTTTGCACATTAATCGATCTCCTTCCCTATTGCTAAAAAAATCTATTTGGCTCTTCTGAGTTCTAATTTTATAAGTTATTAAGTGTTCAAGCCTCTTTTTAAACAATGTGTTTACTAGTACAAAGTCATAAGCCATCGCAAAATTTAAGATAGACTCTCCACCATCGTTCCTATGTCCAAAACCTTATCCTCCATGCACTATCTCATATCTTACACAATCTTCTCCTACATAGCCATTAATTCTCCCACTATATAGATTTTCTCACCTACGGTTATTTCTTGAATTTGATCATCCATTTGTTCCCAAAATTATACTTTAGTGTGCTCATCTAATCCTACTTGGGGTGAATAAGAACTAATAATATAAATTATATTTTCACTTAATACCAGTTTTACAAGTATAATTCTATCACATTTCCCAATAACGGTTACGATATCATCCTTAAAGTTATTATCTTCTATCATTCCAACTTTGTTCCTATTTCTATGTTTTCCTGTATAGTATAATCCAAGGCATGTATTTTCTTTCTCCAGCTTTCTCACCGACCCATTTAGTTTCTTATAAACAATTTATGTTAAGTTTTCTCTTCTTATCATGGTATTAACTAACCCCATCCATTTCCATGTCAGAGTCCCTATGTTCTAATCTTCTAACCTAAGTCTAGTATCCTTGACTAGTTTCTTTAGCCGAACACATCCGTATTGTTATATGAACCCTTGTATATTTCTCATCGCATCTGGGCATCGTTGCGATGCCCGTTGCCTATTTTTTGAGACACCCAGTGGAAGGCGCAACTCCTTGCCTATTTTTCTCGACCCCCGATGTCAAGCACAATGCATCGCTTCAGGGAATGCCCTAGTATTAGTGCATATATTGATATAATTCATGTTCGTAAGGATCTGATAAAGTTTTATGCTGGCTGTCAACTACCTAACGCATTGTCCTCCTTTATCTGAGATTGGGACTGGTAGCGTCCAAAAAAAAATATAAAAATTTAGGTACGACATTGGCGGAGTTAGGTCCTATTTGTAAACATATACTGAATATTCACTTTATGTATAAATTGCACCTATTGGGGAAAATGTTTTGATATGACTTAGGAAATGTCTTATGTATATAGGAATTATTTGTCAAGCTCCCTTTAGAAAACTTTGTGTCAGTTGCTGTATGATCTCCTACGTAGCCTCCTCGCCTCTCACCAGGCTTAGTAGGATTCCCTACAGATAGCCCATACTCATAGGTGTTGAGGGTGAAATTCTTTCAGTGGCTAGAATGGTTTTTGGGTGTTCCTCCATATTTAGAGTATTTACAGAAAAAATAGAGTGCCTAAATGTCTAAAGCAACGTATAACAATTGCTAGTGCCAAAACATGAAGTAAATGAGGACGACATTGATACTGATGATAAGGATCCACTTGATACCTCTCATGCCCAAACCGTCCAAAGCACCATTTTAGAGGCTGACCTCTAGACTTGGAGACACTCGCATGGGATTAAACCATCCATTCACATGAGAGTTCTGGCTGACGATAAATGAGCAATTGATAGCTGAGATGGAGAGATAGCGATTTACGAGCAGATGTTTAGGGTCGGCTTTATCCTGGCCATTTTAGGGCTTACCCCACCCAACTATCTCCCAATTCTGGGAGGATAATTATCATCTTCATCTCACTCTGGAAGTTGTTTCACTCACCCTACCTTCTAGTTTGCATATTCTGGGTGTTTTATAACATGTATTGTACAAGAACTCAACTTGGCTACTATCATCTCGTAGAAAGGAAAACCACAGGTCCTGATAGTTAACCAAACTCCAACCATCACTGGAAGCCCGATCCTCCTTTTTGTTGGGAGATTGGGAGTTTGACTCCAATATTTCTTATAGTGCCTCAGAGCCGAGGGTCCCGAGGAAATGGTCCAAAGCTCCAATATCAATGTGGCCATCCTCGATCCTCGCCATACGGGTGGGCGCGTGGAGGAAGGATCCTTCGTGTCCCGCGCGTCCCTCCCAAGAGTGCTTCGGCTGGCGTCGTTTGGAATGTGGTGTAAAAAAGTAGTGGGATTCAGAGTCGCCAGTCTATTTTACTCAAAGAAGACAAAAGAAAAAGGGGAAGCCACCCCGAAGGATGGCATCCAAAGACATATTGGTGCGTGCGAACCCAAAATGATTCGAGAATGGTTCGAAGGCTTAGTTACAAAATGGGAAGGTGTTAGGCACCCATTCCTCCCTTTCGGTCTCTCATGGATATTTGCTATTTTCCCTTATATTCCCCCTCCCCCCCCCCCCCCCCCCCCGTGATATGTGTGCATGTGTATATATATAATGAAGGTAGGAATCCTCGACTTGTATCATGGAAAAGATAAAGAGAGTCATCCGTAGGAAGATATAAGAATAATATTAGAAAAATAAGATTTACGCGATTACCCCTACGTTGATCGTTATAATGGAATGATAACGCATATGGAGCAATACGTCAGTAAGGTCAAGTATATAGAATATAAGAAGATTAGGTTTAGAGAAAATAGGAAGTAAAATAAAAGGTGAGAGAGAGGACTGGAGTCTCGGGTTTTACCCCGAGACACCTACGTAGCCTATAAAGGCATCAAAGTCCACGTAGTTCGCATACAAAATGAGGGGTGGGGTTTATCCCATAAATCCAAATGGGGAATCTCTTATTTGTGAATGTGTGTGTGTGTAGAAAAAGTGTTTTAGTTGTGAGAAAAGTGTGATAAAGGTATGAGAATCCCATTTGGAATTTATGAGTAAACCCTATTTTTCTTGTTTTTTGGGTTTTTATTTACATGAAAATAAGAGATGTTCAATAATACTAAATAAAAAGTATATTACGATGTGTGAGATGAGATAACAAAAAGTGCTAAGTAATAAAACAAGTTATTGCGAATTAAAGAGAATTTAAGGGAAAGTTGGACCTTCTTGAAGATCTTGAGCTTGATCTTGAATATGGGAGGGCATATCTTGCACTTTGATGATGATGGAGAGTGGCTAATTCACCATATTTGATGAAAAGGATGATGAAAAGTGGAAGTAAAAAAGGAATTTGGAAGTTGAAATCAAGCTACCTTCGAGAGAGGTTTTTGGGATTTGCTGAGAGTGATTTTTATCAGATCTGGGATCCCCCTTGCAAATGGGGTGAAGGCCTCATTTTATAGGCCCAGGTAACTACCGATCGGTAAATACCTATTCCTGCCTATCGGCACCTGCCGATAGGCAGGGTCTGGAACCTGCAATTTGGTAGTGCGTTTCAGGCTTTTTTGGAAAATCAGCAGCCGAGGGCAAACCGTTCGTCAGAATCATGCACGGGGCATAGCGTTGGAAAGGTAATTCAGAGACCTTTGAAAGTCCTTTGGACTTCTCCCGGGTTCAGGAGTTGACTTTGGGTCAAATATAGCTCGGAAGCATTTGTCGGTCCATTAGACGGGGAATCGTTCGGACACAAACGGATCGTTCGTCCATATGGTAAGTCTGAATCGTGCACGGGGCAGACCGTTGGAAAGGTTAGGAGATTTACTTCGACATTCCAAACAGTTTGACCCAGTTTGGAGAGTTGACTTTGGTCAACTGGGCCTGAGAAGTATTCGGTGACCTCTCGAGTCAAACAGATCGTTCGTCCGCATGGAAAGTCAGAATTGCGCACGGGATGAACCGTTGGAAAGGGTATTCAGTTCCCTTTAAAGATTCATTCAGCCTCGGTTGAGTTGAAGAGTTGACTTAGGTCAAACAGAGCCCGGGAGCACCCGATGGTCTCTAGGTCAAGTTTCGGATGCAAATGGATCGTTCGTCCGCATGGTAAGTCAGAATCATGCACGAGATGGACCATTGGAAAGGGTATTCAGTGCCTTCGAAGATTCATTCAGTCATAGTCGAGATGAAGAGTTTGAATTTTTGGTCAAACTGAGTTGAGGAGTGCCCGATGGGTTCTAGGTCAGTACTCGAGACATGGCCTGGGTTTGTAGTGATGAAGGGAGGTACAAGGGACCTAAGGAGAGTTGGGGGTAATGGAATGGGGTGCCTACAGAGACCCTCGATGGGCGAGTTTGGAACAAATGATGACCGTCGAATAGACACCACATGATGCTTTTGAGGGAGTGTGACCGATTTAGAGGGTCGAGGCCAATTCTGAGGACCTAAGGAGTGTGCTGGGGATGATCAATTCTGCGGGTCAAAGTCGAATCTGTGGGCTTAGGGTAAAGGTCTAATAACCGAGGTCAATTTTGACCTAAGAGTGGTGATGATCGAGGACCGGGTCAATTCTGACCCAAAGAGTGGTAACGACCGAGGATCGGGATAAATTCTGACCCAACTCACGTGACGATCTAAGATCGAGGTCAATTCTGACCTAAGAGTGGTGACGACCGAGGACCGGGGTCTATTCGGACCCAACTCGGGTGACGATCCAAGACCGAGGTCAATTCTGACCTAAGAGTGGTGACGACTGAGGACTAGGGTCAATTTTTACCCAACTCTGGTGATGATCCAAGATCGAGGTCAGTTCTGACCTAAATAGTGGTGATGCCAAGGACCAGGGTCAATTCTGACCCGACTCGGGTGATGATCCAAGACCGAGGTCAATTCTAACCTAAGAGTGGTGATGACTGCGGAGCGAGGTTAATTCTGACCCAACTCAGGTGACGATCCAAGACTGAGGTCAATTCTAACCTAAAGAGTGGTGACGACCGAGGACCGGGATCAATTCTGACCCAAATCAAGTGACGATCCAAGACTGAGGTCAATTCTGACCTAAAGAGTGGTGCCGACCGAGGACCGGGGTCAATTCTGACCCAACTCAGGTGACGGTTTAAGACCGAGGTCAATTCTGACCTAAAGAGTAGTGACGACCGAGGACCGGGGTCAATTCTGACCCAACTCAGGTAACAATCCAAGACCGAGGTCAATTCTGACCTAAAGAGTGGTGTCGACTGAGGACCGGGGTCAATTCTGACCCAAATCAGGTGACGATCCAAGACCGAGGTCAATTCTGACCTAAAGAGTGGTGTCGACTGAGGACCGGGGTCAATTCTGACCCAACTCAGGTGACGATCCAAGATCGAGGTCAATTTTGGAAGATGTTAACCCAATGTTGATATTAATTTCATCTTTTTGTTACAGTTTTTCCAACTAATACACCAGAGAAAGTTTGGAAGATGGCATCAATAAGACTTGTTGATATGCCGAGTAAGATGATCAAGGAGCCTATACCACCTGCCTACATCAAGAAGTCCACCACTAGAAGCCTCAGACAAACTGAGGCATAAAAAAAAAGGATCCGACCGATGATGCACCTATTATCCCCCACAATCGAAAAAGAGCCAAAAGGATGGCTTATCTATCTGGGGTCTGACAAGGAAATTCCCATATCCTAGGATGCGATTTTATCTACTCGCCTCTCCAAACTCACTATCATCTCAAACTCCCTCATCGGCGATCCAAAAAGATCAAAGGTTTATCTAACCTATATCCTTGCTAAGTCCTATAAGCGCTTCCTGGAAGATATGGACGCCCCCACCTGTGCGGCTTGACCGCCACAAGGCCACTGAGGTACTCCTCTGAGCTAACATTTGTATATTAATTTCTCAACTTTTTCCAAGTGTAATATCTTCACGTACTGACTTTTATTTCGATTCGTGCAGTATATTCTGACCTTTTTTAGGGTTAGTGAATGGGACCAAGAAAAACTTCATCAGATCCAATAAGAGAATTATGCCATGGAGGCAGAGAATGAGTTAAATAAATAACTCAAAGATCTTAGCCTTATCCATAGTGAGAAGGTAAAGTCTTATGAGGCTCTGAACAAGAAGGGAACAGACGACCTGGAGGTTCAGAGGAAGGATCTTGAAGCCAAGCTCACGGAGAAGGATATTGAGCACAATGCTTCATTATAGGCTGTCAAAAAGTAGGCCATGGAGAATTTCAAGTTCTTTGAGGAGTTTACTGGATACAATTTTCCGTATTTCGAGAGAGGTGAAAATTCACCATACCAATGGGCTACTCGAAAATTCATAAAAAGTGTTAGCTTTGACTGCGCAGTTTCAAGCTTTTGACTTTTCAGACCCTCTTGTTGCCATTGCACTAAATATTATTAAAGCCGAGGTTCTTGCTGCTGAAGATATAGTATTCGAGATAACCATTCAAGAAGATGCATGTAACACCCCGCCTAATTAAATATCGGGTGATCAATCCTTTATTAAATTATAATCAAGGTGAACGGTTGGTTCATTCTTAGCATTACTGTAGAAAAATAAACTTTCCAATTTAAACACCCTAAATAATTAAGCTAAGTGTCAAAACCATTTAAAACACTCCATTTTATTAAATCCAATTATGAAAACCTTTAATAAGTAACAGTTTATGAATCACACAATTATAAAGACCAGAAATAAAAACCCATGAATTTAACCATTCAAATAAACCAATACTAACTTTAAAACTACAAAGGAAAAACCATCCGGACAGTAATCAAATCCCATAGAGTAAAAATACTAAAGATAAATGAACATAATCTCTGACAAATCCAACGGAATGAGGAAACGGGCGACACATGCCCAACTAATTAGTACTGAAATAAGAGTGGAATCAACAACGAAGTCGTCTAAGCAAATGGTTTGCATCTCCCACATAAGCTGCAGCATGTCCAGTCCAAAGAACCTAAGCATGGCATATACATATATATACAAGAGAGAAGATATAACAGGAACGGGTCAGATCCCGATTGTGAAACAGTTTAAATTTAGTTTAGCAAGTATTTAAAATGCTTACTGGCTAATGTAACAACCATGTTAGTATGCGATACTCTCTTGAGAAATTCTCACCTCTCATCTAGTGTGCACGCCTACCTCACTATTAACCCCAAAAGTTTATTTTAACTTAACTTTCCCATAATGTTTCATGCCAACAATTGCAATGGCTAGGATAAGTAATTTATAAAATTAAAGTTCTCACATATATCTTATTTCATATAAAAATATTCCAGTGTTGTCAAAAAATTCTCAAACACTTAATAATAAAATCAGAGTATTTTTCATTTCTTGAACGTTCCCATACTTAAGTATACATATCTATATTATCCACTCATAATATATATATATATATATATATATATATATATATATACACTATCGGAACCCCATATAAGCTTTATGGTGCTGGCATACTCTGCTATCAAGTCCCCGTATCACTCGTACTAAGGGAAATACAAGTTTGGAATCGATCTCGAACTGTATTAACACAAAACATACAAATGGAGGCGAAGTATAGTTCCAAGTCACTAAGAGGTCAGCACAAACCCTCACGTATCTTAGGACTGTCTGACTATCAATCAGATAGCCTGTACTAAGGAATCCTATGTTCTATGGTACAAGTCGTTATCCCCCGTAAAGGCCCAATCGATATAAGACTATCCCGGTGTGGAAACCCCCCGTGATAGCAAGTAGCTCGGGTACAAATTTTACACATATATATAATATATGCACAATCACACACACACACACACACACACACACACACACACACACACACACATATATATATATATATATATATATATATATATATATATATATATATATCACTATTCACATTTCTCAATTAGGTGCACCCACGACCCATAATTATAATTATTTGTTCTTAATACATTCTACTCGTTTATCCCGTATAACGGGCTCGTCTCTTTTATTTTCATTTATAGGTTATTGCATACTTACTTCATATCTCTAGAAGTATTCTATCTACCTAAGTTTAATTTCAGTACGTACTCTCACTTATTTTCTAGTCGAACATCCTAACGAGTCTCAATCTTTTATTTAAACGTTCGCATAATTACATATTGTGTAAATCACACCCCGTTAACCCTTAATTTTACCTTACATTATATACTTATTAGAGTTTACTAAAACCCTACTGGTCCTAGTTATATCCCAAAATTTTCTAATAATAATACTCAAAGGTTACTACGCATTTTAATCGAAATAAACCGTAATAAGAGGAATATGCAGTTTTCCAGAAGGGGTCGATCGATCGATGGAAGGGGGTCAATCGATCGATGTTCTTGGGTCGATCGATCGATCAAGCAGTTATGGCAAAAACTACATTGACCCAGTTATGGAAATCCATCTCCAACCTCAACCAAATCTCCATATATTATTCCCTAACTCCCAACAAATGATACTACAAGCACTATATACCCAAATATATGATTTCTACGTAAAATATGTGAGTTTTCATCTAGTATAACGATTTAAAGGGGTAAAATCCACATAGACTTCAAGAACCCTAAACTTTTCTTTAAATTTCAATTCTTCCAATTATTTTCCAGATTTTCTACTTCTAAATCCATGAAATTTCGTGGCGTATCCTCTACATACGAATTAGATGTCCAGAATATGATTTCTTCTTCTACGACATGTGAATTCTAGTCTCCAAACTCCACTTTCTTTCATGAAACGAGTTCTAAACAACCTTAGACTAACATAATTAAGACATTAACTAAAAACAAAGAAAGATAGATACTTGCATGGAAATATAGTTTCTGATTTGTGGAAGAAAGTGGTGTGGTTGTGTTCCTTGTCGCGCGATCTACGATTTGGCGGTGGTGGCGGTGCAAACGATGGAGTTTTTGGCTTTGAACTCCTTGGAAAGCTTTCCCACTTCTTCTCCAATGGTCGTTCTTTGGTTTTTCTTTTGTTAACCCTAGATGACAACTCCTAGAAGTTGATATAACCTTGGGAAAATCGTGGGTTTAATTGCCCAAAAATACAAAATGTCCAAAACGCCCTCCTGAGATGTTAATTAGGCCTAAAAACTTCCCGAGACCCAAACTAAACCCCCAGGTACATTATTTTGACTATCTAGACCCTTCCGGACCCATTAGAGCACTCGAAATGACCATACGGGTGAATTATAATTTATTCATTCTTAATAATACTAATTTAATCCCGACACGACACGGGCGCGTCCCGATTTAATTTCCACAATTATCAAATTATATACTCGTGATAATTTTAATAAATTCGATTATACATATTACTTTATCCCTTAAGTAATATTCAACAAAATCCCAATAATTACTAACTCTTATCACACTAATAAATATTTAAAATAATTTCCGAATTAATATTAAATTAATATCTCAAATTAAATTTAATAAATCTCCAAATTTAAAAGTCATAAAAATACGGGGTATTACAATGCAATATATGGTGCTAAGAACGAAGAAGAAGTATAGACTCGGTCAATCGTCAATATTGTCGTCTCTAACCCAACCGATAAGACTCGGGCCTAATTTCTCCATATTTTTCAGGTTAGCCTTCAGTGGCCTTCAGCCCTTTAGCAATGTAGTTTAAATTTTGAGCTCTCATCTCTTCTTGTAATCAGAACAACGTCTTCAATATTAACAATGCTTTTTTGACATTATTTTTTGTGATGACAACTTGTGTTGAATGCCATTTTAATACAATGACCTTTTTTTACCAAGTGTAGTACCTGTAATTTTTTCAACAATTCACCATTGCATTGCATTTTTTAGTATGATGCTTGTGATTACACTTTTTCTTTATCGTAATAAGTTGATGACTCGATGTTAGACTAACCATACTTAAATGAATAAGCCAATTTTGGACTAACCATACTTAAATGATTTTTAACTTGTGTTTTTCACCACTTGAGTGATGTCATACATTGATCTCCTCTCTCAGTGTTTTTGGGAGTTTACGGATAAGACGAGTCTCCTCATACACTCTCATATCGCCGAGAGAGTTGTGAACTTTAATTCACCATAGTCTGATGTTAAGCAACCATAAATATATAATTTTCAGTTTTGTGTTTCTCACCACATAAGTGATGCAATCACATTGATCGACCCCTCTCGGCATTATTGAGAGGACAAGCATGAGATGATTATCCCCATGAACTCTTGTATCACTGAGAGCGATTAAAACTAATTCACCATAAAAAATTGTGTTCTTCAGTTTAACAATTCAAACCATGCAGAGATTCAATAAGGGATATAGATACGAGTCAACATTTGTATTTTTCATTGATTGAACTTTTGTTATCATACAAATAGCTGCTACATAGAAATTCACTTCACTAAGAGATTACATTTGTACAACTGAGAAATTAGTGGTATTATTGCTTCGATTATCTGCATTCCAAGGGTTAGAAAAGGGTACACCCTCGAGGTTTTCAAATTGGTAAGTTCTTGGGATAAATTCGTCAGTTACTCGATAGGGACCATGACAATTCGGATGAATTTTGTTTGGCGTCGATCAAACCTTTTTCAACACTAAATCACCCACAACTATCGACATAGACTTTACATGCTTGTTGTAGAATTTGGCCACTCTCTGTTGATAAGCTGACCGTCATATAACTTTATCTCCTCGTCTCTCTTCAATAAAATATAAACCAAGCCTCCTCTCGTCTTCATTAGCTTCGAGATAATGTGTTTGAATTTTTTGATTGGGGAGTCCAAGATTGATAGGATGACTGCCTCAGACCTGAAGGCAAGCATAAATGGTGTTTTGCTAGTCGGTGTCCTCCCAATCATCCTATAATCCCATAGGACCCCATGTATTTCTTATGTCCACAAACTCTTTGCATCCTCTATATTTTTCTTGATCCCATCAAGTATTTTCATGTTCCTGCATCAGTCTAGCCATTGTCTTAGGGTCAGTTTGGTGCCAAATAAAACTATTTCATGTCAACTCTGCCACAGTCGGCCTCCGAAGACTTGTTGTTGAATTGCTTGTCGTTATACAATATTAAGGTATGGGATAGGTCATACCTACAATTGGTATTCATATCCAGATAAATTTGAATGTCTTTGCCTCAGTAATGGAAATCATTACCTCGGCCTCTACTCACTTTGAGAAATAATCAATAGCCATAATCAAATATCAGTGCTAATGCTGCCTTTGGAAGAGGAGCCACTAAGTCAATTCCCCAAACTACAACTGGCCACGGCGCAGTGATAGACGAGATTTGTTGGTGAGGCTGATGAGGATGCTTGTAAATCTCTGAGACTCATCACACTTCTTTACCTAGTTGGCTGCATCTTTTGCTAGTGTCAGCCACCAATAAACCCGAGTAACTATTCTCTTGGCAAGAGATCATCCACCGATGTGACTTGCACATAACCCTTTGTGGACATCGTTTAAGACATAACCAATCTCTGAGGAGTGAATACACTTGAAAAGGGGAAACAGGAACCCCCTTTTGTATAGCACACACCAATGATAGCAAATTTTTCTGCCTTATACCTAAGCTTCCTTCTTTCGTCCTTAGAATCTGTGAGCTTGCCATCTCGAATGTACTTAATTAGTGGATTCATCCATGAATATCCTGAATTCAAGTTTAAGAAGATTTCAACCCCGTAATTGTCATCTTCTATGATCGACCTATGAAAGATTTCCACCAAAACCGTGCACATAATCTATGTCCTTATTACCGACACTAGCCTTGACAAAGCATCAGCTCGGCTATTTTCAAGCCAAGGAATTCTCCTAAGCCTCCCCCCGTAAATTTATCATTATTGTCATGACCTGTGCCAAGTACTTGTCCATCTTCCCATCCTTAGCTTCATAAGTGCCTAAAATTTGGTCCACGGTCAACTATGAGTCACTGTGGATCATCATATGGCCAATATTTAGTACCCTAGAAAAGGAGAGATCTACTAGGAAGGCCTCATACTCTGACTCGTTATTTAATGCCTTACAGCTAAACCTCAAAGAATACTCAATATCTGTGTCATTAGGGGCCGAGAGTATCAACATCATGCCACTACCACTTTCATAAGAAGAGTCGTCAACAAATAGGCACTATGTGGGTCCCTCCTCTGAAAAAGTCCCTTCAGTCAAAATGCCATTCTTGAATATAAAATCCTTCTCTGTAATGTCGGCCTTACCAATATTGGCCATTTTTAGAGCTCTTAAAACTTCATTCAGCACAACAGTTGGTGCCACTATCTCTTCCATATCACGACTGTCGACCTCTACCCATGTAAATTTAACCACAAAATCCACTAAGGTCTGCACTTTGATTGCAATCCTAGGCTACTAGATGATGTCAAACTCACCTAGCTCAATTGACCAGGACAATAACCTACCAAATTTCTCTAGTTTATGAATGACCTACTGTCACACCCCGCAAAATCCGACAGACGGGGTGGCCAGCCACCGCCGCCGAACTATAATGGGCGTGAACTAAATAAATACCATTCTTATCATGAGCCAGATATGAGACATAAATAAATCAGTCCATGAGATAAATAATTGAATCAATATCAAATGATCATAAACAACTAAGCGATAAAAGATCCATCACATGCTAGCTCCAAAAATCCATTCTCCTATAATGATTAAATAAAATCTGAAATAATCCCCAAAGAATTCTCAATTTCACAATTTATAAATTACCCCACCCTTTTTAATCGATGTGAGATCCTCAAAATACCTCTTAGTCCCATACCTAAGGGTCCCCAAGTTATCAATACATCTTAACCTGTGAATAGGAGGATTTTCTAATATAAATCTCGACCTAGTCTCGTACCTAGACAAGCATAACGACGATACAGTAATAAAAATCAGCCCATCCTCAAGATGAAAAAAACGTAATAATCTACCATCACCAGTCCCATACCTAGAAGGCATAAATCATTAAAAGGCTACCCACTAGTCCCATACGTAAAAGGCATCCTAAAGTATAGGGAGAGAAAAAATTACCCACAACCCATCGTCACAAAGGCAATATAGTAATACCAACAAGTCACAAAACAAGCATAATTAATCAACGTATAAAACTACGCATGATAGTCCAATTAAATTAAACCTTCATTTAATTATCACATCATCATAAACCTCCAATTAATATCATTTAATTATTTTAAATTAAATATACCAAGTTTTCATCATACATTCATCAAAAACCAAATTTTATTATCTCTACATATATTACATGAGTTATACGCACCCAAAAATTATTTATTTTAAAGCTAGGTTTTTCTACATGCAACCTACACTAATAAAATCCAAAATCACTCACGAATCCTACGTACCCAAAGGGTTATGGATATTATTCAGATTAAAAGATTTTATAAAAACAACCCCATAGTTAGTTTCCACTTTTTCTAATTAAGTTACTAATTATTTTTTAGAAAACATGTAATTAAGTGTTTAGGCGACACTTAAAATGCATAATACTAAAGGAAAAGAATAGAGTATTCATGCGTGTGAAGATTGTGTTGAAAATCTGATTAGAAATCTGGATTCCTCTCGAAAAATTAGCAAAGAAGTGTTCTTGAATCAATCTTGATTAAGCCCAAATTAAGCCTCCCAAAACTTGTGACAAAAACTTGATTATATTGGAGGTTGATGATTATGGTGGAGAGGAAAAACTTTTGGAAGTGTTCTCTGGTGAAAAACTTGAGAAAAAGTGATTATGATAAGTCCCCCTACAGATTAACAAGGGTATATAGTGATTATGAGTCCTAATCCTGCACAAATTCTAATAAAATCTGACTAAATCGTGCAAAATTGGGCATGGTCGATCGATTTACCAAAATGGTCCATCGATCGACCCTAAAGAAAATCTGACAGTTCCCTCAAAAATTGCCTATAAGGCAAAATATTAAAAATTCCACTAAAAATCCATTTTAAATCCGATTTCAATTCCGCTTGAAGTTCTATTCTTCTAAAATCATAACCAACATATTTAGCCAATAAAAATTATTAAATTCAAAAATTATTTTTTCTTGAATATTCTAATTAATTAATTAAAATAATAACTAAAAACATGTGGTGTTACAACCATCATATGGGTATGGAAATATGTCTTCATCTTCCTTAAAGCATGTATCAATGCGTATGCCAATTTTTCAATTGTAGACTATTTTAGTTTGCCAATATAAGGCTTTTCTATTGAAATAAATTGTCTTTTGGACAACTTCATCGTCTCGTACGATTACTGCACTGATGGGTGAATGTGATTAAAATGTTATAAAAATATTTTTTCCCGTTGAATAGGTCAACATTATAACATCGGTGACCCCAGTTAAGCTTTGATGTCCTGGAGGAACTTTTCATATTCCTCATCCCGTACTAATGTTTTCTTTAAGATTTTGAAAAACGGCAGACACTTTTCGGTCGCCCTATAGACAAAACGGTTGAGGACCACAACACGACTGTCACCCTTCGCAAATCTTTAATCAACTTTGATGTCTGCATGTCTATAAGAGCTTTGATCTTGGTGGGATTAGTCTCTATACCCCTTTGGTTCACAATGAAGAGGAGGAACTTCCCCGCGTCGATAGTGTAATACCTTAGGCCGGGTTCAATTTCATCCTGAATTTATCCATTGTGTCGAGCGTGTGTTCAAGATCGGCCACATGGTCCTCGGCCTTTAGACTTTTTGTTAGCATGTCATCCATATATACTTCCATGGTCTTCCAAATATGGTGCTCGAACATCTTTTTCACCAACCACTGATAGGTTTCCCCTGCATTCTTCATTCTTCAGGCCATATGACATTACTTTATAAGGGTACGTCACATTATTCGTAATAAAGGAAGTTTTCTCAGTATCAGCCTAATGCATGACTATTTTATTATAACTCAAATACGCATCCATAAACTCATCAATTCATACCCTCCCGTAGCATAAACCATTTTATCAATTTGGGATGATGGGAAGCTGTCTTTGGGATAACTTTTATTCATATTAGTGAAGTCGACACACATCCTCCACTCGCCATTGGCCTTCGTCACTATAATAATGTTGGATAGCCAATCTGGATATTGAACTTCCCGAATGAACTCAATTGATTGGAGCTTCTTCACCTCATCTTGAATGTCCTCATATCGGTCCCTCACATAAGTTCTTCTCCTTTGCTTTACAAGCTTCACCTTTTCATTAATGTTCAACCGGTGATAGATAACGTTCGATTCTATCTCCAACATATCTTCATGGATCCATGTGAAAGTATTATATTTTCTTGTTAACATATTCACCAATTCTTCATTTACTTCCTTCTTTAAGGATTTTGGGATTTGAGCGATTTCTTCTGGATCGTCCTCATTGAGGACGATGGATTATACCTCCTTGGCGGGATCACATTTTTTCAATTTCCTCTCATCCCTTGGGTTAAGAGTATTTATATTATAGAAAGTAGCATCCTTCTTATATGCCTCTCTCTCCTTGGCCAAGATAAAGTAACACTCTCGTGCCTCCACTTGGCCACCTTGAACTTCCTCTACTCCATAAGAGGTCGGGAATTTTATCATTTGGTGAATTGTGGAAGGCACAGTCCCAAACTTTTTTAGTACTAATCCCCCAAGAATGATGTTATAATCTGAGAAGACATGATCGTCCATCACAAAAAACTCAATTTCTTAGTAAGACACCTCGTCCAGGTGCCCATACACACATCCATTTCAAACACTCCCATTGGGTGAACCTTTTCTCTGCTGAAGTCGATTAATAACTGACGTTAGGAGACCAGCCTCTTCATGATAATCTTCAAACCTTTGAAATAGTCTCGAAACATCACGTCGGTCGAACTACCACCATCAATAAGGATACGAGATACGTCATACCCGTGGACCTGGGTGCTAATGACCAAAGGGTCGTCATGAAGAGCTAGAATCCCCTTGAAATCAAATATTTAAAATCCCACCAATATGGTGTCCATATCAATTTTCTTCAATTTACTCGACTTCACCTTTATCTGTATCGAGTTAATATCCATCCCCTTAAGCACCGACTATGCCTCCACAACATGGGCTTTTCGATTAGTCGGCTCCATGCTTCCACCATCCAATCCTCTGCATATTAATTTTACATCGGAAGATATCATGTGCAACCTACCGTTTGCATCAAGGATCTTCACTAGGAGATTAGAGTATTCATGTTCACTGTCGAACTTATCATCCTTTTTATTGGTCGGGGACTATCATCTCAGGTTTTCATCCTCCCCCCTTTATGATTTTTTATTGAATCGTCTTTAGCACTCCTGTCTATATACTTCCGGAGCTTTACTTGCTTCAGTAGCTAATCTATATCATCCTTTAAAGAAAATTAAATATCAGTTGTATTCCCATGGCCTAGTGAAATTCACATCATTTTCTCTTTTGCTCTTATGAGAAGGGGACTTGAGCTTCTTTGTCCATCGAATTTCCCTGTCATCCTTGATATCATTGAGGATCACATCGGAGCTCACCGTTAGAGGGGTATACTTAGTAAAATTAATCTCCGACCGACCTCTTCTTTCCTCCATTATCCTTTCAAATACCATGACCTACCTCTTCTTTCCTTCATTATCCTTTGCCCATTTTGGCATCCATAACCTCCTCCGCATTTATGATCCTTCCGATCGAGGAAAGGAGTTAAGTCACGGTATTTGAAAGGATTTTCAGTGAGCATCCAGAGAATTTTACCCAACTATAATCCGCCAATAAGGGCTGTCATAGCAATGTTCTCATCATAATCTTCTACCTCCAGTTTTTCCAGGTAGAACTGAGAAATGTAATCCCTCAGAGTCTCATTCTTTCCTTGTTTCACATAGAAGAGGCGAGTTACCTCATTTGACGGCTTAATATCAAAGAAAACATTATGTCCAAACTTCTCGGCAACCTCCTTGAAATTTTCAATAGAGTGTTTAAGCAAAGTTGTTTACCACATATGACAACACCTGTGAGGGTACTAGAAAAATCCTATCACCTAATCTCAGCAGGGGTTGAGTAGATATCGACTGCTGAATTATACATCTCCATGTGATTCGTGGGATTAGAACTCCCATCATACTTTAGGGTGACATTAGGAGGTTTAAACATTACAGGGGTTGAATAACTCTCGATCCTGACAACAAAGGTACACCCCTACATGTAGCCTCAATAATTGGGGTCTCGACTCTTAACCAAAAATATGATCTTATCTTGTAATCTTTGAATGGTGCTATTCCAAGGTTTGTCTTTAGCGACAAAATTATTACACCTCCTTCTGGTGCAGCCATAATTAATGTTAGCTCTCGTTCCATATCCCTCTGTCGGCTATTGACTTCTCTTTTCTCCTCCCTGTCTTGGCCTTATGGTGCCGATCATCATAACATCTACCTTTTCGATGCAGCACTGCTATGAGAATAGGAGATTCGGTCACATAGATCTCCTCTCGGGTCGAGTCGATCGAAGGACGACCCCCTACTGAGCCTATAAAAAATTGAGGTTATTGGTCGATCTTCAGATGTCAGTCGAGCACTATTTCATTAGTAGGTCGGGCCTGGGAAAATTGTGTCACTGGAAATCTCATATGGCTCCCAAATTCTTGTTCGTCATAGGCCTGGTCATTTGGACAGTCCTTGCATTATTTTTCCAAGCCAAGATGTGCAGGATCAACTACGTCCCTCCCTCGCTGATGGCACTAAATCTCCTTGTATAGGGTCAGGGGTGGTCCCCTATCACTAGATCCACTATCTCCCTGGCATCCAGAGAAATAATCTCTACCATAAGGTCACCTAGGACCTTCTCAATACACTTTGGCTAAATGGCATGAACTGCCCCTATATCTTCTGTTGGCTGAACACTAAGGATCACTGCACCATTGCCACATCAACCATTTCTGAGTGAGGTGATGGTTGGCTAGAGCTTTGGACAGCACCTGGAGGCCATTCAGATTACATGTCTCTGGTGAGATGAAGTAATAAAATCTAGATAAACAGTGAATAAGTAGGAAGTTCAATGAACACCCACCCAGATTTTTTAATGGTGGTGCAGGTCAAATAATGTTGGAGCTGGACCATCACCAGAGGCAAAAGTGAGAGTCTAAGCCACAAAGTGAAGTGGAAAAAGACAATCTTTTCCTACAGACATCGCCAAAAATTATGATGCTATGAATCACCACTCCTAGTGTGTGACTCACTCCAGCACTAGATATGTATAATAATGGTCATATAGATGAAGGAATCTAAAATAAAAAAAAGGATGTAAGAGAATGGAGAGCCTATTGCATTGTACAGGGTTTGTATTATATGTATTGATATAAGGCTCTAATGGCCATAGATAGAATCTCTCACGCTTTCTCTCTCTTTGATTACAATTTGATAGAGTTTATCTATGGATTCTAATTACTCGATCCCTGTAGAAGAATGAGGTTGCTTATATAGAGTTGAGGGTGCAAAGTGTGCTCCCCAAGTATGCAACATGTGTTCATGAGGTTAGGCAACCAACATGAGCTATCCACCTAAACCTGACACAAGTATGTCATGATAATGAAATACTCCCTCGCGTGGGTGTAAGATTTTTTATAATAGCTTGGCCCATGTGGGCTAATAATGCACAAGTCACGTGTGCTATACAAAATGTTGATGTCGGCTCTGATGGTCTTGGTCGAGACGAGAGTGAAGAAGATGGTCATTTAAGAAGGAAACAATGAGGCTGAGAAGACTACCTCGGGCCAGTCGATATGCTCTCGTCATGTTAGTATGATATGAGTCCGACACTTGGTGCAAGGCCGGGATGAGAAAAGATAATTCAGACTGAAGAATGAGCTCTACTGCTTAACTGTCACTACAGGGGATAAGATCTTTGAGGCCGAGACTGATAGTAATGGGCATATGATTTTTTGTCCCACTAGACATGTGAATATGATGGATGTTGAACTGAGGCTGTTGAGTCAGGTCAAGTGTAGTCTAGGACGAGGCCAGACTTATGTATATCATAAATCAATGGATGCATTAGGATATATGCTATTAAATAAGAAGATGAAATAGAAAATAACATGGAGAATTAAATCTCAATTAATTCACGGGATAGAAAGAAAGAGTAGAGAGTATAAATAATGAAGAAGAAAGAATATTTCAAACATAGTTCCAAGAAGGCATCACATCATATCATCATTGAATCATTTCTAGGAAAGATTAAACTACTATCTCATTTCATGCTTATGAGTATCGATTTCTTCTTACATATAATTTTGAATTTTTAAAATTTGAGTAGGAACAGAGTAGGACTAATCATATTATCAAGTATGAAATGTTATATAAATATTGATACTCAAATTCATGTAATTACATATTTTAATCCAATTCATAGAATTTCAATTATGTAATTCTTGTATTGAGTTTTTCTAAATTAGAATTTATGGGGTAAATATGATTTCATCCTTGATTAATAATTATATGAATTGAAAGGTTATTACAATTTTCCCTCTTGAGAGTGAATTGTGAATCACACCATTTTCATTCAATTATGAAATTTGAACACTGGTATGTTACTTCATTTTCACTTGAATTTGATTTTCAATTTAGATAATTATTAGTAAGTTATGAAAATTATAGAAATGACATGTGAATCCATCTCTTAGTTGGAAATTTTATTAGAAACTCTAACTCACATCTTCTTCATAAATTGGAATTCTAAAGGATCAAACTCTCATATGTAATTAGTATAACTCTAATAAAAATTATTTAAAATAATAATCATTTAGAATTTATTTTGAAATATGTATTGGATGGGTGTTAAACTATCACTTTGTATTTGGTTATTATTATGACTTCTCATTTATTGGTTATTCTCCCCATAAAACAAGAAAAAAAATTGCTAAAATTACAAAGAAACTTAGTTTTCTGTTATGATTACACTTGATGTTGAACTTAAACATTAATAATAAGAAGAATAACAACAACAACAACAACAACAACAACAACAACAACAACAACAACAACAACAACAACAACAACAACAACAACAACAACAACAACAATCATGATGATGATGATGATGATGATGATGATGATGATGATGATGATGATGAATATATAGAAATAAATATGTCGTCAAAGAAAGTAATTGATTTAAAATCATTTATTTATCCTTTAGGCTAATACTACAAAATGGGTCGGTATAAATATTTATGTTATTGACATGGCTTGGTCTAGAGATATAGTTATGTTATGTTTGGTTTTATTTATGGAGGCGGGTGATGGAGATGTAAATTATTTAGATTATGGATCCGGGCAAGGGAGATGTTGGTTTATTTTAGTCCACGTAAGCTAAAAACGGTTGACTTGCACTAGTAACCTCGATGGTTAGTGAGGTCTAGTTGTTGTTGTTTTTTTGTGCCCAATCTAAAAAATAAAGGACTTACATGCTAGTGACCCCGTAGTTTAGGGGTAGTCATGGGTTATTTTGTTACTAGTAACCTCGTAGTTAGTGGGGGTTAGTCATGGTTTTTATATTGTGATGCAATTGTGATACGTAATTATTTTGGTAGGTCCTTATTTTACTTATGACGATATCATCGTGGGTATTTAGTATACTAGTCATTACTTCATTAATGAAAACTAATAGGATTTTATATGAGTTCATAAATACACATTATGAAATATCAACACCAACAAGGGTGGGGTAAGCCATTTAAACTTGCAACTTTGGAATTATAGGCACGATTATTGATTTTGTTACTTAAGTTGGGTAGCTTTTATCTTGTTGTGCTGGGGATGACTCGTCATTTTATTCATGGTGCTCTAGTACACTACACTTACCTTTATCTCTATAGTACCCAGTCATCCGTCCCAGTCATCACCAGTATATTAGAGACGTAGGTGGTGGACCCTGCTTTTATTTTTCTTACTACTTTAAGTGACGTGAGGTTTACATTTGTCTCTCTAGTCTTTGCTGTCAAATTTTATATTATTTTAGGAGATGTTGGAGATAGGGGTAGGCATTTAATTATTTTGGGGATTACCATTGTCAGACCTTATGAGTCTTTATTTAGTTAATGGTGATGATTGACTCATTTTCCTTACTTATGATTATTGATATTATTCATGACGCACTCCATTTGGGTTATAATTATTCATTTCTTCCTTTCATGATAAGGATAACATTAAATTATTTAAACAACTCGTATAGATTTGATAACTAGACTTGATCAAGCTAAGTATTAAAATGTAAGGGGTATCACAATTAGTATTAGAGCATTGTCATTGGCAATCTATGTTTCGAAGGTCCATTCTAGACGTTTGCATAGTGTCACAGTAGGTGTTTTGCATACTGTAATAAAAATAATAGAATAATAATTTAAATAAAAATAAAGTTTCAAGCCAAAAAATGGAACTTTATCTAAGCAGGATGCAACTTCTTACATTTATTCAAGACCTCAAATAACAGAAACTTAAGGGGGACTCATAGGGTTACATTAGATGATAAGTATTAGTGAAAGTATCGTCATTGTTAGTTACTACCCATATGTACGTAATTGAAAAGATTTTCCTTGGTAAAACATAATAAAAGTCCATTGGGGTGGGGGTATCTCTCCTTCTATAAGTTCACTTTCCATCTGGAAGGGAAATGAATAAGCAATATTTAACCATATAGATAATTCTAAACCTATAATAAGTTTATATTTCAGAGCTTATATAGTATAAATGGAATTAAGCAAACATAATATATAGAGGTTTTTAGCATTTTTGGAACAATCTGAAATATCAATAGTAAGGAATAAAGGCATAATGGAGTCTATTGATATTCGTAAGGATGGTATGCGATTATAACCAAATAAGTGCTATCGAATCATATAGATAAAGGTCCGGGATTTAATAAGAAGGATAAACTATAATTATTTGTTATAGAGGCTGCAAATGCGTCGCAATACCATTATAATATAATTCATCCAAAACCTTTGGAGAGTAATCAATCCAAAACCTTTGGAGATAAAATAACACTACTGAGCCCATCTCTGAAGAGTGGCATCCCTATGGTAAGAAAACTAGTCACTCAAAATCTAAGTATTATAGTACAAATAGCACTCTAATGGGTATAAAGAAAGCCTATTCCCTAAATTATAGTGTATGCTACGAGGTTTCATGAAATCATTGGTTTACTAAAATTACGAGTTGCATGAAATCATAGGGTTAGGCTTTATTCGGATAAGGATTAAGTCAATTTTCACAGGGTTTGTGAACAACAAAAAAGAGTTCATAAATCAGGATAAGATTTATGGTGCTATCACAAAGTGATATAAACAATTGATGAAATCAAGGTAATTACATGAAAAAATGCAAAATAGGAGTTACTGACTTTTTTTAAATTTCGGAATTGATGTGTATGATCTTCTTGTTCAAAGGTATAAACTGGGGATTCTAAAATCATGTATATATTAAATGTTCAGGGTATTGTAAATAAGTAAGAATCTATGTAACGATGGGAGTTTGTATGTAATTCATTTAAAATTTAGAATTTTATAATTATATAATTATTAATAGTTTAAGTTTTTAATTATTTCACTTAGTTGCTTTCATTTTTGGGATTGGTGATAAGAGTCACTCGAATTATACTTATTGAGAACGGCTTTGGTTTATGTTTTGGGGTTGATATTTAAGAGTGTGAAAATACAGGGATTTATGTGTAAATTGAAGTTTTGTTTTTTAATTTTCAAAACTCTTTTCTTAGGGAAAATGCTTTCGAGCAACCAAACAAAAAATGTATAATACTATTTTGACCATAAAAGAAAATAAGAATTTTGAAAAAAGAAAAGAATTACCTGATTGGAGACTCGCCCTCACGCGTTGGGTCAAAGCCCACATTGCTTGGTTTTGACATCACTCTCACGCGTATAACACACATCATATTCAACCATCGGTTGTTAGACTTACAATTTTTAAAAATTTGACCATTAACTCGGGTAGTTATAAAATACCATTTGAGAGTATTCTTGAATGAAATTTATCTATTTTTTAGATGAATCCAACCATATTTCTTTCAAACATTGAGGTTCACTAGTTCAACTAATTGATTTTTTAGGAAAATGATGAAAGTTTGACTTTAACATTTGTGGATTTTGGATAACATTCGAACCATGACATGATTATATTGATGTTCTAGGATAAAAAAATTAATCAACCCACTCTGATTTCGTAGATTGTGAATTACCATAACTCCTGAATTTTGTTTTTAAAATTCTCGGCTCCGTAAAATAGAAGCTTCGATTTGGGGTATTAAATGTTGTTTTAAATCAAATTAACCTATGATTATAGGTTACTTATACCTAGATCATGAGTTGTCTCACTTTGAAACAGGTTCAAACTCAGGATTATAGATTCCCCCATTGAATCACAAGCTTTAATGGTTGTTTCTAGTGTTCAAGCCTTTTAAGTGCCTTTCCTATGTTAGGAATTCAATATAAAACCATAAATAAAACCTATGAATATGAAGAAACATAACCAACTGAAAAGAGATAGAAAATCCATAAAAATGATATAAATAATCAATTGAGTACAAAGTCTGACTAAGATAAAATATCTGGGGCAACATGCCCAATTGAAATAACTGAGTTGTATCCTACTCTAGGTATGAAATAACTGAAGCGACTAGGTCCAAATCCTACAACATCCACATCTGTTGTAGCTACGCATCCCTGGAACAGATCATCAAGTTTGGCATCGCCATGGCTTGACACCTAAAAAATTTTGAAAATATTTTGCAAGTACGAGTACGAGTCCGAGCCCAAATCCTTTTCAAAATATTTTGCAAGGGAATTAAAATGAAACAATTAAAATGCATGAATGCTCTTCATATTTAAGCTACTGTCGTACTCACTTGAGATACTACTCACCCCTCAACTATTGTTCACACCTAACGCTTCTTCATAACCCTCCTAGTTACACTACCCCGTCTAACTTACCTTATCCTGAAGCTCCTCGACACTCTACTCTAGACCGAGTAATTTTTTACTTTTTTTATCCTAAGTTATTCATCACATTAACTTAAATAATCCTTTTTAAGTTCCCTATATAACATTCTCACTAGTTATACAGAAGAAATTCCTTTTTAATTTTCTCGTATATAAATATCTACACTCTTATATACGTATATTATTTATACAATTGTTCTTCATGTATTCCACCCATATATAAATATACACCATATGTACGTATCCTCATATTACAAGATTCACACACGTCATATATATAACCATCCTCCCGAATAGACACTCATCGAATGTTTTTTAAAATGATATCACTCCGGGTATACTCATCCACGCCGGCACCCCGACTCGGTTAGCTGCCCGAATTAGTGAAACAAAAATAAACGTAGCGGAGGCGGCCATAGTTCCTTCACTGGAAGGGAAACCAAATCATACCCCAAAGCAGTTCACCCCTGAAAATAAATCACACAATAAAATCCTGGACGACTATGACCACGAGACTATACTCACCCTGCATTCACTAGCCATGGGATTCACCCACATCGTACAACCTCCTTTGATAGCACTAGAGGGGTATGTATTTCCATAAATATTATTCACACCAATATTTATAATGTGTAAATCACTTCATATATATATATATATATATATATATATATATATATATATATATTTAATTTAAACCCGGCTAATCCGTTTCAAAATCCCACAGCACTAGCCTAAAATATCCGAGTCAATTACCCGACTTTACACTTTAATTAACTTTCCCATTAATTAATTTATTATCATGGCGTCACTCAACCAAAATATCCGGACACACTCCCTTGGCCCGTAATTTATTCCTAAGAATTTATTGCTCCAAATTCTATAATTTAGATTTCGCCCTTCTATCTCTACTTAATTTAATTTTTTTAATTTCCTTTTTTAATTCCTAACTATAAAGTAAAATTCCTTAATGAAATTAGGCTAACCCCCAAAACTATTTCTTCCGGCACAAAACAGAAAACAAACCAAACTGTCCTGGCGCACCTACGTCGTTCGAACGATAGGTGGTGTCGCTCAAATGGAGGTACAGGTCACTTGAGCGACTTGTGGACATTTCTTTTTCTTCTCCTTCCTTCCCTAGTTCATCAGCCATGGACGTTTCTTCACCCCCGTTACCCAGATTTTTGTTCCTACGGTAAACCCTTATGAATCAAATGATTCCCATAGAATTTACCCTCAAATTTTTTAACCAACAACGACATAAGGTTATAACTTTCAACAATTTCAGTCCACCATTAATCATCTTTAAATTTATATGCCCAATCACCATTAATTCATAACACCCCCTTCTGAACTATAATAATTAACCATTTAAACATGATAATTTCTGAATTCTAATCACAAACCCAAATTCCCCATCAGTATCCTTTAAGATATTAACCTCCCACTCCATAACTTTAGCAAACCCAATTTATGTTTACCCAACTCAACACAGTATAATTTTTACACCCATTGTGATATGAATCGATTATCACAAATTTATATTGAAGCAAATTAACCACTTGCATGTATATGATTTTTAGTGTCTGATTCCTTTAATGAAGATGGTGTATTTGTCTCGCAAAAAGCTCCCCAAAGTTAGCCCTCTTTTCTTCTCTGCAGAACTAGATTTTCTCTTTCAGTTGTGTCTGTCACAATTCCTCTAATTTGGGTTTTATGATATTTTTGTTTTATAGTTGTGTTCACCCCAAACTCTCAAACTTAGGTTTTAATATATTAATCCCGAAATTATGCTTGTGGGCCGAGTTAAAATGGCCCAAATAAATACCCCCGTGTGAGCCTAGTTATGCCTAAAAATATCTCGAGACCCAATTATTACCCTGGGGTACTCTTTTTTGACTATCTCGACCTCCTCGGAATCAACCCTTGCACTCATAATTGTCATTCGAATTACTTTACAACATTCTCCGATTTCGACCACAAAATGCGACATGCGCGAAATCAATAAATGCTCCGAATTAATTAAACCTCATTTTCCAAATGAAATAAATCTTCAAATTTAAATAATTTCTCCAAATCATAAATTTAAATTTCTCCAAATTAAAATAATTTCTATTTCACCCAAAAATAATTTAATTCAATATCCTCAAAATTACGGAGTATTACATACTTCCCCCTTATAATGGAATTTTTTCCTCGAAATTAAGATAATCCTAGTAATATGAACCTCGACTAGCTCCCAAGTGACCTACCATTAAGATCGCTACACCTACCTATCCCACTTCTAATCGAGAATTATTTTTAAATTAATTTATAAACCAGGGCGCCCATACACCTTGTACCCGTGCCTATCTGCCCCAATAATACTCGGATTTTACTAGACTTAAATCGTAACATATGTTTCATCCCACGGTTATAACGTCATACTTGAATAATAATCGAGGTACCCAACCCATGTAATAAAGAGCAAGAATCTCCCCAGTTCCAATGCTCCGTTAAGTTTCATGCGTGGGACGTCTCGCAATGTGAAATCCAAAAAAAGAACCCCCGATACACTACTACCTAACATTGTAGGTCGTTGAGATCCGTTAGGCCTTCAGTCCATAGCATGTACCCCCAAATACCCGTCTCTTGACATAAACGTATACATGTCCACTCTTATGCTACAAAAGACAATATACAATATCGCGTCCTTACTATCACTAGCTCTTAGCACAAAATAAATCCTGAGTTATATCTCCCTTCTCGACAATAAGCCTATCCACCCTGAAGCACGTCAGTAAATGTCCCTACACCCAAGGATTACAATTAACAATATCAACATATTATTATGAAACATAATTGTAACATTATACTCGTATATATAAGCTAGACATAAAAGTAATCATGTCCACTCTTATGCTACAAAAGACAACATACAATATCGCGTCCTTACTATCACTAGTTCTTAGTGTGAAATATATCCCGAGCTATATCTCCCCGCTCAACAAAAAACCTATCCACCCTGAAGCACATCAATAAATGTCCTTACTCCCCAGGATTACAATTAATAATATCAACATATTATTATGCAATACAAATTTAACATATATACTCGTATATATAAGTTAGACCCTATCTCAGGTGATACCTTGCAAAAATAATCCACATCATGGTACCGCAAACACCAAGTCTTACAATAACTATCCACTATAGCTCCAAACCATCGCTAACCAGTCGAAACCTGGAAAATCATCCACCTTACTCCCATAATTCTCGAAAGTAGTAACCTCTTATATATGCAAACATCCTCTTAGTGTACACCCCCACTTTCCCGTGGTTAACACCAAAGGACCCCACTACCCCTTCGTAATTATATATAATACATTTATTACGGCCAATGCACCCACTAAATTTGACTTACTCGTGAATCCTAGTGATAACAATATTATATTGTGACACCCCCAATGTCACTCAACACATACCCCATGTTCATAGGATAAAAAGAGAATTTACCTCCATACTCTAGTTGCTTTCCCTGGTCCTTGGTTCCTTCGTCAAAATTCTCTAGTCAGAATTGACCCCATAAACTACTGTAGTGGTTGTACATCCAGAACCTCATCCTGTAGTTGCCACATACCTCACTCAGGACAATCTCTCTTTATGTGACATGTCTCTCCCCAAAAGAAACACTTCCTCGCAAATCCTCCCTACCACTGATCCTTTATTTGTTGGTCTCCCCCGTCATTCCCTTGGCCCTAGAGACCCTAAGGAACAAAGTGTTATTGCTGATTGGGACCCTATTAGCCTTGTCAAAAATCCTGGCGATCCTGACGATAGCCCCCAGATTTGAATCTCTTGGAAGAATTCCCTTATTAGCAGTCCTTCCCTTGTTGTCTGCCATCCTGTTGGTGTGCTCTTCTAACCGTACCCCCACCTACCTTGTCTTGTTGAATGGTCTCATCTCCTCTCTTATTTCCCTTCGCGTGGAAGTGATAATCCTGGCGGTGTAGCAATCCCGCATTTACTACATCAATATATGTCACCAATGTTGGGTTGCCAATCAAGTGCTGCCTAATGCTCCAGGTTAATTCATCTATAAACCTTTCTTTCTTTCGTTCCTCATTACTTACCTCGTTTGGAAAAAAATTGTCTAAATGGTTGATATCCTCCTCATACTTTTCTATGATCACCCTGGGTCGCCTCACTGAAATTCTTTAGCATCTCGATCTCCACTACTGGTGAAAATTACTTACGGTCAAACTCCATCCACAACTCAGTAATCATCATATCTCTCTCCTCGGTGGTGGAGACTGACTCCCGCCACAGTAGTGCTACTCCCGCAAGTCTGAAAGAAGATAATATCTGCTCATATGTCTCACTACACTCCACCATGCGCAAGTGGCATGTATATTCTTATCCCACAGAAATCCCACAACTACAACAGAGCTGCCCAAAAACTCAGGCGGGTGGCACTTATGAAATGACTCTCTGACTCTCTGCTTGGAAGATGGCCCAGGTGGGTCCTAGATCTCTAGTGCTACTAGAGGCTACTGCTGGGGCTATGGAAAATGAATGGTCACGGGTATCAAATCTGCATTGACTACCTAGGCTACTATATCATCCACCTGTGCAGTTGTCATCCTCCCTGGTGGTGCCTGTGGTTGTGGAACCACCGGATCCTAACGAGTCTCCCTCTTCTCATCCCGTATCGTTGCTCTAGACGGGCAAATTCTCCTAAATGGTATATGAAATTTCAAAATGAGTTATAAGAGTTCATCATCCATACATCTATAATAACAGAAGAAAGTAAATGAGTGTACGTAAAAGAATACAGCAATCTTATCATAAGGCTTTACATTAAAGAAGGCTAAGCAGAAACGTGAAAAGCCACGCAGATCCTAAGGACTCTAGACCTTGATGCTTTGATACCATCTGTGACACCCCGCCTAACTAATACTGGTTAATCAATCCTTTATTAACTTAAAAGAGGTTTCTCATCTGGTTGATTCTTTGCATCACTATCGAAATCTTTTTAAAACTTACTAACCACCTAGTATTCAAAAAGATGATGCCAAAATTTAAATCTTTTTATTAAACAAAAGCAACAATATAAATTAAACCATTCACACCAACACTGAGTCTAAATCATTACTGCATAAACAAATAAATAAAAGACTTGATAAATAAACCTCCGACTGGGAATTCGAATCAAAAAATAATAATCCAAAAGAAATAATAAACTGAGTACAAATTCTAACTGACATAAAATAGCTGGGGTAACATGCCCAAATGAAATAACTAACTTGCATCCTACTCTAGGAATGAAATGACTGAAGCAACTAAGTCTAAATCCTGTTGCATCCACACCTGCTATAGCTACGCATCCCTTGAACAGAGTGTCAAGTTTGGCGTTGAAAAAGTTGTTACTTAGGTCGTTTAATACAAGATTAAACTATTGAAGTAACTCCGAACTATTTTTTGAAGAAACTATTTTCTTTAAATCAAAATCAGTTAATCACATGATGTGTTTAATAAAACATGCACGAGATTTGTTCAAGATTAGTTAACTAGTTTTTAAAAACAAAACTAAAAGGTTTAAATCAGCACACCAGTAAGAATGAGATGAGGAGATGTAGAAAGATTAAGGACAGTGCGTTTTTAACGTGGTAAAACCTCACCCAACTGAGGAAACATCCAAGGTGACTTCTAAGTCACAAACCAAAAATACACTAAAACAAAATATACAAGTTACAAAATGTGGTGATAATTATTATTCAACACAAAGAGATAAGAGAAGAACAATCACTAAGCAGAGTAAGGAATACAAAATGCCAATCACACAACAAGAGATATACGTGGTTCAGCAAAGGTGTCTACGTCCACGGTGGTGCAGTTAGTATTATTTCTATATACTCTGAAGAGTGATTATAGAGAATACAGTGTGTCCTTTGCCCCGGACCTAGGGTTTCTTATATACATGTTCATTTCAGGGAGTGGGGGTGTTGGACTCCCCCACATTTTCCATCTTCTCCTAGAACCCCCCTAATGGGATCATGGGAGGAGACTAAATCATAGTCGGTTAAGATATGGGAGGGCTGGACTTTGGGCCGCTATAATTGGGCTACTCGTCCAGGCCTATCATTCTATTTTCGGGTACCCATAATTTCCCCTAAGTTTTTTGGGCCATACTTTGGGCTCAATAAATTTAAATGATTTGTCATAATGGCTTATTTGTACACCGTGCAACTCTTCCCAAGGTTTGAGGATGTTTAGGCGGCACTTGCTTCATGGTCTGTGCATTATGATTAGTAGCACTCAAAAGCTATCCAGAGCAGCCATTTCTCGATCATCATTTTGACCTTCTCAGTACTTTCCCATTTTCTGTGAGCTCTAGCGATTCACGTTTTCTTTTCCCGATCTCTATTCTCATTGCCTTTGATCTTCTTTGTCATTTGGGTTCGTGATTCTTCATCGTTCGAGTCGAACTTTCATCTTGTAAGTTTCCTGTGCCTTCTCTCTGTATTTTCTCTTTGAATTTATAGTTTTTTAGGGTTTCCCAATGGCAAAGATTGGTAATAGGTCGGTGTCTGAGTTTAGGAGTTTTTATAATATCCCAAAGTGGGTAGAGATTTAGTGTGTCCCTCCCCCTAGAAATGTTAGAGAGATAGATGGTGCCCATTGGATACATGTCTTGATGCTTTCCCAAGGGGGACTTACTTTTCCTCCCAACAACCTATTCTTGCACTTCTTTGGTTATTTCAACATTGTTCCTGCACAGTGTTTGCCTAATGTGTGGAAGATAATCAATGGTGTCCGTAGAATAAATCAGTTATATGGTACCAAGTTAGGGCTCGCCAAGGTCTATTTTTGCTATTCTTTTTCTCGAACTAGTTTTGGTGTTCTCTATCTCTAAGCCAAGAGTCCTGACAGGGTATTGGTAGTAAACCTACCTGATTCCCATAAGGACTATTGGCAAGAGGGCTTTCTTGCTAGAAATTGGCAGTTTTCTCCCCAGTCTGAGGGGTCGATGTCTGATAGGTTCTCTGTTCCCTTTTATGGGGAAGAATACATAGGTAGACTTTGCTTTGTTCCTTCAATTTCTTAATTTATTTGTGATCTTTCTGAATTTTTCTGTTTTTTTTTCAGCGAGGTCGAAGAACTTGGAACCTGCTCTCAGCGAGGTTCATCTTTCTGAATTGATCAAGGCCTGGAATATCAGGGAGCCTTTAGCCGACGGCGAGCATCCCTGGTCTGCTGCTTTCTTGCTCGAATACAAAAACGTTGGTTCTAGCTTTATAGCGAGGCCGGTAGACAGTATCCTTGAATTTGACACCTCTGAAGAGACTGTTGCTGATCCTATCCAGTTGGATGAGGAGGAGAGCAGTTCTGACAGTGACATTATAGGCGGTGCTGAAGATAATTTTGGTGAGGAGAGCTCCAGTGGTGATAGTTCTTCTGAATCAGAAGAGGCTTCTGAAGCCCGAGGATCTTCGAGCACATCCAGCAGTTCAAGCGAGGACATGGTTCCTCTAAGGAAAAATTTAATTCGGGACGATGATGATGATCATGTGCTCCTCGCTCAAAGGTCAAAGAATTAGAAGTCCGGCTCTAGGTCTGTAGCTACTGGCTCTCGGTCTTCTGCTCAGGATTAGGAGAAGAAGAGGAAAGAACAAGAACAGATGAGAGAGAGAGAGAAAAAAAGGAAGAGGAAAGAAAGAAGATGGGGGAGAAGAAAAGGATGGAAGAGAAGAAGAGGATGGAGAAAGAGAGAGGAGGAGAGGAGAAAGATGGAGTCGAGGAAGAAGGTTGGGCAGGCCTTAGTCCTGGTGTCCTCATTGCCCGAGGGGGCTTCAGTTGCTATTTCTCCTCAATTATCCCCCGCGCTGCTCGAGAGGGCAGTTCTTCCTGCTGATCGCCAAAGGGCACTGGGGTCTGATCAATTGGCCCTAAAGGCTAGCCAGAGGCTAGCTTTGGTAAGACCTTTTCTTTTATCCAATGCTTTATTAAGTGTTAGCTATTTCCTTTCTTGATGTCTTCTTTATTTTTACAGTTTGTGACTGACTTCGCCGTGCTCTATCACTCTCGCGACAAGCTGATGAGCAGGAACAGCGAGCTGGAGCAGCAGAGTGTTGCCTTAAAAGTGAGGGGCACTCAAGTGGAGGCTGATCTAAATACTGTTGATGCTGCTCGAGCTTCTTCTGACCTGGCCCTCGTCAATTCCAATCGGGAGAGAGATGTGTTGGTTAAAGAGCTGATCGAGCTGAGGCAAGCCTATAATCTGGTTTGCTCGAGCAAGTTGGCCGTCGTAGAGGAGAACAAGGTACTGGTCGAGCAGCTAAAGGAAAAAGAGTCCCAGGCAGCCACTATCAAGGATCATTTATATAACTCCGGGTGGGCTACTGCATATGAAGACATCGAGGTTCAAATAGGCTACATCAGTCGTCTGAACTTTAAGAAGGGATGGAACAAGGCCCTCTCAGCTGCTAGTGTCGATGCTGACTCTCCTCTTTTCGATGAGCACGATCGGGGCCCGAAGCCAACTGTAGATGAAGAAGCCCCTTCCCCAGCCATCGAAGGCATTGATTCTGCCTCTCAAATAATTCCTGCCGATGCTCGCCTTGCCCAGGCGACTGAGGTCATCCCTGCAGAGGGGGATTCCTCTACTACTGCTGACAACGGGAAGCAACCAACTACCTCTGAGCAGTCTGAGGTTTCCAGTTAATTTACTTCTAGGACTACTTTTGTATTTTTTCTTGTAATTTTCCTTTTTGTTGCTCCATGTACTTTAACCCTTATTAATGAAATGAAAAGGTTTCTCATTACCTTAGTGTGCTGAATGATTCTGTCTTTCCTTGCCCTTTTATGTCTTATAGTTGATTGATATATAAGAGTATATTCCTGCCACATCTCAATTGGGCAAGACCCTTGGTCACAATGCAACTCCTCAGGTTCTCCAAGCCTTTGTTAAGCTTTGCAAATCTCTTAGATCAAGGAATCAGAAGTATAAGGATCAGTCTGAGCCTGTGGCCAAGCTGAAGAACAGGCTTCAAGAGATGGAAGAAGTTGGTGCTTCAGTCCAAGAGGAGGTGAATACATTGAGAGCAAGGCTCCAGGATGCCTCTGAGATCAATCAGGCCAGGGAGATTCTTCAGCGGGAGTATGAAGCTTTAAGGAGGAAAGTCTCACGACTCATGGAACATGTGCCGATCACTGTTACTGGGGTTTGAGGTTCTTCCTCTTCACGAGCTGGAGCAAGATCAAGCGATGTTCCTCCGGTACTGTAAGGTTCTACCCCGTCAACTGTTCCACGAGCTGGTACAAGTGTTAGGGGCCCAGCTAGGGAAATGGAAGAGCTCCGTGATGATGTCCAACGAGCATACGTGATTGCTGTCGGACTTCAAAGGGACTTTACTCAGTTGCGGCACCTGTTTAAAAAAGGACCTCGGCGAGTATGGGCCGACGGTTATGACCAGGGTTGGTTAGATGCTCCAAAGAGGCTGAGAGAGTTTGAGGAGCTCGCCTTCATCAGAGGGTGGTTGAGTGCCTTGAGGGAGATGTAAGTTCCAAGGAACTCAATGCTCAGGTAACGCCATGAAATATCTCCTTCCACTCGGATGCCTAACCCCTTCCGAAGAGATGATCAGTGCATACCCATTGATGCCATCCCTCGGCAGCTATTGGAGTTTAATGTTAACGAAGTTGAGGAAGAGTTAGTTCCCCCTCCCGATGATGGTCGAAGAGCTCAAGTGGTTGATTATCTTGCTCGGAGACCTCACCCTCACTAAGATTTTACCAGTAGTAACTCTGTATATTTTGTATTGAAGTGATGTAATCTCGATGTTTTGGGCGAGCTCGCCAACTAAACATGTATTGTATTTGTTGTAAATGTGATGAATTAATATAAAATTTATTCTTTGGGAAAATTTGCCGACTAAACAAGTGTCTTATATTTTCCATAATTTTGTTCAAAAATCTTGAGCCTATCTTGGCTGACTAGATTTGTTTGTTCTCATCATCAAGTAAGTGTCCTCCCAGTCCAGTATGCCAGGGAGATACCATTCGGCCTCACTTTACCTTTTAGGTTGTGTCGTCACACTCCCTTAGGACTAAGTGTGGTAATAGGTGAGGACACACTTGGTGTTGGATGCTCTATCCGATCATGATTTTATTCAACCAAACATTGTTTGGTGACCAATTCTGACTTGGTCATATTGCCTAAGGATCTCCTGTAGGACTTCATATATTGCCAAGGGCAATGCTTATGAGGTCTTTCATATTTCATAATGAAAACCTGAGGAGGGTCATTTCCCTACTATAGTGTAATGATCAGTGTGCCTGTTACTTGGAAAGGGTGTGTGGGTTATAAAGTTTGTACATTGATACCTCGTAAAATGCAAATTAGTTAACTGATACTTCGTAGAATGCAATTTCCAAATAACTTTTCATTAATGATAAGGAAATGGACTTCCGATTTCAAAATTAAATATCAAAAGGAGAATCTAGAAATATAATTTCTAAAGGTTGGCTGCATTCCACGCTCGGGGTATCTCTCTGCCTTCCATCGTTTCCAAGTGATAGGCTCCCTGCAGATCATCTTTAGTCATCTTGAATGGTCCTTCCTAGTTTGGTCCTAGCTTGCCCTCTGATGGTTTTACTGGCTGCCTAGGACTTTCCTCAGGACATAGTCCCCAACTTGGAATACCCTTGGGTTGACCCTCTTGTTATAATGCCTTGGGAGCTGTTGCTGATAACTCACTAGTTTTACTAGGGCTAGCTCTCGGTGCTCATCGACGAGGTCGAGCTCAGCGAGAAATGCTGCATCGTTATGGCCTTGGTCAACAAGGCTAGACCTCATTGTTGGCAAGCCTGCTTCTAATGGATGACTGCTTCCATTCCATATGTCAGCGAAAATGGGGTTTCCCCCGTTGCTCGTCGTGGAGTGGTTCGGTAGGCCCATAGAATATGTTGGAGGCTGCAAATCCAACAACAAAGGAGAATACAAAGCCTTAATAACCGGCCTCCAGAAGGTGCACACTTTGGGTTCAAAGCATTTATAGGTGTTCGACAATTCTCAATTAGTCTCCAATCAGATAGGTGGAGACTATAATGCAAAAGATGAAAGAATGGCAGCTTACCTCGCCTTAGTGAAAAGACTAATGGGTAGCTTTAAAGAGATCAATTTCCAGTAATTTCCCAGAGGACAAAACAACCATGCTAACGCCTTAGCAGCCCTAAGTTCAGCAGTCAATTCAAACCTAAAAAGAACAATCCCCATCGATTTCCTTGCTCATCCGAGCATTAACCGTAGCATCAAACCGCCAAGCGTGGAGCAGATGCTCCAAGTGGATTCAGCACCCAGCTGGATGGACCCTTTAAGAAACTATTTGAAGGATGGCATGCTCCCAGACGACAAAAAGATTACCCACAAGATAAGAGTCAAAGCTGCTCGCTTTCACTTATCACTAGAGGGCAAGCTATATAAGAGATATTTTTCCGGTCCATACCTTCAATGCGTTCACCCAAGGAATGTCGAGCAGGTCCTAGATGATCTTCATGAGGGAATCTATGGAACCCATATTGGAGGAAGGTCCGTGGATTTTCGAGCAATGAAGGAAGGCAATTAGTGCCCATATATGCAAAAGGACTCTGCGATGTATGTTCGCAAGTTCCTGAAATGCCAACTTCACGCTCCTATGGTCCACTAACCTGCTAGCGACCAAAAATCACTGTTTATCCCATGGCCATTCGCCCAATGGGGAATGGACATCGTAGGACCACTTCCTACCGCCACCAGCAATCGCAAATATCTGTTGGTCGCAACTGTCTACTTCACCAAATGGATCGAGGCGGAACCCCTAGCGAACATCCGAGATGCAGATATGATAAGGTTCATATGGAGAAATATAATCACCCATTTTGGCATCCCCAGAACCATCATCACTGACAACGGAACGCAATTCGAGAGCGACTCCTTTCAGAGTTTCTGCGATGAGCATGGAATCAGACACCATTTAACTCGGTGGCCTATCCTCAGAGCAATGGCCACGCCGAGGCTTCCAATAAGATAGTGATCGATGGATTAAAGAAACGATTAGAGCGAGCCAAAGGTGTATGGGTAAATGAATTACCACATATTCTATGGGCCTACCGAACCACTCCACGACGAGCAATGGGGGAAACCTCATTTTCGCTGACATGTGGAATGGAATCATTCATCCCATTAGAAGCAGGCTTGCAAACAATGAGGTCCAGCGTTGTCGACCAGGGCCATAACGATGCAGCATCGCTCGCTGAGCTCGACCTAGCCGATGAGCACCGAGATCTAGCCCTAGTAAAACTAGCGAGCAATCATGAACAGCTCGCAAGGCATTATAACAAGAGGGTCAACCCAAGGGCATTCCAAGTTGGGGACTATGTCATGAGGAATGTCCTAAGCAGCGCAGTAAAACCATCAGACGGCAAGCTAGGGCCAAACTATGAAGGACCATTCAAGATAACTAGAGATGATCTGCAGGGAGCCTATCACATGGAAACGATGGAAGGCAAAGAGATACCCCGAGCGTGAAATGCACCCAACCTAAAGAAACTCTATTTCTAGATTCTCCTTTTGATCTTTAATTATGAAATCGGAAGTCCATTTCTTTATCATTAATGAAAAGTTGTTTGGCAATTGCATTCTACGAAGTATCAGTTAACTAATTTGCATTTTACGAGGTATCAATGTACAAACTTTATAACCCACACACTCTTTCCAAGTAACAGTCACACTGATCATTACACTATAGTAGGGAAATGACCCTCCTCAAGTTTTCATTATGAAATATGAAAGACCTCATAAGCATTGCCCTTGGAAATATATGAAGCCCTACAGGAGATCGTTAGGCAATATGACCAAGTCAGAATTGGTCACCAAACAATGTTTGGTTGAATAAAATCCTGATCGGATAGAGCATCCAACACCAGGTGTGTCCTCGCCTATTGCCACACTTAGGCCTAAGGGAGTGTGATGACACAACCTAAAAGGTAAAGTGAGGCAGAATGGTATCTCGTTGGCATACTAGACTGGGAGGACACTTACTTGATAATGAGAACATACAAATCTAGTTAGCCAAGATAGGCCCAAGATTTTTGAACAAAAATGTGGAAAATATAAGACACTTGTTTAGTCAGCAAATTTGCCCAAAGCATAAATTTTATATTAATTCATCACATTTACAACAAATACAATACATGTTTAGTCGGCGAGCTCTCCCAAAACATCGAGATTACATCACTTCAATACAAAATATACAGAGTTACTACTGGTAAAATCTTAGTGAGGGTGAGTCCTCCGAGCAAGATAATCAGCCACTTGAGCTATTCGACCATCATCGAGAGGGGGAACTAACTCTTCCTCAACTTCATTAACATTCGACTCCAATAGCTTTCGAGGGATGGCATCAATGGGTATCCACTGATCATCTCTCCGGAAGGGGTTAGGCATCCGACTGGAAGGAGATATTTCATGGCGATAATAGAGCATTGAATTCCTTGGCACTTGCATCTCCCTTAAGGCACTCAACCACCCCCTGATGAAGGCGAGCTCCTCAAACTTTGTTAGCCTCGTTAGAGCATCTAACCAACCCTGGTCGTAACCGTTGGCCCATACTCGCCGAGGTCCTTTTTTAAACAGGTTCCGCAACCGAGTAACGTCCCTTTGAAGCTTGGAAGCAATCACGTATGCTCGTTGGACATCATCACGGAGCTCTTCCATTTCCCTAGCTGGGCCCCTAGCACTTGTACCAGCTCATGGAATAGTTAACGGGGTAGAACCTTGCAGCACCGGAGGAACATCGGTTGATCTTGCTCAAGCTCATGAAGAGGAAGAACCTCATAATACCCCAAGAACAGTGATCGGCACATATTATATGAGTCGTGAGACTTACCTCCTCAAAGATTCATTCTCTCGCTGAAGAATCTCCCCGACCTGATTGATCTCAAAGGCATCCAGGAGCCTTGCTCTCAATGTATTCACCTCCTCTTGGACCAAAGAACCAACTTCTTCTATCTCCTCAAGCTTGTCCTTCAGCTAGGCCACAAGCTCAGACTGATAATTATACTTCTGATTCCTTGATCTAAGAGATTTTCAAAGCTTAACAAAGGCTTGGCGAATATAAGGACTTGCATTGGGACCAATGGTCCTGCCCAATTGAGATATGGCAGGAATATACTCTTCTACATCAATCAACTACAAGACATAAAAGAGCAAGGAAAGACAGAAGCATTCAGCACACTAAGGGAATGAGAAACCTTTTCATTTCATTAATAAGGGTCAAAGTACATCGAGCAACAAAAAGGAAAATTATAAGCAAAAATACAAAAGTAGTCCTAGAAGTAAAATAACTAGCAACCTCAGGCTGCTCAGAGGTAGTTGGTTGCTTCCCGTTGTCAGCCACAGTAAAGGCATCCCTCACTGCAGGGATGTCCTCAGTCGCCTGGGCAGGGCGAGCATCGGTATGAATTATTTGAGAGGCAGAAACAACGCCTTTGATGGCTAAGGCAGGGGCTTCTTCATCTAAAGTTAGCTTCAGACTCGGGTCGTGCTGATCGAAATGAGGAGAGTCATCACCAACACCAGCAGCTAAGAGGGCCTTGTTCCAGCCCTTCTTGAAGTTTAGACGGCTGATGTAGCCTATATAAACCTCGGTGTCTTCATATGCAATAGCCCACCCAGAGTTATATGAATCCTCCTTGATGGTGGCTGCCTGGGACTCTTTCTCCTTCAGCTGCTCGACCAGTACCTTGTTCTCCTTTGCGACGGCCAACTTGCTCGAGCAGACCAGATCATAGGCCTGCCTCAGCTCGATCAGCTCTTTAACCATCGCATCCCTCTCTCGGTTAGAATTGACGAGGGCCAGGTCAGAAGATGCTCGGGCAGCATCAACAGTCTTTAGATCAGCCTCCAGTTGAGTGCCCCTCACTTTAAAGGCAGCACTCTGCTTCTCTAGCTTGATGTTCCTGCTCATCAGCTCATCGCGAGAGTGATAGAGCACAGCGAAGTCAGTCACAAACTGCAAAAACAAAGAAGACATCAAGAAAAGGAAACAGCTAACACTTAATAAAGCATTGGAGAAAAGAAAAGTTCTTACCAAAGCTAGCCTCTGGCTAGCCTTTAGGGCCAATTGATCAGACCCCAGTGCCCTTTGGCGATCAGCAGGAAGAGCTGCCCTCTCGAGCAGCGCCGGGGCCAATTGAGGAGAAATGGCAACTGAAGCCCCCTCGGGCAATGCGGACACCAGGACTAAGGCCTGCCCAGCCTTTGTCCTCGACTCCATCTTTCTCCTCTCCTACTCTCTCTCTTTCTCCATTTTCCTCTTCTCCTCCATCCTTTTCTTCTCCTGTATCTTCTTTTTCTCCTCTTCCTTTTTTTCTCTCTCTCTCTCATCTTTTCTTCTTTCCTCTTCTTCTCCTGCTCTTGAGCAGAAGACCGAGAGCCAGTAGCTACAGACCCAGAGCTGGACTTCTACTTCTTCGAATTCTGAGCGAGGAGCACATGATCATCATCATCATCGTCCCGAATTAAATTTTTCCTTGGAGGAACCAAGTCCTCGCTTGAACTGCTGGACGTGCTCGAAGATCCTCGGGCTTCAGAAGCCTCTTCTGAGTCAGAAGAACTATAACCACTGGAGCTCTCCTCACCAAAATTGCCTTTAGCACCGCCTACAATGTCACTCTCAGAACTGCTCTCCTCCTCGTCCAACTGGATAGGATCAGTAGTAGTCTCTTCAGAGGTGTCAAATTAGTGGATACTGTCTACCGGCCTCGCTATAAAGATAGAACCAACATTTTTGTATTCGAATAAGAAAGCATCAGACCGGGGATGCTCGTCGTCAGCTAAAGGCTCCCTGATATTCCAGGCCTTGATCAATTCAGAAAGATGAACCTCGTTGAGAGCAGGTTCCAAGTTCTTCGACCTCGCTGAAGAAAAAATAGAAAACGTCAGAAAGATCACAAATCAGTAAAGAAATTGAAGGAACAAAGCAAAGTCTACCTATGTATTCTTCCCCATAAAAGGGAACAGAGAACCTATCAGACCTCGACCCCTCACACTGGGGAGAAAACTTCCAATTTCTATCAAGAAAGCCCTCTTGCCAATAGTCCTTATGGGAATCGGGTAGGTTTACTACCAATACCCTGTCAGGACTCCTGGCTTTGAGATAGAGAACACGAGAACTAGTTCGAGAAAAAGAATAGCAAAAATAGACCTCGGCGATCCCTAACTTGGTACCATATAACTGATTTATTCTATGGACACCATTGATTATCTTCCACACATTGGGCGAACACTGTGCAGGAACAATGTTGAAATAACCAAAGAAGCGAAAGAATAGGTTGTTGGGAGGAAAAGTATGTCCCCCTTAGGAAAGCATCAAGACATGGATCCAATGGGCACCCTCTATCTCTCTAACATTTCTAGGGGGAGGGACACACTAAATCTCTACCCACTTTGGGATATTATAAAACTTACCTATTACCAATCTTTGCCATTAGGAAACCCTAAAAAACTACAAATTCAAAGAGAAAATACAGAGAGAAGGCACAGGAAACTTACAAGATGAAAGTTTGACTCGAACGATGAAGAATCACGAACCAAAATGATAAAGAAGATCAAAGGCAATGAGAATGGAGACCGGGAGAAGAAAACGTGAATCGCTTGAGCTCACAGAAAATGGGAAAGTACTGAGAAGGTTGAAACGAAGGTCGAGAAATGGCTGCTCTGGATAGCTTTTGAGTGAAACTAATCATAATGTACAGACCACGAAGCAAGTGCTTCCTAAACATCCTCGAACCTTGGGAAGAGTTGCACGGTTTACAAATAAGCCATTATGACAAATCATTTAAATTTATTTAGCCCAAAGTATGGCCCAAAAAACTTAGGGGAAATTATGGGTACCCGAAAATAGAATGATAGGCCTGGACGAGTAGCCCAATTGTAGCGGCCCAAAGTACAGACCCCCCATATCTTAACCGACTATGATTTAGTCTCCTCACATGATCCCATTAAGGGGGGTTCTAGGAGAAGATGGAAAACGTGGGGGAGTCCAACACCCCCACTCCCTGAAATGAACATGTATATAATAAACCCTAGGTCCGGGGCAAAGGAAACACTGTATTCTCTGTAATCACTCTCCGGAGTATATAGAAATAATACTGACTGCACCACCATGGACATAGGCACCTTTGCTGAACCACGTATATCCCTTGTTGTGTGATTGGCATTTTGTATTCCTTATTCTGCTTGGTGATTGTTCTTCTCTTATCTCTTTGTGTTGAATAATAATTGTCACCACACAAACTGTATAACACACATGCAAACTAATCAAACCTATACAAGTTTAGAAATATACCCACTGGTTTGATTCTAACTTTTCTGCAGATCTGAAGTTGATGTGGCTTTCCCAGTTTGCTAACTTTTCCACTTTGTTCCAGTATTTACGTCGACTCTTGAAGCTTCAAGATCTTATAACCAAGGTTACCTTCCTCGAAAGATGGTTCAAGATCATAATCAATTTCAGAGGGTTTTGAAAATATTTTTGAAATTGAAAACTGCCAATTGAGATTCCAACTAGGTCAACAGTCTTGTTTCATAAGAACTAGAAACAGAAAATAGATTTGTTGATTCTAACATTTTGAAAAACATTTATAGAAATAATAATAAACCAATGAGATTTCTCAAGATGAGAAACTAAAATATGCAGATTTAAGTGTAAGATGACATGCAATAATCAGATCTACTTTTTTATGAAATAGAAATAGAGATCTAACATGAAATGTTTAAGTTGGAAACATGATCTCTAACTCAGAGGATAAGACTCTTTAAACAACCTTCAAACCCCAACCAACAACACTCTCAAACACACAGGTGTAGTGTTTGGTAAATACTGTTTAGGAAAAATGAGTTTAGGGTTTGAAAATCAAAAGGGTTTGGACGATTTAGGGTTTCTTTCACTCTCTAGTTTCTCTCTTCTATCTTCTCTCTCTACTTGGACGAACTGCCAAAAGTTCCCAAATGCTTAGGGTAAGCCTCCTTATATAGTAGCCTAGGAAGGATTGAGAAGGTTGATGCAAATCTAAAGGATGAGATTTGGTCTTAGCCTTTTGACTTTGATCCAATGGTTAAACATCAGCGGTGAATTAACCAATTGTTGATTGGTCTAGAGAGGTACACAGGGATTGAGTTCAAACGCATGCAGAGCATTGATTACATAGATCCAAGGGCTGAGATAACACAAGGGTTTTAAGTCTTGCAACAAACACAAATCTGGCCGGTATAACATGGATAGGTGTAGGGCTGAGATGAGCTATCACACGCATGTTTTAAACTTAATTACACAGCTCCCCTGAAGTCTCAAGTGCTTTCGAATCCTACCCAATCAAACTTTCAGGTATAAAAAGATAATAACAGTAATTACAAAATGACCTCAAAAGTTTTAAAAACTAAATTTTAATTTCTAAAAAATCATTTAAAAATTATTAAAAATTCCCAAAAAATTATTAAAACCAATTTAAATGGGATTAACCACATGCAACTCACACACAATCAAATAATACAATATATGAACAATGTATGCAACCCTAGTGTGTGTGAATCAGCATTATACCTTCAATTGAATCAAGTGTGGCTTAAGAAGAAGATTCCCAGGCTCTTTGGTAACTAGGGAATGGGACTCTAATTTTGTTATATATTTCCAAACCAGATGAGAACTTATACAATGTAGACTCAAGTGAGTCAAGAGTTTAAGGTGATTCAATCTCCCCCTTTGGAAATATGAGACAAAATCTCCTTTGAGTCATCTAGGACTCGTAGGTGTAACACCCCGCCTAATTAAATATCGGGTGGCCAGTCCCATACCAAATTAAAGCAGAATATACAGTTGGTTCATTCTTAGCGTCACTGTTGAAAACATTTACAACTCACTCAATACTGAATTAAGCTGGTGTTAAAAACTTTCCAAATTTTAATTCAACAAAATCTTTTTTTTATGAATAACACTACACATATTATTCTACAACACTAATAATTGAACAGATAACACAAAAGAATTTAAATGCAATTGGAATAAACATTCCCACATAATAATCCAATACCATAATCCCAACAATAATAAATGTATGAAAATGACACGAGTACAAGAGTATTTGACTCAGATAGAAAAGAGACAATTGAGTTCCTTCGGGCGACATGCCCTAACTAAAAGAACACTACAGAATGTGAATCAAATGAAGATAGGCGTCTAAGCAATACTCCATAGCTCCATAGCTCGTCATAATCCGCTAAGGTTGGCGTCCCTGCTGTTGGACACCTAATATAGAAGGTACAATAGAAAAGAAAATATGCAAGGAAACGGGTCAGAGCCCGATATGAAAATGATTTTGAAAATAACAAGTATTTAACAAGTGCAATAAATCATTTATTATATAAATGTTAGTATCGAACTCTCACTTGATATGCTCACTTCTGAAATAGAGTGCACACTTAACGTTTCTTATTAACCTCCTAGTTAATGGTTCCTCCTAACTCGTTTCCATAATATGATTCCATCCCATATCATAACCCCGTATGTCCCATATCATATGTAGTACAATCATTCTTATACGTTTCCCATTAACATGAATCGTTTCTCATTAATATGAATTAAGCTTTTCAATTCTATAAGAATAAACATTCATTAACTTAATTCAATTCTTTTTCTCTATTCACTGTTATCTACAATTATCACACAGTAGATGATTTAACCACAATATACACATACATTTAAATCATTATATATATATATATATATATAATATGGCACCCTGAGTCACAGCTGCGGTGCACTGCATTACTCTGCTATCATGTCCCAATATCGCTGGTCACCGAATAGGGGACTAAAGGTTCGATAAGGATTTCTCGAACCACAAACAACAACATACAAATTGGAGGCGAACATAGTTCTCATACCCACGGGCCACGTATATACTTACGTTCCCATAGTCAGTGGACTTATCAACTCCCCAATAAGTCTTTCATGGACCTATGTTCTTGAGCGACAAATCAAAGATCCCATGAATTCATCAGGATATGACTGCCCTCACGCGCAAACCTCCCCATTGATAGCAAGTAAGCTAGGTATGTCATACACATAAATTATCAATCAATCAAATAGGCATTATCATCAACCTATAATATAATATCAACAAGGTACTCACATTACCCTAAGATAATTCCCATACGTATCATTATATCTCTTTAAATCCTTCATATTACAATATTATGAATTTACTTCTCTAAGTTAATCATCCCCGAGCCTCGCTTATTACTCAAGGTTCAAATAGGTTTTTCCTCAACATTTATTCAGTAAGAAATCACTAATATCCTACTGGTCCATCTCATCTTATCTCCCGAATTACTACGAATTAAATTCTCCTTTGATTAGGGCTAACACTGATAGTTTCAAATCTCTTATAAACACATCTTCTATCAACTAGTATTTAATACCATCATTACATAGCTTATAGTCTATAGTGTTTCATTCACACTATATGGCCTATCAACAAAACCAACATCCTCTCATCCTATAACATCTATCCACTCCCGACGTCGTTAAGTTTCATGCACGGAACGTCTCGCAAAGCAAAATCCAAACAAGGAACCCCCCCCCCCCCCCGATACACTACTGTGACACCCTGACTAATTAAATACCGGGTAGCTACTCCTTTATTAAATCAATACAAAATGTCAAGTTGGTTCAGTTAATAGCATCACTGTCGAAAACATTTTTAAAGATTACTAACCACCTAGTATTTAAAAAGTAAGATGCCAAATTTTAAGTTATCTAATTAACATGCAATACAAGAATAATGGAAGAACAACATAAATCCATCCACCATAACGAAGTAATGAAATAACCAACAATAGTAATAAGTCTGGAGGAAAACTCCTCACAACAATCCCACAACTGAAAATAATGAGACTAGTATGAATTCTGAATTAAGTACATGCCCGAAGTCTGAATAACTGAAATAAATGAAATGCCACTAAAAGAAATGGGCGACATGCCCTACAACTGATAAATACTGAGAATAGAGTCAAGATAGATGAAGCGTCTATAATCAATGTCCTGTAACTTCCACGAACCGCTACAGCTCGTCACCTGAATGAGGATCCTAAGCATGGTGTCCTTGTGGCTGGGCACCTAAAATGGTTTTTACAAAAAGATAGATTTGAAAGCAAACGGGTCAGAGCCCTAATGTGGAGAGTATTTTAAAAACAGCAAGTGCTTTAATAATAATTAAAACAATGAATGCAAGATACATGTTAGGACATGCTCTCACATGAAATACTCACCTCTCGTCTAACTGTGCACTCCTAACGTTCCTGTACCCATTCATGTGTTTTCTCATAACTATCTAATTCCAAAGAGTTTCTAACACTTCTAATCGGTTCACGTTTAATTTCCAACCTTAATAATTAAATAGAGATTTCTACTTTAATTCTCGGATTCCCAATTATTAACAAAACCATTTATTGATATCTGCCCCCTTTTATCTTTTCATAATATTACAATTACTATACCCACAATTTAACATAGCAATTTCCTTTTCATTTAACCGTATATTATTCACATCATAAATATTCAATACAAGCACCCAAAGGCTAAGCTGCGGTGCACACATACTCTGCTATCCATCCCGGTACATCACGTACATGAGGATCACAAATTTTGAATCTTTCAGGAATTGTTGGAATAAGAACCACACACAAAAAATGGAGGCGAACATAATTCAACATATCCATGGTCACGTACATACCTACGCTCCATAGTCAGCTGGCTTATTAACTCACAAATAAGTCGTTCTCTTGAACTATGTCCTCGAGGTACCAATCTAAATCCGGGCAACACAAGGATAAGAAGGCCCTAAGCGAACGTAACCTCCCGTGATAGCAAGTATGGTAGGTATGTCATACATATAAAAATCATATACTAAGCATCACACATCTTAGATAATTCAATATTAATAAAGGTATACTCTACATCCTTATACCATTATTCCAAATTTGTATATTTTACGTCTCCCGATAATATAAAAGTTAAACCGTCGACACGTCTCACGTCGTAGTTTCTTATACTTAAAACCTATCTAAAATAGATTATTAAGTTCCTATTATTCCCACGTATAACATCTTTAATCCTAAGGTCCTTACTTCTGCCCCAAACCTCATTTCATCAAATTATTCAAATTTACACTATTAACCCAAATATTAACTCACTTATCGAATCTCATTAGTTTAGAATAATTCCTCAAATTGAATTCTAATTAAGGTCCAAATTTCATAACCAAGCCTATTGGTCTTCCTTAAGGTTAAGGGTATTCATATGGTCTCCAACAATATTATTCCGGGGTTAACATCATTAAAATTTAAATAGGGAGAAACTTTACTCATTCTGGGAAGGTCGATCGATCGACCTTTTCCTTCGATCGATCGATGGTGGTCGATCGATCGACTGATGAATGTCGATCGATCGATCGCACCAGGTATGGTTGCGGACTGCTTCATTTTGCAGTTTACAAATCAACCCAAAACACCATTAACAAACATGAAACTCTAAGATAACGTTATAATATCATCATACAACCATCCTACAACAGTGTAAACGTTCTAAAACCAATAATTCATCATTCAAGGGCTTTGTATGGATCAAATCTTCATCAAGAATTCCAGATTTCTATTTCTTTCAAGAACATTAATAAACTTCTTCTAAAATCCATTTTTAAATCTTCAAGGGTCATAATTCTGAGTTCATAATTCGTCCAGAATGTTTCTACATGCAGTCCCTAACATAGTTCATAGTTTTAAACTTCCAATTCATGGGTCTATATCATCTTCCAAGATAAATTCGATAATTCCTAAACATGGAAAAGCATGGCATTGAATCAATTGTAATTAAACCACTTGACTTAATCTTGCTCTGAATTTGATGTTGAATCTTGAAGGCTGAGTTGTTCTCCCTCTCTCTTTCTGCAAAATTCTCTTCTCTCACTCTCTCTCTACAAGTTTCTCTAAGGATGATGACAATGGAGGTATGGTTGGTTTTTGGTAAGTTGGGACTATATCTTAACTTCTCCCGTAGCCCATTAAGTCCCTTAGTGTAGTTAGTGGGTTTAGTGGATAAAGAATAAGTCAGATTTTTGTTTCTAATTTTCGTGGGTTTTAATTCCCAGATTTCCGAAATTACCAAAATGCCCCTATAAGTTACCGGTATGGCCCAATAATGCCCCGGGACCCAAACTTAACCCCCGGCTAGTGTTTTCTGACTATTTTGACCCTTCCGGACGTGTTGGCGCACTCAAAATGACCATACGGGTGATAAAAATAAAATTCACTTTTTAATTCAAATAATTATATTCCTGACGCGACTGTCACGCGCGTCCCAACAAAGTTTCCCAAATTGCCGTATTTCAATCTCGCGACAATTTCAATATTTCCAATATTCATATATTTCCAAGTATACACATTATAATCAAATACTAACTCACATCACGTTAATATTTTTATCCGGATTAATTTCCAATTAATACACATTTAATTCAATTAATCTCCAAAAATAAATATCACACGAAAATACGGGGTATTACATACTTCCCCCCTAATAACTGAATTTCGTCCCGAAATTCGGAACTAGAAAGTACCTGGTAAGAACAACTTCGGATAACGTTCGCGCATCTCATCCTCGCGCTCCCATGTGGACTCCTCGACATTATGATGTCGCCACTGAACACGGACTAACGGAACTATCTTTGACCGCAGTTTCCGCTCACTTCGGTCCAAAATAGCAATCGACCCCTCCTCGTAGGAGCTATCCGGCTGGAGATCGATGTCCTCCAAAGCAATGTGAGAATGAGCCAAATCGTTTCTAAGATATTTCCTAAGCGAGGAAATATGAAATACATCGTGAATCCGATGTAAATGCTCCGGTAATCCAAGCCTATACGCAACCGGTCCAATCCGCTCAATAATAGGAAATGGTCCCACATATCTCGGTGCCAACTTCCCTTTCTTCCCGAAACGCATGATCCCCTTCATAGGAGATACTCTGAGCAAAACTTGGTCCCCCACTTGGAACTCCCTGAAGAATCTCTTTGCGTCAGCATAGCTCTTCTGCCGATCCTGAGCTACTCGAATGCGATTCCGTATCAATTCTATCCTTGCCGAAGTATCCTGAATCACTTCCGGCCCAAGTAGTTTGTTGTACCCCACGTCGAACCAACATGCTGGGGAACGACAGGGTCTACGGTACAACGCCTCAAATGGAGCCATGCCAATGGTGAACTGGTAGGACTTGTTGTAAGCAAACTCCACCAGTGGAAGGTACTGCTCCCATCCACCCCCAAAGTTAATGATACTCATACGTAGCATGTCTTCCAACATCTGGTTTGTACGCTCAGTTTGCCCATCGGTCTGTGGGTGATACGCCGTACTCAACCGCAGTTCTGTGCCCATGGCCTCTTGAAAACTTTCCCAAAACCATGAAACAAATATCTTGTCTCGATCAGACACGATATTTAGGGGCACACCGTGAAGTCTCACTATCTCTGAAATGAAGAGCTGAGCATACTGTCCCGCAGTGTAGTCTGTCCTTACGGGTAGAAAATGAGCGACTTTGGTCAACCTGTCCACAATTACCCAAATGGAGTCATGACCTCTCAGTGACGTAGGCAACCCCGTGATAAAGTCCATGGAGATGCTCTCCCACATCCACATCGGGACCTCCAATGGCAGTAGAAGTCCTGCCGGTCTCTGATGATCCGCTTTAACTAGCTGACAAGTGGCGCATTTTGAAACAAACACGATAATATCTCTCTTCATCCCGCTCCACCAATACTGTCGCCTCATGTCTTGGTACATTTTGTCCCCTCCGGGATGTACCGCGAACCGTGAGCCGTGCGACTCTGCCATCACCTCGTGCCGCAATTCTTCCCCTTCCGGAACTACTAATCTCCCATTGAAGCATAATCCCCCATCTGAGCTAACGGTATAGGACTCTGCTCCCTCTGCTAGTAATCGAACTATCTGCTCCTGACAGAACGAATCTTTTGCCTGTGCCTTTACCACCTTCGTGACAATTTGCGGTGTAACGGTCATCACAGACATGAATGATCGGGCCACTGCATCCTGGTGTCCCAACTCCTTCCACTTGGCCATCCACACCCATGCCACCTCATCTACTGGCCTACGGCTCAACGCGTCTGCCACCACGTTAGCCTTCCCCGGGTGATACTGGATATCGAACTGATAATCTTTCACGAATTTAAGCCACCTCCGTTCCCGCATATTCAACTCCTTCTGCATGAATAGGTACTGTAGGGACTTGTGATCCGTGAACAATCAAAACTTCTCCCCTAAAAGGTAATGTCTCCAAATGCGAAGGGCAAATACCACTGCCGCTAACTCCAAGTCATGGGTAGGGTAATTCTTCTCGTGAGGCTTAAGCTTACGGGAAGCATAAGCTATGGCCTGACTCTCCTGCTGCAGTACACCTCCAAGTCCTTGTAAGGACGCATCGGTCTAAACAAGATACTCAACTCCTGGTCTCGGCAATGCTAACACAGATGCTGAGGTTAACTTGTCCTTCAACTCATCGAATGCCAACTGACAGGCATCACTCCAGATGAATGGCACACCCTTACGAGTCAGATGTGTCAAAGGACCTACTATTTTTGAGAATCCCCGAATGAACCTCCTGTAGTATCCTGCTAGGCCCAAGAAACTACAAATCTCTGTCGGTGTCGTGGGCTGTCCCCACTCCCTCACCGCGGATACCTTCCCTGGATCAACAGATATTCCCCTGTCGGAAATAATATGTCCCAAAAACTGGACCTCCTTTAGCCAAAACCCGCATTTCTCATACTTTGCATACAACTCGTTCTGGCGTAGCGTCTGCAAAACTTGTCTCAAATGCTCGGCGTACTCCTCCTCTGTCTGGGAGTAAACCAGAATATCATCGATGAAGACAATGACAAACTGATCTAGGAAATCCCTGAACACCCTATTCATCAAGTCCATAAACGCTGCTGGAGCGTTGGTCAAACCAAATGGCATAACCCGAAACTCGTAAGAACCATATCTCGATAAGAACGCAGCCTTCGAGACGTCCTCCTCCCTGATATGCAACTGATGGTATCCAGATCGCAAATCAATCTTTGAGAAGCAAGAAGCTCCTCTCAACTGGTCGAATAGGTCATCGATTCGAGGCAACGGATACTTATTCCGTATCGTGACCTTGTTTAACTCCCGGTAGTCCACACACAATCTCAGTGAACTATCTCTCTTCTTCACGAACAACACAGGGGCACCCCACGGTAAAGTACTCCTCCGAATAAACCCCTGACCCAACAACTGCTCAATCTGATCCCGTAACTCCCTCATCTTAGCTGGAGCCATACGGTACGGTGCGCGTGCTATAGGTCTCGTATCTGGTAATAAGTCTATAACAAAGTCTATCTCTCGACTGGGGGGTAGGCCTGGTATCTCCTGAAACACATCGGAATACTCCCTGACAACTGGGATCGAATCTAAAGGAATCAAAACCTCCTTAGAGGTATCCTCCTCTAAGTAGTACAAATGAGCGGTCGAACCTCCTTCTGGGCGAGGCATCGCCACTACAAACATCTCTTGCCCCGGAATGGCAAAAACAATGCTCCAACCGAAACAATCAATCATGGCTCTATAATCAGCGAGCCAATCCATACCGATAATCACATCGTGAACATGCATATCTAATACCAACATATCTGCAGGTTATACCAGACTACCAATCTCTACCCCCACTCCTCGGCATATAAAGAAAATAAGTGACCCACTCCCCAATGGTGAGTCTACACACGTTACTGTGCTCTCTGCCGTAGCTAACAACCCTAAGGCTTTCGCAAAATGTGTAGCTATAAAACAATGCATTGCCCCCGTATCAAACAAAACCCGACCCATAGTACCATGGATAGGAAACATACCCTCAATCGCGGGTGGTGCCTGTGGAGCTGCTACCTGGTGAACGTTATAGACACGTCCATACTGTAACTGCCCCTGCTGCACAGGAACTGCTGGAATGGCTGGTAGTGCTGGCACCTGGGCTGGAGCTGGAAGAGCAGGTGGAAAAAGTGGCCTCTGTGGCTCATGTCGAGCACCCTGCTGCTGCTGCGGGGCCCTGCCCTTATCAGGACAATCCTGACGTTTGTGGCCAATCTTACCACAAATGAAACACTTCCCCGGGAAGTTTCCCCCTCGCTGTCCCTGCTGCCCTCGGCCCTGATGGCCGTTACCATTTTTGCCCTGGCCTTGCTGGCCCTGGTGAAACTGTTGATGTTGACCATTTTGACCCTGCTGGCCCTGATGGCCATTATGACCCTGCTGGCCATTCTGGAATCCTCCCTGACCGTTCCTGAAACCCCCTGATCGGAACCTCTTATGATCCCCCTGCTGGGAACCCTGATCACTCTGCCTATACTGACCCTGAGCTGACTGTGCCCCGCTGGCACCATTTCCCCCTGTCCTGCCCTGATGGCTAGACTCTCCTGATCGCTTCCCCTCTGTCAAGTGAAAGCGGTGGTCCTGGCAATGGAGCAATGCAGCGTTAACCACGTCAGAATAAGTGGCCAACGAGAGGTTCCCCGATAAATGCTGACGGATCCTCTAAGTCAATCCATCTATGAATTTCTGAATCTTCTTCTCTTCCATCGGTATCTCATCTGGGACAATATTCAGCAAATTGGTGAATGCGGCCTCATACTCGGCCACAGTCTTACCCTCCTGTCGAAGGTTCATCAACTTCCTCCTCATTTTCGTGTGAACAGCAGACGGAAAGTACTTGCGGTCGAACCGCATCCAGAACTCCTGAATCGTGAGAATATCGCTCTCCTCTGTGGTGGTAATAGACTCCCACCACTGTAGTGCAGATCCCACTAGCTTAAAAGTAGCTAGTATCTGCCTCTGAACGTCAGTGCACTCATACATCCTCAAGTGCCTTTGTATATCCTTTCTCCACTGACTCGAAACAACAACATCGGAGCTGCGAGCAAACTCCGGTGGATGTGCTTTCTGAAAAGCATCACGTACACGTTCCCAGGCAGACGGGAATGCATATGGCTGAACTGGCGCGGCAACTGGCGCCTGAGGTGGTGCCTGCTGAACTATGGCTAATGCAGCATTTACCGCTTGGGATACTATGGCTGCAACCTCAGCGGCGTTCATCGTGCCCTGAACTGGTGCGGGTTGTGGTTCAGGCGTTGCATTTCTGGGAACCCTTCGTGCATGTCGTGGAGGCATCTGAAATAGGAATGAAGTTTATAAGTTCGCAGTTATAAACTTAAAATAGCTGAAGAATGTAGCATATACAAAAGAATACAACAGTCCTAGAATATAGGGCTCTACATCAAAGAAAGCTCAGCGGAAAAACATAATAAGCCGTTCAGATCCTAAAGGACACTAGAACCTGATGCTCTGATACCACCTGTGACACCCCGACTAATTAAATACCGGGTAGCTACTCCTTTATTAAATCAATACAAAATGTCAAGTTGGTTCAGTTAATAGCATCACTGTCGAAAACATTTTTAAAGATTACTAACCACCTAGTATTTAAAAAGTAAGATGCCAAATTTTAAGTTATCTAATTAACATGCAATACAAGAATAATGGAAGAACAACATAAATCCATCCACCATAACGAAGTAATGAAATAACCAACAATAGTAATAAGTCCGGAGGAAAACTTCTCAAAACAATCCCACAACTGAAAATAATGAGACTAGTCTGAATTCTGAATTAAGTACATGCCCGAAGTCTGAATAACTGAAATAAATGAAATGCCACTAAAAGAAATGGGCGACATGCCCTACAACTGATAAATACTGAGAATAGAGTCAAGATAGATGAAGAGTCTATAATCAATGTCCTGTAACTTCCACAAACCGCTACAGCTCGTCACCTGAATGAGGATCCTAAGCATGGTGTCCTTGTGGCTGGGCACCTAAAATGGTTTTTACAAAAAGATAGATTTGAAAGCAAACGGGTCAGAGCCCGAATGTGGAGAGTATTTTAAAAACAGCAAGTGCTTTAATAATAATTAAAACAATGAATGCAAGATACATGTTAGGACGTGCTCTCACATGAAATACTCACCTCTCGTCTAACTGTGCACTCCTAACGTTCCTGTACCCATTCATGTGTTTTCTCATAACTATCTAATTCCAAAGAGTTTCTAACACTTCTAATCGGTTCACGTTTAATTTCCAACCTTAATAATTAAATAGAGAGTTCTACTTTAATTCTCGGATTCCCAATTATTAACAAAACCATTTATTGATATCTGCCCCCTTTTATCTTTTCATAATATTACAATTACTATACCCACAATTTAACATAGCAATTTCCTTTTCATTTAACCGTATATTATTCACATCATAAATATTCAATACAAGCACCCAAAGGCTAAGCTGCGGTGCACACATACTCTGCTATCCATCCCGGTACATCACGTACATGAGGATCACAAATTTCGAATCTCTCAGGAATTGTTGGAATAAGAACCACACACAAAAAATGGAGGCGAACATAATTCAACATATCCATGGTCACGTACATACCTACGCTCCATAGTCAGCTGGCTTATTAACTCACAAATAAGTCGTTCTCTTGAACTATGCCCTCGAGGTACCAATCTAAATCCGGGCAACACAAGGATAAGAAGGCCCTAAGCGAACGTAACCTCCCGTGATAGCAAGTATGGTAGGTATGTCATACATATAAAAATCATATACTAAGCATCACACATCTTAGATAATTCAATATTAATAAAGGTATACTCTACATCCTTATACCATTATTCCAAATTTGTATATTTTACGTCTCCCGATAATATAAAAGTTAAACCGTCGACACGTCTCACGTCGTAGTTTCTTATACTTAAAACCTATCTAAAATAGATTATTAAGTTCCAATTATTCCCACGTATAACATCTTTAATCCTAAGGTCCTTACTTCTGCCCCAAACCTCATTTCATCAAATTATTCAAATTTACACTATTAACCCAAATATTAACTCACTTATCGAATCTCATTAGTTTAGAATAATTCCTCAAATTGAATTCTAATTAAGGTCCAAATTTCATAACCAAGCCTACTGGTCTTCCTTAAGGTTAAGGGTATTCATATGGTCTCCAACAATAATATTCCGGGGTTAACATCATTAAAATTTAAATAGGGGGAAACTTTACTCATTCTGGGAAGGTCGGTCGATCGATCGACCTTTTCTTTCGATCGATCGACTGATGAATGTCGATCGATCGATCGCACCAGGTATGGTTGCGGACTGCTTCGTTTTGCAGTTTACAAATCAACCCAAAACACCATTAACAAGCATGAAACTCTAAGATAACGTTATAATATCATCATACAACCATCCTACAACAGTGTAAACGTTCTAAAACCAATAATTCATCATTCAAGGGCTTTGTATGGATCAAATCTTCATCAAGAATTCCAAATTTCTATTTCTTTCAAGAACATTAATAAAATTCTTCTAAAATCCGTTTTTAAATCTTCAAGGGTCATAATTCTGAGTTCATAATTCGTCCAGAATGTTTCTACATGCAGTCCCTAACATAGTTCATAGTTTTAAACTTCCAATTCATGGGTCTATATCATCTTCCAAGATAAATTCGATAATTCCTAAACATGGAAAAGCATGGCATTGAATCAATTGTAATTAAACCACTTGCCTTAATCTTTCTCTGAATTTTATGTTGAATCTTGAAGGCTGAGTTGTTCTCCCTCTCTCTTTCTGCAGAATTCTCTTCTCTCACTCTCTCTCTACAAGTTTCTCTAAGGATGATGACAATGGAGGTATGGTTGGTTTTTGGTAAGTTGGGACTATATCTTAACTTCTCCCGTAGCCCATTAAGTCCCTTAGTGTAGTTAGTGGGTTTAGTGGATAAAGAATAAGTCAGATTTTTGTTTCTAATTTTCGTGGGTTTTAATTCCCAGATTTCCGAAATTACCAAAATGCCCCTATAAGTTACCGGTATGGCCCAATAATGCCCGGGACCCAAACTTAACCCCCGGCTAGTGTTTTCTGACTATTTCGACCCTTCCGGACGCGTTGGCGCACTCAAAATGACCATACGGGTGATAAAAATAAAATTCACTTTTTAATTCAAATAATTATATTCCTGACGCGACTGTCACGCGCGTCCCAACAAAGTTTCCCAAATTGCCGTATTTCAATCTCGCGACAATTTCAATATTTCCAATATTCATATATTGCCAAGTATACACATTATAATCAAATACTAACTCACATCTTGTTAATATTTTTATCCGGATTAATTTCCAATTAATACACATTTAATTCAATTAATCCCCAAAAATAAATATCACACGAAAATACGGGGTATTACAACTACTACCTAAAGTAGTCGTTCGTGGAGGTCCGTCAACTTCAAATATGCAACCGGAATACCCTCATCCCCTCTTTCAAACAAATGTGGTCTGAACTCCCATCTCTATCCAGGATTCATACCTCTAAGTGTTTTGTACTACACTCAATCCTTGCGCAATCAATAATGAGCTTAAACCCAATCCTTGATGTTCAAATTTTAACCCTAAGGCTACCCAGGTGTTATATTAAATCTCCCCTACAGGACCTATCCTTAATCGTCATGCATACAAATTAGGATCCAACACATGAATCTACCAACTGAAATTTCTTTCAATTTAATTATCATAATTCTAATCAATTAAATCCCAATCAAATCAATTCAATTCTTAACTAGGGCTTACTAAACCTTCCTAAGTCCCATTATATCCAATTAATAATCACCAAAGATTTACAAAAGGTTTGGGATACGAACAATCATTAAAAATAAATAACTTCACAAATTCTGGGGAGGTCGATCGATCGAAGGCATGGGGTCGATCGATCGATCGCCCATATAACAGCCCAATTTTCTGCATTTCTTCTACTACGGGTTGCATCACTTTTGATCAGTCAAACCTTCATATTAACTACCCAAATTACTTATAAACCTTACTATATGATATATCAACATATATAAATGATTTCTAATGATCTAAACATCCTAGAATCATCAAGAGATTGAATTACAAGCATGTTTTTATCCTCTTTTTCTAGAAAATTATCAACATAATATCTTTAAGAAGACATCAATGGTTTTCAGGATTTCTTCGACAGATTTATGATTATTTTGTGGATTAATATCTACCTAAAACATGAGTTTGAATCCTATAAACTTCCGTTTTTCAGAAATCCATTAACAACTCTTCATTATCTTCCAAACATGTAAAAATCTCATCTTTTTATAACTATCCTAACATGGACAATATACAAACTTAGATTGCAATTATCAAACACTTACCTCTAATGAAGTTCTGATCCTTTGGGGTTGTATATAATAGGTGGTTCTCCCTTTCTCCGGCCAACTTCCGATGGTGATGGTGGTGGTGACCTTTGGCCTTTGGTTCTCCTCCTTTCTAAGCAAACTTCTCTTCTTCCAAGCAACCTTTCACTCTCTCTAGGAAGATAACCTTTCAATTTTGTGTAGAAGAGATGAATGAACCCACGTACACTACTCTCCAAATACTAATAATAAGACAAAATCTGAAATCACTATTCATCCTGTTGTAAAAATAACCAAAATGCCCTTTTGGGTTGTCTTTTCATTTCCAAATGATCCGAGACTCAAATCCAACATCCAAATAGACTTTTATGACTATTTCAAACCTTTAGGACGCAACGACGCAGTCAAAATGACTATAAGATCGATAGAAAATAAATTTCCTTTTTAATTTAACAAATTAGTCCCGACACGTCCCATACCGCGTCTGACTAAAAAATCAAATTACTGAATTAATAACTCACAACAATAACATCACATTCATATATTACCTAAATATCTTTAAGTAATATTCAGAATCATCCATTTTAATATTCACAATTCGGATAAAACCCAAATGAATTAATTAATAATAGAATCCAATTAATCCATTAATTTAAAATATAACCCATTTTAAAATTACGGGGTATTACATACTTCCCCCCTTATAACAGAATTTCGTCTCGAAATTTAAAAAGATCAATCATACTGGTAAGGTCAATTCTGAGTATAAATATCACATCGCAAATAATCTATGTCGTACCGCCCATACAGTACATTACCGAAAATCCTTATTGATGTTACACTAAGTCTCACCATATAGTTCCAACAGAATCGAATTTAAACTTTATCCAATCTTCCCTATACCGTCCTCATGACAAACTTTGGGAAAAATGATCCACACATAGTAAACAAATAAATCCTCAAGTCACAACTACTTACAGTTTCACAATTATGAAAACTATTACAATCCAATCATCCAGAGCGCCCATACACCTTATCGTAATATTTTAGTTATAATATTTATCGCAAAGGTTATAAACTCATATCCTAAAGACTCAAATTATTTCGACTCCCAACGGTTATTATTTTCATGCGTGGGGTGTCTCGCAAAGCGAAATCCAAACAAGGACCCCCCCCCCCCCCCGATACACTACTACCTAAAGTAGTCAGTCGTAGAGGTCCGTCAACTTCAAATATGCAACTGGGATACCCTTATCCCCTCTTTCAACCAAATGTGGTCTTAACTCCCATCTCTATGGAGGAGTCATACCTCTAAGCGCTTGTACTACACTCAGTCCTTGCTCAATCAATAATGAGCTTAAACTCAGTCCTTGATGTTCAAATTTTAACCCTAAGGCTACCCAGGTGTTATATTAAATCTCCCCTACTAGACCTATCCTTAATCCTCATGCACACAAATTAGGATCCAACACATGAATCTAGCAACCGAAATTTCTTTCAATTTAATTATCATAATTCTAATCAATTAAATCCCAATCAAATCAATTCAATTCTTAACTAGGGCTTACTGAACCTTCCTAAGTCCCATTATATCCAATTAATAATCACCAAAAGTTTACAAAAGGTTTGGGATATGAACAATCACTAAAAAGAAATAACTTCACAAATTATGGGGAGGTCGATCAATCGATCGCCCAGATAACAGCCCAGTTTTCTCCATGTCTTCTACTACGGGTTTCATCACTTTTGATCATTCAAACCTTCAAATTAACTACCCAAATTACTTATAAACCTTACTACATGATATATCAACATATATAAATGATTTCTAATGATCTAAACATCCTAGAATCATCAAGAGATTGAATTAAAAGCATGTTTTTATCCTCTTTTTCCAGAAAATTAACAACATAATATCTTCAAGAACACATCAATGGTTTTCAGGATTTCTTCAACAGATTTATGATTATTTCGTGGACTATTATCTACCTACAACATGTGTTTGAATCCTACATACTTCCATTTTTCAGAAATTCATTAACAACTCTTCATTATCTTCCAAACATGTAAAAATCTCATCTTTTTATAACAATTCTAACATGGACAATATACAAACTTAGATTGCAATTATCAAACACTTGGCTCTAATGAAGGTCTGATCCTTTGGGGTTGTATATCACAGGTGGTTCTCCCTTTCTCCGGCCAACTTCCGGTGGTGATGGTGGTGGTGACATTTGAATTTTGGTTCTCCTCCTTTCCATGCAAACTTCTCTTCTTCCAAGCAACCTTTCACTCTCTCTAGGAAGATGACCTTTCAATTTTGTGTTGAAGAGATGAATGAGACCACGTACACTACTCTCCAAATACTTATAATAAGACAAAATCCGAAATCACTATTCATCCCCCTTGTAAAAATAACCAAAATGCCCTTTTGGGTTGTCTTTTCATTTCCAAATGACCCGAGACTCAAATCCAACATCCAAATAGACTTTTCTGACTATTTCAAACCTTCTGGACGCAACGACGCAGTCAAACTGACTATAAGGTCGATAGAAAATAAATTTCCTTTTTAATTTAACAAATTAGTCCTGACATGTCCCATACCGCGTCTGACTAAAAATTCAAATTACTGAATTAACAACTCACAACAATAACAATAACATCACATTCATATATTACCTAAATATATTTAAGTAATATTCAGAATCATCCATTTTAATATTCACAATTCGGATAAAACCCAAATGAATTAATTAATAATAAAATCCAATTAATCCATTAATTTAAAATATAACCCATTTTAAAAGTCATTAAAATTACGGGGTATTACAGTAGGGATACAAAGAAATAAGTAAAAACCTATTCCTATATAAAAATTCTATCTACCCATTTCCTAGAAAAAGAAAATTACATAACTCAACTAATTACAGGCCAATACCCTAAAACATCTGTTGAATACAACTGTACAGATTCCTGCAAATAATCACTAAGATCAAGCTTTTTAGAAATATATAAAAAAAAATGAACTCATAAGACTCACATTCCCCCCCATTTTGTCTTAAATGGACAAAGGGAATAAAACTTAAGTCATAGGAATTTATTCAACACACAACATTCCTATCGATTTTCGCAAAGCAAGAAATCTATTGTAATCCAAAGGTTTTGTAAACATATCTGTGAGCAGCAAATCAGTATGAATATAATTGATTTCTAATTCCTTAGTCTCAACTAATTCGCGTATAAAATGATGTCTAATTTTTATATGTTTTGTTCGCGAGTGTTAAACAGGATTTTTAGATATATTGATTGCGCTTTGATTATCACAATAGAGATGTAGTTAATCTTCTTGAATACCATAATCATTTAGAATTTGCTTAAGCCAAAGCAATTGATCATAGCAACTACCACCAGTTATGTATTCAGATTCAACTGTAGACAAGGAACTGTAGTTTTGTTTCTTACTACTCCATCCTACCAAATTATTACCTATTTAGTTACATGCTCCTGATGTGCTCTTACTATCATCAGTGCACCCCGCCCAATCGGCATCAGTGTATCTTATTATAGTACGAGGAGTATCATTAGTGTACCAAAGTCCTAAATTAAGAGTGCCTTTTATGTATTTAATGATTCTTTTTACACAAGCTATGTGGCTCTCTTTAGCATAGTTTTGATAATGGGCACACATGCAAACTGCGTACATAATATCAAGATGCAAGGCAGTAAGGTATAGTAAAGTTCCTATCATACTACGATATAGAGTTGGATTTATGGATTTACCACACTCATCTTTAGATAGTTTGACCATAGTACTCATGGGAGTTTTAGCATCTTTTGCACTTTCAAGCCCGAATTTTTTGACAATCTCTAAAGCATATTTCGATTGTGACACAAATAAACCATATGAATTATGTTTGACTTAATGAACCACGAAAAATTATAATTCCCCCATAAGAGACATTTGAAATTCTTGATGCATAATTTCAGAAAAAGATTTAACTTCTGAAGGGGATGTGGATCCAAAAATGATATCATCAACATAGACTTGAGCTATAAGGATATCTTTGTCAAAATGTTGGACAAAAAGGGTTTGATCATTTCCACCTCTCTTAAAACCTTTGTCTAAGAGAAAGTTGGAAAGACGCTCATACCAGGATCATGGCTCTTATTTTAGACCATACAAAGCCTTTTTAAGACGATAAACATGGTTTGGATACTGAGGGTCAATAAACCCTTTAGGTTGTTCAGCATAGGTCTCTTCAGTCAAGATTCCATTAAGAAAGGCAGATTTGACATCCATTTGGTAAAACGTAAAATGCAAGTAACAAGCTATTGCAAAAAGAAGACGAACAGATTCTAAGCGAGTAACAGGGGCAAAAGTCTCGTTAAAATCTATTCCTTCAATTTGAGAGTATCCTTGAGCCACTAATCTGGCTTTATTTCTAATGATTATCCCACTTTCATCAGATTTATTTTTAAATATCCAACGTGTGCCAATAACCTTTTGTTGATCACGCCTGGGTACAAGATACCAAACATCATGAATGACAAATTGAAGAAGTTCTTCCTGCATGGAAGAAATCCAATGAGGGACATTCAATGCCTCATTTACATTCTTTGGTTCCACAAGTGAAACAAAACATGCATAATGAGAATAGTTTCTTAATTGAGATCTTGTACGTATAGACTCACTAGGGTTACCAATAATGTTATCTATGGGATGATCTTTAGAAACCCAGTTGGGTACTTTAGGTTTCTCAATTGGTAAAGAATCATCTATTTCTGGAGAGTCATTTTCTAAAACATTTCCAGACTCTTCCACAATAGCTGGTTCTCCTGTCTTACTCTCAATAGTAGTGTCACTCTCAATAAAATTTATGGATTCCATTAAGGTCTTTGTGCGAAGATTATAAACACGGTATGATCTATTTTCAGGAGAATATCCTAAGAAAATAGCTTTATCTCCACGAGTCTCGAATTTGGACAAGTGTTCCCTATCTTTGCAGACATAACACGTACAACTTAAGGTTCTAAGGTATTTAAGATTGGGCTTTTCCCATACCATAGTTCGTTAGGAGTTTGTTTAGCATTCTTCCTAAGATAAAACCTATTGATAATGTGACAAGCAATATGAATAGATTCTACCCAAAAATATTTGGGTAAACATTTGGCATGAGTCATAACACGTGCCTTCTCTTGAAGGGTATGATTATTTCTCTCAATAATTCCATTTTGTTGAGGAGTCTTGGGAGAACTAAATTCATGTTTGTAACCATTATAGTCCCAGTACTCTATAATACCAGTATCTATGAATTCTCCACCTCTATCACTACGAATTCTATTTACTTAAGTGTCCTTCTCATTTTCAATCCGAAGAAAAAATTTCAAAAATGTTTCGAAAGTGTCAAACTTTTATTTTAATAAGGCCACCCAAGTAAATCTGGTGAAGTCATCAACCATGATAAGAATGTAATTGTGTCCACACACACTAACAGTTTGAGAAGGACCCATTAGGTCCATATGGATGAGTTCCAAGGGTTTAGAGGAAATGATATCTTTAACCTTTTTATGAGGTGCTTTAATAATTGTGCTTTCCTGACATGATCCACAGACAATGTTAGAAATAGGTTTGATCTTTGGAATTCCTCTAACTATTTCTTGTGAAGACAATCTACTAAGGCTATCGTAATTTATCTGACCCATTCGATTATGACATATTTCACTGTCATCCATTCTGGCAATGATACAGACATCAGTACTATTCTGGACAGTATAACAATTGTCAGGAGTCCTGAGTCCTGTAATTATGCACTCACCTTTTTTATTTAAAATTTTGCAATTATTCTTTGAAAAGGTGACAGTATGATTTGAGTCACCAAATTGCGAAATACTAAGTAGATTAGCCTTAAGACTTTTTACTAGAAGAACATTTTCAAGAATAGGCATTCCTTCTTCTTGGAGTGTTCCTTTACCAATGATTTGAGATGATACACCATCACCAAAAATTACTTTTCCCCCAGCAAAGATGGTTTTGTTTAAAAGTTTTGTATCATCTCCAGTCATGTGCTTTGAACACCCAGAGTATAAATACCAACCAGAGGGAGTGGGTTCATCTTTTAAAGAAGTAATCACAATGTTACATGTAATACCCCGTATTTTTGGCGATATTTATTTTGGGATTAATTAATTAAATGTGAATATATTGGGAATTAATCCGGATAAAATACTAGCGTGATGTGAGTTGGTATTTGACTATATTGAGTATATATAATTTTATATGAATATTGAATTATGAAATTTGTCGTGAGATTGATATACGGCAATTTGGTCATTTTATTGGGACGCGTGTGACAATCGCGTCAGGATATAATTATTTTATTTATAAAAGTGAATTTAAATTCTATTAATCGTATAGTCGTTTTGAGTGCGCCAATGCGTCCGGAAGGGTCGAGATAGTCATAAAACACTAGCCGGGGGTTTAGTTTCGGTCCCGGGGTATTTTTAGGTCATACCGGCATCTTATAAGGGTATTTTGGTAATTTTGTATTTTGAGGAATTTAAAGTGACGAAAATTAGTGAAGTAAATCTGATGTGGGTTTGACCCACTAAGCCACTAACCAACCCATGTTAACCCAATAGGTTACGTAGGTTATTAGAATTAGGTTTCTAATTACTTCCCCAAAGAAAACCCTAGCCACCATAGCCATTGGAGAAGAAAAGCTTAGAGAGGGAGAGAGACAAGGAATTCTGTAGAAAAAGCTTTACCAAATCAACACCAAATTCAGAGACACTCGAGGCAAGTGATTTAATTCCATTTAATTTCAGAGAATGTTCCTTCCATGTTAGATAATTCAAATTTATGTTTGTTCTTGAAAGATAATGAAAAACCCATGAGTTTGGAAGTAGAATACTAAATTTTGATGAAAGGATTGCATGTAGAATCATATTTAGAGGACTAATCTGGTGTTGATATATCTTGTAAGACACAAAAACGGATTTGATTGGATAAATTAAGGATCTAAAACTTTTAGGGTTCATGTTCTTGAAAAATTGGGGAAAAGTGTAGAGACTTGTGATTTAATGATGGTTAGGACGAATTAATTCCTTAAAACATGTTAGGAGGTGACTTTAATATGTTTAGGATGAATTAGAGACCCTAAAACGTTGTTGGGATGAACTTTGGAAGAGGTTTGAGGTGTTAAAAGGGATGAAAAATGAGATTGGAGAAAATCTGGCCCGAAACTGGTCCCTCGTTAGAAGACCTCTCCAGGTCGTTCGAACGAGCTCGTTCGAACGAGCTTCTAACGAGTTGACCAGTCGCTTCTAACGAAAGGTAATTTTGTTCGATAACTTCATTCGAACGAGATCTCGTTAGAAGGTACAGTTCGTTCGAACGAACTGGAATCTCGTTCGAACAGCCTCGTTCGAACGAGACTTCTAACGAGCTGGCAGTTTAGGCTTTTTGACCTGTTTTGATTTTGGGAGTCCCGTAAACTTGTTCGAGGATAGAGATAACATTCCTTTGATGATATATTGATAGATTTGGGACATTTGGATTATTATGAGGAGTAAATTATATACGAGTGATTTAAATAATGGTTAATATGAGATTGAGACGTGAGTGTTTACCACGACGTGAGAATAAATTATGGCGCGTGTAAATATGGTCAGGGATTATATAAGTTGTATATATATTAGATTGGTACGAGAATGCGATAAGTACTACAATTAAACTACGGGATTACTAAGATGTGTGCTTACTTAGTATTGGTATATGAATTGTGTGTATGACATACCTACCATACTTGCTATCACGGGAGGTTTGCGTTCGCTTAGGGCCCTCTAATCCTTGTGTTGCCCGGATTTAGACTGGTTACCTCGATGAACGTAGGTCAGAGAAAGACTTATTGGGATGTTAATAAGTCCGCTGATCGTGGGAGCGTAGGTATGTGCGTGACCCATGTGATGTGACTGTGTTCGCCTCCATTATTTGTGATGTTGTTATCTGTGAACTATTCCTGAGAGATTCGGAATATGTGATCCTTATGTACGTGATGTACCGGGATGGATAGCAGAGTATGTGTGTACCGCAGCTTAGTCTCGGGGTGCTTATATTGTATATTTATGCTGTGGAAAATATACGCTTAATAAACTGGGAACTTTCATATGGTATTGTGTGTGACTATGGAATAACATAGAGGGTTAACCTATAACGAGTTGTATTACTTTTGTATGAGAACCTGAATTTATGTTAAGTATCTATTTAACTGAGATTGTTATAATGTTAATGGAACCAAGTAATAAAGCTAGGACCTATGACAGTCTAGCTAGTTATGATGTCACTTAGCTAGTGGTTTGTGTCGTTTTAGATGGGTACTTAAGTTAGGAGTGCACAGTTAGACGAGAGGTGAGAATATCATGTGAGTGCACGTCCTAACACGTACTTTACATTTAATGTTTTTAATGTTTTTTAAAGCACTTGCAGGTTTTTAAAATATCTCCACATTCGGGCTCTGACCCGTTTGCTTTCAAATCTATTCTTCTTGTAAAACCATTTTAGGTGCCCAGCCACAAGGACACCATGCATAGGATACTCATTCAGGTGACGAGCTGTAGCTGTTTGTGGAAGCTACAGGGAATTGCTTTTAGACGCTTCTACCATTTGGATTCCTGATTCAGTATTTATCAGTTGTAGGGCATGTTGCCCCTTTCTATTAGAGACATCTTTCCATTTCAGTTTTTCAGACTTTGTCATGTATTGATTCTGTATTCAGTTTAGTTATTTCAGTTTGTGGTATTGTAGTGAGGAGTTTTCCTCCAGACTTTATTTACATTATGTGATGGTTATTCTATTTACTTCGTTATGGTGAATGGTGTTATTATTCTTCATTACATTTGTTGCATGTTAATCGAACTTTAATTAAAATTTGACAACTTACTTTTTAAATACTAGGTGGTTAGTAATCATTAAAATGTTTTCGACAGTGATGCTATTAACTGGACCAACTTGGCATTTTGAATTAATTTAATAAAGGAGTAGCTACCCGGTATTTAATTAGTCGGGGTGTCACATTACACTTCATCTGGGGCAATAGCTCATCTTTTCTAACCCAAATAGCTCTTGTTTTTGTTTTGCGCACATTTGCTCTCATTTGATAAAATTTGCGAGCATTAGATTTTTGTTGAAAACTGTTTTGCGCATGAGTTTGAATTTTATGGAAAATATGAGCATTTGATTTAGGAAAGTGCCTTGTTGTCCTTCTTGTAAATGATCTTTTAGGTTTGGTTTTTCTCTTTCTATAGTTAGAGTTTTTGTCTGGTTGTCTAGGCAGGACATAATTGTTACGACTTCTCCTAGAGTAGTTAAAGTTTTGGTATAGAGGAGTATTACAGATAGGTTTTACAAAACGTCTAAAGTAGCAACCATCGAAAGAATGACCGTATATGTCACAGTAAGAGCAATATAGATTCCTTGAAGAGGGTATCTCCTTAGTAAAGTCTCTAAACATAGGTTTCATGGAAATTTGATGTTGAACCTTATTCCTAGGGAGTACAGTTTGGAACGAAGAAACACTCTTCCTAATCGGGGGTTGATGTATTTAGCCTTAGGTTGACTATCACACTTAGAGTAACTTGATTTTCCAATATCAAACTTTGGTTGTTTTTCATCAAACTCATCTTTTAGGGAATGAAAATCTGGGCAAGTTTCTATAGGTATTTTGCCTCCTAACACAAACTTGATTAATTCAAAGTTTTTAGTTTGTATCTTTAAATTTGGGCAAAAACCCTATTCCAATTCGATCATCAGAATTGGTTTTTGAATTAGCAACAAAACCATCAAAACATTTGGAATTATTTTCAAATTTTGCATTTTTTTTTAAAACAGTTGTTGTCTTTTCTTTAGCTTATTCCAATTCTAATAATGTCCCTTTATATTTTTTCCAGAGTTTTATTCATTTCAATCAAATTCTTTAATTTTTTATCAAAACTTTTGACTTCATTCTCATGAGTTAGACATTAGGTAGTATACTCTTCAGTGTTAAGTTTAACCATCAGAGTTAGGTCTTTTAGTTTCTTAGTGAGATCTTTCACAGTCTTCTCTAGTCTAGTGCTTTTCTTGAGAGTCTTGGCATAAAGTATGTGAATATCAGAGAGGTCTTCAGTGTCAGAATCAGTAAGTGAAGTGTGTGAAGTGACCCCTAAGGATTCATTTCTTGAACTCACACACACATTGACATAGTCATTATCGCTTTCCCTTTTACTCACACACCCCGTTGCAGAACGAACATTATTCTCATAAATTAAAGCATCTAAACCAGTAGCAGCATGATTCATAAGAGCATAGGTAGAGATACTAATATCATTCTCATACATAGGCACATGCATATCATCGTTATAAACTATCTTGGCAAAGAAAGACATGCAAGGATCAAAAGCATTAGATGATTCAGGTTCCTCATTTTCAGAATCACTTGAATCATCCCGTGTCTTGCAAATGTTGGCCCTAATATGTTTATTGGTCGTGTTCAGTTTAACTCTACAGTCTTTTGCTATATGACCCAATTTACCACATCCAAAACATTTAATGTTCTTGAAGTCTATGTTAGGTCTCGTATGAATGTCCTTATGATGTTTGTCTTGACCTTTCTCATGAGGTTTGTGGTTAGATAGAGTTGGATAATTTGGCTTACCTTGTATGTTTGCCATTTTATTTCTAAATTTGACAATTTTCTTTAACTGTTTTGACATCAAGGCAATTTGATTATCCAAACTTTCTATATCACATTCCTCATCAGAATCATTATTGGAAATAGTAAGCTCGGGTTTCATCAGCTTAGAAGAAAAACTCAAATTGGAACTAGTCTGTTTCTTATGGGACTGGGTCAATTGTTTCTTAAATTCTAATTCCATTTCCAAAATTCTCAGTTTACTACTAAGTAATTCAAGAGTGAGATTTTGATCACTCATTTCCTCAATAGCATATCTTTTGTTATCAAATTTATGTGGTAATGATCTTATAATTTTAGAGACAATTTCATGTTTATCATAAGTTATCCCATTAGCATGCAGTTTGGTAACAATATCAGTCAAATTCATGTAAAATTCATCAAATGACTCAGAGTCATACATGATTAGAGAGTCATACTACTGGATAAGCATCTGTGTTTTAGTAGCTTTAACTCTAGTGTCACCTTCGTGTGCAGTAACCAATGTATCCCAAGCTTCCTTAGAAGAGGCACAAGATGAGATCCTTTTGAACTCATGTTCATTTATAGACATAAAAATGGCATTCTTGCCTTTGTTATTGTTTCGAGAAACTTGTTTCTCTTATTGAGTGAATTCACTTAATACATTATTAATCCTCTCATTAATTCCTTCAGTGGCTGGTTTTGTAGGATAAGTATATCCATTCTCAATAATATCCCAGACATCATCTCCTAAGGTTCCTTGTATGAAAGCAACCATCCTTACTTTCCAGTAGGCAAAGTTGTTTCCATCAAAGAGAGGAGGTCTGGTCAAGTTACCAAATCTTTCATTTTTCTCGTCCATTGTTTGATTTTAAGAAAACTATTTCATAAAGACAAGATCTTTAAAGAAAATTTCCAAAGCTCTGATGTCAATTGAAAAATCTATTACTTAGGCTGTTTAATACAAGATTAAACTATTGAAGTAACTCCGAACTGTTTTTTGAAGAAACTCTTTTCTTTAAATAAAAATCAGTTAATCACAAGATGTGTTTAATAAAAATGCATGAGATTTGTTCAAGATTAGTTAACTAGTTTTGAAAAACTAAACTAAAAGGTTTAAATCAGCACATCAGCAAGAATGAGATGAGGAGATGTAGAAAGATTAAGGACAGGGCATTTTTCACGTGGTAAAACCTCACCCAACTGAGGAAACATCCACGGTGACTTCTAAGTCACAAACCAAAAATCCACTAAAATAAAATATACAAGTTACAAACTATATAACACACATGCAAACTAATCAGACCTACATAAGTTTAGAAATATACCCACTAGTTTGATTCTAACTTTTCTGCAGATTTGAAGTTGATGTGGCTTTCCTAGTTTGCTGACTTCTCCACTTTGTTCCAGTCTTTTCGTCGACTCTTGAAGTTTTAAGATATTATAGCCAATACTTATGTGTTGTAGTTTGACAAGTGTTTGTGAAAGTGTTCTAACACATACATGCACACACACACTTATTTATACAAACAAGTCCTAGAAAATTACAGATCAGATCTAAATGATGCTATTTTCAATTTCTCTCTTCTTTAGAAACAAATAAACTTCATTTTACCTTTAAAATAATCCTGGAATCCAAGGCTACCTTGCTCGAAAGACGGTTCAAGGTCTTAATCAATTTCATAGGGTTTTGAAAATATTTTTGAAATTGAAAATCGCCAATTGCGATTCCAACTAGGTCAACAGTCTTATTTCATAAGAACTAGAAATAGAAATAGATTTGTTGATTCTAACGTTTTGAAAAATATTTATATAAAGAATAATCAACGAATACTATTTCTCAAGATGAGAAACTAAAATATGTAGATCTAAGTGTAATATGACATGCAATAATCAGATCTACTATTTCTATGAAAGAGAAATAGAGATTTAACATGAAATGTCTAAGATGGAAATAAGATCTCGAACTCAGAGGATAAAACTCTTTAAACAACCTTCAAACCCCAACCAACAACATTCTCAAACACACAGGTATAGTGTTTGGTAAATATTGTTTAGGAAAAATGAGTTTAGGGTTTGAAAATCAAAAGGGTTTGGACGATTTAGGGTTTCTTTCTCTCTCTGGTTTCTATCTTCTCTCTTGTCTCTTCTCTCTCTACATGGATAAACTGCCAAAAGTTCCCAAATGCTGAGAGTAAGACTCCTTATATAGTAGGCTAGGAAGGATCGAGAAGGTTGATGCAAATCTAAAGGCTGAGATTTGTTCTTGGCCTTTTGACTTTGACCCAACGGTTAAACGTCAGTGGTGATTTAAACAATTGTTGATTGGTCTAGAGAGGTTCACGGGGATTGAGTTCAAATGCATGCAGAGCGTTGATTACAGAGATCCAAGGGCTCAGATAACACAAGGGTTTTAAGTCTTGCAATAAGAAAAAATTTGGGTGGTATAACATGGACAGGTGTAGGGCTGAGATGATCTCTCACACGCGTGTTTTAAACTTAATTACATAGCTCCCCTGAAGCCTCAAGTGCTTTCGAATCCTACCCAATCCAACTTTCAGGTATAAAAAGATAATAACCGTAATTACAAAATGACCCCAAAATTTTTAAAAACCAAATTTTAATTTCCAAAAAGTCATTTAAAAATTATTAAAAATTCCCAAAAAATTATTAAAAACAATTTAAATGGGATTAACCACACACAATTAAATAATACAATATATGAACAATGTATGAACCCTAGTGTGTGTGACTGGGCATTATACCTTCAACTGAATCAAGTGTGTCTTAAGAAGAAGATTATGAGGCTCTTTGGTAACTAGGGAATGGGACTCTAATTATGAGGATCTTTTGTAACTAGGGAATGGGACTTTAATTTTGTTACATATTTCTAAACTAGATGAGAACTTATACAATGTAGACTCAAGTGATTCAAGAGTATAAGGTGCTTCAAGCGTCCCTATGCTAGACTTCTAAAAGGTTTTGAAAATACTTTGCAAGTACGAGTCAGAGCCCAAATCCTTTTGAAAATATTTTGTAAGTGAATGAAAATGCAACAATTAAATGCTTGAATTCTCTTCATATTTAAGTTAGTTTCACACCCACTTGGGGTAATACTGACCCCTCAACTACTGTGCACACCTAACACTTCTTCCTAACCCTCCTAATTACACTACCCCGTCTAACTAGCCTTGTCTTGGAGCTCCTTGACACTCTACTCTAGACCGAGTAATTTTCTACTCTTATATCCTAAGTTATTCATCACATTAACTTAATTAATCCTATTTAATTGCACTATATGACAGTCCCACTAGTTATACACAAGAAATACCTTTTTACTCCAATTAATTTTCCCTTGTATAAATATCTACACTCTTATATACGTATATTCTTAATACAATTGTTCTTCATGTATTCCACCTGTATATAAATTTACACCACATATACATATCCTCATATTACAACATTCACGCACATGTCATATATATAAACATCCTCTCGAGTAGACACTCGTCGGATGTTCTATAAAATGCTATCACCCGAGATATACTCATACATCCCGACACGATTAGCTTCCCGAATCAGTGAAACAAAAATAAACGTAGTGGAGGCGACCATAGTTCCTTCACCGAAAGTGAAACCGAATCATATACCAAAGAGGTTCGCCGTTGAATATAATCACACAATAAAATCCTGGATGACTATGACTTGGGGACTATACTCACCCTACATTCACTAGCCAATGGATTCACCCACATTGTGCAACCTCCTGTGATAGCACTAGAGGGGTATGTATTTCCATAAATATTATTCAGTCCAATATTTATAAAGCATATATATTATATTACACAATCACCGCATATATATATATTTAATTTAACCCAGGTTAATCTGTGAACAAAATCCCACACCACTAGCCTAAAATATCTGAGTTAATTACCCAACTTTAAACTTTAATTTACTTTCCCATTAATTAATTTATTATCATGGCATCACTCATCCAAAATACCCGGACACACTCACTTGACCATAATTTATTCCTTATAATTTACGCTCCATATTATTTAATTTAGATTTCTCCCTACGGTCTCTACCTAATTTTATTTTCTCAACTCCCCTTTTTAATTCCTAATTATAAAGTAAAATTCCGTACTGAAATTAGGCCAACCCACCACAACTATTTTTTTTGGCCCAAAACATAAAACAAATAAAACTAGTATGGCCCACCTACGTTGTTCGAATGACCCACCATGTCAATCGAACGATAGGTGGCATCGCTCAAACGGAGGTACAGGTCGCTTGAGCAACCTCAGGACATTTCTCTCTTCTCTTTCCTTCTCCAGTTCGTCTGCCATGGACATTTCTTCACCTATGTTACCCAAATTTTTGTTACTGCTATAAACCCTTATGAACCAAATGATTACCACCGAATTTACACTCAAATTTTTTTAACTACCAATGACACGAGATTATAACTTTTAATAGTTTCAGTACACCATTAATCATCTCGAAATTTATAAGCCCAATCACTAACAATTCATAACACCCCCGTCCGAACTATAACAATTAAGCATTTAAATAAGACAATTTCCGAGTTCTAATCACAAAACCAAATTCTCCAATAGTAACCTTTGAGATTAACCTCCCCCCAAAAAATATATCTATATATATATATACACACGTAATACTCCATAACTTTAGCAAACCCAATTTATGTCTACCCAACTCAACACAGTGTAATTTTTACACCCACTATGATATGAATCGATTATCACAAATTTACATTGAAGAAAATTAACCACTTACCTATATATGAATTGTAGTGTCTGATTACTTTGATGAAGATGGTGTATTTGTCTCCCAAAAAGCTCCCCAAAGTTAGCCCTCTTTTCTTCTTTGTAGAAATAGGTTTTCTCTTTGAGTTGTGTCTGTCACAATTCCTCTAATTTGGATTTTACGATATTTTTTTTTCAGAGTTGTGTTCAGCCCAAACTCTTAAACTTAGATTTTAATATGTTAATACCAAAATCTTGCTCGTGGGCCAAGTTAAAATGGCCCAAACACCCCCGTGTGAGCCTGGTTCGTCCTAAAAATGTACTGAGACTTAATTACTAACCCCGGGTACTTCTTTTCGACTATCTCGATCGCTCCGAAATCAACCGCGCACTAAAAATTGTCATCTGAATTACTTTATAACATTCTCCCATTTCAACCTCAAAATGTGACACGCGCGAAATCTATAAATGCTCCGAATTAATTAAACCTCAATTCTCCAAATTATATAAATCCTCAAATTTAAATAATTTCTCCAAATTGTAAATTTAAATTTCTCCAAACTAAAATAATTTATATTTCCCCAAAAATGATTTAATTCAATGTCCTCGCAATTACTGGGTGTTATAAGTAACATGTAAGAGGATGTGGGTTCCATGTATGTGTATGTTCTATGAGTAGCTCACTGGATACCCGGTGTTAAAAAAGGCATGGGTGTATTTGTGATGATTGGGTTTTTGATTTTAATCCTTGGTTTAGGAATGGGGTCTTTTGAAGATATTTTTATAATTCTTTAAAACTTTAGGGGGTGAATTTGTAATTTCTCAAACTTTGGATCATGATTTCAATAATTTTGTAAAATCTGTATAATATAGATAAGTTTTGTGTTTAAGGTTAGATTATAAGAGCATTGTATGGGCTAAATAAGGTTATTAAAGTTTATGGGTTATTTTTGTAATTTTGAAATTTTAAGTATTACTAGGGTAATTATCTTATTTTTGGGGTTTATTTGGGATAACGAACTCATCTTGAGTTTCTTCAGGCTTTTTTATTGCCAGGGCAGGATATATATATATATATATATATATATATATATACGCGTTATTACATTATATTCTCGTAAAAAATATCCTTGAAACTACCTTCAAAGAGTGTTGGAAGGCGTAATTTTATAGGCTATTTAATTTTCCATGATGTTTCTTCCGTGACATGGTGTTGCTAAAGAATCTTCACAACAAGAATGATTTTTCATCGAAGAACCCTGCTATGAAAATTTTGGATTTTAATAGTTTTTTCTTCAAAATCATTATTTGGTTGTATAGATATACCTTCCCATGTAGTAATATGGTTGTGGTTCGGTGTATATATTTGTAATTATGAGATATGGAAAAAATCATGTATGTTGGATAATTCTGAAGGTAGTTCTAGACGATAGGCTACTAGTCCTATACGTTTGGTGATTTTGAAAGGTCCAGTATTGAGAGGTGTTAATTTCCCTTTCTCCCCAAATCAAAAAATTTATTTCCGTGGGGATACTTTCAGGAGTACCTAATTGTCTACCTAAAATTCACAAAGGCTTTCTTTTGTTGGCAGCGTAACTCTTTTGTCGACACTAGGTGGTATGTAATCTCTCACTGATTAATTATATGTTTCCTATAGTTTCGGCTATAATTTTGGGTCCAAATAACTATTTTCTCCAGATTCACTCCAACATAATTATGAATGACAGGGTCTACCATATACATCTTTGTAAGGGGTTTCCTGAATGCTAGTCTGATAACTATTATTGTTGGAGAATTCGAATAATGCTAGATGATAACTCCAATTGACATATAAGTCCAAAGCACAAGCTCATAACATATCTTTGTGAGTTTGATGCACTCTTTCAAATTCACCATTTGTTTGTGGGTGAAAGGTGGTGCTTAAGTAAAGTTTCATACCTATGGCTTTATGTAATGCATGCCAAAATGTTCTGATGAATCAGGGACCTCAGTTAGATATAATGGACAGAGGCACTCCATTGATTCAAATAATTTCTTGAATATAAATCTCACTGTGTTTTTGGAAGGAACCGGTAGTTTTTGTTCATAGAAAATGGGATGAGATGGTAAGTCAATCGATAATGACCCATATTAAATTGTAACCTTGGAATGTTTTGGACAATCCACTGACAGAATTCATAGTATTCGTAATACCCTGCCTCGATAAATTAATTAAAATTCTATATGGGATTTATATGAAGATGAACAAGTTATAATTATAGGGATTTTGGGTACCACATGGGATTATGTAGAGAGATATTAAATTATGGATTTTATATGGTTTGTATATAAAGGAGGATTATTATAAAAATAAAGGGGTTATTAGTTTTAAAAGCTCTCATCTTTTTATTAAGCTTGGTTGGATACCCATAATGTGATTTAAGGGAAAGCAGTGTGGGTGGCATCGTTTTAGCCCATCATTGGAACGATTGAGAAGGTCGTTCGAATGACCAAGCCTTGTTATTTGAACAACAAGCTCATCATTCAAACAAGTAGGACGTAATCAGTTGCCTTTATGTTGTACCTTTCCCAGCCACTGATTAATGCCTTGCTCAGTTCGTTAAAGCCTAAATAATCAAATAATTTAGGTGGTTGAATGAGTAGACTATTGGTTTATATCTGAGAGAGAGACGTGAACTCAAATATACACGCCATATTGTTTTCAACATATCCAACCATTAGATTTATGTGTTTTCGAATTGTGATCTTCTTAATACTAGATATACAAAGGTTAAATGAGGATAAGGTTTATTTATTTGGTGTACTTTTCCTTGTTTGGATTATAAGAGATGTGTGAGAGTAGAAATCAGAGATAATTGCCTCCTCCCTTGTCTCTCAAACACTCTCACCATTTCCCTCAGGAGGTATCCGATTTCCTTAGTGTAACAGTTACACCCACACCAAAGAATATACATTTTCCCACTGATGAAAATGGAGCCATGAAGTAAAAGGGGCCATTGCTGGAGTATTTTTAATGGGTATTGAGAGGGGTCATTCTTGGAAAGGATACGAGTATATTATTGGAGGGTTGTATGGGGTTTTATGGTGTTTCACTTGGAGCTTGTTGATAATATTGCATTTATTACCTATTAACTTATGCATTTTTAGCACCCTCGGGTGTCGCTATTATTATACTTGTTCATCAGACAACGTCCATTTTATGTGCTAACACTTTATTTGAGGTATTATTGAGGATTTGTATGTGTTATGGTACTTAATTGGAATTTGGTTGTGTTTCGGTAAAGATTTATCGAAGTTCACACATTCTGGGGAACTTTTATAATTTCACACTTTGGGATTTTTTCCCAAAGTATTCAAGAGAGTTGTCACTCTCGGGCCAAGCTTCGCGTGGCTGTGAATAGTTTTCGAATCGGAATCTGAAATAAGATTCCACGGACCTTTAATCGGGGAAGAATTATAAGTAATTTATTTAATATTTTATTTATAGACAATTTGAATAGTCCCCCTTATGTCCTTTTCTCTTTTGTCCAACTTACAACAAATTACACAAATGGAGATTTTGGGAGATGGCTCGGGTTTTAGTTTTGTCCAAAATTGGAGCCTTTCGTTCAAAATTAGAGAACGATTTTTTACCACACACGCATATGGCCATTGGTCTTTGGCCAATTTAACAAAATGGGTCTTGGCTCACCATTTATGAAGATGGAGGTTTTTGGCTTCGTTTTTGGCATTTTTGGCCATTGTTGGCTGCCATAAGAGATGGTTTTGTTCACACAGGAAGTGGATGGTGTGTGGCATTTTGAAAGTTGGTTGCAGGTCTATGGCTACACAATAATGTTGGGTCTTTACAAAATAGTTGTTGGCCATTACACACAAGTGGGTCTTGGCGTGTGAAAAGAGAAGGAGTGTAGTGGGCTAACAAATGGGTCATCGATCGACCCATCAGTTTTTGGTCTACCATTAAGGTAGTGGGCTCATACGTGTTTGATTGCTCGATCAATCCTTGGCATCGATCGATCGATGGCCAGAAACTTTTGACAATTTTCTCCTTTTAATTTCTTTTTCCTTTATTTTTCTCCCAACTTACTATATAAGCATATTTTTTTGTAAAAAAAAGTATATTTTTATTATTTTCTCTTAGTTTAGAATAAGGTTAGGATTTTGAGAGCTCATCTTCTCTCTCATTTGGGTTTGCCTCATTTGTGGATTATAAGTGTACTATTCATTCCCCATACCATTTAATTAAGTTGTATTTACTTTATTTCTTACTTTGTCTTTCCTTTACATGCCTAGTTAATTTGTGTAATTCATTTATTTGTTATTTTATTTAGTAATTAGTTGTTTTATTTACTTTAACCATGTATGGTGAGTAGTTTATAGGGTTTGGGTCGTGTGTCCACCATTGATGGGCGTTGAGCTCCGAAAATTAGGTATTGTGTAAAATCAGATTTAATTGAAACCTCGCATATTAAAATGGGTTTATTATTCATTTAACTTTCCTTGCCAAGCAACGTTAGTGTTTATAGAGATAAATCGAATTTAATCCGCATGTGACCATTTTGAATTAAATATTTTATCTCGCAACTTTGAGTTAAATTTCTTCTTGCGTGATGTTTATGAGAAACTAAAAATGCTCGGTTAAATGTTTTCGAACCGAAATTCTAATTCCGTGTGTTTATCCCATGCCGGGGATGTGACCTTAACTCTCGTTTTATTAATTCCTGTTTAGCTTTAACTTCTTAATTTTTTCCCTTTTTATTAAACCAAACCATCAGCTTTCACACTTTTATTCTTGATATAATAAATCAATTAACACTCCCTGTGGATTTCTTACGATACCCGACTTACTGCTATACTTGTATCGCAAGTGTAGTTGTAGTTTAGGTTTTTGCATTGAGCCGACGAACCGAAAAAAACTATTAGCGTTCCTACGCGATGCTACTTTTCGCCCTCGATCAAAATGGTGCCATTGTCGGGGAGTGCTTTATACATTGTAATTGTTTAATATTTCGTAACATTTCTTTCATTGATATTTGTATTCTCTAATTTCCCCCTTCACTTTGACTCGTGCTATATAGTTTCGAGAAATTAAAATTTTGGCGCTTGTCAATTTGTTGAATTGCCAATTTCAAAATGTCTCGCTATAACTCTTTAGAAGACCTTTATTGTTTTGAGAATAGTTTCCAAAGTTATACTCCCAAAACAATAAGAGAATGCTTAACAATTCTTGAAAATAAGCGCATCGAGCGTGAAATTCAAGAGTATGCAAGTAATTCCTTATCGCCTTATGAGGATACCTTGGGATGCTGGGAATCCATTAGCTATGAGCAAACCACACAAGAAGATGTTATGTCTTCTTATTGGTTTGATCATGAGTTCATGATAAAGGAAATGAATGACAATTTCGAGAGGTCTGAGGCTTGGTTTTTAGAAAATGAGGCCCTTCTCGATGAGATCATTTCTTCACAAAACCAGGTTGAAGTTGAAAGTTTTGTTTCACCTCCACCCCTTTTTGATGAAGAAATAGTTGAGAGTGATACAAGCATTAGCACTTTCGAATTTCAACCTCTTAGTAATTCTTCCGATTGTATAGAGGTTGATGGTCCTTCCTTTCCTTTATTCTCTATTATTCCCGAATAATTAAATTTATCACAAGAATCGGTTGAAAGTCTTGAGGACTTTGACCCAATTCTTGAACAGGAATGTTATTTTGATATGCTTCATCTCATGGGCTATTCATTTGCACAAGCCCCACATCCCCTTACACTTGAAAAACCTTAGGGATGTGATTTTAATTTTCTCGAGATCAATGCGGTCTTGTCTCCTTTAGCATCCAAATCCCCCATCGTCCCTCTCAAATTTTTAATCGGCGATGGTTCATTTTTTATGCCTTACACATGCCTTTCGTTGTTCAAAGGGAACTCATATCTTTCGGGAGGCATGCTTTCTAGGTAGGGTCCATAGCTTAGCTTTCAAAGTCAAACCATATTTTGGGTGGATCCTCAATTATTTAAACTTCTAGTGTATAGTTAGTGTGAAGTCGAAATAGTAGGTTGTGTATAGTTAGTTTTTTTATTGTTTCTTTCTTTAGTTTTTCTTTCCTTTTAGTTTATTCTAGTGTAATTAGTTAAACTTTTTATTATTGATTTTCATTATTCTCGGTACTAACTTGTTTTGTAGATTCTTAGGACTCATACTTATCAGGGATCGCTCCAATTTTGGGTAATATCATTATTTTTCTCTCTTTTTATTGTGTTCTTGATTAGCATTGAGAACAATGCAATATTTATGTTAGGGGTGTGGGATATTTTATCCATTTCTTTGTTTTGTCCATGGATTTTATCACATGTTAGTTACTAAGTATGCTTTCTTAAAAAAATTGAAAAATTTTCACAGATATATTTTTTTTCCTTTTTTCTCTTTTGTTGGGCATTTTGCCTTATTTCAATGATAAATTTCAATAATTGCCCGATCCATTAGACATTCAACGATGCATGTTCTAGATTTTAGAAGTTATTAGATTTTATTCCTCAAATCATTGATATTATGAATAACTTCATGAATTAAACTTTATCCCATGAGCACATGAACTTTTCTTGTTCTATAGATTTGGTTTAAGATTTTTATAACTCGGTAATCTTTTATTGCATTGTACATACTTACACCGAGTGAGATTTGGGCTTTCCTTCATTTGTGAGTGTTATACACTATTCTTTCCTCCTTGAAAACATTGAATTCATTGGTAATCTCTCTATTCTTTCATTGGTCGTTCATTATTTGAGTTTACATCTTGAAATGTGTTACTTGAGCATGAGTTTCAATGTTTATTTTGACTCAAGAATTGCGTAAACTTTATGAAATTATCATAGAAAATCTTTATTATATCACTCATATTTTCCTAGAGCTCACCTTAAATGTTTCCCCTCATCAACCCCTTTGAGCCTAAATATATCCTTTCATTTAATAACCCAAAATACCATAACCAACTCCATATTGGAGGTATAAACCATAGATATTATCTTCCATACCTTTGTTTGGAATAATACTTGGGAATGAATGATGTTAGTGTCTTGTGGTTGAAATTAAGCATGTGAGAGTGAGAAAAGTGAAGAAAAAAAAGTGAAGTGAAAAAGAGAAAAAAAAGGAGAATGTAGACAACAAAAGAAAATAAAATAAAAAGTGAGAAAAAGAAGAAAATAAAAGAAAGAGAAAGTTTGTATATGTTGTATATAGTGTTCAATAAGCTTTGGTTACTCTACTATTGTCATATTTAATGTTTGTTATGCAAATCATATTTCAATTTTAAAATTGCCCATAATTTTCCATTATCCCGAGTTTTTATCCCCGAACACTTTGAATCTGTATGTATTTCCTTCATTTAATAACCTTAACCCTTAACCCTTAACCTACATTACAATCGTACAAAGTCCTATATGATCCTAGGCTACATTTAATTTAAAAATCATAATAGTTTTGATAATCTGTGACAATGCATTTCGCCTCCTTTAATGAGTGCTATCTTTCATTGAGTTATATGTTTTTATTTACTATATAGCGCTCTTCATTTGTGACATGTGTGCTGCCTAGTTTCCATTTACACTTACTCTTTATGCCTGCATGTCCCGTGTATTACCTCCCCTTTTATAGTGATTTCATTTATTGAGCGTCATGCCCGGTGAGCATTGACATATATGCATGCCTTTATGTTTATCCAGTTTATTTAATTTTTTACCAAATCATACTATGCATGTGCTCGCTCCCCTCCCACATTTTAATCTTTCAATTCTATGAGGTGAATTCTATAATGTTAATAACAACGAACTTTTATTTGAATTCCTTCGATATGCTAATAACATGTTTGAAATCTTTTTTGTTTTATTGAGTTTGTCGCATGTTGATTGGGAATATTTTGAGGAAAATATATGATGTTTGTATGTTTCATCCCCGAAAACCCTCACGAGACAACACTCGTCCACTAGGATAACCTAGGGGTTTAACGTCTTATTACATATGTTAAATGCAATCATTATCCCGCGAAAGTGGATTTTATCTCTTTTGTATATATCTCATGTATTGCGATATTCTTATTGTTCTTCTTGCTTTGAATTTCATTGTTAGGGACTAGCAATGTCTAAGTTAGGGGATGTGATACGTCACAAATATTGCATTTATTACCCGTTAACTTATGCATCTTTAGCCCCCTTGGGTGTCATAATTTCTATTGTTATGCTCGTTAATTAGATAACCTCTATTTTATGTGCTCACACTTTATTTGAGGTACTGTTGAGCATTTGTAATTGTTACGGTACTTAGTATGGAGTTTGATTGAGTTTCGATAAAGATTCCTCGAAGTTTGCACGTTCAGGGGAATTTTCGTAATTTCACACTTCGGGATTTTTGCCCAAAGTATTCAATAAAGTTGTAGGTCTCGGGCCACGCTTCGCATGGCCATGAGCAGTGCTCAAAACAGAGTCCGAATGAAGATTCCACAGACCTTTAATCGGGGAACAATTATAAGGAATTTATTTAATATTTTATTTACCAACAATTTGAATAATCCCCCTTGTGTCCGTTTCTCTTTTGTCCAGCTTACAGCAAATTACACGGATGGGGATTTTGGGTTTTGGTTTCGTCCGAAATTGGAGCCTTTCGTCCAAAATTGGACATGATTTTTTACCACACACGCATATGGGTCATTGGTCTTTGTCCAATTTGACGAAATGGGTCTTGGCTCACCATTTAGAGAGATGGAAGTTTTTTGTTGCATTTTTGGCATTTTTTTAATGTTTTTGGACCATTGTTTGCTGCCATGGGAAATGGTTTTGGTCACACACGAAGTGGATGGTTTTTGGCATTTTGGAAGTTGATTGCAGGTCTGTATGGGGGGCTTGAAGATAATCTTAGGACTAGAGATAAGCCTCCCCATCTAATACAATAGACTTAAGGTAATAAAGTAGCGTGGGAACTCAAGCAAGGCAGCTCAGCGAGGCAACTCAACGTGATAACTCAAGCGAGGCTACTTAGTGTGGCAACTCAAGTGAGGCAGCTCAGCGTGGCTGCTCAGGGATGTCTCCCAATGAAAGAGGTTGGTCGAGAGATCTCACCCTTTATTTACTTTGTCTTACCTAGTTATGTTGTAATTTAACACATATTTTAATGATGTAATTATTGTAGTGATATTTAGAGTGAGGTCAAAAGGTACTCGTGAGAGACTAGGCCTGGCAGGGCTAGGGAGAGCTTTCATGCTCTATTGAATGACCTCGTCGTGGGAACTTCAAAGGGACTTTGTTTGGAGGATTAAGAAGTGAGGTAGCGTTGGGACTTATCCTGACCATCTTAGATACACCTGAGAACACACCGAGAGACCTTTCACCGGGGAAGCGTGAGAGGAGCATCCTTAAGCTCCACCATTCATTGAGTTTTCGAACCAAATAGCCCTATACCTAATGTCACATATACTTTAGGTGATGTCACTATCGAGCTAAACACTTTCCAATTCGTACTTGAGTAAACCACTGAGGTATTTGGGGTTGTCAAATACTTGGTGAGCCACCTCGTGACAGTCCTCTGACGCACAGTGGTTAGGCAAAAGGCATGTATTGGCATTTAATGTTTATGATGTAGAGCTGACTGGCCCATCATGCAATATGTTTGTGGCATAAAGTTTAAAGGGATTTTTTTCACAGTTGTGAAGGAATGATGCATATCGGGAATGGTGTGGGGACTATTTATTGGCCTCAACTACTTCTAAGAGAGGGTGTTTGTTCTAAATATAAAGAGAAAAGAGATCAAGGGAAGTTATTGCAAACCAGAGCTCTTACTCACCCACCATTGTCATTTATTGTGAAGATTTTAATACCTAACTAGAGATGTTTTAGAGGTTGGTGATGTGTTTGGCTTCCTGTCGAAGTGTATCTAGGGTGCTTACTCCTCTCTCCCATTGACAAAGTTACTTATGAATTTCATCTGTTATTATTTGTGCTATACACAAGTGTATTGTGAGTCCAATCTGAGTGTTGATCAAATATAATATTGTATGTTTATTTGTGTTCATTAAAGAGTTTTTGGGTTAACATTTATCACCATACCTATAGGTGTTACACCTTAACTAGTATTACCACACTCCCAGGATACAAGGCAACTACCCTCTTACAAGGTCTATGGCTACACGATAATGGTGGGTCTTTACAAAATAGTTCTTGGCCATTACATGCAAGTGAATCTCGGCTCGTAGAAAGATAAGGAGTGCAGTGGGCTGACAAATGGGTCATCGATCGACCCTTCAGTTTTTGGTCTAAGATTAAGGTAGTGGGCTCATACCTGTTTGATCGATCGATCGATCCTTGGCATCGATCGATCGATGGTCTGCAATTTTCGACAACTTTCTCTTTTTAATTTCATTTTCCTTTATTTTTCTCCTAACTTACTATCTAAGCATATTTCTTTGTAAATAACAGTAGATTTTTTTATTTTCTCTAAGTTTAGAATAAGGTTAGGATTTTAGGAGCTCATCTTTTCGCTCATTTGGGTTTGCCTCATTTGTGGATTGTAAGTGTACAATTCATTACCGCTACCATTTAATTAAGTTGTATTTACTTTATTTCTTGCTTTGTCTTTCCTTTACATTCCTAGTTAATTTGTGTAATTCATTTATTTGTGGTTTTATTTAGTAATTAGGTGTTTTATTTACTTTAACCACGTCTAGTGAGTAGTTTATCGGGTTTGGGTCATGTGTCCACCATTGATGGGCGTTGAGCTCCGAAAATTAGTTATTGTGTAAAATCACATTTAATTGAAACCTCTCATATTGAAATTGGTTTATTATTCGTTTAACTTTCCTTGTCAAGCAACGTTAGTGTTTATAGAGATAAATCGAATTTAATCCGTATGTGAACATTTTGAATTAAATGTTTTATCTCACAACTTTGAGTTAAATTTCTTCTTGCGTGTTGTTTATGATTAACTAAAACTGCTCAGTTAATTATTTTCGAACCGAAATTATAATTCCACATGTTTTGCCCATGGAGGGGATGTGACCTTGACTCTCATTTTATTAATTCATGTTTAGCTTTAACTACTTAATTTTTTTCCCTTTTCTTTTAAACAAAACCATCACCTTTTACACTTTTATTCTTGAAGTAATAAATCAATTAAAATCTATCCAACACTCCCTGTGGATTTCTTACGATACCCGACTTACCGCTATACTTGTATCGCAAGTGTAGTTATAGTTTAGGTTTTTTTATTGAGACGGTGAACCCAAAACAACGATTATCTTTCCTACGTGACGCGTCTTTTCTCCCTCGATCACTTGTTTGTACAGATTTTGTGACTCCCTTTAGGGCCACCTTTGGAGGTGTGGTAGTCACGCATCTTCACCATCACCACCACCATCCTTGATACCATTTAGGTGGGTAATCTGCTCTTAGTATATTTGTGATTCTATTTGATAAATAGTATAGCCTTGTTGTGTGTATGATTAAGAGTAGGATTATGAGAATTAATGATGTGTTCTTACTGAACTGAAATTAAACATTTTTATGGAAATAAAAATGTTAGACAATAATATTTTAGTATGTTTCCTATTAATCTGATTGTTGTGTGTTTACTATTAAATCTCAAAATAAACATTTTTATGAAATAAAAATGCTAGGAAATATTAATATTGTGTGTTTTCTATTAAATCTGAAAATAAATATTTTTATGAAATAAAAATGCTATCAGATATTATTATTGTATGTTTTCTTTTAAATTTGAAAATAAACATTATTACGATAAAAAAATGTAAGAAATATCATTTTGGAATATTTTAGTGAAAAGGAAATAATAAACATTTTTATGGAATAAAAATGTTGGAAATTGTTATTTTGTTAAAATTAAAGAGTGAATAATTATTTCAAGGTTTTGAAATAATGAAAGTTTATGTTATGAAAATGGTGTATTTTCTAGTAATTTTGGTGAAAGATATTTTATGGAATAAAATGTTTGGAAATAAACCTTTATAATGAAAAATGTGTTTAAACCGTGTACTAGGATTTTTGGGTTTAAAATTCATCTTCTCTTGCATATAAACTTATAGTATTTCAACATAGAATGTATAAACAACTTTAAAGAAGATTTTGTTGGGTTTGAACAAGAATTAATAAAGGTTGGAATTTCTTTTAAGTATTGGTAGTTGGAACTGAAAGACGTAATGTGCATAAAGTTAGAAGAGTAGATGTTAAATAAAAGAAATGGCATTTTTCTTATGAAAGTACTTTTAAGTATAAATGTAATTCTTGAATAAAGAAGTAAATAAATATGAATATTGGTAAAAAATTATTAATTAAGTCTTAATGGGCAAACATGGAATGGTTAGTAAGTGTAACTTACTAATGTTGTAAATTATTAATACTTATGGGGTTATAAAAGGATTAGAGGCATAAAAGTATTTTCAGTCAAGATGAATGTACTCCAAGTGTAAGAAGGTGTTAAAGGGTTAAAACACTTAAGAAGTTGGTGTGTATAACTTAATAGTGTTTTGGGTGAAATTCGCACTTGTGAATAAGGAGTAAAAGTGTGATTTGGAAACAAATGGGTAAAATGGTAACTTTACTAGAAGTGGAATATTTTTATGTAATAAAAATGTTGAAAAGGGTGTTACACAAAGTGGTCTTGAATGAATAAGATTTTTAGAATGAAAATCAAGATTAAAGTGTAAAGGACACAAAATGGTAAATTTTCAAGTGTAACATAAATTGGGGCGGTAAAGTCCCGGGTTTTGGCTTTGGCCGGGTAAAAGGAAAAGAAATAACGTGAACATTTGAAAAATATTAAAACAAATTAAAGTCAATCGGATGACACCGGCATAAAGAAAGAACGGCCCGGAGCCTTTGGATGAAAATCCCTAAACCACTGGCTAGAGCATATGGTGCACATAGCCGTCGATGTAGAGGCCCCAGTAAGTATGCGGTATTGGAAGATTTCGAGAAATATTAAATGAAATATGAAACATATCAATAAATGGGTTGTGTGGTAAATGAGTTAAAACAACCTAGCTTGAATGAACGTAATAAATATTTCGGTAAATGTGAAATGGACAAGTGAATACGTAAATCTATTAATGTCCATAAAGGAATAAAAGGGGTTAAAGTAAGTGGATAAATGGGTGGTTAAGCAACCTAAATGGTTCAACCCATACTTAACAAGAGAATGTGTTGTAAAAGGGATTTTCAAAGATTAAATAAGTATTTTCTAACACGGTGAATGCCTGTGCTGAAATGGTAATTTTCAATGAAAATACTAAAGTGTACAATAGTAAATAATAGGGTAAATTGCGATAAATGAATGGTTTTATTAAAATTAAGTGAAATGGTTTCAAGTGTTGAATCGGGTGTATTAAATAAAGTGAGAATTGCTAAATTTGAATAATGAAAACCTTAAATAAGATTAAGGTCAATTAAGCAGGGCAAATAAGGTTTTCGAAAATAAAATGGTTAAAGCATTGGCATATGTATTTCAAAGGTATACGTATGTAGATATTTATAAATTTTTGCATGCATTTGGTTGTAGAGTGTGAGTATTTATTCCTGCCATTCATTTCTATATTGTTGTATAAATCACACTAAGCATAAGATCACGTCCCCACTTTGTTATGGCAGGTTGGAAGCGGTTATGTATTTTTAGTGAGTTTTATAGGTAAGTATACTTTATTTAGGTTTACGTTAGTATCTCTATTTACTTGGACCTCGGGGTGCTCCCCATGGGTCCCTCACATAGTTTAACTTGAAATTGGAACGCATGTCAACAAGTGAAACGTAATTAAAATAAAACTTGTTTAGCAATATTATATAGGTTGGTCCATTGTACTTCACACCTAAAGCTCGGGTCGGATCGAATTCACTCATGGGTAACCCATAAATCTGGGTCGGGGTGTTATAGTAATACGATCCCATTTCCATTCCGGAATAAGGAGTGGTTACAATAATCCTCTAGGATGTTGATGAACAATCTTTACTTGTTGACATGTAAGGCATTTTTACACAAAATTATCTATGTCTCGCTTCCTACATTGCCACTAATATTGTATTTTAAGTTCGTGATACATTTTATTACTTCATCGATGAATCATAAATTTCAAATAGTGATCTTCGCTTAATTTTTCTTTTCGTAAGGATCGATCAAACGGTACACATAATTGATTTTTAAATCTTAGTCCTCTTTCTAGGATATAGGACCAATCTTTATTGTTGACCTTTCAGAAAAACATCATCTAATTATTGCTCCAAAATTCTCTTGTAATGGGTTGCATAAGCAACGATATTTCTAAGAATGATTGGATTTTGTAAAGATTCTCTTTGTAAGTTATACTATCCTATAGTGGTTATAAATGTAAACATACTATTGAGTTTTCCTCTCGCTTTTTGGCTTAAGGCGTCGAAAAATACATTACCTTTCCCTGGATGGTATTGTGAGTTAAATTTATAATCCCATAAAATTAAAATCCATCATGGTTGTCGAAGATTTTAATCTTTTTAGGAGAATATATACTTAAGACTTGTATGATCTGAGAATAGCCGAAACTCTTCTCAATACAAGTAGCATCTCCAAATTTTTAGTTCAAAAACTACTGCGGTTAATTATAAATCATGTACTGGGTAGCTATCCTCGTGAATTTTTAATTGATGTGATCCATATTCAATCACATTTCCTCATTTCATAAGTACACATTTTAATCCTCTTAACAAGGTGTTTGTATATACGTTGCTGCCAATGTTAGTAGTGGGAATAGTAAGGAAGGGGGTAATGGTTAATTTTTCTTTTGATGTAAGGAATCCTTGTTCATAATCTTGCGTCCAAGTAAATCGAACATACTTTCGAGTTAGCTTTATTAAAGGTAAGGCAATTTTTCAAAAACCCTTCTAAAAAGTATCGATAATAACCTTTGAGTCTGAGAAAACTCTTAATTTCAATAACATTTATGGATTGATGACATTTTGTCACTACCATGATTTTTGTTGGATCTACTTATATACCTATATCGGTAATCGCATGCCCTAGAAACTTCACATCTATTGTAATAAAATCGCATTTTCTTTTCTTTGCATAAAATTAACGTTGTCAAAAAGTTTCTAGTAGTATCCATAAGTGTTCTTAGTGGTCTTATCTAGTCTTAGATTATCTCAAAATATCATCTATGAAAACAATTACGGACTGATCTAAGACAAGTCAAAACACTCTATGCATTAAGTCCACAAAAGCTTCAGATGAATTTGTTAATGAAAGGGACATTACCATAAATTCAAAATGACCATACCAAGGTCCTCTTCTTTAACATGGAGTTGATGATATACGTAATGTAAATCAATTTTTAAGAGTATATTAAGTCCTTGCAATTGATCAAACATATCTCCTATCCTAGGAAAAGGATATTTATTCTTATTCTTGACTTTCTAATAGTCAATGCACAAACAAAATGTTCCGTCTTTTTTTCACAAATAGGACTGATATTCCCCAAAGAGACATATTGAGTCGTATAAAACTGTAAGGCCCTAAAACATGATTAGGAAGGTTAATTAAATGATTAAGTATAAATTATTAGTTATTAGTTATTAGTTATAAAATGGTTATGTGTGTTAAACATGTTAATTGTCATGTTTAGGGGATGCATGCTCATGTGATATATATGGGATTTATATTAGATGCTAATCGAGCTTATGATCGAAAATAATATGTTTAGAGCATATGACTAGTTATGTGGTTAAATGAATCATAAAATAGGTTTTTTCTGCATGATTATGTTTATAAAAGTAAATTAGGGTGTTGATGCGAAATTGAAAATGTTTGGTCGCCAAATGTGAAAGTTTTGAGATTTTCGGTGAATTGCTACTTTCTTGTTCGAAGCCCAAATTAGGAATACTAGTTCATGATTTTGGGAAAACACAAAATATGAAAGTTTTAGATATATTAATTAGGGTTGTTACACAATGAACAATTGTTAAATGGAGGTTCGAACAAGAAGTTATACCAAAAGTACAAAACAAGGGCAAACATGCCCATCCCTTAAGTGATAATTGTCTTATACGCACAACATGTGCTATTTTTTTATTGGTTAGAGGGTAGGTTATGATTTGGACGACTTAAACCTCTTAAAACAGCCCCTTTATTCAGCCAATTCAGCCATGAACAAGAGTTTTTCCTAAAGAGAGAGAAAGAGAAGAAAGTTAAGGAAGAAATCTTTGGAAATTTTTTATAAATCGAGGAATCCTCGTAAGATAATTACTTCTTTATTAAAGTTGGTCACATGGATGAGTTCTACACTAGGCATATTTTTATTTTTGATTTGGATAAATATTTTAATGATACCCATATTGCAAAATTGTGTTGGAGCAAGGATGTTTTAAGAACATGTGTAAGAACGTGTATTAGGATCGTAAATGTTAACTTTAAAGTTAACATGATTTAAATTCTCTCCTCGTAATGCTTTTTAATTTAGTAAATTCACGTTTTTGATGTGTATATATGTTGAAACATGTTTATTATATGTTTCCATGATTGATACCTAAGGTGGAGGTTATGTATGCTTAAAAATGTTAAGTTATGCTTTAATGTTCTTTTTCGACCTAGTTGTGCTACAAATGGTATAAATCATAGCATACTTATTTATATTGAGTGATTCTAGTTGGATAGTAAAATAAACTTATACATGTATAACATATCCAAAAATTGTATAAAAATACCTAGGAATGAACCTTTGGTGATAGTTTGAAGTTTTGGTTTAAAATCTGCCCTAAAGGAGCAAGAATGCATACCAGGAGTTTGACGTTTTGCTCGACATAGTAAATGAGCTCTAAAAATTACGAAACATTAATTTTGTATTATTCAATGTGTTTAATATTATTGTTAGGAATATCATACAAATTTATGATGTATAAAAATTATGAAAATTCCAGGAAATTGAAGTTGTGTTGTTGTTTTTCGTGAGAAATGATTTGGAATAGGTTGTAATAAAATGGCCATAACTTGGTCTAGTGAATTCGTAATTCAATTCCGTAAATTGTGTTAGAACCCTAATTAATTGGGTGTTATATAAATGTGAAGTATCATATTTTATTCCTCTTTAGTTATTTCTGATTGACCAAATGATATGATGTATTATTGGGTTTTATGTTATTCGGTTTATTCAAATACTAATGACATTGACTTGTAAGGTGGGGAAGCAGCTAATACTACTATACCAAGGAAGTAGTTTGGTATTAATATTAGCACCAAATTCAAGGTGAGTGACATGTTCTATGAAATATAGATGCTTACATGTTCCTATGGAAATGTGAAGTTAAATACATGTGTTAAAAATGCTTACGGGAATGATGTTGTATTTAGGAAACATATGCATATGATTAAAATGTTAAGTGAAGTTATATAATGATACGGACCGGTGAGTCCTTTATCTAATTTTAAGGACTAATGGGTCCTATGGTATGAAATAGCCCCGTTAATCCAATTTAAAGGTTTGTTGTACTCATACCTAGTTAGGGGATTTGGTGTTCCCCATTAACTGGGAGTTAATTGGACTGGCGGGTCCAGGCTTGTGAGAGTTACACAATTCCTATTGGGTTATAACATTAGAAAAAAATGGTTATCTGAATTGGTTATATGTGTGTAATATGGTCGTTCACTAAGCTGGTGTTTCTTACACTCCTATAATGTTATGTTTCATGTATGCCTATCATTTGGAGTTCACTGCCAAGTTAGGACCTTATACCGGGGGAGTGACGGAAATATAGTATGGTTTGAATATAAAGAATTTTTTTCTGTAAATATTAAACTAAGGATCTTGGTTATGTAAAGTTGTGTAGTACTTATAATTTACATGTAAAGGTAGTTATGTTTTCATCTACACATGCCTTTAAAATAAATTATGCTATTTTCCCTTAGAGATTTAAATTAAATCATTGTTTATTATTTAAGGCAATTTATCTCTAATTAAAAAGGATGAGTTTAACTTAATTAATTAGGGGTGTGACAACTTGGTATCAAAGCGTGGTTATTAGGTTCTGGACAGGGTGTGAAGGTCTAGATTGGCAGTGGACACTAGAAACTAATTTTGCTATGCGTCTGGATTTGACTAACAATGTTAATATTAAACTACTGCTATTTTATTTTGTTTGAGTTAATTATATTACAGTGAGTGATGAATCCATACGAGTTGCATGATAGAGAAGAGGGTGAGGCATCCTATGTACCTAATATTCAGCAAGGACATAGACATATTGAAGTGGATGAACCATAGGTGCAACAACAACCTATTGATGATGTGGGAAGAATATTACGTGTTGTGGCATAATTGGTGGAAGAAGCAAGAGGTGGAGTACATGGCGGTGATAGGGATAAATTGCATGAGAGATTCATCAAGTTAATCCCTCCAGCATTTACGGGGACTACGGATCCGTTAGTGGCAGAGGGGTGGATTCGAAAAATGGAAATAATATTTAAGGTGATGGAAGTGAGAGATGAACAAAAGGTTTTATTAGCAACTTTTAGATTGGAGGATGATGCAAAGTTATGGTGGGATGCTATAGAGAGGTTACTTACTATGATCGGGGGATTAGTGCCAACAAATCCTCCACCAATTACATGGGAGAGGTTTGTGAATGTGTTATTTGAAAAATACTTCCCAAGGATTTACAGGAAGGAGAAAGAGGAAGAATTTATCTTGTTAAAACAAGGGAACCAAACAGTGGAAGAGTACGAAAAAAAAATTATAGCCTTATCCAGATTTGCACTTAATTTGGTGAGGATAGAAGAAAGTAAATGCGGTCGGTTTAAGTCTGGGTTGAATGTAGATATAAAAAATATGGTTGCTAATATGAAGATCACAAATTGTGTGGATCTGGTGGACAGAGCTATGGTATATGAAAAGTCAATGAAAGAGGTTCAAGCCGAACATTCAAAGAAAGCTAGCCATAATAGTATGAAGTCATATGGATGGGAGACGGGAACCTCGTCTCAAGGTGTATCACGAGGAGTATCTAAGGGATAAGAATTTAAAAATAATAGAAGTGCGCGTGGAAGATTTCAGGCTCGAGGTGGAAGGACATGGATGAGTCGATCAGAAAATGTATCTATGATGGGACCAAGGGTCGTGATTTTTTTTAGATGTTGTGGTCAAGGGAACATGTCTCGGGAGTGTACAATAGCTGAGACGACACCTTTGTGTTTCCATTGTCATCAACCGGGGCACTTACGAAAGAATTGTCCAGTGATGTGAGCTACAACTTCTGTTGGGAGTGTGACAGTAGGAGATAGGATTTCTACACTGAAATTACATAGGGGAGGTAGAGTAGGTGTGTCTCAAAACCAAGGCCAAGGTGGAGTGTTTGCACTGATGCAACAAGATGCACAAGTTATGCCTAACGTGGTGACAGGTACATTTTCTATTTGTAATAAAGATGCTTATGTGTTGATAGATCCTGGTTCTACATATTCTTTTGTACCTTTTCTTTATTAGTTGCATCTTAATAAGCCATTATCATTGTTAGATTCTGGTTTAGCGATCATTACTCCAGTGGGGGGATTGGTTTTTAATGATAAGATGTATAGGGAGTGCCTGGTGCGAATAGGTGGAAAAGAGTTGTTGGTTGATTTATTACCTCTCGATATGCATGACTTCGATGTGATACTAGGTATGGATTGATTATCCTCGTATCATGTATGTTTAGATTTCTTTAAAAAGGAGGTAGTGTTTCGATTACCGGATGAATTTAAATTTATTGGGGAACGAAATGTCACTCCAACGTGTTTGATTTTTGTTACAAAATGTTATGAACTGCTAAGGAAAGGATGTGAGGGTTATCTTGCCCATGTGGTGGACACATGAGAAGAGTCTGGAAAACTCTTAGATATACCAGTAGTTAATGAATTTGCAGATGTCTTCCCAGAAGAACTCACAGGGTTAGCACCAGACCGTGACGTAGAATTTACAATTGAGTTGGTACCAGGCACTACACTAGTATCTATTGCACCATATCGTATGTCACCTGTAGAATTAAAAGATCTAAAGATACAGTTGAAAGATTTATTAGATCATGGTTTTATAAGGCCTTGTGTATCACCGTGGGGAGCAGCAGTATTGTTTGTGAAAAATAATGATGGAACCATGAGACTGTGCATCGATTATCGTCAATTGAATAAGGTGACTATCCGTAATAAATACCTACTACCCCGCATTGATGACTTGTTCGATCAGTTGCAAGGAGCCAAAGTGTTTTCCAAGATCGATCTCAGATCCAAATATCATCAATTGAAAGTAAGAGACTGTGACATTTTTAAAACTACCTTTCGTTCTAGGTATGGGCATTATGAATTTCTTGTCATGCCATTTGGGTTAACAAATGCACCAGATGTATTCATGGATTTAATGAACCGTATAATTCACCTATACGTGGATTATTTTGTTATTGTCTTCATTGATGATATTTTGATATATTCTCATAGTAGGGATGAGCATGAGCATTGCGTATTATTTTACAAACATTACGAGAGAAGCAGTTGTATGCTAAGTTTTCTAAATGTGAATTTTGGCTAGACAGGGTAGTATTTTGGGGGCATGTTATTTCTCTTGATGGTATTTGTGTTGATCCCAAGAAAGTAGAAGCAGTAATGAATTGGGAAAGACCAACTAGTGTGACTAAGGTACGCAGCGTTTTGGGATTGGCGGGGTATTACAGAAGGTTTATACCGGGGTTTTCTTCTATTGCATTGCCATTGACTAAGCTTACCAGAAAATATAACATGTTTGTCTAGAGTGGTGATTATGATAAAAGCTTTGAAAATTTAAAGGTTAAGTTAATATCAGCTCCAGTATTGACTATCCCAACGGGTACAGAAGGTTTAGTCATTTATTGTGATGCGTCGTATCAGGGACTTGGTTGTGTATTAATGTAGCATGGAAAGGTGATTGCTTTTGTTTCTCGACAGTTAAAGATACATGAACGCAACTACCCTATACATGATCTTCAGTTGGCTGCAGTAGTATTTGCATTAAAGATCTGGAGACGTTACTTATATGGTGTTAGTTGTGAAATTTTTACTGACCATCAAAGCTTAAAATACTTGTTTACTCAAAAAGTCTTGAACTTGAGGCAAAGAAGTTGGATGGAACTTATAAAAGATTATGATTTCATGATACATCACCATCCGGGTAAAGCTATTGTTGTTGCCGATGCTTTGAGTAGAAAATCTTGAGGCATAGTATCTTGTATTTATTGTATTCGAGTTGACCTGCTAAGAGAGTTAGATTTAATGGGGGTGGAGTTAACTTTGAATGAGTCTTACGGAATAGTAGCATATTTAAATGTTAGACCCACATTGACAGATTGGATAAAACAAGCATAGGCAGGAGATACAGAATTGGAGAAAGTTAGAGATAATATAAAAAAGGGTAAAGCAAATGAATTTTCTATTCATGATGATGACATTGTTATGTACGATAACCGTTTGTGTGTACCTAATGTGCCTGATTTAAGAAAAACAATTTTAGAGGAAGCCCATTATTCTTCGTATGCTATGCATCCAGGGAGCACGAAACTGTATAGAGATCTGAAACAATGTTATTGGTGGCCAAGAATGAAACACGACATTGCAGATTTTGTTGCTAGGTGTCCAGTTTGCCAACAGGTGAAGGCTGAGAGTGGCGTAAAGTAGACAAAAAATTTATGTAGATAATCGAAGGAAAGAATTGAAATTTGAGGAAGGTAATCGAGTATTCCTATGTGTTTCTCCTTAGAAAGGGGTTATGAGATTTGGGAATAAGGGAAAGTTAAGTTCCAGGTACATTGGCCCTTACGAGATAGTGAAACAGGTTGGAGCTATAGCTTATAAGTTGGCATTACCACCTGAATTGTCTCGGATACACGATGTTTTTCATATGTCCATGTTACGGAAGTATATGGACGATCCTTCACATGTGTTTATTTCACAATCGATAGAGCTTCAAGATGACTTGACCTACGTCGAGGAACCCATTTCTATTGTAGATTGAAAGGAGCAAGTGTTAAGTAATAAAACCATTTAACTAGTTAAGTTAATGTGGAGAAGTCAGAATGTGGAGTATGCCACCTGGGAAGGAGAGAATAACATAAAGAAGCAATATCCTCATATGTTTGGTAAGTTTCTTATGCGTTAAATTTAGAGGACGATATTTTTATAAGAGGAGTAGAATTGTAAATCCCTAAAACATAATTAGGAAGGTTAATTACATGATTAAGTATAAGTTATTAGTTATTAATAATAAATTGGTTATGTGTGCTAAACATGTTAATTATCATGTTAAGGGGATGCATGCTCATGTGATATATATATGTGGCTATATTAGATGCTAATCGAGCTTATGATCGGGGATAACATGTTTAGAGCATATGACTAGTTATGTGGCTAAATGAATAATAAAATATGTTTTTAATGCATGATTATGTTTATAAAAGTAAATTAGGGTGCCAATGCGCAATTGGCAATGTTTGGTCGCCTGTGAAAGTTTTGAGATTTTCAGTAAATTGCTACTTTCCTGTTCGAAGCCCAAATTAGGCATACTAGTTTATGATTTTGGGAAAACACAAAATATGAAAGTTTTAGATATATGAATTAGGGTTGTTACACAACAAACAATGTGTTAAACGGAGGTTCGAACAAGAAGTTACACCGAAAGTACGAAACAATGGCAAATATGTCCATCCCTTAAGTGATAATTGTCTTATTAGCACAACATGTGCTATTTTTTGATTGGTTAGAGGGTAGGTTATGGTTTGGCCGACTTAAAACTCTTAAAACAGCCCCCTTCTTCAGAAAATTCAGCCATGAACAAGAGTTTTGCCTAAAGAGAGAGAAAGAGAAGAAAGTTAAGGAAGAAATCTTCGGAAAATTTCTATAAATCAAGGAATCCTCGTAAGGTAATTACTTCTTTATTAAAGTTGGTCACATGGATGAGTTCTACACTTGATATATTTTTATTTTTGATTTGGATAAATATTTTAATGATACCCATATTTCTAAATTGTTTTGGAACAAGGATGGTTTAAGAACATGTGTAAGAACGTGTATTAGGATTTTAAATGTTAACTTTAAAGTTAATATGATTTAAATTCTCTCCTCGTGATGCTTTTTAATTTAGGAAATTCATATTTTTGATGTGTATATATGTTTAAACATGTTTATTGTATGTTTCCACGATTGATATCCAAGGTGGAGGTTATGTATGCTTAAAAATGTTATGTTATGCTTTAATGTTCTTTTTCGACCTAGTTGTGCTAAAAATGGTATAAATCATGGCATACTTATTGGAATTGAGTGATTCCAGTTGGAGAGTAAAATAGACTCATACATGTATAACATATCCGAAAATTGTGTAAAAATACCAAGGAATGGACCTTTGGTGATAGTTTGAATTTTGGTTTAAAATATGTCATATTGGAGAAGGAATGCATACTAGGTGTTTGACGTTTTGCTCGACATAGAAAATGAGCCCTAAAAATTATGAAACATTAATTTTGTATTATTCAATGTGTTTACTTTTATTTTATGGAATATCAAGCAAAGTTATGATGTATAAAAATTATGAAAATTCCAGGAAGTTGAAATTGTGTTGCGGTTTTTCTTGAGAAACGATTTGGAACAGGTTGTAATAAAATGGGCATAACTTTGACTAGCGAATTCCTAATTTAATTCCGTAAATTGTGTTAGAACCCTAGTTAATTGGGTTTTATATAAATGTGAAGTATCATATTTAATTCCTCTTTAGTTATTTCATATTGACCAAATGATGTGATGTATTACTGGGTTTGATGTCAATCGGTGTATTCAAATACTAATGACATTGACTTGTAAGGTGAGGAAGCAGCTAATAATACCATACCAAGGAAGTTGTTTGGTACTAATATTAGCACCAAATCCAAGTTGATTGACCTTTTCTATGAAATATAGATACTTAAATGTTCCTATGAAAATGTGAAGTTAAATACATGTATTAAAAATGCTTATGGGAGCTATATTGTATTTAGGAAACATATGCATATGATTAAAATGTTAACTGATGTTACATAATGATGCGGACTGGTGAATCCTTTATCTAATGTCAAGGACTAGTGGGTCCTACGGGATGCAGCGGTCCCGTTAATCCAATTTAAAGATTTGTTGTACTCAGACCTAGTTAGGGGATTTGGTGTTCCCCATTAACTAGGAGTTAATTGGACTGGCGGGTCCAGGCTTGCGAGAGTTTTACAATTCCTATTGGGTTATAACATTAGAAAAAAAAATGGTTATTTGAATTGGTTATATATGTGGAATATGGTCGTTCACTAAGTTGGTGTTTCTTACACTCCTATAATGTTATGTTTTAGGTATGCCTATCATTTGGAGTTCACTGCCAAGTTAGGACCTTATACCGGGGGAGTGACGGATATATAGTATGGTTTGAATATCAAGAATCTTTTTCTGTAAATATTAAACTAAGGGTCTTGGTTATGTAAAGTTGTGTAGTACTTATAATTTACATGTAAAGGTAGTTATGTTTTCATCTACACATGCAATTAAAAAAAGTCTTATGCTATTTTCCCTTATAGATTTAAATTAGAGCATTGTTTATTGTTTAAGGCAATTTATCTCTAATTAAAAAGGATGATTTTAACTTAATTAATTCGAGGAGCGACAAAAACCTTTCTCTAAGAATTTGTGAAGTTGTGTTCACATTTCTCATAATTATAAGTGTTCCATATGATAAGGAGGTATGTAAATAGGAGAGGTATTTGATAATAACTCGATGGTAAATTATAGTTCTCATTGTGGAGGTTTATCGGGAAATTCTTCAGGAAATACGTCATCATATTTAGCCAAAATAGTAAGAGAAAATGAAGATAATTTTTCATGAAGTTGTGAAAACATTCAATTGGATTTATTCTCCCCTTGAAAATAAAATGAAGTTTGATGAGGGTTTTTTCACATTACCATCTTCTCATGACAGCCAACGTGAGCAATGTTTTGTGATAAAATGTCCATTCCTATTATCACGTCTAATTAATTTATGTTTAAGACTACCAGATCTACTATCAAAATTCCAGTCATGATCCTTATGCTACACTTTTTAAAAACTCGGTTTGTTGCAGTTATTTCTTTTGTTGGCATTCCTATGGATAACGGGTATTCTAAGGGACTCATAGATAATTTCAATAGATTTATGATGTTATAGCTAATGAAATAATGCATTGAACTAGAATGAAATAATATATGAGCCAAAACATTATGGAAAAACATATTACCATCTAGCACATCACAGTTGTTTGAATCTTTAGTTGGCATAATGGTAAAGTTCTAGCCTCGAGTCCTATTTATATGTTCCTTTCTCTTCCCACAAAACTTTTGCTGAGACGGATGATTGTTAATATCATCAGTCAATACAACAAATGGGGTTTTGATAAAATTGGTGAATTTAATTTACAGTGAAGAATTAAAATTCCTAGGATAAGATTGTTACAACCTTCGACATTGCGACCTTCGGTTCGCTAATCTATCACACTCATGACACCACATCGTGGATCCATTTTTACTATGATTTATTTGACTAGAAATTCGACCATGATTTGGTCTGACATAAGGGTGGTCCCTCTGATTATTTCTTGCTACATATGAGTTCCTAGGGGGTGGGTAACACCTCCAGATGCTGGATTTCGATCGATGAGAGAGGCTACTTCTATCATTTTATTAAAATCACGAAGTTGAAATGGAATAATATAAGTTTTAACGTTGGTTTATAACCCACGTTCGAAGTGTTTAATATTTTTGGCTTCCGTGTCTACGTACTCTTGCGCATACCCAGAAAATTCTGCAAACTTAGCCTCATATTGTGCTATTATCATTTGTAATTATTGAAAACCTAGAAATGCCATTATCATCTAATTTCTTACGATTCTAAAAAGTACTTTCTAAAGAAAATTTATTCAGATTGATCCCAAGTAAAGTTTTTAATCGTACGGGACCAAATGACAGACTAAATTGACTCCACCTTTAAAAAGATAAGTTTCTAATTTTACACTCAGTTCAAGGATTATATCTACTCCATTGATGACGTAAGTGCCTTACGTACACGCTTTTTGTCCTCTGTGTCACTAGGTCTTCCATATAATACAGGGAGCATTTCCAAAGATATTCTTTGAATGAATTAATTCTTAATGTTTCTTCGGTGATATCATTATTATCCCAATGCTAAGGTGGTTACAACCGAGTCAACGCAGTTAATTCTTGTAAACAATTCATCATACCTTCGTGGTAAGCATTCCCATGCTCTTTTTGGGGTTGCGATCCACTGCCAGATGCTCGGGCATTTACCATCGTATATATAAAATATAGCTAAAGATATAAAGAAAATTGAAATAAACCAAAAAAAACTTTATATTAGTACCACATCATGTTTACATTGTACCGAGATAATTTATAGTCAAAAAATTTAGGAACTTTAATGAAACACTACACAACTATCAGTAACACTACCAACTTATACCAGGAATATAGTAGTCGACTACTTGTAACCAAACACAGACAAAATGAAACACACTCAATCCTTCATATTGTTAGTTATACAACCATATTCCTTTACCATGTTAATTTAAATGAGATGGGGTATGATGACCTTTGTCTCATATTCAGGTTCAGAGTCACTAGAGTGGGAGCTTGATGATGAGGAAGTAGAAGTGAAATAATTTAAGGTCGATGAAGCAGATCCGTAGTCTATCGGAGAGACTGGTGTAGTAACAACAAGTTCTTCTTCTCGAGCCACGTCCCATGCCATATAAATATCTTGTTGGAGTATATATGGGGTCCTCATAATACCTTCTTGCTTGTTTTGTTGCTTGTTCTTCTTCCATCAACCAACTAATCAACAAACTATGCTTAATCTTTGGGGTAGTAATGTCCCACTCATGGTCGATACCTCGAACAGTTTTGCATAACTTAGTGTACCCTTCTTTCCTGATAGGTTGCTCAAATCTTTCATGAGACATGCCGTGTATATCCAGGTGAATTTCATCCCAAATACTCATGTCTGTAAGACATAATCAGTTATTTAATGTAACAAGGAAGTTTATGAAACTAACTAATATGTTATCATAAGTTCTGCAAAGGCATAATAAACCTAGCGTTTCCAATGGTACTATGTCGTGACACCTAGTGTTTCTCTATATGTTAGTAATAATAATATAATAACAATTAAAATAAAAATAAATTTTCAGGCAAAAAAATAATAACCAAACTTTATTTAAATATGATACAACTGCTCCTTGTTACATTTATTTGAGGTCTCATATAATAGAAACAAAAAAGGGGACTAATAGGGTTACATAAGATAATAAGTTGTAGTGAAAACATTCCAATTTATGTTGTCGTCTTTACTAGTTAATGCCCATATGTACATAACTAAAAAAAATTCCTTGGTAAAACAGAATAAAAATTCATTGGGGCGGGGGGTAGCTCTCCTTCTTCGAGTTCACTATCTATCTAGAAGGGAAACTAATGAGAAAATTTTTTCCAAGTAGATAATTTTATTACTATAACATGTTTATATTTAAGAGTTTAGATAGCATAAATGGAATGAAGCACAGATAATGTATCACAGTTTGTAGCATTTTGAAACAATGTGAAATATCAACAATAACGAATAAAGTCATAATGGAGTTTATTGATATTTGTAAGGATGGAATGGTGCTTATATAACTAGATAAGTTTTATCGAGTCACAAAGATAAGTTTGCAGGTTTTTTTATCCCGGGATAACCCATAATTATCGATTATGGAGGCTTCAAATGCATAAAAATATCCTTATAATATCATTCATCCAAAACCTTTGGAGAGTAGTCAATCCAAAACCGTTGGAGATAAAATAATACTGTTGAGCCCATCTTCGAAGAGTGGCGTCCTTATAGTAAGCAAACTAAGCACTCAAACCTTGATTCCTATAGGGGATATAGAACTCCCATGGGTATACCAAAAATCTATTCCTTGAATTATAATATACGCTACTAGGTTTAATAAATCATCTCATGTTTATGAAATCATTGGTTTACTGAAATCATCAATTGCATGAAATCATTGGGTTATGGATTATTCTAAAAAGGATTGAATTAATTTTCATGGGAATTGTGAACCACACAAAAGAGTTCATAAATGAGGATAATATTTCTAGGTCTATCACAAATAGATCTAAACAATTGAGGAAATCTAGTTAATTATGTGAAATTATACTGAAATAGAGGTTACCTACTTTTTTAATTTCGAACTTGATGTGTATGAACTTCTTGTTCAAAGGGGCAAACCATGGATTCTGAAATCAAGTATATAGTAATGTGTAGGGCATGGTAAATAAATAAGAATCTAAGTGAAGGTGGGGGGTTTGTTTGTAATTTGATAGTTTAAGTTTTTAATTATTTTACTAAGTTGCGTTCATTTTTGGGATTGGTGATAAGAGACATTGGGGTTAGATTTATTGAAAATGGCTTAGATTTAAGTTTTTGGGTTGATATTTAACATTTTCAAATTTCAGGGATTTATGTGTAAATTAAAAGTTTTGGGTTTTAACTTTCAAAACTCTTTTCTCTACAAAATGCTTTCTGGGCAACAAAACAAAAAAATGTAATATACTATTTTGACCACAAAAATAAAATAAGAATTTTGAAAAAAATTCAAAATTATCTGATTGGATACGCGCCCTCACATGCTGGGTTAAAGTCCATGCGCGCTTGGTTTTGACCTTACTCTAACTCATGTAATCCACATCGTTTTCAACCTTCGATTGTTTGATTTGCAGTTTTGAAAAGTTTGACCAGTGATTCATATAGTTATAGAATACCATTTGAGTTGATCCTTGAATGATATTTGTTGATTTTTTGGACAGGAAGCTAACCATATTAGTTTCAGACATTGAGGTTCAATGGTTCGAGCTATTTAATTTCTGGAAAAATGGTAAAAAATTTACTTTAACCTTAGTGGAGTCTGGCTATCATTCGAATCACTGCATGATTATATTTATGTCCTAGGATAAAAAATGAATCTAACCACTTTGGTTTCTTAGATTTTGGTTTACCATAACTCCTGAATTTGGTTTCTGCAATTTTCAGCTCCGTAAAACATAGGCCTCAATTTGGAGTATTAAAGGTTATTTTAAATCAAAATAACCTATGATTTTAGGTTCCATATACCCAGATATTGAGTTCTTCAACTTTAAACTGGTTCAAAGTTAGGATTACATATTCCACCAATGAAGCTCAAGCTTTAATGGTGGTTTCTTCTATTTAAGCCTTTTCAGCGCATATCCTATATTAGGATTTCAACGTAAAACCATGATTGAAACCTATTTTTTAACAAAATGGGGATATGACCTTATTGAATATAAATTGTTAGAAAATCCCTACTAAGATGGCTTATACTAAGGTTGAGAAACATATAAATACAAGAAAATCTAGAAATATCTAAAAAGAAAATAAATTTTATTTAACTGATCTAATGAAAGGAAATCCTTGCTCGTCCATATTGAAACCTATGAATGTGCATAACCAAAACCAACTGAAGACAAACAAAAATTCTAAATCAAATGATAGAAATACTAGTTAAGCTAAACTATGTTTTGTGTTTTTCACTGTAGAGAGGTATTTTTTACTGTGCTAGAGTGGGGATTTGATATCATTGGATGGAGTTGATTTGTACTGGTAGGGGTGGATGTCAACCAAGGTTATTTTTATTTTTGGTTTGGATAACATGTGAGGGGATATGGGTACCATGTGTATGCAGGTGGTACAAGCATCTCACTAGGCTGCCAGTTGTCAAAACATGGCAAGGAGTGTAAGTTTGAAGTTTGGGTTTTTGGTTTTAATCTTTCGACAAGTTATGGGGTCTTTTGAGGATGCTTGTGTATGTTTTTAAAAGTTTAGGGGTAAATTTGTAATTTCACAAACTTATGAGGATGAATTTCAATAATTTTATAAAATATGTATGATATGAATAAGTTTGGTAATTAACGTTGGACTATAAGAGCATTGTATGGCTCAAATAAGGATATGAAGTTTATAGTGTATTTTGGTAATTTATAAATTTTAAGGGTTATTAGGGTAATTATTTTATATTCTTGGGTTATTCATTATCATCACCCTTGCCTTAATCTCATCATATGTGGTCGGCCACATGGATTCTCCTTTTCCATTCTAATCTATTATATGAAATATTATCATTGAAGTTCAATTCTTTAAGATGTCTCCTTACAATTTCCTCCCACGATAGCTTAGGACAACTTCTTTCTCTTTTACCCTCCATTTCTAATTTAATCCTCTTATTATAGGTGTAACTACTAGTCTACGCAACACATGTCCATACCACCTAAGTCTACTTTTCTTAATTTGTGACTAATGGGAGCTACTCATAACTTTTCTCTCACGTACAGGTTTTTAATTTTGTCCTTTCTAGTAATTCCTATCATCCATCAAAGCATTCTTATCTCACTAGCATGGAGACATTGTTCATGTTTTTTCTTTATCTCCTAACACTCCTCTCCATATAGGGACGTTGGCCTAACAATTCTTCTTAAAATTTTCCTTTTAATTTATTAGTTATCCTTTTATAGCATAACACCCCACTTGTTTGTCTCCATTTCATCCAACCAGTTTATATTCTACTCATAACATCCTCATTAATATTCCCATTACTTTGTAACACTGAACCTAAATAACGAAATTTATTATTTTGGATTGTCTTTTTTTCTTCAATCTATAACATTATGCTATCCGATGCTTCATTATTAAATTTACATTCTATAAATTCCATTTTATTTCTACCGATTTTTAGTCCCTTAAACTCTAAGGCATTTCTCTAAATTCTTGAGGTTGTTTGAGATATATAAACCATCTTGAGTTTCTTGACGCGTTTGTATTGAAGGGTCATCAACAATAAGGAAGATAGAGTGAGACTTCCTAGGGACAAATGCCAATAGTTTTCTTTAGGTGTGGTGGTATTGGCCATATTAAGAATGAGTTTCAAAGTGAGGCTAATTTAGGCTAGTAGGGATAGCTTGGATACGACTAACAGGGATAGTTTGGGCAGGGCCAACAAAGCAAATACATATAGAGCTAGCACATCTAATGGTAGCAGGGTTGTAGGTCCAATTATCAATAGTAGCACGAGAAGTAATAAATGCCATCTCTTCCATCCCCGAGGTATAAATCTCCGGCATCACTTCCTGAACCACCAGATATAGTGCCTCAACCACAGCTACAATATGGAAAGGTCTACCAGGTGGGACCAATGTATGAGTAAGTGCCTATTTAGGTATCTGATGGTGCATTTTTTGTTCATGGCTCTTTAGAGAGGGTTTTGTTTGACACAGAGGCTACACATTCATATGATTTATGGATTTTGATCTATTAATGTCGCCATCAGCTTATACTAATTATTCTTTACATGTATTAGTTGGCGTGTTGATGCAGTGGGAGAAGTTGATTTCATATGCCTCCAGGAATTTATAACCGCATGAATTTCATTGTCTCACTCATGACATGGATTTGCAAGTATTGTGTTTGTAATACATGCGTGGAGGTAATAACTTTGGGGAGAGAAATTTGGACTCTTTAGTGATGACAAGAGTTTGCAATATCTTTTCACGCAGAAAGATTTGAATATGAGACAACAAAGATTGTTTGATTCTATAAACGATTATCAATTCATGATCCAGTACCATCTGGGGATGACTAATAGCATATGCAGTGAGACGATGACCTAGTGGTTGTTTATCATTCCTTCGGTTGGAAGAATGGGGTTCAGTAGAGAAGATTGGTGAGCTCATCAAGGCCATTATAATAATTCTCCGAGTGAGCTAATAGATTCTGATATGAGTCATTAAGATGTCGTCTGGGACACAATATACAAGGAAAAGGTGGCAGAACTCCTCGCTATCGATATACATTTCTTTTTAGTGGGTTGAGATATAAGAGTAGGTTGGTGGTACCCTTAGATGAGGAGTTCAAATAAGTAGTTATATAGGAGGTTCACGGTTAACAATTTGTAATACATCTGTGCAAAATTTACCACGATATAGAAAGGCAGTATCGAGTGACCGTTATGAAGGAAATATGAAACATTTTTTATATAAGTGAATCACTTATCAGATGTTAAAGGCAGATCATCCTAAGCCATCTCGTATTCTTCAGGATCTACTCATTCCATAGTGGAAGTGGGGTGGCATCTTGATGGATTTCAATGTGGGGTTACCATTGACGCCCTATCAGCATGATTTTATTTGGGTGATATTTGATTGCCTTATAATGGTGTCACACTCTTTGGCTATACATATCGATTATTCTACTGAGTAGTTTTCATGATTGTATATTGCCAAGATTTTTTAAATACAGGGGGTTCCATTATAAATAATTTCATAACGGGGCCCTACTCTTGTGGAACATTTTTTTACATAGTTTACAACATGCCATGGGGACTCAGCTTCACCTTAGCATACCTAACCATCCACAAATGGAGAAGGTGAATCAGGTTTTCAAGGATATGCTAAAACCATGTGTGATGGTGTTCAAGGAAAGTTGTAAGGAGCACTAACCATTGTTGGAGTTTGGGTAAACTAATAGCTATAAGAAGTCCATTTATAAGGCACCTTATGAGGCACTTTATGGGTGATCGTGTCGATTTTTAGTATGTTGGTTGGACCAGGATAAGGACAGACTTTAGGGATGGAATTCGTGTAAGAGATGACAGAGAAAATCAAGTTGATTAGAGAAAGGATTAAAACCACACAAGATAGACAAAATACTTATGAAAATATATATATAGGAATCCTAAGGAGTTTTAGGTGGGGTAACAAGTCCTACTTCATGTTTTCCTAATAAAGGGGTAATCCGCTTCAAGAATAAATGGGAAATTTGGTCTAAGTTACATTGCATTTTTTTATGATTGCAGAGAAGGTGGGGAAGATCGTATTGTTTAGAACTTTTGATTGCAAACAAGGTGGGTAAGGTCGTATTGTTTAGAACTTCCACGCCATCTTGACCGGGTAAATAACGTGTGTCCTATATCCCTACTTTGTTGATTTCTACATCCTATAGATTACTATTAACACATTGATTTGGGTGAGATTGAGTTAGATTTAGATGCTTCTTATAATGAACAGCCAGTGGGTATACTACATAGGAGAATTTGTTATGTTTCCTTGAAGGTTGCACTAATCCTTTGAATCCGATACCAATGGATATCATCCCCCCCCCCCCCCAGAACAATGTTCTCTTTCGGGCCTTTCAACCAATTGATATGACAATCGAGATCCGTTTTTGCTAAAACTCGAGCAGTTTCTTGAAAACTTGCTTCGGATATGAAACTTCGAGTATGAAGAGGTGCTCAATTCAGAGGTTACGGTCTAAGGAGATACCTTAGTACATGTGAATTGGAACCACCATAATGAGGAGATTCCACATGGGAATACAAGGATTTGATGAGACAACAATACCCAAAGTTGTTTGAAGGAAGGTATGTATTTTATTTTTGAATTCTGAGGATGTAATACGTTTTGTTAGAGGGGAATATTGCAATAACGCGTAAATTTAAGTGAGTTGTTTAAATTAATAAAGGATTCGATAAATAAAATGTGAAATGTATTTTCATGGACATGTTATAATTAATAAAAATTAATTTGGAATTTATTGAATTTTTATTAAACTAGTTTTTAAATTAGATATTATATGACATATTAGAGAGGGTGCATATTTTATTTTATTTTTTGAGAAATGCTAGTGCTACACTTTATATTTTTGAAATATTAAGCTTTCTTTTTAAACATACAAATTTAAAAAAATAATAGAAATGAATACTAGTTGTTTGGTTATTAGTGTCCTTAATTTTACCTTAATTGTGAGATTGAGAGAGACAAAGTGAGGGAGATGAGGAGGTTGAGTTCTAAACAAATTTTTTATGTATTTATTGGTTATATTTTGATTAGTAATAATAAAAACAAAATCGAAAAGAATATTATCTATTTTATAATCAATATGGGAGTTAAGGCTCATTTAAAAGAGCATTTATGAGGGGATTTAAAAGGTTAAGTGGTAAGATGAAGTGAGGAAGAGTGGGAGACTCTCACCGTATTATTAAATGCTTTATGATCATTTTAAACCTACCTACTGATATATTAAAGTGTTTTAAGGTTAAGGGATTTTATGTACCTTTTATTGAGAAAATTCTACAAAATTGAGAATGAAAATGTGAGAAAATTAGACTACCTTGATAAATTTATAAAGCAAAGGATCAAGAATTCTAAAGGATATTAGATAAGAAGATGAAATAATGAGGAATATGGATAAGATAATTTTAATGATTTCATGGGCTAGAAATAAAGAAGAAGAAGAAGAAGAAGAAGAAGAAGAAGAAGAAGAAGAAGAAGAAGAAGAAGAAGAAGAAGAAGAAGAAAGAAGAAGATTTTACACATAGTTCCAAGAAGGGCATCATCACCACATTATCATATATACATTTCAAGGCAAGATAAAAATACTTTGTCCTCTAATACCCATAAGTATTATATTCTACCAACATATAATTTTGTGTTTGAAAATTTTCATTAGGAACAAAGCAAGCATAATCATTCGCTAATCATTCTTTCAACTACGATATGTCATATGAAATATTAATACTCAAATTCATATAATTATACATGTTAATCCAATTCATGAAATTTCAATTACAAAAGTATTCAATTGAACCTAATTCTAGATTGGAATTTAAATGGTAAATACAATTTCATCATTAATTAGAAATTATATGAATTGAAATGTTATTACGATCTTCCCCCAAGAAGGGAATCATCACTATAACACCCCGCCTAATTAAATACTGGGTGGCCAGTCCCATACCAAATTAAAACAGAATATACCGTTGGCTCATTCTTAGCATCACCGTCGAAAACATTTACAACTCACCCAAAACTCAATTAAGCTGGTGTTAAAAACTTTCCACATTTACATTTCAACAAAACCATTTTTAGTTTAAGCATAACCAAACACATTTTATTCTACAACACTGATAACACAATAAATAACTCAAAAGAAATTTAAATGCAATTGGAATAAACATTCCCCAATAATATAAATCCTTTACAATAATCCCAACAATGTTAAATGTATTAAAAAGTTCCGAATACAATAATATTTGACCTTGATAGAAAAGATAACTGAATCCTTTGGGCGACATGCCCCAACTAAGAATACTGGGAATCAAAAGATGGAAGGCGTCTAGGCAAAACTCCATAAATCCATAGCCTGTCATAATCCGCTAACGTTGGCGTCCCTGTTTCTGGACACCTGATATAGAGATATAATAGAAGAGAAAATATGCAAGGAAACGGGTCAGAGTCCGAATGTGTAGATTATTTTTAAAACAGCAAGTATTTAACAAGTGCAATAAAGCATTTATTATGTACATGTTAGATCCAACTCTCACTTGCAATTCTCACCTCTCAACTAGAGTGCACACTTAACGTTTCCTATTAACCTCCTAGTTAATGGTTCCACTTTTCTAGTCTCCATATATAAATTCCATTCCCAAATCATAATCCCCGTATGTCCCATACCATACGTCACATTATTATTCATTTACATCTCTTCTTTATATGATTAGTTTCTCATTAACATGAATCATTACTCATTAATATGAATCGTTTATCATTATCATGAGTGAAGCTTTTCAATTCTATAAGCATAAACATTCATTAACTTAATTCCATTATCTTTCTCTATTCACCGTTATCTACAATTATCACCGTAGATAGATTTAACCACAATATATATATCCATTTAATCATTTAATCCATTATATATATATATATATATTCATATATAATACGGCACCCCGAGTCACAGCTGTGGTGCAATGCATTACTCTGATATCATGTCCCATCATCGCAGGTCGTCGAATAGGGGACTACAGGTTCGGTAAGATTCCACGAACCACAAACAACAACAAACAAATTGGAGGCGAACATAGTTCTCGTATCAATGGGTCACGCACATACCTACGTACCCACAGTCAGCGGACTTATCAACTCCCAGATAAGTCTTTCATAGACCTATGTTCTCGAGCGACAAATCAAAGATCCCATGGATTCATCAGGATATGACTGCCCTCACGCGCAAACCTCCCACCGATAGCAAGTAAGCCAGGTATGTCATACACATAAATCAATAATCAATCAAATAGGTATTATCATACCTATAATATAATATCAATAAGGTAATTATCACTACCCTAAGATATTTCCCATACGTAGCATTATATCCCTTTTAAATCCCACGTATTAACATATTATATCTTTACTTCATAATTTAATTATCCTCGCATCCTATAACATCTCTCCACTCCCGACGTCGTTAAGGTTCATGCGCGGAGCGTCTCGCAAAGCGAAATCCAAACAAGGAACCCCTCCAATACACTACTACTTAACTTTGTCGATCGAGGAGGTCCGACAACTACAACTATGCGATCGGGATAACCTCATTCCTCTTTCAACCCAAAAGTGTTCTAAACTCCCATCTCTATCCAGGAGTCATACCACTACGCTCTTATACTACACTCAGTCCTTGCGTAATCAATAATGAGTTTAAACTCAGTCCTTGATGTTCAAATTGTAACCCTAAGGCTACCCTCACTCAATACAAAAGATTCAAATAGGTTTTTCCTCAACATATATTCAGTAAGAATTCACTAATATTCTACTGGTCCATAACATCATTTCTCCCGAATTACTACGAGTTAAATTCTCCTTTTCATTAAGGTTAAAATCGATAGTTTCAAATCTCTTATAAACACATCTTCTCTCACTTTGGATTAAACCCTCTTGTAAACTTAAGGATACCCAGGTGTTATATTCAATCACCCCTACTGGTCCTATCTTAAATCCTCATACATCCCCATTTGGAAATTTAACAAATGAATCTAGCAACCGAAATTCCATTCAATATAATTTTCATCATTTAAATCACTCGAATCCAAATCAATTTAATTCAAATCTTATCAAGGGTTTACTGATATTTTCTAGGTCCATAATATTCAAATAATAATCACCAAAGATCCACAAAAGGTTTGGGATAAGAATCAACATTTAAAAAAAGAAACAACTTTACATAATCTGGGGAGGTCGATCGATCGAAGGCAGGGTTCGATCGATTGATCCCTCAGGTCCAAGCCTGGTTTTCTGCATTTTCTGCAACTACGGGTTTCACCATTTTTACTCATTTAAACCTTCATATTAACCTCCAAAATGAGTTATAATTATTTCTACATGATATATCAACATATATGAACGATTTTCAATACTCTAAACATCCTAGAATCTTCAAGGGATTGGATTAAAAGCATGTTTCTCTCCTTATTTCCAGAAAATCATCAACATATTAACTTCAAGAACACTACAATGGTATTTCAGATTTTTCTTCACCATATTCATGACTATTTCATGGATTAATATCATCCTAAAACATGAGTTAGATTCCTATATCATTTCAGTTTTCCAGAAATCCATTTAATACTCCATTATTTCTTCCAAACAATAATAATCTTCTCTTTTCATATTATTCTAACATGGACAATATACAAACTTAAATTTCCATTATCAAACACTTGCCTTTACTGTAGCTCTGATCCTTTGGTGTAATATATTTCAGTTGGGTTTCCCTTCTCCGGTCAAACTCCGGTGGTGGTTGGTGGTGGTGAACCTTGGTTCTTGTTCTTCTCCTTCCCAAGTGGCTTTTCCCTTCCCAAGAAATCTTACACTCTCTCTAGGAAGATGGCTTCTCTTATTTGTGAAGAGGAGATGAATAACCCCCATACACTTAATCTACCAATACTTATAATAGTGCCAAATCCGTAATCACTATTCATCCCCCCTAGAAAAATGACCAAAATGCCCTTTCGGGTTGTCTATTCATTTCCAAATGACCCGAGACTCAAAATTAACATCCAAATAGACTTTTCTGACTATTTCGAACCTTCCGGACGCAACGACGCAGTCGAAATGACTATTAGATCGATAGAAAATAAATTTCCTTTTTAATTTAATAAACTAGTCCCGACACGTCCCATACCGCGTCTGACTAAAAATATAAATTACCGAATTTATATCATACAGTCATATCAATGACATCACATTCATATATTACCTAAATACCTTTAAGTAATATTCAGAATCATCCATTTTAATATCCACCGTCCGGATAAAACCCGAATGAATTAATTAATAATAAAATCTAATTAATCCATTAATTTAAAATATAACCCATTTTAAAAGTCATTTAAAATTACAGGGTATTACATACTTCCCCCCTTATAACAGAATTTCGTCCCGAAATTCAGGAATATAAGTCATACTGGTAAGGTCAACTCCGAGTATAAATCTCACATCGCAAGAAATCCAAGATGTACCGCCCATACAGTACATTAACAAAGTCCCTATCGATGTTATACGCCAAGCCTCACCATATAGTTTCAACTGAATCAAATTTAAACTTTACCCAATCTTCCCTATACCATCCTCGTGACAAACGTTGGGAAAAATAAATGATCCGCTCGTAGTGAACAAATAAATCCTGAAGTCACAATTACTTACCTTATTCATAATTATGAAAAATACTACAATCCAATCATCCAGGGCGCCCATACACCCTCTCGTACCGCTTTCAATATTAAAAGTTTCGCAATGGTTATAAACTCGTTTCCCAAAGACCTAACTTATTTCGACTCCCAATGATTATTAGTTTCATGCGTGGGGTGTCTCGCAAGCGAAATCCAAACAAGGAACCACCCCGATACACTACTTCCTAAAGTAGTCGGTCATCGAAACTCCTAAGGTCCTTAGTCAATAATATATATAAAAAAAAAATTGGTTTTAAAAAAAATAATATCAGGTTTATCGATTTTAAAAACAAAAATTTGGTTTTTATCGATTTCAAATAGAGTCTACGCATCTACTCTCTTATAGAAGACAAGATGCAGACATACGCTTTCATATACCACAAGTCAATGCATGTCGATAGTCACATCACACTCGGACATGCTCTAGGTAAGTAATCCCATGATACAAATCAAACCCACGTGATAACATGTAATATAAAGGTGTCCCACACCCCTCAGTGAGTCTACGTAAATAACGATGCCATAGGCTGAGTTTAACAACCCTTTTGCCCACACAATATCAATCACTACAAAAATCAATACGCCTTATACTTCCTTAGATAGGAAACATACCCTCATTTGCGGGTGATGGTTGTTGAATCCCAATATTATAACTTTGCTCCGATGAGTCAAGAAAAATTTTATCCCAAATTTTCAGTTCTAGTTAATCACATTCCACTATATACCCAAGCCTTTCAATATATTGCCTTCATTAGGGAACATACACAATTCACGCATTTCAAGAACTTCTACTGATGACTCTCCTCAATTTTTCCATAATATGGGTGACCTCGACTACGGTCATCATACTCGAACATAAATCATAACCTCCTAAGTACGATCTCCGTTATTCGTCCAATGGCCTTCATCTGCCATACGTACTTAATGAAAGATTCCCCAATAAATGTTGTCGCATTTTATAGTTCCACCCATCAGTGAACATTAGGACTCTCCTCTCCTCAGTAGGTACTTCAGTTGGCACCAAATTAGTTAATCTCGTAAACTCTTCCTCATATTCCGCCACAGTTTTCTCTTCCTGTTTCAAATCAAGTAGCTTCCTCCTCATCTCTGTATGGATGGCGGAAGGAAAATACTTCCCATCAAACCGTATCCAAAAGTCTTGGATAGTGATTATGTCCCTCTAGTCCATAGTGGTCGTAGCTTCCCACCATTGCAAAGCTGCCCCTACAAGCTTGAATGTGGCTAGTATCTGACGTTGAACCTCAATGCATTCGATCATTCTCAAGTGCCGTTGGATATCTTTCTTCCATTGGCTAGCAGTCACAATATCTGATCCTCCCTGAAACTCAGGTGGGTGCGCTTTCTGAAAGGCATCCCTCGCTCGTTCCCATGCAGTAGGAAACACTTACCCTTGCGCAGGTGGTACAACCGGTGCCGGTGCGGGAGCCTGCTGAATAGCAGCTACAGCAGCATTGACTGCCAGAGCAACAATTGCATCAACTTCAACCGCAGTCATCGTACCTTTGTAGGCGTAAATAGAAAAGCAATAATCCTACTCATAGGGCTCTACATCAAAGAACGCTAAGCTAAAGACATAGTAAGCCGTACAGATCCTAAAGGACACTAGAACCTGATGCTCCGATACCACCTGTAACACCCCGCCTAATTAAATACCGGGTGGCCAGTCCCATACCAAATTAAAACAGAATATACAGTTGGCTCATTCTTAGCATCACTGTCGAAAACATTTACAACTCACCCAAAACTCAATTAAGCTGGTGTTAAAAACTTTCCACATTTACATTTCAACAAAACCATTTTTAGTTTATGCATAACCCAACACATTTTATTCTACAACACTGATAACACAATAAATAACTCAAAAGAAATTTAAATGCAATTGGAATAAACATTCCCCAATAATATAAATCCTTTACAATAATCCCAACAATGTTAAATGTATTAAAAAGTTCCGAATACAATAATATTTGACCTTGATAGAAAAGATAACTAAATCCTTTGGGCAACATGCCCTAACTAAGAATACTGTGAATCAAAAGATGGAAGGCGTCTAGGCAAAACTCCATAAATCCATAGCCTGTCATAATCCGCTAACGTTGGCGTCCCTGTTTCTGGACACCTGCTATAGAGATATAATAGAAGAGAAAATATGCAAGGAAACGGGTCAGAGCCCGAATGTGTAGATTATTTTTAAAACAGCAAGTATTTAACAAGTGTAATAAAGCATTTATTATGTACATGTTAGATCCAACTCTCACTTGCAATTCTCACCTCTCAACTAGAGTGCACACTTAACGTTTCCTATTAACCTCCTAGTTAATGGTTCCTCTTTTTTAGTCTCCATATATAAATTCCATTCCCAAATCATAATCCCCATATGTCCCATACCATACGTCACAATATTATTCATTTACATCTCTTCTTTATATGATTAGTTTCTCATTAACATGAATCATTACTCATTAATATGAATTGTTTATCATTATCATGAGTGAAGCTTTTCAATTCTATAAGCATAAACATTCAATAACTTAATTCCATTATCTTTCTCTATTCACCGTTATCTACAATTATCACCGTAGATAGATTTAACCACAATATATATATCCATTTAATCATTTAATCCATTATATATATATATATATATATATATATATATATAATACGGCACCCCGAGTCACAGCTGTGGTGCAATGCATTACTCTACTATCATGTCCCATCATCACAGGTCGCCGAATAGGGGACTACAGGTTCGGTAAGATTCCACGAACCACAAACAACAACAAACAAATTGGAGGCGAACATAGTTCTCATATCCATGGGTCACGCACATACCTACGTACCCACAGTCAGCGGACTTATCAACTCCCCGATAAGTCTTTCATAGACCTATGTTCTCGAGCGACAAATCAAAGATCCCATGGATTCATCAGGATATGACTGCCCTCACGCGCAAACCTCCCACCGATAGCAAGTAAGCTAGGTATGTCATACACATAAATCAATAATCAATCAAATAGGTATTATCATACCTATAATATAATATCAATAAGGTAATTATCACTACCCTAAGATATTTCCCATACGTAGCATTATATCCCTTTTAAATCCCACGTATTAACATATTATATCTTTACTTCATAATTTAATTATCCTCGCATCCTATAACATCTCTCCACTCCCGATGTCGTTAAGGTTCATGCGCGGAGTGTCTCGCAAAGCGAAATCCAAACAAGGAACCCCTCCAATACACTACTACTTAACTTTGTCGATCGAGAAGGTCCGACAACTACAACTATGCGATCGGGATAACCTCATTCCTCTTTCAACCCAAAAGTGTTCTAAACTCCCATCTCTATCCAGGAGTCATACCACTACGCTCTTGTACTACACTCAGTCCTTGCGTAATCAATAATGAGTTTAAACTCAGTCCTTGATGTTCAAATTGTAACCCTAAGGCTACCCTCACTCAATACAAAAGATTCAAATAGGTTTTTCCTCAACATATATTCAGTAAGAATTCACTAATATCCTACTGGTCCATAACATCATTTCTCCCGAATTACTATGAGTTAAATTCTCCTTTTCATTAAGGTTAAAATCGATAGTTTCAAATCTCTTATAAACACATCTTCTTTCACTTTGGATTAAACCCTCTTGTAAACTTAAGGATACCCAGGTGTTATATTCAATCACCCCTACTGGTCCTATCTTAAATCCTCATACATCCCCATTTGGAAATTTAACAAATGAATCTAGCAACCGAAATTCCATTCAATATAATTTTCATCATTTAAATCACTCGAATCCAAATCAATTTAATTCGAATCTTATCAAAGGTTTACAGATATTTTCTAGGTCCATAATATCCAAATAATAATCACCAAAGATCCACAAAAGGTTTGGGATAAGAATCAACATTTAAAAAAAAGAAACAACTTTACATAATCTGGGGAGGTCGATCGATCGAAGGCAGGGTTCGATCGATCGATCCCTCAAGTCCAAGCCTGGTTTTCTGCATTTTCTGCAACTACGGGTTTCACTATTTTTACTCATTTAAACCTTCATATTAACCTCCAAAATGAGTTATAATTATTTCTACATGATATATCAACATATGTGAACGATTTCCAATATCTAAACATCCTAGAATCTTCAAGGGATTGGATTAAAAGCATGTTTCTCTCCTTATTTCCAGAAAATCATCAACATATTAACTTCAAGAACACTACAATGGTATTTCAGATTTTTCTTCACCATATTCATGACTATTTCATGGATTAATATCATCCTAAAACATGAGTTAGATTCCTATATCATTTCATTTTTCCAGAAGTCCATTTAATACTCCATTATTTCTTCCAAACAATAATAATCTTCTCTTTTCATATTATTCTAACATGGACAATATACAAACTTAAATTGCCATTATCAAACACTTGCCTTTACTATAGCTCTGATCCTTTGGTGTAGTATATTTCAGTTGGTTGTCCCTTCTCCGGTCAAACTCCTGTGGTGGTTGGTGGTGGTGAACCTTGGTTCTTGTTCTTCTCCTTCCCAAGTGGCTTTTCCCTTCCCAAAAACTCTTACACTCTCTCTAGGAAGATGGCTGATCTTATTTGTGAAGAGGAGATGAATAACCCCCATACACTTAATCTACCAATACTTATAATAGTGCCAAATCCGTAATCACTATTCATCCCCCCTAGAAAAATGACCAAAATGCCCTTTCGGGTTGTCTATTCATTTCCAAATGACCCGAGACTCAAAATTAAAATCCAAATAGACTTTTCTGACTATTTCGAACCTTCCGGACGCAACGACGCAGTCGAAATGACTATTAGATCGATAGAAAATAAATTTCCTTTTTAATTTAATAAACTAGTCCTGACACGTCCCATACCGCGTCTGACTAAAAATATAAATTACCGAATTTATATCATACAGTCATATCAATGACATCACATTCATATATTACCTAAATACCTTTAAGTAATATTCAGAATCATCCATTTTAATATCCACCATCCGGATAAAACCCGAATGAATTAATTAATAATAAAATCTAATTAATCCATTAATTTAAAATATAACCCATTTTAAAAGTCATTTAAAATTACGGGGTATTACAATCACCACATTATCATATATACATTTCAAGGCAAGATAAAACTACTTTGTCCTCTAATACCCATAAGTATTATATTCTACCAACATATAATTTTGTGTTTTAAAATTTTGATTAGGAACAAAGCAGGCATAATCATTCGCTAATCATTTTTTCAACTACGAAATGTCATATGAAATATTAATACTCAAATTCATATAATTATACATGTTAATCCAATTCGTGAAATTTCAATTACAGAAGTATTCAGTTGAACCTAATTCTAGATTGGAATTTAAATGGTAAATATGGTTTCATCATTAATTAGAAATTATATGAATTGAAATACTATTATGATCTTCCCTCTAGAAGTTGAACCGGAAATAAACCCATTTTTCTTGAATTATTAAATTTTGAATGATATGACAAATATATCACCCTATCGTGGAACAAATGCAATGGGCAAGTGTAGAAAACTTGTTGCTTCACCCTAAAACTTACAGGCTGTGGCCTCATTCGTATCTGCCTCACTGCCAACTGCCGCAACTTCGCATACACAGGATGCGTCCCCTTGCATATTACAGGGTGCGGCCCCAGTTTATTCACTTAACCAGTCACAACCGCTTTTGTTTCATCCACACCAGCAGTATAGCATCTACACCTATAAATAGAGGTTCACACCCCGAGACAAGGTTTTTTTTTACATTCATGATCCGGGTTCATTTCTAGTGCCAATACATTGATCAGAGATCACGACGCTCTCCACACCCCCTCGGTAAAACTTGGGGGCTACTCATCGGCATCACAGTCATCTCACCAGCACTCCCAGAATCATCATAGACATGTATTCTCTTCTCTCGCCTACATTATAAGCCTATTATGGAATTGTATACATGTACTACAATGCATATAATGGTAATGAGGCAAAAAAGTGGACGTAGGCTCATTTTAATCGTCAAACCACTATATATCTTGTCTTTTATCTCTCTTTACTTTCTTTATCTACTCATTACACATCTTCCACTCGACTTGTGGGTATGAGAACGACAAGTGGACGATTTTTGTATCATCAATCTGGCGTCGTCTGTGGGAACGAGGTATTTCAATCTTGTTTCTCAATATTTTGGGTTCTTAAACACCTTATCTTATTCATGGGGATCCTTTGGATCATTATCTCATGGGTGGATTTCGGTTATCAAACTCGTATTTTATATACACACCCTCAAATGGATATCGCATATATTCATATCTGTTTACGGGTCTCTCTTTTTATGACCTTAGATCTATTTTTACATACCCCGATGATGTTACCCCACCAAGATAATGTTGATAAGTGTAAAAGGCAATAGCCTCGCAAAGGTGGGTAGCTAGGGATGAGATCCATTTGCTCGTTTGTTATTTTCTTAGCCTATGATCTAGAGATTCCTTCCATGATTGTGCCATTATTGTGCACCAAGAGGTTGTTCTGCGCTGGATGGACCCTAGTAGGCATGTTCTCCATGTATTTAGAGTGAAAAACTCAAGTGTTTGGGTTCTAATTATGGGATTGCTCTGATTTTCCCAAGAAAGGATGCGGCCTGGTAGTTTAACTGCCTTTTTTGTCACAGCCCTACTAGTGCAGTTGGTTTACAGCAACTTCAAATCATCGAGAAGTGGTCACAAGTTCAACCTTGGTGAATTCCACTACAAAGGCAGCGGTAGCGCACATATGCCTTACTAGTCGCGGCCTCAACAGTAAAATCATGCAGCAATTCAAACGCTGCATCCCAACTTTATACTTGGTTTATCCTACATTTATTAATTACTCACTTCTACTAGTTTTGTCTCAGATTGTATATTTTTCAAAGACTAACAAAATAGAAAATGGAAGGAGAATCCAGCCAGAGCACAGAAGTCAAGGACGAGATTGTGCATTTGTACAATAACCTCAATCATCTCTATGACATCCACGCTTCACTCCAAACTCAGGTAAACTATTTGACATAGAGCGTTCTCATGCTAGAGGTCACAACCTCCCCAGATATGGGTGCGGCACCCAGGTTTACTGCTGTAACAATCACTGTCGCGATCCCTGAAGCTCCATCCACAGAAGAAGCATACAAGAACCAGAAAAGGAAAGTGGAGAAGGAAGAAAGGGTCTTTGAGTACTACACCCCATTGGGCTTCCAGATTGAGGACATCTTCGAATTCATCAAGGAAGATAAACTGCTAAAATGGCTAGAGAAGCTGAGGGCTCCACCCCACAAGAGGAACAAAACCAAATGGTGGAAATTTCACCAGGTCCACGGCCATGACACTGGGCAATGATATGGCTTGAAAGATGAGATTGAAAGTCTTATAAGATAGGAAATGGTGCAGCGCTTTCTCAAGGATGCCTAAGGGATGCAGTCTAGTCTGACAGGCCGCATCCCCCTTTTTTAGGCCCATGATTATGTTTCCTATGTTTCTGTCATTAGTGAAAACTCTTTTGAATAGTTCCATGCTAACTTTGTATTGTCCTAACAAAGTCATGAATATATGAATAGATATATGAAATTAAGTTCACTTTATAGTACCATATTTTGATTTCTCGATTCCATTAAATGTGATCTTATAAAAGACTTTTTGTCTTGAACAGATTTCGAATGGATACATCGTATTATATCGAGAACGATTATATTGAATGGGCTCAAAATGCCTCCCATGACACCAAGGTTTATAAGGGCATATGATAATTATAAAGGGCGAAAGCAACTATTGGGAGCAGCTCTCAAAATTGGCTTACAACGCTACTCATAGCGCAAGAACATATTCTTATATTCACAAGGCCAACTATCTCTCGGTATACTTCTGTCAGCATCATTAGCCACGGGGTGACCAATGCCCGTTACATTAGCCACGAGGGTGACCAATGCCCGTACACTAGCCACGGGGGCTTACAATGCCCGTTACTTTAGCCATGAGGGAGACCAAGGCCCATTACATTAGCTTGGGGAAGCTTTATAATACCTAGCTTTGAAAGGCTTTATATATATCCAAACATAGCTTGGGGAAGCTTCATAATACCTATCCCGGAGGGGCTGATAATAACCCAATCGACTAAAGGAATTTATAGAGCCCAACTAAAGTGACTAAAGGAAATCCATGAAAGGCGGTTAAATCGATTAAAAGATGTTGTGACACCGACATCATGAAGCATGCCAAAGCTACAGAAGGATGGCCTCAGCCTAGCATGCTGTCATCAATTTCTTGGCAAGGGCTTGAGAGGAGCCACAGTCATATTAATATGGTTGTGGACATAAAAGATTCCATTCATTCATTTATAGGGGATGCATCAAAGAAGCTACATTATTAAATTGGTAAAAGACCGCGACTGTGTTGCAAAACAGTCGTATCCACTCAACTACAATATCTAGACTTGGAAAAATGGTGGAAAAACTGATTATTATTAAACCATAGCACCAAAGCTATTTCTCATTGGCACCGCGGCTTAGGGGATTATATCCATATATTGAGTTAAAAAATTAAAGCCTTCAAAGGCAAAATACAAGTTGTGAAAAGTCTGAGGCAAAGCACAACAGGCCGCAGCCTTTTTGGAGAAACCATTTATATAATGTTGTCGCGACCTTATGCGCATTGCAGTTACTGAAGAAGTTTTGCAAGCTCATTCAATTAAGCAATCAAATATTAAATGAGACAATAAAGGAGAAAGTAAAGAAGCAGTTAAGTCTAACAGGTAGATCAAAGGCTACTACCGAGGCAAAGGATTAAAATGTCATGTTATATAGACAAGAGGCCGCAGCCTTGATAATGAAGTTCACAATGTTTAAAGGGCCACAGCCTTATATATATATCAGAACAAAAAATCACAAGTTCAAAGAGGGGACGCATTGTCCAAGAATTATAAGTAGTTAGAAGACTAAGAGGCCGCATTATCTTCCTCGTTTTACTCTTCATCATCGACAGAAGTCTCAGTCTCAGCTATCGCGAGCTCTGCCTCAGCCCTTAGTCTGGCTCTCTCTTCAACTACAGCCTTCATCTCAGCCACACATTGCAAATGTTCAGCATCACCGAGGCCCCAGGCAAGAACTATTTCTGTAGATTCAGGAAAAATTTTAACAACTCTGTGCCTAAGCTCTTGGAATCCAGAGAGGTAGGCTTTATTGTTGATAATAAAGAAATCCTTGGAGCCTTTGAATGAATCCATGGCATTTTTAATGGCCAATTGAAGTACCTCATCATGGTCTTCATCCTTTTTCTTAATGGCCGCGGTATGGAGCTTAATATTATTTGTTGTCTGGCTCTCTATTTCATCGAACTTCTTCTAGAGGAGTTCATGTTTTCAATTTGATGAGGTTGCGAACTGGGCAACTTTAATATCTTCAGCTTCAGCAATTTTCAAAGAGTCTACAGCCTATTTGAAGCTATCCACAACCTCCTTTTTAGCTTCTTCAATGGCCGGAACCTTTTTGTTCGCATCCATCTTATACGCCTCAAGTGCCACGGTAGAGGACTACTTTTAACCTTGAAAGGAAGCATCCCTAGCATTCTCCAGGTTAGTGGAGTGTACTCTCTTTGCGGCCTCTTTCAACTTATATAGGGCTTCGTACTTCTGCTTCTAGGACATCACAATGCCCGCGGCCTGCAAAGAGAATTAATGTTATACGAAAAATATAAAGTGTAAAAATGATGCTGAAAAGGTAAACTTGCACTTACCCTCAACAGGTTGTGGAGGGCGTAATCCTCTAAGTCATCATGGTTTTCATCCACGAGATGATCAAGGTCCACGTAAATGGAACCCTCTCCATTCTACGAGCAGACCTCGAAGACACAAGGTTGGGCTGTCTAAGCTGTGGCTGCGGACGGTCATCAAGGCCAACACTAGCACGGCATTGAGGATGTGCCAGGTTGGCATTGATTGCCACTATTATTGGAGGACATGAATTTGAAGTATTGATTGGAAAGGTTTCGCTGCCTTCAAGATGTTCAGAAGTTGGCATTAACCTTATCGCGGCCAAGTTGGCACTAATATTATCATCAAATGTACCTTCAGGCCTTTCTTCAGTAGCAGGATCTTCAGCCTGAGTTGAGGATACAAAAGGATCAACTTGATCACCAGTAGGGACTGGATGTTTGGACTTTCCCCTCTTTCTCTTTCTCTATTTAGCAACATTATTGAGGACGGCTTCATCCTCATCCATCTCCGCAAGTTGAGCTGCTAACAGCTCTCTATCAATCTCCTTACCTGAAGAAAAAATAAAGCAAGATTAAAATCAAAGTTAAGAGTAGTTGCCGCGGAGTTAAAAATCAAAAGAGAAAAAGTAATACCTTCCGCGCCCATTACTTTAGGCAGAGATTTGTTGGTAAAGTAGCATGCTTCAAAGATGGACGTTGAAGTCACCAAGGTGCTGAACTGTTTATCCTTAGCACTTACTGTCGTGACCCTCTTTATCTTACTCTCTTGCCGGTCACTAAGGGGAAAGTTGTTAAGAGCTGCATAGAAAGTTCAATATCAGTAAAAAAATTAAAGGGAAGAATGAAACTTTAAACAGTAGGACATGGACACAATTGAAAGGGCTGCAGCTTTATTTACCTATATTTGAGTGGTGTCCCCACTACCGCAGAATCCTAAAGGACCTCTCCCTCTCTATCTCATTTGGGTGGATTTCCCACCCTTCTCCAGAAATATAGAAATAGTCGCCCTTCCAATTATTCACACTGGCGGGACTACCACTATAGAGGGTTTCGTTATTGCTGTGGATGGTAAAGTAATAGTACCATGTAAACTTTACAGAATTTTCCTTAGGTTTATAAAAATGGAAAAATTTCGCGGGAGTTATGTCCCTATTAAACTTATTCTTCCACAGCACCACTGAGGCAAAAACTGCCCTCCAACCATTGGGATCTAGTTGGGTTGGGTCTAACTTTATGGTCTGGAAAATTCTTCTGATGGGGACTGGAACTGGAAGCCGTAGCCCATAAAGAAATACGTGCAGGGGGAAGAAGACCCCATCATAAGCAAGTGTCGTGCAGGGCCTTTGTTCCGCGGTAGGTGCTAAGCAAATCAAATCCTCCGGAAATTTAGGTGCCTCAGTAACTTGGTCAGCCCACTCCTGAGTCATAATGCTGCAGATGCTCAAGGACTATCATAATGCTGCAGATGCTCATGGCCGTAGGAGGTCTCCCAGCTCTTTTAGAGGGGCCAGAAGGCGCGTCCTTACCATCAGATGGTCTAGTATCCGCGGCATCAATATCTACTGGGTTGTTACTAGAGTTGGCCTCCTCTTCAATTTTTGTGGAATTAGTACCTTCCCTACAAGAGGAGTCCATGGAGTTAGTTTCTTTCCTATAAGTTGTTTTCGCAGAGTCAGAATCCAAATCTAGAAATACACAATTTAGGCAGTCTTTGAGCTTGCAAGTCCTATTGTCTTTAAAGGATGCATAGAAGAAATTTTTGGGGGAGAGACTCCAAAGTGTTTGTTCCAAAAGTCTCTGAGAAATTCGTTAGGATCAAAACTCATATGACTGCAGCATGACCTGAAAAGCAGAAAGAGTTCGAAGTTAGGTGTCGCAGCTAATATGGCCATACAAGCCTCTTAGAGGTCACGGCAGGAACAAAATCTAAGGTAGAAATATTAGCAAATTTGGCTAACCACACCAAGTTTTTGTCCTAGAAGTTAACTTCTGTCGTGGCATATTATTTTAGGGAACGATATGTCAGTTATATTCTTACATGCCGTAGTCATTAAACTATTGGCAAAATACTGTGGACACTAACCTAAGAACCTTAAAAGGAAGGGAATATTTATCATACAAGTATCAAAACATGTTGCAGCTAGACATGTACATGCCGCAGCCAATTTCTTAAACAGGCCAATATTTGAGGGCTGTAGATGTTAACCTAAGACCCCAAATTGAAAGTGGTTTTATTATGCCGCAGCCAGGTATTCCCCATGTTGCGGCCATATACTCAAATAGGTTATCTATTTTAGCTTGAAGATTGAAGCCCTAGAATGCGAAAGGTTTGTTCAAGAACATCAAGAGCAGTGGTATGTTTCCAATGCTCATACCACTCTAAAAGTAGCAAATACAATCCAACACGAGTACATTTTGCAGGCTTGTTTCATATTCTGTAACCACATTCATTTCGAGTCAATAATGGAAGATTAAGAGACTAATCTAAGTCATCAAACTTCATTTATTGGTTTAACATGGATGCTAGCAGCTTATTTTATCGATTAAAGATTGATTCAAGTGCAAAATCATATTAGGAAATAATCCAAGCAGTCACAAGAACTCAAAAGGGTACAATCCTTTATGGAATTAACATACATGGTATGAATTAACAGTTCATTATACCAGTTATTTCACAAGTTATGAGTTTAAATCCACTTACAATCAGAAATCAAGAAGAAGAGTTGGAAGGATTGATTAATAAAGCAATTTAGGCAGTTTTTGGTCTAAAAATTACTTGGAAAAGGGTGAAAACTTGTTGCCCAGCCTTCTGCCACCACAATGCGCAGCCTGAGAACCACCATGCGCAGCCTTGAAAGGTCACCACAAAAATCAAGAGAAGGAATGAGTTTTTTACATTCATGATTCGGGTTCATTTCTAGTTCCAATACATATATCAGAGATCACGACGCTCTCCACACCCCCGTGGTACAGCTTGGGGGCTACTAACCGGCATCACGGTCATCTCACTAGCACTCTTGGAATCATCATAGACATGTATTCTCTTCTCTCATCTATATTATACGCCTATTATGGCATTGTAAACATGTACTGCAACGCGTATAATGAAAATGAGGCGCCAAAGTGGATGTAGGCTCATTTTAATAAAAGAACCACTCTATATATTGTCTTTTATCTCTCTTTACTTGCTCTATCTACTCATTACACATCTTACACTCGACTTGCTGGTATGAGAACGGCAAGTGTACAATTTCTCATATCATCTTTGAACACTAGTATATTAATTCATCTTAAACTTTAATTTGGATTTCAATGTAAATCATTGTTAGTAAGTTTTGAAAATTATATAAATTGCATAAGAATCCCTCTCTTATTTGGAAATTTATTGGAGATGCTAATTCACAACTTCTCCCTAAATTATACTTTTAAAGGATTGAACTCTCATATGTACTTGTATAATTCTAAATAGTATACTTTAAGAAATTATGTAGTTTTAATTTACTAAAAACATCTATCCTATTTGTGTTACATTATTACTTTGGATTTGAGTACTATGACTTCTCATATGTTAGGCATTCTCCCCATGAAACTAGCACACGAAATGCCAAAATTACAAAGTTGGACATTTAGGCTTAGTTTTAGGTTACGATTACACTTGATGTTGACCTTAAACATAATGGGAATATATAAGAATAAAAAGACATAAATAAATATCTAGGCAAAGCAGTTAATTTATTTAATAGTAGTTATATATCCTTTAGGGTAATATGATAAAATGGGTTGGGTATGGATATTTATGTTATTGGCATAGCTCGAATTAGAGTGAGAGTTATGCTATGTTTGGTTTTATTTATGTCGATGGGCGATGGAGATGTTGGTTAGTTGTATTATGGAGGTGGGAAAAATAGACCAGTTATTTATATTATGGATGCAGGTGAGGAAGATGTCTATTTTTTATAGTATGGAGGCAGATGAGGGAGATACCGGTTTAATTTATTCCAAGTTATCTAAACAATGTTGGACTTGCACTAGTGATCTCGATAGTTAGTGAGATCTAGTTGTGGGTGTATTATCCAAACCAACTAAAAATTAGTGGATTTACGTTCTAGAGACCCTATATTTATGGGGGTAGTAACGGGTTATTTGGGGTACTAGTATCATCGTAGTTAGTGGAGGATCGTCCCAGCTTTTATATTGTGATGAAATTATGATACGTAATTTTGGGTAGATTCTTGTTTAACTTATGGCGATATCATTGTGGGTATTGGGTATACTAGTCATATATTCATTAATGGGAACTAGTATGATTTTGTATCAGTTCATAAAATACACAGTATGAAAGATGAACACTGGTAAGGGTGGGGTAAAACAATTAAACAAATAGCTTTGTATTTGTTATTTATATGCATGATTTTTGGTTTTTATAACTTTTTTTGTGTAGATTTTATCTTATTTCACTTGGCCTGAACCGTTACATTGTTCTAAGTGCTCCATTTTGATAGACTTACCTTTCTCTCTCGTGCACCCAATCATTTGTCCCTGTCATCACCAATATTTCATAAATGTATGTGTTGGACCCTACTTTTATTTTTCTTACTGTCTTTAGTGACTTTAGGTTCACAGTTATCTCTCTAGTCCTTGTACTCAGATTTTGGATTATGTTATGAGATGGTGGAGATAGTAGTTAGCATGAATTTACTTTGGGGTCATTGTTAGAACTTATGAGTATTTATTTAGTTAGAGGTGATGATTGACTCCTTTTCCTTACGTATGATTATTGAGGTTATTCATGTTGCACTCAATTAGGATTATCATTATTCAATATTTCCTTTTCATGCTAAGGATGATATTTAATTATTTCAAAAACCTTTATAGATTTAATTATTGGACTTGATCAACCTAATTATTGAAATGTATCGGGTGTCACTATGTAGGATGCAAGAAATTCATCACCAAAAGTATGCAAAAGACCCAAATATGTCAATTTAATATCACACACCTACAAAATGATCTGATCGTAAATGAATAAAGTAGTAGCTATGAAGAGGACCTGTACAAGAAAAATCCTAGGTATACTAAGAAAACTACTAAGCTAGGTAGCGAGAGGTGGTGCCTTCCAGGATCTTTAGGAGGAATAAAGACCACTTCCTTTTTCTCAACTTTCCTTTGAGGTAAGTTTACCTCAACTTTTGTCCTCAGGGCATTTATGGCCTTACCTCTAACAACATTAGGTATCCATATCTCTTTGTTAAAAGTAATTGTGTTTTTAAGAATGTGAATGTTAGTCTTGGGTTTAGAAATATGTATCCTAACCTATATCCTTTCATTCACAACCATGTCAACCTTTTTCATTAACTTTTTTATTTCTCAAGGAAGCTCAACAATAGGATTTATCCTCGCATCCTTTCTTATATCTTTAAAGAACCTAACTTTTCTATCAACAATCACCTATAATTTTGGTTTAAATCTCCATATATATTAAAATGAGAATAATAAGACGCATCTCTCCTAAACTTAGGTTACTTGATCATGGTTCAACACGATGTTTTCAAGAACACTTGATATTTTAACCAAGTCTATTTTAAAATCTTTGGCATGTTTGAAGCTCAATATTAAGCCTTTTAAAATTAACCTTTAAATATTATTTTTGAACCCCAACTTCATTTTTCTCTTTAATAAGAATCTCATTTTTATTTTTCAAAGACTCGACTTCTTTTATTTTTTAGGAATATGGGCACAGCCCCCCTAAATTTTATTTAACATTAAAGGTTGGAAGAATGACCCTTCCTAGGTTTCAATTTCATGAAAGAAACAATCAGCTTTTTGTTTAATTTCTACATTCTCCAATTGAACAATTTCAACCCTTTAATGTTTTTCATTTTGCTAAAATTTAATGGATTTCATTTGTTCAAAAGTTTGATGTTTTCCCTTTTTAAATTTAAGAGACTCTTAAAAAATCTCACCAAAGGCATCGTGTATGTTTTAAACCTCATCATCACTCTCATGGAGTGATCTAGCATAAGATGTGGAGATCCTACACGCCAACAATATGAATAATCGCTAAGAGGCCTATTACTAGAGTCTTTGATCCTATTCTTTTTCCCAACATCTTAAAAATGCATACTTTTAAGACGAATGTTTTCTTCTTCTTCCAATCATACCATGAAAGCATCTCACTCCATGTTATAAACATTTTCTTTGTTAAAAAAATTATCTATTTCATTTTGAAATATGAATCATATTTTAGAGAATTGTCTGTATTTATTCATTTGAATATGTTGTTTTATATGTGTCGGTCAATTATACACAGTAGGAATTCTAGTGAGTTGGGTTTGACTTGATCATAAGAGATCAAAAGTTTGTTTCTAGTACTATTTAACAATTCATAACCTAGAATGGGATAATAAAGCCTTTTGGAATGGTTGTGACATACTCCTAGTGGTTCACCTCAAACCACGGTGACCGGTCTGATGGTTCTTGAACCTGTACAATAGTTCAAAAGAGGATTGTGATCAGTACATATAGGAATGTATTGAATAGAGCCACTCGTGAGATTTAAATTTAAGAGATGTCTTGATTAAACTTAGGTAATATCACACTATTTGGAAAGGGTGCATATATTCTTAATCTAAACAACTATATGGATTTCAACGCTTATATAACTGTCGCTTTGACTGACATGGGAAATGATCAATTCAATTGAATCTTAATCTTCGCAGTTAACTGATAGTTATGTGAGTAGGTTTGAGATAATGATTTTGGAGGAATTCGCATCCGACGTTACCTTGAATTGAAATGCCCCTTGATAGACTAGTAAATTTGTTTCCATTAGTTTACCCTATTCATTGGATTATTTAATAATCCGATGGAGTAGAAAAATAAGTTAAGTTTGAGAATTAAGGAATTGACTAGATGTTGGTTGAAGTCAAATTAGGAAAATTAATTTTACCAAGAGGGTATCGGAAGCTTAACGTATGGAATAACATTATGTATAGTTATCGAATTTAAAAAAATAAGATCCCATTATATCAAATTGATTTTTGAGATAATTAAATTGAAGTGCAGTCATAATTATTTAGTGGTAGTAATTATGGTTGAATAATGAAATTGAATATATTACGAGATTGTAATTTTGGATTTACAAGTATTTATTCGGGATACAATTTAAATATAGGTCTTGGGTCAATAATATAATCCATGTACCCGAGTAGTTAGGCCTAGATTCTTAAAAAATTCATTTTGGCCCAAAACAACCACTTAAAATAGTATATATTGGTTTAAGTTAGGGTTTTAAGTGGCATGATTCATGATTGAGGTTTGAGAGTGAGGAGAGAAAATACTATTCATAGTTTTTTGAATAGGCAGGAGAGATAGTACCATATCTCGCTTAAAATCAAGAGATTTTTCTTTAAAGATGTCAACACACATACCTAGATTTGGGAGGATCATATATTGTAAGATCCCAGAGTTTTGGAGAGATATAAAAACCAGGTCTGCAAAGGTATTATATTTTTAATAAAAGGTTTGGTATGCAAACTAAGTTTTGTAATTTTTTATATCTATTTCATAACCATTCAAAGGTTCATGGAAATAATTTTTTTTCTTCAAAGCGTATTGATCCCCAATAATTGGTATCAGAGCTCATGTTGTAGAGTGATCGTGTTATCAAAAGAATCCATGTTATTCATAATCAAACCCTAGGTTTCTTGTTAGAAATATGTGCATGGATATGTGTATTTGTGTACTAACATGGTCTTGTAGGATGTGAATATGTATATTCTTTATGTAATGGTCACATGAATGTATTTTGTGCGAATGGATCCTATGGTTGTTTATCTCCAAGTATTTTCTTCTCTAGATTCGATTTGGTTGTAATAATTAGGGTTTTATAATTATTTCATTTTATCGATGTATTGGAGGAGAATGTAAGGGTACGTAACTTGTTATTTTATATTCTGCGTTACGATTGAATTTGGTGGATTTCATGGATTTTTACAAAGTTTGGAGGTCACACATGGAGGTTACAAATGTTTGTAGAAAGTTCTTAGATGGATACTTTCAAGAAAACAATAAATAAAGAAGAAGGATAAAGCGGCGCTTGGAAAAAGGCTCAACCGTTATAGCGCCTACCGCAGATCGCTATAGCGGGGTCATAATCGCTATCTTGGGTAAAGGTAGGCGGCAAGGGGCTTAGAGAGTCTATTTTTTGGATTCTTAGTGTTTTTATTCTTCCATAACTCTTTCTCAATGGTTTTCTTTTATAGACAGGATTCTAATTCAGGAGTCCGAATTCTACAAGGAGACCACTCAAGGAGGATTTTTTTGCCATGATGTAGAGGGGAAATTTTATCCTTTTATTTCATTCTAAAATTTATTTATTTAATTTATTTTCTCTTTACTAGTTTATGTTGCATGATTTCATGTTCTAAAGAATGGGATAATCAGGGACACCCGATTTTTTAGACAACGTGATTTAATTTTATTAAGAACTATCTAAATCACTGATTTTTTTTTAATATTCCTGTTAATTTATTCTTTTCTAAATTGAATTTAGTCAGGTAATTAAATTTTAAGGTGTGAATTATATTGAGATCTCCTATTTTATTTAAAAACGTTTTATTTTTAGCAAATTAAAATGTGAGATGAGGAAATTTAATTTATTTAAGAAAATTGGAAAATTACAAAGGATTTAATTTCGACTTTTAGAATTGAATAAATTATTTTCCATAAACCCTCAAGTTTTAAATTAATAAGTGGGAGAGGTGTTTCAACATAAATCCCATGGTCTCCATTCTTGTTTTATGAATGTGATGCGATTAATATCCCGCATCTTCTTATTTTCCCCCAATGGATGGAATTAATGAGGACATTCGGTATTCTTAAAACTCTTGACTGATAATTCCTAGAATTTCTATGTCAATGAGTTCGATCCCCCCCCCCCCCCAACGGGGAAGTCCTTCATGGGAGGTTTCTAATTCAAGGAATGAACTGATGGTGTATAGTTAGACAAAATTAATGATATCCTCCCCAGCGAAGTCACTGTCATTAATCGAGGTACCAAAGGGCAATGACTATTCAAATATATAGGACAAAAGTTTCTGAACTGTCGAGAGTAGATAATTAAAAGATGAAATTATGTCTAGTTCAAGGTCGGGTGATTTAATCTTCCAAAAAGAAATTTCACTCCATAAGGTAACTAGGATGTTCAAATGGATTTTACTTTTAAACGGAGGTAAGGGATGCCACTTTAAAATTAAAACCAAGTTAATTTTCACATGTGTATTTTGAAATTAATTCCATTTTTAAAATTTATGGTTCTCACATTTCAAAATGGGATATTCATTCAACCCACTCTCTTCAATCTTAAAGGACAATAAACTTATTGGCATGAACTATATAGAGTGGAAAAGAAACATAGATAGTGTCCTTGTTGCTAAGGACTATAAGATTGTTGTAACTGGAGCCTGCCTTACCAAGGCTAAGGAATGGTTACCCAAAAGGGTTGTACAATCCTATCAGAAGTGGAAAAAGACTGATCAGATGGATCGTTGCTACATTTTTCCCTCTATAACCAATGTATTGCAACATCGACATCAACATATTTTAAGCGCTTATTACATAACTCTGAACCTTAAGGACATGTTTGAGCATCAAAATCATGCCGTAAGGATAGATGATATGCCAAGGTTGGTAAATACTAAGTTTCTAAAAGGTACTCACATTCACAAGAATGTTCTTAAGATGATGTCCATCTTGTTATATGTAGAGGTGCTTGGATCTGAGATCGATAGGGAAACCCAGGTTGATTTCTTTCTCTAATCACGGCTCAAGTCCTTTAAATAGTTTTTCCTGCACTATTCTATGAATAAGTTTGATTACTATTTAGAACAACTTCTTAAAGAACTCCAAGAGAAAGAGAATATCAACAAACATAAGAGTGGGATTCAGGTTTCTGAGAAAGGCTCGTATTATTCTAGTCTAAAGAAGAAGAAGAAGAAGAAGAAGAAGAAGAAGAAGAAGAAGAAGAAGAAGAAGAAGAAGAAGAAGAAGAAGAGGGTAAAATCTAATACACAACCCATGGTTGTCAATGGTAACTTTAAGCCTCACAGAGAGGGTAAGAAGACAAAAGGTAAATGTTATATCTGCAAATAAACTATACATTAGAAGAAGTAGTGTCCGATCTTCTTACCATAAAATAATGGAAACGGTAATTTCTCCTTAGTTATTAAGACATATTTTAAGGTGCAATCCATCGATACCTGGTGTGCAGATTTGGGATCCAATAATCATGTTTGTAATTATTTGTAGGGATGCCAAGTAACCAGTGGGCTCAGTGATAGAGAAATATTTCTATTCTGGGCAATCATCACAAGGAAGAAGTAGTAGATATAGAAAATTTAGTTATGATTATTTCTTTATTCCTAGTATTAAAAGGAATTTGATTTTTGTTTCTAAATTGGCTTTGAATGGAAATTTATTTTATTTAAAAAAAATGGAAAATCTCTTATCTATTTTTGTCCATTGGCAAGTGATATTTATATTGTAAGACATGTCTTACCACTATTGCTTAATGCTAAAGTGAAAAGATTAAATGGAAATAACCTAAAGAGAAAAGAAACTTCTAAATTGAACTAAAAGTATCTTTGGTACTTATGATTAGGTCATATGATTCTAAAATGAATCCAAAGACTAGTTTCAAATGGGCAATTAAGTTCATTGGAAATGGAGAAGCTTTTAGCCGATGAATCCTGCTTAGAGGGTAAGATGACCAAGAGGCCATTGGCCAAGGGATATAAAACCAAATATATGTTGGAACTGGTTCATATTTATCAATGTTGGCCTATGACTATCTGGAAAAAAGGTTGTTATGAGTATTTCATCATTTTCATTGATTATTACTCAAGATTTGGATATGTTATGCATCACACGTATGAAGCCTTTAATAATTTAAAGTGCATAAAGTCAAGATAGATCCTAGGCGTGGAGAACTAATCCAAAATCTACAATCTGCTCGTGGAGGAGAATATATTTTGGGAGGGTTTAGGAAACACTTATTAGAGATTGGTATTACATATAGGTCGTTTTCACCAGGCAATCCAAAATAAAATGGTGAAGGGGAAAGAAGGAACAGGAATCTTGTGGACTTAGTTAGATCCATGTTGAGTTATTCAAATCTGTTAGATTCTTTTTTAGGGTTTTTCATTAGATATGAGTATGTATTTATTGAACTCAGTTCCTTCAAAATTAGTTTCAATTACTCCTATATAACTATAGAATGGGCGCAAGCCTGGTCAAGTTATGTTCGAATTTAGAATTCCCAACATGTGTGCTAAGAAAGGATTCAGGGAAGTTGGAATCAAGTACGAATGCATGTCTCTTCGTGGGTTATCCAAAAGGAACCAAGGATGGTCAATTATGTCATCCAAAGGACCAAAGGGTTTTTATTAGTACAAATGCTCGACACTTAGAGGAAGATTACATGATTAACCACGAGCTTAAGAGCAAGATCAACTTGCAAGAGATATAAGAGAAATTCAAACTTATTTACTTATTGACCTACCATAAAAGATGAAATACAACCTGATATCGATAATTCACTATCTAGAGGTAGTGGGAGTATTAGCAATGATAGAGATATATATGTTACTTATAATTAACCATAAATGGGGCCACGTCATAATGGGAGAGTTAGGCATTCGTCTGATAGGTTAGTTTATATGGGTGAGCACTTCAATGAAGTCCTAGGGTTACAGGAATCGAATGCCAGCAATTATGATAACGCATTGGAAGATAAAATTCCAAGCTTTTTCTAAAGGCTATGAATATCGAGATGGATTTAATGCATTCGAATCAGGTTTAAGAACTTGTAGATATGCCTAATAGGATAAAATCTATGGATTGCAAGTGGATCTACAATAATAAGAAAGGGGTAGATGGGAAGGTGGAATGCTTCAAGACAATGCTTATTTCGAAAGGGTTCGCTTAGAAAAAGGGGATCGACTATGAAGAAAACTTATCATTGGTATCTATGACAAAATCTATTCGAATTATCTTATCTATTGCGAATCATCTCAACTTTGAGATTTGGAAAATGGACATTAAGACTGAATCCTTTAATGGTAGTCTTGACAAGTATATGTACATGATGCAACCCTAGGGATTCATCGCAAAGGTAAAAGAAAGAAAGGTTTGCAAGCTTAAGATATCCATTTATGGTCTTAAGAAAGCATCAAGATCATGGAACATCTGATTTGGTAGAGCAATCAAATCTTTTGGTTTTAATCAATGTTTGGATAAAAATTGTGTATAAGAAGTATAAAAGAATTGCGGTAGTATTTTTAGTACTTTACGTGGATAATAGTTTCCTAATCGGGAACGATATGGGTGCATTCTCTAATATAAGAGTCTTATTTTTTAAAAAAATTTAAAGTGATTGTCATATGAGAAGCCATTCACATCCATTGGATTAAGCTTCTGTGCTATCGAAAAAATAGTAAGTTCAGCTTATCACAAAACACTCATATCATTAATGTCCTCACAAGGTTTAGCATGAAATATTTTAAGAAAGGGATTGTCCATTTTAGGAATGGAATTTATTTATCTAAGGATCAGTCTCCTGTGACAACTGATCAAATATAGAGGATAAGAAACATACATTATGCTTTAGTGGTCGGCAACCTCATGTATACTATGGTATGCACTAAACTGCATATATGTTATCTCATTGGCATGGTCAGCAAATTCGAGTCTAACCCATGTGAGGAGCATTGGATTGTTGTTAAGCACATTCTCAAGAATCCAAAGAGGACTAAATAGTATGCAATGGTTTACTCAGTGGATAGTATAGTACCCACTAAGTACACAGACTCATAATTTTAGTTGGATAAGGATTCCAAGAGATCGACCTCTGGATATGTGTATTACTTGGAAGGTAGATCCATAAGTTATAGGAGTATAAAGAAATCTGGTATTTTTAATTCGACTATGGAAGTCGAGTATGTTGAAACTTCAGAGGCAGTAAAAGAGGTTATTTGGATCGAAACTTTATAAGTGACTTGGGTTTGGTTCCTTCGGTGTAGTCAGCTATTACATTTTTTTATAATAGCGGTATGGTTGTAAATTCGAAAGAATAAAGGACTCGTGAAAGGGAAAAGAGCGTTGAGGTCAAGTATCACCTGATTTGGGAGATCATGGAGAGGGGAGACATAATCTTGACCAATATTTCTTTTCATAACAACCACGCGTGTAACACCCCGCATTTCCTTAGGCTGTAAAAATCTATTATAAATTAAATACTTTGGAAAAACAATTTTTGGAATTTAATTAATTTTAGGATGTAAAAATGTTGGTTTTGATGTATATAAACTAAGGTTTTAAGTGGGATTTAATTCGGGAGTAAAATTAGGAATTTCTAGACTTATATATAAAAACCAAGGGAAGTGTGCTCGTCAAGACAACTGATCGGGTCGACCCTAGGGGAGAATCGGTTCCCATCAGAAGCTGCTGCGCATGTGGCTTAATTTTTTAGAGTTTGTGTGTAACCTAAACTCTCCTACTTTCCTTTATTAATTAAACACGGGTTTATGGTTTTTAATACACTTTTAACCCTTTTTAAAAATCAGTAGCCTCTCATAATTTTAACTCCTCTATATAAAATCTAAACCCCATTAAACACAATTTTCAAACCAAGTTTCGAAGACCCAAATCAAGTTTTCTCAAGAACACGAAAGAATGTGTATTTGTTAATTTTGCTAGAGGAACGCAACCATGTAATCAAATTTTCAAGACGACTTCTTTACATGTATGAATTCTTCAATTGTTCCCCTTAAGTGTTATGCATTTTAGATATTTCCTACACATTAACAAATTATATTTTTCTTAAAATAAATTAGGTAGACTAATTAGGAAAAGTGAAAGCAATTAAGGGATTATTATTATTCAAATCTAAATATATATTTAAGACTTGAAATAATCGCATGGTTAGATTAGAGATTTGGACTATGATAGAATTGTGAGACATTTCGTGTATTAAAATTAAAAATATGAATTTGTAATAATGTTTTGACTCGAAAAGTCACGATTTCTATGTATAGGTTATAGAATGGATTTATTATCGTGAAATATTATGAATATGCATGTTAAAGATGGAATCTTAGGTTCATCAGAAAATTTGGCATTTATGTGGAAAATATGGAATATTACAACTTGTGTGATGATTGGTAAGACTTGTTTAATTATACAAATAAAAGGATGTAATTTGGATAATATTGTAATCGGATAATTAATTGGAAGAATTGTAGCTATAAATGAAAATATGCTTTATGTGGATGTTGCTTGTGTTAATATTTCGACACTGCAGGGACGTTGGGATTTTTGGGTAGTTTTACCCTTATTGAAAGGTTGCTTGCTAGGTATGGAACTAATAGGCATGCCTTGTTATTGTTAACAATTTCTAGGAAAGGGACTAGTGATTGTAGATTTGTACGGCTGGGTATTCCTTGGTTGGGGCTAGGTAGTACGCCGTCTCGTGTTTTCCATTACCCTTGGTGCGAGACTAGGTGGTGATTTGTGATAGGTATCTTTCCTAATTTATAGGCTAGGAAATACTTGTGGTTTCGATAATCTTTAGGTATGGGACTATGGATTGTTTAGGCCCGATTACCCGAATAAAGGGTGGAGCTAATAGAGAAAAATGATAACTTGTTAATAAGTTGAAAATTAATGCCTAAGACAAAGAACATGTATTAAAATGGATTAGCGTCATAAGTATGTGCAAGTCTAATAATTTGGGCAAACTGGTTATAGCGATGTGGGTTTGTTTGGCATCATGAGTATGTGCAGGGCTAACATAATTGGGCAAACAGACTATTGTGATGTGTTGTGGGTGAAATGTCACGAGTATGTGCAGTCCTAAAAAAATTATCCGAACAAGATATAGTGAGGGGAATGAGTATTGTGTGTAATTATGAGTGCGCCGGGAGTATCTGCAAGACTCGTAATAGGGTTAACTATTTATATTCGTGTCACATTAATAAAACTGGTTACACTAATTCTATAAATAATTATGAATTGATATTTTAATATTGGAATTTAATAATTAAACTTGAATGGGGGGTGGCTTAGTTATGTGGGTTAGTAGTGGTATGTTACTTATTCGAAAATACTTGGGTCATTTAGTTTAAAATATTTTATTGCGACATTTATCATGTATGATGCTTATATATGGGTTCACGGAGCCTAAGTGGGAGGAGTATCTAGTGTTCATGCGGTGGGCTTTGACCCATTGCATTGACTAATATTTCAGGTATAGTTGTTAGAGTAGCTGCATGGGGTGGATTAGAAATTTTAGGAGTGAAGCTGGAGATTTATTGTTATCACTTTAATAGTTTATAGTTATTTCATTTCGTTGTTTTTTATTATGAGATAGTATTTATGGATTTGGTGGGCCATTTGGTTCCACAGTTGTTTACGTTTTTTTTGTCGAAGATTTTTGGTTCGATTACTTATCTGGACTTTTAATCTATCGTTTGGAATTGGATTATATTTTGGGAGTTAGCATGGTGATGGATTTTATTTGCATGTATGTTTATATTCGTTGGATTTATTCAAATTATATATTGTGAAAAAGTTTTTATTGTCTCATATTTCTATCACTTGCTGAGAATGGTATTTTATTTAGTGACGACCGATGTAGTTTGGTAGTGGAGGTTGGCCACCCTAACGTCGAATTTACACGGGGTGTTACAAATGGTATCATAGAATGCTCTTAGGTCTCGTAGGTTGTGAGTCCATTTAGATTCCGCATTACCTATCTTTGATTCCATTTGATGATTTGTACTCTTTAGTTCTAATGTTATTGTTCATGTCTTTTCAGATGGCGAACACTAGGAGATATGGAGAGAAGAGAGAGGGTTCAATTTCTGGTCTCGTAATTTAGGAGAGGCAGTGTCAGTTTGTTTTAGGTGTTGAAGAGTTAGCAGCTATCGTTCGTGAGACCACAACAGTCGATATTGAGTTAGGGATACATGGGTGGGAAAACCCAGAGGTACGGTATTAGGGTACTCCCACTTCAATTTGGGACAAGGTAAAGGCTAGTTTACACAAGGGTAATCCTCCCACTTTCATAGGGGGATCTGACCCAATGGTTGCTCAACAATGGAGGCATGACATGGAGAGGAATTTGAGGATGGTGGATTCTACGGATGTGCTGAATTGATCACAGAAAATAATTAATAAATAAATAAGACAATGAATTTTTAAAGTTTTTCTGCTATCAAAATGGCCTACATTCACTGTTGTTGTATTGCTGATTGTCTGTAATGAATCTCGATCATGGGTTTTTTAAGAGATCCTAAAGTCCTTTTTTTATGACTGGGTTACAATGTATTTATAGACTTGCGGCTGTACATATGAAAAGGTAATGTGATGTCCTCTAGTGGACATATACATCTGTATAATAATAATGCACATTAAATCTGACGTTCATTAAATGCGTAGTTGCCTTTTGGTTTTCTTGGTTAGCTGCTCTGCACGCTAAGTAGCTCGGACCGCCTGAGTTGCTCAGTACACTTGAGTAGTTTGGGGCTCTTGAGTAGCTCGAAACGCCTTAGTAGCTCGGTGAAAGTAGGTATTTGCTACGCAGCTTGACACATGTTTTTATCTAATTGATCCATGTCAGCTGACTAATTTATGTATCAACAGAAGCCCCCAATGTTTCACAGTTGAAGTTGAATAAGAAGTGTGGAACATTTTGCCTAAAAGATGCATGGATTACAGATCTCCAATACTTGGGTCATTTTTCTTGTATTTCTTTCCATTTGAGCACATAATGGCAAACTTGTAAATATTTTAAATTTTTAACATCCGCTTCGACACTTGCACCTTTCTCTTGATTTAACCATTGGAAATGCAAACGTCATTCCCAGTAATCATTTCTTTTCTCTTTTCCCGATACAAGGTATTTAAGAGCGACACAAATCCCTTCGTTTTCTACTTTTCTCATCCATATTTTCTGAACTCTTTACTTTCTCTCTCTCTATTTCATACTGTCGTTCTTCCGTCGTCTGTCATTAGCAGATTTCTCCGTTCTCTGTAAGATTTTCCTCCTTCATCTTTCTTTGCTTTAGTCATCATGGTTTATCTTGTTGAATCTTTAGATAAATTTCGGAGTGATTTTTCAAATCCCTCTTGGGTTATTTTGTAGGAGCCTTATTGTCCTTCTGATTTGTTTTCTCTGGCGGAGGGACATTGGTTTCCCTACCTTTTATAGCGGAGTGTGGCTTTTCTTTCCCGCCAAATCCCTTGTGTTTGGAGTTTTGCCAATATTTCGATATTGTACCTGAAAGGGTAGCTCCAAATACATGGAGGGTGGTTAATGGAGTATATAGGTTGAATTAAATACATGGAACTCATTTAGGAATTCTTGAATTATGTATTATTATAAATGGGTTACCAGTGACACTACTTTTTATTTGAAAACTAGGTTTTCGAATAGATCTTTAGTTGTCAGTCTTCTCGATGCCAACACTTACTATTTTGATCATGGGGTTGTGATGAAAAATTAGCAACACCCCCCATTAAATGGAAATGATGTGTACCAAGGTCCTAGATGTCTGCTTTATGGCAATGGGATAGATTGTTTTTAGTTTTCGAATTTAGCTTTCTTCATATTTGACAAAAATGCGTCACTGACATTAATTTTTGTCCGTTACAGTTGACAATAAAAGGAAGCCCCCAAAAGAGATTGACGTTAACATAAAATATTTAAGACTTATCTAGAGCTTGCATCAATTAGTTATTGGGGAGCACATTAGAGCTGCTTCTTATTTGTTGAGGTACAAAAACACCACCTCGTCTTTCATTGCGCGTCCTATTGAACCTCCTACGGTAATCGATCTTGATCCACTGCCAACGTCTAGAGCAAGTGTGGGAGACTCCTCATCTGATTTGGATACTTCCATTGTCGATTTGATGACGAAGAAAAGGAGGATGCCTGAGTTCTTTGTCAAGGATTCCCCTGGTGTTGATGGGGCAAAGAAAAGTAAAGTGGATGTCCCAACTGAGGGGACGAAGAAAATGGACATTGCTCCATCTAAGTGAACATCTACAACTTTGAAGGAGGTGGGTAAGAAGCCCCAGGTTGTTTCAAAAGAGGTAGCAACTTTGATTGAAGGTGTTGCTATTACACAAAAAGAGGCAGCACCTTTGATTGAAAGTGCTCCTCTAAAGATACTAAGAAGAGGTCTCGCTGAAAGACCTATAGAAACTGTTGCTCAACCTTTCGATATTGAGGGTCCTTTGAGAGCTAAAGCTCCATCTCTCGTTGCTCCGAGTTCAGCCAAGGACTTGATCAAATCTTGGGTCCTTCTCGAACATCGAGCTACTGAGGATTCCCTTTCTCGGGAGAAGCTCACTGATTTAGCCGCCCAACATATTACGTTAGTAAGTATCTCCATCCCTATTATTTCCTCGTCTTTACATATTGCATTCATATTCTGAGTTGAGCTCTTTCCTTTTTCAATTAATGTTTTGCTTTAATGGCATCTTAAAGAAAGATGAAGCTATCAGGGCTTCCACTTCCTTGGGTGGAGTTGAAGAGGCTTTTACTGGTCTATCCCGCTCTTTGAATGAATCCCGTCAGAAGTATGAGGAAGAAAAAATTGCTTGGGAGAATGAACTTCAATCTGTCAAGACCACTCGAGATCAAGCTATAAGTGATTCTAAAGAGTTGGTGAACAAATTGAAGGCCGTTGATGGCAAGCTTGAAGAGGCTGAACGGCATAAGAAAGAGCTTGAGGATAAGATGACATCTACCGAGGAGGTTGAGGCCAAGCTTAAAGAGGCTGAACGGTGTAAGAAAGAGTTGGAAGAAAACGTTAAGCTTGTCGAAGAACATGCTTCATTAGAGAAGGTGAAGAAAAAACTGGTGTAAATAATTCTTTTAACTCTGGCTGGGACAAAGGATGGAATAAGGCCTTAACTTCCATTACTTGTCAGATGGAATATGCCAGCCTAAAATACTTTAGAGATGGATGGGTTATGGCCTTAAAAGAATTGAAAACTGCGGATGATTCTGAATTATTTCAGAAACATACTCATGGCCCTCCTCCTATCATCGGCAAAGAAGAAGATGAAGAAGATGAAGCCCCATCTGATGAGTCTTCTATGATGGTAGAAGAGCAAGTACCCGTTACCGTCATTTCCCAACCTCCCGAGAAAGTTCATCAAGCAAGCACTTCTTTCGAGCAACCTGTACTGCCTTCCGAGCAACCTACCTTTCCTTCCGAGCAACCTGCTCTTCCCTCCAAACCAACTGACGATATTATTATAGTGAATAAGGAGAAGGTGTAAAGTTGTTCATTTTTCTTTTTTCCTCGGTTGTAACTTGGAATGTATTTTCCTTTTGTATGATGAATAAGAATGAACTTTTGTTATTTATCTCGCGTCTTTCTTTGACGCGTCTTGTATCATTATTGATACATTTTATTTTCTCCTTGCTAGTTTATGGACAGGATGGAACTTTTATCAGCTAATGATACAGAGTTGATGAAGAAATGCAACGATTATTTCAAAGTTGGTCATGCAGATTTTTCTGAGGCCCAAATAATAAACATCCTCGGATCTGATGGCTCTGAACGAGCAATTGATGCTTACCAATACTTGAAGTGTCTACTTGATCGTGTTGTAGACAACAATGTGGCCTATTATGAAATGATTGAAGACCTTCAAGACATGATCGAGGAACTTCAACTTCAACACAAAGAGACCACTACACTCTTGCATAAAGGTTATGAGAAAAGATACCAACAATTGAGTGCTGATAGGGGTTATGACAAGTACATTTCAGCCCATGAGAAAAAAGGAAAGTTTGTTAAAGCTTGAGGTTGAAAAGCATAGAAACATTGCCAAGCTGCTAGAGTAAGAGAATATCGCGTTTCAAGAGGAAGTGAAACAGCTCAAATCTGCTGCCTCCTCTTCTTCGGGAGCCTTGATCCCAATTAATGATGATGGTTTTTCTTTTTTAGAAACTAAAAATGCTACTTTAAGGGAAGAGTTAGAATTTTAAAACGATATGTACTTTCCACACATGCTCGTGGCAGAGCAAGGGCTTCTTCTCGTAGGCGAGCAAGGGCTAGTCGGGTTAATATTGAGAAGACGAGGACTCAATTGGCCTTAGAAAATTAAGTCGTTCAATTGACGGCGAAGAATCAGGATTTGGCAGAAATGTCTAAAAAAATTCAGAGTTTTACCGACCAACTCTTCAATCAAAGTTCTGCGCTGGAAAGTAAAGAGATTCTGGTGAACAAGCTTCACGAGCAACTTGAAAGATTGACTTATCAATTTCACAAACCGACTAGAGAGTTTTGGATGGCAGGATACAACGAAGTTCTGTATCATCTTGATGCTCGGTTGCAATAGTCAAATAATGATGGGTACAAGCAGGGATGGTTGAATGCTATGTGTGTGCTAAAACTAGAGCAAGGACACTTCTTATGGGATTATTATGAGCCTGGAGTGCTTGATTTACCCATGACTCCTTTTAAACTTGATCTTAGTTGGATTCCTGCTCGTCCTATTCCTCGGTGCTTGATTTCCAAATATCTTGGTGACTATAGTCTTCATTTTGATTTTGAGATATCTCGTCCTGAGCATTTGCTTGACCGACCATCCATAGTTAACGTCAGAATGCTGCGAGATGTGAATTTTATAAATTCTCCCTATGCATTAGATGATCCTCCAACTGGGATGGAACCTATATCAAAAGCAGAAGGAAAGAAACCTATAGAATGAATCAAATTTCATTTCGTATGTAATCTTCTTGGTTTTAATAAAGAAAGATTTATTCTCTATGCAATTTCATTTTCTTGAAAATACTTTGTAAAATGTCTTTGTTATTCGCTGGTGAATATATATATATAGAAGGACAAAATGTCCTGTTTTGTTTTAGACAATGGAACTTGTCCCATTTGTTGTCTGATTATAGTGACTTGTCACTCTTTGTGCCTAAGCAATGGAATGATTTGCATCCCATATTCCTGCTTAGTTGTAGTAATCTTACTAGGATTACCTTGTTGCCTAGACAATGGATGTCCTGGGAGGTCACCCATCTTCTTGTCTAGTTTGGGGTGTCCCTTGAGATCACCCATGATTAAACAAGCTTTTGCCTTGTATGATTTTTATTTACTGACCAACCGGAGTTGGTGGTTATTGAATTGCCTACCAACCGGAGTTGGTGGTTGCTGAATTACCGACCAACCGGAGTTGGTGGTTGCTGACTTGCCGACCAACCGGAGTTGGTGGTTGTTGTAGTGTGTAGCACGAATACTCCAAAAAATTTCAACAAAAGAGAAAAATGGGTAAAACATCGCTTTTATTCATATTGAAAGAAATGGCTTACACATGCATTTTTTTTTTGCTGATAATACTTGTGCAGATGCTCTGTGTTCCACGCGTTCTTGAATTCTTCTCCCTCCAAAGTTTCAATTTTGTATGTCCTAGGACGAACAACTTCAGTTACTCTGTAAGGTCCATGCTAGTTGGCCTCTAGTTTATTGTGCTTCTGGATCACCTTCTTCAGCACATAATACCCCTCTTTCAAGTCGCACTTTTTTACCCTTTTATTATAGAACAAGGTTGTTCGTTGTTGGTAGGCTGCATTCTTGATCGCTGCTTCTTCCCTAACTTTTTTTAGCATATCCAGGTCTAAACGTCTCATCAAGTCTCTTACAGGGGAATTGCAATTAAGCACCCTATGTGTTGGTAGACCCAACTCAGAAGGTATGACGGCTTCACTTCCAAAGGCTAACATGTACGGAGACTCCCAGTTGCTATTCGTGGTGTAGTGCGATAATCCCATAATACAGAGTGTAGCTCGTTAATCCAATTTCCCTTTGCATTATCTAGCCGTTTTTTAAACCATTCAGCAGAGTTCTGTTTGTCACCTCAGTTTGCCCGTTGCTTTGGGGATGGACTGGTGCAGAATGGATCTTCTGTACATTAGATTGGTGATAATATGCATCAAAGTCCTCGTTATCAAATTGGGTTCCACTACACCAAATCTGCCTAATTTTCACGGTCATTGGCCTTGACAAGTTCAACTTGCAAGGTCAATGACCGTGACAATTCCATACGAGACAATTTTTTTATCACGGACGTGTCACGGTCATTGACAATGACAAGCTCATCAAAATTGTCACGGTCGTGTCACAGTCCCTGACTGTGACAAGTTTAGTCACGGTTAATAACCGTGACAAAGCCCTGACCCTTTTTAAAAAAATTGTCACGGTCATTGACCGTGACAAGTCTGTGACAACTTTTGTCACGAACTTGTCACGGTCAATGACCGTGACAATTCTGGGCAGAATTTAAAAAAAATTTGCTGGGGAGTATGGCCACTGCCACTGCCCAGCAGTATATTTGTACCTGTTATAGAAACATTGTACCTGTTCAAACATCATATATCCAAATAAACTAGAGATAATGTGAATATACATTCAAAATAGAAACTATTTAAGAAGAAACAACATCACCATCAATTATCTCAAATCTACAAATTATTTAGCTGGAAAAGAGATTTTGTACCGCGACGCTCGGGGACACCTCCTTATCCTTCCCTTCTCGTCCGAAGAGCCGCATGTGGCCTACCCCCAGGGCCACTCCCTGTCCCCTGAAATAAAATAAAGTAAAATTATTATCCGTTAACTTGAAATATAAATCGAAATTGAAATTGAAATATTCATATAAATATAAACATAAATACATTACCTGTAGTGCCACCCAAACAGCTAACTTGAGCTCATATGGAACCTCCTTCCAACTAATGTACCCTGGGGAAATCATGTCAAATATAATTCCCTTCATATCTGAACACTAAGGAATGCCATTATCCTATGGAGTTATGCCCTGCAAATTCCTTTCAACCGTCGTGTAGCCAAAAATCACCAGTTGAAGTTGTCAATTCCACCTTCCATATTTTCCCATGTTTTGCTAGAGGTTACAAGTGGTGGAATTGACAACTTCAACTGGTGATGTTTGGCTACACAACGGTTGGGAGGAATTTGCAGAGCATCACTCCATAGGATTATGGCATTTCTTAGTGTTTGGATAGACGAAGAGATTCAGTCTCCTCTCCACAAATAGGACACCCTAAATAACTATGTACTAACACCTATTAAAGGTAAGAAGCGTATATTCATGGATTAGTATAAACAAAACTTAGATGTTCAGGTACAAATTAAAAGCTCACTTCACAAGAGTGAAAATGATGAAGTGCAAATCAATTAAAAGCATTAAAATGGATGTTTCGGTACAAATTGGAATATTTATTACAAATTGAAAAATTGTTTCAAATTCGGGTTATCATAAAAAATGGATTGATATTCGGTAGGAGCAGCCAAGTCATCCACAATACTATTTAGACGCTTTTGCGCGTGTTGGACAATTGACACGGCTCGTTATTGATATACTGTCTGATTGTACCATTATTTTTCATCTTTTATTGTTCTCACGGGCTTCATATTTTCTGCATATTACAAAATTAATCATGTATAAAATAATCTAAAATAATGTTAAACATTATAATAATCGAAACTTACTTTTTCCATTCTTCGACATCTTCATGTGTGTCAAATAGATAACGAGCTACTTGTTCATGTTGCAAACTCGTTAATTTTACTCGTTTTCCCATCACATGACCACCATCATTGAAGAACTCATCAGTGTCATCAACACTGGTCGAGTCAGGCATATATTCCCGAGTATATATTGATGACTCCACGGTGATGTATTTCTCTGCAATTGATCCTGCAATGTATCGCGTATTCTTGACGTAATCTTTAAAAACTTTCATCAATCTTTCAAATGGATACATCCACCGATATCTAAGTGGACCACAAAGAAGTGCCTCATCACATAGGTGTACCAACAAGTGAACACTTATGTCAAAGAATGTTGGGGGAAAGTACTTCTCCAATACACAAATTGCTTCGGTCACCGCCAATTTTGCGGCCACTATGTGTTCTCGATTGACTACCTTCTCACACAAGAGGGAGAAGGTAATACAAATTTGCATAATAGCCTTATGCAAATCCTTGTGCTTGGAGAAATAGTGCTTAAACTATAGAGGAACCAATTGCATGATCACATGCCAATCGTGGGACTTACATTTATGTAAATCATGAGTACCATAATTCACAATCCTTTGCAAGTTGGACCAAAAAGTAGATGGGCCCTTCAAATTATATATTGTGTCTAGAAGCACCTTTCTTTCCCCACTCGTCAAAGTAAACGCACCAGAGGGAATTATTGCCCTTCCCCTACTATCTTCTTTCAACCATAGTTGTGGCTTAAGTTTTAACAATTTAAGGTCTTTTCGTGCATTTTCTCCATCCTTCGAATGACTCCCCCGAAGGAAAGTGCCCACAATATGTTCAGCAAAGTTCTTCTCTGCATGCATCACATCCAATACATGGCGCACTGGGTTATTCTTCCAATAAGGCAAGTCAAATAAAATTAACCTCGGAGACTATGTCTTTCTTATCTCAGCTTCATTCCCAGTTGGGGTCTTCTTATACTTGACTTTCTTAATTTTGAGATTCTTACATGGCATATTAGGTCCACATTCAGAAGATTTACTTTCAATTTCTGAACCCGAAAGTTGTCTCGGTGGTAGCTTATGTTCAACCCCACCCAATAAAAAATTGGAACCTTTCTCATATCTGAAACTATGAGCTGGGGGTAAAAACCTCTTGTGGCGATGGTATACATTTTTTAAGCTAGAGGATAGATTAAGAGATTTATTCTCCTCTCCACAAATAGGACACCCCAAATAACCATGTACTACACAACCGGATAATGTCCCATAAGTTGGAAAATCATGAATTGCCCACATCAACATAACTTTCAGCGTAAACTCTTCTTCTCTAAAAGAGTCAAATGATTGTACACCCTTTTCCCACAACTCATTTAATTCTTCTACCAAAGGAGCCAGGTAGACGTCGATGTCATCACTTGGTGCCTTTGGCCCAGGTATCAATAAAGCCATCATCAGAAATTCAGGTTTTATACACAACTCATTTTAATTAGATCGTGTTCATGTTAGATAAAAAAAATAAGATTCCGTGTCGTGTCGTGTCGAGTTCTTGAATCAAGTCGTGTCGAGTTCTTGAATCAAGTCATGTCGCGATATATTTGGGCGTGTTCTTCTTAAGTTAAAAAAAATATTTTTCTTTTAGTTGTGTTTTAATTGGTTTGTGCTCATGTTAGGAAAAATATACGATTTATTGTCATGTCGCGTTTTATATGGTTCGTGTTCATTAAAAAAAAATAATTGTAGCAACGGGTTTACCAAACACGAATACGACCCAATGGTCGTCTTGCGCTTTAAGTGGGTTGTATTCATATTTGGTAAAAAAAATGAGATTTCGTGTTGTGTCATATCACTTTTATAGGACTCGTGTTTAGTTTTAGGGAAAAATAAGATTTTGAGGGGTGTCGTATCCTTTTTATTTCGGTCGGGTTCGTGTTTGGTTAAAAAAAATAACATAAATTGTGTTCGTGTTTGGTTAAAAAAAAAACATAAAGTGACACGACACGACATGAAATATTATTTTATTTTTTTTAACTAACATGATCCAATTAAAATCATTACTTGCGTCGTTTTGTGTTGATGTTATAATTAAACCCCATGTTGTGTCGTGCACTCGTTAAAACTATGATATGACTCTTGTCCTGTCGTGTTTATGTTCAAATTTTGACTCGTGATTTTAACACAGTATGAACGACATGTTGACTTCTGTGTTAAAATTATGACACAGGTAAAACGTGATTCGACTCGTTGTAATACGTGATACACAAAATATATATTTTTAATAATACACGAACACGTCCCAATTAAAATATGATACGCCACGAAATTTTATTTTTCACCAAACACGATGTAGGACTAACATCAATAAGTTTTTTGTTAATCTTATAAATAAGGTGAATTAAATATTAAATATTAAATATTAAATATTATAATTTTAAAATAAATAAATAAATTTTCTAAAAATAAAATAAAAATTATCCGAAAGATTTTTTTATTAAAACTGTTATTTAAAAGTAAAGATGAATAAGTTTGTTTTAGATTTAAAGGAGAAATATTAATTTAGAGAGAAAGATAATGAACAAATGATAAAAGGGATAAGGGCAAGGATACACCGGTCATTTTTAAAATTTTGGGATAAAGTTGGAGCGCCTCCAGATTTCTCTGGAGCGCGAATAGCTATTCCCTAAATAAATAATGTTTAAATATCTACATAATAATACGTCCTCTAGTGAGAATAGACAATTAGTAATTAGAATGTTTCATAACTAATAAAGTAAGATTGGTGCATTATAGGAAAGGGCCGGCTATTCCCACTCCTCCACATTCTTCCCACACTCCATTTTAAGGTTCAAGGACTATAATGCCCCTAAACCCATTAACTCTCTTAAATCCACTAACTCCTTTTCATTTCATTTCATTTCATTCCAAATTTATATTTATACCCAAAATTTATATTTACTTTTTTATCCCAACTAAATAAATATTTTATTTATTTAATAAAAAAGTTTTATTTATATTAAAAACTGCTTTGAATGTAAAAAAATGTTTATTTAAAAAACACTTTTTAAAAAATAAAAAAATAAATTTTGTATAAAATATTGTTCCAACTTTATATAAAGTAAATATTATTTCCACTGTTAAATTAACTGTAGTTTTAAAAAAAATTGTTGTTCAAATTGTTTAAAAAATTTAAAATATACGCAAATATTAATTGTTTTGATTATGAAAAACTATTTGTAAATAATAAAATATATTTTTTGTATAAAAACTGTCTTAACTTTTTATATAATATAAAAACTGTTTTTTACAAAAGTAAATTGTTTTAGCTTTTAAAAATACGAATTATAAATAAAAAAATTATATATCTTATTTAAAAAAAATTAACACTCTTTTCTATTAATATAAATAAAACACTACAAAAAATGTTTAAATCTTTTTATACAAAACAGTTGTTAAATAAAATTTACAGTTTATATGTATAAAAGATAGATTTTTAATAGCTAAAACAATTTATATAAAGAAAGGAGCAGCTATCGGCGCTCCCTCAATTCTGCTAACACTCCAAAAAATACATTTTTAAAAGTAAAAACATAAAATGTTGTTAAAAAATACATTTTGTGTCTTGTCGTGCCATTTTTATTTTAGCTGAGTTCATTTTTGGTTTAAAAAAAAAAATTGTGTTATGTCGCTTTTAATTCAGTCGTGTTCGAGATAGGTTGAAAAAAATGTCATGTTATGTTATACTCTTTTTCCTCTGACTAAGTTTTGCCCCACTTGATTTTCAAGTAAATATTTAAAACAAATGGTCCATGTTTGCAATATGTATAGGGATTGAAATGTTTTTTTAACAAAACTTTTGAAACGTCTTTAAAAGAAAAAGGAGTTGAAATGTTTTTTCAACAAAATCAGATGAAATGTTTAAAAATAGCATTCATGCTTTTTTCAACTAAAATAGATGAAATGTTTTTTTTTTAAGGAAACATGACTACTATTTTTAAACACTTCGAAAACATGACTGCTATTTTTAAACACTTCATCTGTTTTTGTTAAAAAAAAACATTTCAACTGTTTTATTAGAAAACATCTCGCTGACACGGACCAATATATTAGAAAAAATGTTCCGCGCCAGATGTATGTATAGTTGGTCGAACTGTCTATACATATCGTTGTCGTGAACCATTTTTTCTAAATAGTAATAAGATTATTTTTAAAATAATAAAAAATGGTGCGTGCCGGCGAAATGAAAAAAATACGACTTCATGTCACGTCGTGTTTCTTTTAGTCGTATTCATGTTACTTAAAAAATAAAAGATTCACAAAAAGAGGTTTATTTTTTAAAAATAGTTTTTATTTTATACAAAATAATTTTTTATTTATAAACAGTTTTCAATAAGAAAAAAAATAGATAACAATTTTTTAAAATAATTGAAATGTTTTTTAAAAAAGTTATGAAAAGTAAAAAAATATATATTTTTAATAGCTTTTTATTAAAATATAATTTATTTAATTATCTTTCAAATATATTTATTTTAATCGAAAGCCAAAAAGTGAAAATATATAATTTATAAATATAAGGGTATGATTGACATTTATAAAAAGGATGGAGTGTGAGAAGACTTTGGGGAGTGCTAATAGCCACTCCCCAATTGGCTATACTAATTTGAATAAAATTCCAAGCAAACACTAACCAGTAGAAAAACAATTGGCGCGTCTAATCACATTAAACGTGGTATTATGATGGCAGACAGACAGAGATTTTCCCAGTAAAAAACTAAACATTACATTTATAAAAAAAAAACAGGTAAAAAGAGAGTGATAAATGCAAGTGAAGCACATATATATACAATGGACGTACGAGGTGGGATGCGTTGGAGTATACATAGTCCCATCCCACTACTCCGTGTTGGTCGCTGGTCCCTCTCCCCAACCCTCCGTACTGTTACAGACTCATCAATGTCTCTCATGAAAAACTTTCCCTTTTCCGAATGCCCCCCAAAAACATCCTTTCTTGCTAATATCACATCCCCAAAATATCATCAGAGTTATGAGTACCCTGTAAACCTAAGGATCTAACTTTAGCCTAACAAAAGATCGAATTTTTAATCGAAATTTGATGGATAAATTAACGTGACGGGATTTTATTAATTGATTTTTGGAGTTCACACTAGTGAAACTTAGAAACCAATCAATAAATGTCCGCCACGTCAGTTTGTCCACCAATATTCTGTCAAAAATTCGATCACCGTAGAACTACTCTTAGCCTAAACTTCATTTAGATTTGGTTAACAAAATTTATCTCCTAGTTTAAATTTAATCCACATTTGTTTTAGTCCTAAATTAGTACGTAATTTGCGCGATACGCGAGTGTAAATACATGTTATAAATATTGTTAAACGTAATATATTATTTAAATATATTTTCATCGATGTATTATTTCATTATATAAAAGTGACATATGTGACATAATGTTGATATACCAAACATTAACTTAGAAAATGTATCCTCATAACAGTATTTTATTAAAAAAAAAACATAATGAAAAAATATTTTAAAAATTGAAAATGTTTCATTATTCCTAGCGTTATTGTGATCACTCAATTCTTGATCTCTATTTCTTTACTCCTGCAAATAAACAAATTTTTTATTTTAATTTGTATATATATCGATAGAAATTTCTAAAAGTCACTACGCAAACAAAATACAACAAAAAATAGAAAATCTTAGAGACCAAAAAAAGTTAGAAACCTAGAACAATGATAGCAAAAGAAAGAAATTGCGGACATATTTCAAATTGAGATAATAATAATAATAATAATAATAATAATAATAATAATAATAATAATAATAATAATAACTGATTATGATTCAATTTGAAAAACAAAAATACATATTTGATCTAACACACATGATAATAACAATACTTCAGTATATCTTTGCCATATGTAGTCAGAACGAAAAATTAGAAATTACTAAGATGTCGTCTAAGGCTACGAAACAAAAATGAAAATGAAAATTGAGCACAACAAAATATGAGAGATTCATGAATTTGACCGAAAAAAGTCAAGAATTTGCACATCCCAAATTCACGAATGTCTAAATACAATATCTGACATCTTCACCATCAAACATACAAAAAATTACACAACATATTAATAATGGCATTAGTAATTTTTTTAAACCTAAATAATTTTCATATATTTTCTTTCACCTAATTTATTTTCCTTCATTTTTAACGTAATTTATTTTCAATCATAAATCTAAACAATGATAAAAAAAACACATGCCACAAATTTGAAGGGAAAAAAAAACTAAATCTAATCTAAAAGTACACTGTTAAATATTTATTTTCAATTATAAATCAAAATCATAAAAAAATTACTTACCTCAAATCTGAAAGAAAAAAACTAAATCTAATTAAAAAAAACTAATACAAAGCTAAAAGTATAATGTTATTTTTTTTTGAAGAAATTCATTTTAGATTATAAATCTAAACAATAAATAAAAAAATCACATACCACAAATCTGGAAAAAAGCTCTAAATCTAATAAAAGGGCCCATGTGTATGATATCTCTTCATACTAGCAGCAATAAAAAAAAAACTAACATTTAGTTTGGGAAGAGAACCTAACAATATTTGGGAGGAGGAGAGGACACATGACGTTTAGGTGGGATGAGAGAGAAACTTAGGTTAGGATTTTGGTTCTTTTATGTAGCTGGGACATTTTTCTTTAAAGACACTCCTCGCTTTAATAGAGGAAACGATAGAGAGAGAAGAAAATTGTTGGAACACAAGGCCCAGAAATTTTAAATTCTTTAAATTGACGAGATGGTTCAATTAAATTCCCAACTAAAACTTCAATTCTAATTTAAAACAAAAACAAACTTTAAATTTTAATTTCTTCAAAATGAAAATTAAAACTAAACTAGAAGTGAAATAAACACTACTCAAACATTAATTTTCACTTAAACACAATTAATTGAATCAAAAACCTAAAATTTGTCTAACAATAATTAATTCATTTTTCAATATAAGCCTAACTAAATTAACACAAATTTTATCTAATTAAATTGTGCCGACTTGAACTAATTAACTTAAATTCACCCAAACATATTTTAGCACCAAATTAAGCAAGATTGCAAATTAAACCAAATTTTATCTTATTAACATAAGCATGCGTTCTAAGTGGGTATGGACAAGATAAAGTAAGCAATCTCACTACACGTCGATGTACGAGGAAAACCCAAATGAGAAATATCTTGGACGACCCTAGCCTAACAAATCCACTAGGTATGGAATTATAATTACAAGACAACAGACTTACACAACTAACTTGACTCCGTGCAAGCCTTGATACTCCTTCTTATAAATACCTTCGCCTAGTTGATAACCACGGACTCCACCGCAATCTCGGAATCCACCGATGGCGCTATGGTCACCGTCAACCCGCACGCGAAGCCTTTCTTCGAGTGGGAACACCGCAGCAAACAAATGAACTTCTTTTTGGGGGTGGACAAGAACCCAAACACTCTTTAATGTGTAGAGATGAAAACGTGGTGCCAAACACTCTCCAAGCAAAGATATATATAGGAAAACTTGGATTCTAAACAAACATATGGGTGTATATGTATTTTTGAAAGAATTTAAATCATAAACATTATACACACAAAAGGGACTTTTCTTAAGAATGTTTTTCTCTAAAGTGCTCTCGAAATGGAGTGAAAATTCAATGAAAAAATTTGTCCCGAAATGGTTAAAAACTGGTGGGAAAACAAGTGGGGAAAGTGGGAGATTTTCAAAAAACTGCTTAAAAAACTGTCACAAACCGTCTGAGGTCGTTCGAACGACTGTTTAACGAGTTAAACACTGAAATGTCATTAGAAGGAAAACCAAAATCTGGTTCGAACGAATTTTACTAACGAGATTTTAAAGAGTTTTAACACAAAGACGACCCATCCTGAAAAACATACTTCAAGGGTAGTCATTGGTTGAAGTGCAGGCGTTAGCGATCGCCCTTTGGGAGGGACTTCACGAGACAGATTCCATCACTACTTTCCCTCTCTTCGACCATCCTCGTCCTCAGGAGCCAACACAATATTCTTTTAGATATTTCCATTAAAATATGCAAAAGGTGTTGATACGTCCTTACCTTAGCAAGGAAGAGAGGCAGGGTAGTTTCATTGGTACGACTAATAACCTTAAATCCTTAGTTACGCTCCTAGCCCCTATCAATCTTTCATTGAGAAATAAGGGGTGGAGTGGTTTCATTCCCTCTAGGGTTATCGTAAGAGGGTTCTAATCTCTCGTTGTTCCTTAGTAGCTCAGTGGTAGAGCGGTCGGCTATTAACCGATTGGTCATAGGTTCGAATCCTACTTGGGGAGATTTGATTCATTCTGAATTCTTTAATTCGAAAAAGAAAAGGGCTCGCTCCATATGCCTATTATTCTTGTGTAACTTCTGGCTCCTCCGCTTGATTAATATAATATAAAGTAAAAGGGCTTGCCTACCTCTCATTTGACATCCATCCCCAACTTATATTCCTCTATGTCTTGAGGGGACTAGTGTCTGGAATTCTCGGTCGAATGAACTCGTTTGAAGGAGAAAAATTCGTTTGAACGACTTTTCAAAAAATCCAATATTTCTTAAAAAATCATTTTAAGCCCAAAACTTTTTATACAAAGTTTTAAAAAAAAATTCTAAAAATAAAAAGTTGATTAGACAAAAATAACACCCATAAAAATATTCCAAGTCCCCCTATATATATATATATATATATATATATATATTGACACACCCCAACCCAGTTACTTATTATTAAGTTTTAAAGTCAAAGTGAGTCAAATCATAATTACCTTAATCAAACCATAAACACGAGTATCATTTTTCCAGTTATTAACATGAATCCATAAAATATAACTTTTAACAATTTTTGAGATAATTATGCTTATTCAAACTTACTGAAAAGATAAGTAGGCTTAAATTACCCCTTTTACGTTTGACCAAAATCATGGTCTTATGCATCCCTTGCTAACCCCACTAACCTCCTAAATTTGGCATTGACGTCACATTTACCTAAAACACATAACCATAGTAACCGTGAGCAAAATAGCTCAGCAAATGCATCACTACTACACTATTGCATAACATTAAATACAATAAATCATAACCTCATGATGATATATGCATACCTCCCGCCCATTCCTAAAGAATTACCAATTATATACTTATCCGGCTCATTCATAAATAATGACCAATTATAGACTTATCCGGCTCATTCATAAGGAATTACTAATTATATACTTATCCGGCTCATTCATAACGAATCACCAATTATATACTTATCCCGCTCATTCATAAAGAATGACCAATCATATACTTATTCGGCTCATTCATAAAGAATGACCGACTTATCCGAATCATGATTCACATATCCTGTCTACAATAGACAATTCTCTCCCATTCTTGGATAAGGAGTAACCCCTTATCTTTAATAGACAAATCTCCCCCATTCCGCGTCGGGGAGTAACCTCCCATTTCGGTAAATCGAAATGAACAAATTCATATTCAATATTATTCTGATTATATCCGTAACCATGTATAATACATATTACCAATAAAGTGATATTCAGATCATATCCATAACCATGTATAATACATCTTACCAGTGAGTGATATTTAAATCATATCCATAACCATGTGTAATATATCTTACCCGTGAATGATATTCAAATCATCTCCATAACCATGTATAATACACCTCTTTCCAGTGAGTACACTCACCTTGGCCACTTCATGTGTTTTTTCCGCGCCTTTGTTTGGTACTCGTTCAACCAGTTCTTCTTCCCTTTCACATATAAATTCTTACAATATTAGTATCATCATAAGTATATTAACAATTCAAAGAATAACTTAAACTTAACCCAATTCATAAGCATCATATAATCCCATTCAATCATATATCGTAAATGAAGTCCAATCTAACTTCATGGTAAGATATTTATCATACCCAAATCATAGGCTAAATATATTTTAATTTCTTCCAAGTAGTTTAATCCTTAAAATATTAGGTTACCAATACAAAATACGACATGTCATTTCAGTTTTTCTAAAGCAAGATATGCCCATTTCTTTGTTGCATAGCAAATCTGCCCTATAGGCTCCTTTATCATTCAGTCAACTTCCAAGAATTTTCATAATTTTTTTGTATCATAAATTTCTATGACATTTCACCCAACATCAATAAACATATTTAAAAATACAAAGTTAAAGTTTTATATTTTTTTAAGGTTCATTTGCTTTGTCAAGAAAAACATCGAACACATGGTATGCATACTTACTCTTTTGGGGCAAATTTTATACCTAAACTTCAAACTATCACCAAAGATTCATTTCTTGGTATTTTCAAATAATATTCGTATATGTTATACATATAGGAGTCTATTTTCATCTCCAACTAGAATTATTCAATTCCAATAAATATACAAAAAGTTATAGAAGTTTGAATACACAAGGTTTCCAATCAAAGCAATATACATGATTTACATGTTCAACTTTACTTAAACTTGCATCTATCTGTACATATACCCCAAGGCATGAAATTTCAATAAAAAATCAATGATTTCTATAATTTCAATCAATAATACCAAAATAATCATAAGATTTATGCGTAGAATTACCTTAGGGACATTTTCATAATTTCCTGCGGATTTTTCTCAATTTTTCTCCTCACTTTCTACTTCCCGAGCTTCCCGATTCTCTCTCCTCAAGACAAACTCTCTCATGCCTGATTTTGGCTGAAGGAGGAGGTCATTTCAAGGTTTTAAGGTCGGCATAAGTCACCTCCCAATGGTCCAATCAAAATAGGACATATGTCACCATATAAGACAAAATATCCTTTAAAGCTAAATGACTACTTTACCCCCTATTCGTAATTTCAGCATAACTCATTCCTCAGACCTTTGTTTTACACACCATTTGTTGTGTTACAAACTTAACTCATATATATACAACTATATAGTTTTCACCTCAAGTCAATTATCATATTATAGTGGCCAAAACTAGTCCCGAACTTAAACATTCCTACCGAAGACTTCACAAATTTGTGTTTGTGACTAATTCAATATTTCATAAGTTATGAAGGTAGGATTAGACTAAAAACAATAGCTTAACATTATATATTCTAATAACACATTATCCCCATCCCATAAGGTAAGCATAATTTAAAAATGGTTTATCATAATCATATCCGGGTTGTCGCATATATATTAAATGCATTCAAACCTTTTAGAGACATTGGAATCCTCATGTTGGTGACGTGAAATGTGGCACGAAAACTCGGCAAGGCTGGACTTGAATATCTAGGACGCTACGTCTTCAACATACACTCGTCAGAGGCTTGGAAGGATATACAAGAACATCAATCATATGACTCAAATGGTTTTATCCGGAACTAAGCCAATACTACATATGGACTCAATTGGAAATTTTTGTTCTTACAAAAATAGAGAGGGACATGTGTTTAATTTATTATTGGGATATAAATCAGCTAAAAACGAGAATGGTGCATGGAGCTTGAAATTCTCATTAAATTATGGATTATTGAATTCTCATTAACCTCTAATACTATCGTATTAGAGTTATAATATTGATAACTAGAGGGTACCTTGTGCAATGTACGGGAGTGGAACTTCAAAGTTGCGAAGTGAAATATAGGTGAAAAATGATAACAAGTGCATTTAAATTACATGTTTTGAGTTTCAAAATATTACTTATAAACGTTTTATATGAATATTTGTGCCTTATTAAATATATGTCGAAATTCAGTGCCCTTAAGGCACATGTAATCAGGATCCTAATATTGTTCTTGTGTGGATTGTCCTGTATTTTAACCGTGCAGACCGGACATGTGTTGCCTTGCGGTGAGCCTAAAAAATTATCGCCTAAATTATAGGAGCGCTCTCTCTCTTTTTTGCGCTCACCGCTAGGTGACACATGTCCAGTCTGCATTGTTAAAACGCAGAACAGTCTGCACAAGAGCATTACTATATATATATATATATATATATATATATATATATATATATATATATATATATATATATATATAAGCATGCAACTTGCGCGATGCGCAAACGTATTATAATACTTTTTAAAGTTATACAAGAAGTAAATCAAACCAATCAAATAAAGAACTAAATTTTAAATAAACATTGCATCATACTGAACAATCCTAACCCTTGCAACTATATAGTCAAAATTGTAAATAAATATAACAACTAAAATCCAACCTATAATTTGTAAAGTAAAATTTATATGCACACATGGATAAAGTGTATGAAAAGGTTATTGAAAGGAAACAAAAAAGACAACATGGTTGAGGCTAAATCTTTGGAGGAAAAAAATAAGTGTCTAAAATGATTGATGGTTCATCTTATTCTATTATTGGTGGAAATATCTCTAATAATTTTTAATCCAGATTACCAAAATTGAAATAAAGACGAGGTGTTACAATTTTAAGGATTAGGATGTGTGTCACAAATTAATTATCCATTAGTTGGTCTATTTTATAAATATCACACACCAATAACTATATAAATTTTCTATTAAATTTTATTATGTTTGAATATGATCAAACTATAGGAACTCTTTACAATAACAAAATAGAACTCATTCCAAATGAATGAATCATGAACATAAGAAACAACATCAAACTTAATGCCAATATTATCATAATTGTACAGGGCCACCACACAAAAAATGAAAATATATAAAGATGCGTGATTGAACTTGAAGATACTCATAATCTTGTGTTGATACTTTCAATAAAGATACCAATATTTTCTGGAATAAATTGGGATAATTAAGCTTCTATATTCCTATTGAATTTCATTCATGGCATATCTTCAAATGATTCACATGCATAATTGAAAACACAAAAGATACAAATTTAAAAGACTTCTTAAAATAAGATTTTCAGAAGTTAAGAATCAATATAAAATTCAACACAAACATTTCTAATGAAAGAATCATTTGAAATTTTATAGAGTAACATAGCCATTTCCAATAAATAAATAAATTTAAGTTCCATGAATAAACTGTAAAAATTATTAAAAGAGTACACCAAAATAATTTTCATTTATTAACTCATAAATTAAGAAAATAATTACCACGCACTTTGATACAAAATATCAAGAAGGTACAATATAGTTTAAAAACTACAAAAGAACTATTTTGGTTTTAGCAAATAAAAGACACATAAAAACCAAGAATAAAATAAACATTTTCAAATTAACTTTCTTTATAGTATCCCATAAAGAATTAAACTTTTCCCTTCAAAGCCTACCTAGTTACTTTTTTACATACAAACGTCCATCATGATTCCCCTTCAACCTCCGACTAAGAAAAGAGGAAAAAAAATCTAAGGATATGAAAAATAAAAATAAAAATAAAAATTATAAGGAGAACAAACTGAACACAAAAGGCCTGAAAATATTGAGTTCTAAATATTGATAATATGACATGAAAATCTAAATAAACATCACGTTTAAAATATAGAAAAATGAAATCAACCTGAAATGTTAGAATTATTTTAGAGATTTCAACTAAAGCGGAAAATCCAAATATAATCTCAAGAAAAAGAAAAATAGATTTTTCTCATATATATATATATATATATATATATATATATATACTATGTTACAATGAAAAAACAGGAAGTGTGGTGTTTGGAACAACATCCAAACTTGTAAGACAACATCAAATAGTGGTAATATTTTAAGTTGAAAACCCAAACATAATTTCAAAAAAAAAAGAGCAAAACTCATTTACCTTTGATGCAAATATGCTCTGTTACAGTTGAAAAAACCGGGAGTAGGGAGCTTGGATGCTGAAGTCGTGATATGAACTGCCTCTCTCTCTCTCTCTCTATGCCCAATCTCAGATAATAGTTTTCGATTATATAAAAGAGAGAGGATAAAGGAAAGGTCAGAAGAGAAATAGGTTGGAAGAAAAGCAAATGAATGGATAAGAGGAATGAACGTGAGTGAATAGATAGAGAGAATATGTTAACATTAAATTCATAAAAGTCTTATTAAATCTTTTAATGATACTGTATTAGAGGTATATATATATATATATATATATATATATATATATATATATATAGAGAGAGAGAGAGAGAGAGAGAGAGAGATGATCTTCTCAATGTGGAGATCATATCCATGAAGTTTCATAAAAAAAATTATTTTTTTACTATTTAAAAAAAATGGTATGTACCAGGGTTGCACCATAAGGAGTCTTTACATGAGACTTTCTGTATATATATATATGGAGCATAGTGTTGGATTGTAAAGAAAAAACATGAATAAAGTCTCCATATTACTGAGATGATGATGTTCTGATAGATGATAGTAATTACTAGAAATGATAAAATTAAAAACTAGTACGTGAGAGAAAAATTAGGAGTTACTCATGTTAACAATAAATTAAGAGTAAGTAGGCTTAGGTAATACGGACATGTATTGCGTAGACCAGTAGATGCACATATAAAAAAAAGATTATTGGAAATAGAGAGTAAAAGAGAAAGGGGTCACCCTAAGTTATCGTGAAAGGAAATTATTAGTAGAGATCTTAAGGAATTAAATTTGAATGATAATATTGCATATAATATATTAGAATGAAAAAAGTGAATCCATGTGGCCGACAAGGCAAGAATGATGATGATGATGATGATGATGATGATGATGATATATATATATATATATATATATATATATATAAAGGGAATGTCTTGTAATGTCTCTTCACCGTAAATCCACGCACACAAGAAAAGAAAATCTCTTTCAAATCTAACCCTCAAAGCTAGACCCTAAACCTTTTAACTTACATGGGAGTAAGCATGTAAACAAGTCTACAAATATTCAAACCTGATCCGACATTTTCTTAATCGGTTGTGTCTTATCCGATTATCGGTCGAATCTCAAAAAATCAGTCCAAACCCGGACCCGTTAAGGCCCCGAAAACCCGAATTGATGAAACTAAAAGATGGACCAAAAAATTCAATTTAAACAAAAAATTGTTTATATGTCATGTTCTGCCCTATATATATATATATATATATATATAAGCTTCGGGTCGGGCCTCAACGGATCGGATCTATCTTCATCCATATCCGATCCATATAATTGGCGGGTAAGTGTAACAACTCCTATTTTCTCACGTAAAGGCTAGCCAGGCATGATACACCGAAGACAGGGCTTGCTTGTCAATTAATACCATCCTTAGCACAAATGCAAATATAAATAAATATTAATTAAGGCCCAACTTTGAAAAGTCTCAAATACATCCACAATAAATAAATGGATCCAAATCACCACTAATAAAATGAATAAATTCAACTGGAGTAATTTAAGTCTCAATCAACATGAAGTAAAAATCTTAGGCTTATCCCCTTACAAATGTTCCCAAATCAATAAATAAGTACGACAGATTAAGCGCGTATACTAGAATCTAAGAGTCTAAAAACTAAAGCCAAATGAGACCGCATGACTAATACAGCACAATCCAGCTATCTCTGCCTAGGACCACCTAAGGGGAAAATATTTAAATTGGGGTCAGAGCCTGAGGTGTGCAAGAATTAACTTAATTAACTTATGATGCAATAATACAGTCAATTCACAATAAAAAATTTCCTTTGTCGCTCACATACGTATAACACCTCACCCCTCATCTAAGTGTGACATTATTTACACCCCAATACGTTCCAAATAATGAATTGTGTCATCATCTAAAAATTTATGAAATGAATATATTGATAATTAATTATTTAAATGTAATCCCTACATTTAATTGTTAACTTCCAATTATCCAAATCTCATAAATATCACATCTAAGGCATAAACATCTATTATGCATTATAGGGTCAAGAATAATAATTATTGTCCACATTCTTAGACAATTAAATTTATTACATTAAATTTCGGGTATTTATTAATATATCCTTCCATATATTTGACACACAAGGGCATCTACCGTTGGTGTATAATTCGTGCTCTATCGACAAGTCTGGATAAACTCCTTATCCTAAGTGAACAACACAAATACACACACATTAGAGGCGGTCCCTACACAGGACACATGTACATGGCTCATACCCAGCGGTAACATAGGAACAGTCAACATCAACATCTACCTCTCGTAGGTGATGCCTCCACGTAGTACCTATATGACCTACACATGGTCAAGCCCGCCTGTGCCGACGTGTGGTACACGGTTCGAACGCGCGAACCCCCCGAGCCGATAGGACGGCCCACTGGTATGTCCACACAAACACATAATAGTACATATTATTATTTCATATAATATGTATAAGTAATTACTCTATAATTACCCTAAAAGTCCAACCAAAGTCCACAACATTTTCCATTTGTTAATAATTTATCATCTAATAAATTATTAATACCGTTCCATAAAAATAATTACATAACCATCCAATTAATTGTATTCAATTAATATGTGGGTGTATTATTACTCCCTTAATTAATTAACCCACTAAATAATTCATTTCTTCTTCTCTTATATTACTTTTTCAAATCCTTATAGTACTGATCCAATTTACATTCGAAGTTTGGAGGTTTCTTGAACTGGCTAAGGAAAGGAATGAAAAAGTCCAATCATCATTCACGTCGCTCGAACGAGTGTGGGTCTCTTTCGCCCAACATGATCTGTCGCTCGAACGACCCATGACATCGTTTGAGCGACCTCCCTGTTACCTCCGTCCCACGTCGCTTCTACTTCCCATTCTTCCCATATAAAATTCTTCAACAACAAGCAATAAACGAAACGCAGAATTTGATGTTTCTAACTTACATACACAAACCCAAATAATTTCCTATCAGTTCCAGATTTTTAACGATTCAGACTCGCAAATTCCAACAGGGTTATTTCACCATAAGGAGCATTTTTTTAGGGAAATTTCTTTCGAATTTCATCTCATTAATTACCAATAACAGTCTCTACGTTGATTATTCAATAAGTCCAAAATATCTATCAAAACTTAAGGGAAAACTAACATCAATATACAGATTTCGATACCTAATTTCTGGAATAATTTCTACATTTAATCTCCATCCTCTACTTGCATTATACATCATCAATTTAAACAAATTCAACCTAGTCGCAGATGTTTAAAGGGAACAATTATGATGCATTGAGAAATAAATTAAAAACATAAATCAAGCAAGAGAATTCTTGCCTTAAAATGGTAAAATAGGTGTCATTTGATTTTCTTCTTTGGTTCCTCCTCTGTTCTTGCCTTTTTCTCCTTTCTTTGGTGTATTTCCCTTTCCTTCCCATATTAGTGATTTTTAGGTTTGTGGAATGATAGTCGGGGAGTGGGTTACCCCTACTTAACCTCTAATTAGGTGTTAAATCCGGAGTTAGGCCCTAAGTTCAACTTTTGGACCCCTAAATGGATCCGAATCCATAACCTAATTGGCCCAAAACTTCTCCAACCTATATATTATTGACCCGGGACTATTTTCAAAGGCTTTAATCATCTAAACGAGTCCATATGTGTCCCGAAATGTGTTCCGAATTATTTATGTCAATAATATGTGCTTTTAATTTGTTTCGAGCATTAATTATGTATTTTTCTACATTGCACTTAAATGTCACATAAAATTAGCCACACACAAATATAATTAAATAGCAATTACGACTGTGTAATTATTAAATAAGAAAATATTTAATTACATCTAATTTTTGCAATTTATTTATTTATTGCCAAAAATATTAAATATTATTTCATTAATTATTCTAGAAGAAAATACGAGGTATTATAGTAATCGGGTAACCGAGTAATCGAATTTCATAAAACTGCTCAGACCCGAGTTTATCGAATTCGGATCGGGTGCGGATCCAAACCCGACCTATTGACTGACCTACACGGGAGGATGGTAACCATCAAACTAATGCCCAAAGGTCTTTGGTTAAGTGAAATATATATTTACAATAAAATATATTAACATTTAAAAAACAATTTTACAACAAAACAGTTTTTTAAAATAATAATGTTTAACGTTTTTTAAAAGGGTTTTTTAAAAAAATCGTTTTCTTTATAAAAAATAATTTTTTAATGTTTTTATTAACATAAATGCTTTCAAAAACAGTTTCTATAAATTTACAAAAAAAAAATCGTATGCTTACGTTTTTTAATAAATACTGTATTTTTTTATAAAATATATATTTTTTAACTTTTAACACATATAAAAAAGTGAATTTAAAAATGATTTTTTTCCCAAAAAAGTTCGTTATTATTAAAAAATATGCATTATTTAGAAAAGTTCGTTATTTATAAAAAAAATTAACATAAAAATAGTTTTTATCAATATTTTAACATTTTTAATTATAGAAACATTTTTAAAAATCGGTTTCGATAGAAAAAGCTTTTTGACATTTTTTAAAAATAGTTTCTATTCAAGAGAAGCTTTATTTATTAACAAAACAGTTTTTATTAATAGTAACATTTTTGAAAATAGAGTCTATGTAAAAATTTATTTTTTGTGAAAAATGTACATTTTTTTTTTCATAAATAACGTGATTTATCTTAAAACATTTTTTTATATTTAAAAAAAATACATTTAAAACACTTAAACTACAATTGTTTTTTCTTAAAAAAGTATATTATTTATTTTAAAAAATGGGCATTATTTAAAATATAATATTTATAATTTTTTTTGCAACAAATGAAAGAGACAAAAGACTGTTTTTAACTCCTTTTTATTTTTAAAATGCACATTTTCCAACGAAAATAATTAAAAACGTTAAGACTGTCGTCTGTAAATAAAATTGTTAAAAAAATGCTTTTTTTAAATATTTATTTTTAGAAAAAACATTTAAATAGTTTTTTGTATAAACAACATTGAAAAACTGTTTTGTGTATAAAACGTTAAAAGACAATGTTTTTTTATTAAAAAAAAATTATTATATACATAAAAAAATTTGTTTTGTTATAAACATTTTTTTCAAATTAAGAAGTTCTTTTTGAATTATTAATCTATTTTATTGTATATATATATATAATGCTCTTGTGCAGATTAGCCTGCATTTTCAGAATGCGGACCAGACATGTGTCACCTAACGGTGCCCCTAGAAATTATCGCTTAAATTATAGGTACACTCTCTCTTTTTTCGTCCACATAAGAGTATATGACTGTATATATATATATATATATATATATATATATATATATATATATATATATATATATATATATATATATATATATATATATACAGTGGCGGAGCCAGGAATGAAGCGTTGGTGGGGCACAATCTATTGTCGGGGGTTCGGGAGCGGGAGCCCCCGAAATCTTTTTTAGGCTTATTTTAACTTTTTTACAAATATTTAATTGATAATTTATATTTTTAGACAATTACAACTCAAATAAAACAAAATCGAATACAACACTTGGTTGTGAATAGTTCTCTTATTCCATCTAAGTGGAAGTCAATAGTAGGAATGGCAAATTAATCACACACGCATGGCTGTTTTTTTCTTGACCGGGGCAATCGAACTAGTTGCGAGTGCGGGGATTTGGGGGGGGGGGGGGGGGGAGACTTTGGGGAGATTTTTTTTTTATTCTACGGAGTGTAATTTTAGATTTTTCGCAAATATCTGTTTTTTTAGGTCAAAATTCAGTTAAAATACTTGAGAAGATTAAAAAATATAGCATTCCAATAAAATTAAAAAAACATTATCCCTAAATTATATGTCAATTTATAAAAAAAAATGCAATTCAATTTGGTAAAACCCTAAGTCAATTAAATGGAATAAAACATTTATAAAGGGGTCATAAATAGGTGGGGATTAGTGGGGCACTTTAAGAAATAAAATAAATATATAGCTTACTTGGAGATTTTTTTCCAGATTTTGAGAGTGCAGCTACAGCGGAAATATTGCGACTTCTCAAATAAAAAAAACAATTTTAATTAAACCCAAATTTTAGTTAAAAACCTAAGACATGCATCTAGATGATTTATCAAATAAAATATAGCATGCAGGATAAAAACAAACAATTTCAGGAAAAATCCCCCACAGGGGCAAAACCTTTTATTTTCACTATAATTTGTAAGAAAACGGCTTACAATCGGATTACAATGAAAATACAGTGACTAAGAATTACCCTCAGGTATCGGATTCTGTAGTCGGCGGCTGGAAATATCCCTTTCCAGGAGGGCAGCAATGAATCCACACGCAGCGAACCCACATGAACCTCAGTCCAATCAACAAAGGAAGAACCGCAGCACTCCTCAATGACACGCAGCCATGAAACTTTGTAGAGACTCCCTCAGCAATGACACGCAGCCCTCGGTTGCAAAGATCTCTCCACAAAGATGAACAACAACAAAGTTTGTGTTCTAGGGTTCCAAAAGATTCACAAAAGTAATTGGGATTTTTGGTGTGAATCAAAAAGAGTCTTGGGACTCAAAAAGGTGAAGACTTAGAGTATTTAGGACTCTGAAAATCGTCTTGAAAAGTCTTAAAAAATAACTCCCCGAAGTTGGCTTTAAATAGGAAAACTTTGAGCCTAAAAAATCTGCAGCGAATCTGGCCGAATTTATCCCAGGCGGACCGGTCCGGCTTGGAGGCGGATCGGTCCGACCTCGGATCGGTTCTTTTAAAAATTGGCTTCTTCGGTTCGCTTTCGGTCCGGGGTTTACTGGATCTGCAGCAAGCGGATCGGTCCGGTTGAGGGGCGGACCGGTCCGGTGGCGGATCGGTCCGGTAGGGAGGCGGACCGGTCCGTCTTCCCAGAAAAATAAAAACCTTTTAAAAGCCTCATTTTTATTTTTATAAAAAACATTTTATAAAAATTTCCCAATACTAAATATGAACTTTAAGGAACGTAAAAACAAAATTTTACCAAGTTCATTCTTGCAGAGGCTATGATGTTGAAGACGCTTTGATATTCGGATCCGTTGATGTAGATGCGATCTTGAGTTTCTTCAACGGTGTAACGGCGTACGACATACAAATTGATAATGGACAAAAATGTCCTTACAAATCTCCCCCTATGTCTATGCTGGTACATACATAAAAAATATCCGAATTATCAACTAATGACCTATACAAATCTACCCTCCCATGAACCCTAAAGATGGAAATATACTAATGTTTAAATCTACATCGTTTGTTCTTCAATCTTCAACAATCATCAAATCTCAAAGCTTTTCTCATCAGGGTGTGCAACATATTGATCTTCAATCTTTATACCTACACACATGAGACAAAGCAAATACCACGTGACATATCGAGTTTGAAATGAGATAAACATGGAAACCAATATATGATAAAAAACATAACCTATATCTCAAAAACTCCCCCAAAATTCAAACTCCCCCATAATATGATAATTCTTTCTCCCCCTTTTTATGATGTCCCCAAATAGACAAATGAGAAGAATGAATCAAATAGGCAAAATCGGGGTGCCACGGTATACAAAACAGGGCATCAAACAATATGGCAAACGTGCTCTTGCAAGGAGATGCTCAAACAAATCTTCACAAACTTATTTTTGAATTTTTCAAATTTTTCGTACAAAAATAAGATACCAATATGAACAAATATGATACAAAAATCACACCATGGATTTAGACACAAACAACCAAGTCATGGAAATGGAATGAATGGGTGTGAACACATTCGATAGGTAAATCAACTCAATCAATCATATGTGCATGATGCATACGTGTACTCCTAACGAATGAACATCAAAGGTATCCTTAAGTGTAAATGTTTGTTGAATTTAGATGACATCGTTTTATGCAAATCAACAAATCAAAGTCAAATGATTTTCACCCCAATAACGTCCAAAACTATGTAGCGCATTTTCAAGCATTTCATGGACGTGCAAACCCGTTTTAAATTCTCCAACCAAACTCCCTCATATATATTTTCTTTTAGAGGTGATCTAAATTCTCAAACTTTGGAGAATTGGTGCAAAAACCTGAATGGCCCATAATTGGCATAAATTTCTTTTTATTACCTTTCAATTTTTTCGGGCTCTTTAAACCTCTTTGGACCTCGGATAATAAAATTCCTCCATTTTTTAGATCCTTTTTAACGGTGGCTTTTGCGCAAAGGATAGATGATTACCTTTTGCAGCTCCTCCCCGTTATCAAACAAGGCACACAAACTCACAAAGACAGTTTTTAAATGCACAATTTTCTTATCAAAATTTATTGCGCTTGGTTTGTTTTAAGGACAGGATTGAAGTGAAAACACCCAACCAACATGTGATAAGACAAGCACAATAATCAAACAAATCCGTGCATGTGTGCAATAAAGGAAACATGAGTCAAACATGTAGGAAGTAACACTTAATTACATCTTAATGACTCCAAACATTATAAAGCACATGGATGAATTGACATATTGTCTCAAAACACTATCAAATAGTCACATGAAAATAATGGAATGATGTTGTGACTCGGCCATCCAAAGAGTTCATCCATAAACGGTGCAAAAAAAAAATCTTTTGAATTTTTCAAAATTTTATCAAAATAAAATCTTTTTGTATTTTTTTAAAAAAAATTCAAAAAAAAGAATTTATACAAAAAGTACAAGTCATCACACTAGTAAAAATATATCATGAAACCACAACTAGTGTATGACAAACATGCAATCACAATCAACCAAAAGATTTCACATGGGGTGAATCACGTGCAAGCAAACGGGAATCGTGGACAAATAAACCATAAGCCTCTAAATCCGATTTTCTAACCCAAATTGATGTGTAACGAAGTGTGGGGGTTTTGGGAATCGAATTTATTCTTTCATTAACCTTCCTAGGTCCATTTAAAAGCTTGTAACAAAATCGCCTAAGATGACCTTGCCTACCGCAATGTGTGCAAGTGTAAATCGAGCGGTGTGTGTTACCTAAAGGTGGCCCTCTCCTCAAATTCCTAGGTGGCGCTTTCTGAATTTGCCTAGGTGGGTCTCTCCTAATGATCCTAGGTGGTTCTCTCACGATGTTCCTATGGGGCGCCTTTTTAACAAACTTAGGTGCCTCTTTCATAACAATCCTAGGAGTCTCTCTCACACGTGTGGGAATGGTTTCAACATATTTTTCAAGACCAATCCCACCCCTATCCGTTTTGATCTCGACTGTGCCTAAAATCTTATCAAGTTTTTCAGACCTAGACTCCAAATCAAATTTCACTTTACTTGAATCTTTCAATTTCACCTCAAGTTCACCTATCCTAGATTCAAGTACTCGTTTAGAATCCTCGAACTCTAAAAGCTCCTTTTTCATAGTCTCCACCAACCCTCTAAGACTATCTCTCTCACCCTCGACGTACTCAAGCTTCTCTTTCAAAATTTTCACATGAGCCCTAAGTTCTTCAACTAAAAAATCATTATTTTTTATGGCACACTCTTTCAACTGAGCTTTCAATTTCAAATTTTCTTTCTTTGTTTTCAAAGTTTCAGCATAAAGTTCATTGAAAACAGTTTGCAAGTGATGCTCATCTACACTTTCCTCCTCACTTTCATCCACACTCCCATCACTTTCACTATCATCACTAATCACACGGATGGGAAACTCTCGCCTAGAAGCATAAAAAACTTCTTCTTTCGAATCACAATCACTAAGGGTAGAAACATGAGAAATCGGTTTATTCAATTTCTTCTTTAAATTTGTGGTACACTCATGTAACGTGTGACCAACACCCTCACAACAAGGACACCTCTCAGATTCGTTTTCAACAGAAGATTTAAAACAAGAGTTCGTGTGAATTTTCCAATTAATTTTTTCAAAAATTTGACATCGAAGATCATTAAAACCATCAAAAGCCATTTTTGTGCAAAATCAGGATCAAAACACAATAACTTAGTGCAACAGGCTCTGATACCAATTTGAAAACGTAAGTAGACAAATTGTATCAGAAAGTAAATCCTCGAAAAATCAGGATCACGCGATAAATTAGCGTAACCCGCTCTGATACCAATTTGAGAGTGCAGCTACAGCGAAAATATTGCGACTTCTCAAATAAAAAAAACAATTTTAATTAAACCCAAATTTTAGTTAAAACCCTAAGACATGCATCTAGATGATTTATCAAATAAAATATAGCATGCAGGATAAAAACAAACAATTTCAGGAAAAATCCCCCACAGGGGCAAAACCTTTTATTTTCACTATAATTTGTAAGAAAACGGCTTACAATCGGATTACAATGAAAATACAGTGACTAAGAATTACCCTCAGGTATCGGATTCTGTAGTCGGCGGCTGGAAATATCCCTTTCCAGGAGGGCAGCAATGAATCCACACGCAGCTAACCCACATGAACCTCAGTCCAATCAACAAAGGAAGAACCGCAGCACTCCTTAATGACACGCAGCCATGAAACTTTGTAGAGACTCCCTCAGCAATGACACGCAGCCCTCGGTTGCAAAGATCTCTCCACAAAGATGAACAACAACAAAGTTTGTGTTCTAGGGTTCCAAAAGATTCACAAAAGTAATTGGGATTTTTGGTGTGAATCAAAAAGAGTCTTGAGACTCAAAAAGGTGAAGACTTAGAGTATTTAGGACTCTGAAAATCGTCTTGAAAAGTCTTAAAAAATAACTCCCCGAAGTTGGCTTTAAATAGGAAAACTTTGAGCCTAAAAAATCTGCAGCGAATCTGGCCGAATTTATCCCAAGCGGACCGGTCCGGCTTGGAGGCGGATCGGTCCGACCTTGGATCGGTTCTTTTAAAAATTGGCTTCTTCGGTTCGCTTTCGGTCCGGGGTTTACTGGATCTGCAGCAAGCGGATCGGTCCGGTTGAGGGGCGGACCGGTCCGGTGGCGGATCGGTCCGGTAGGGAGGCGGACCGGTCCGTCTTCCCAGAAAAATAAAAACCTTTTAAAAGCCTCATTTTTATTTTTATAAAAAACATTTTATAAAAATTTCCCAATACTAAATATGAACTTTAAGGAACGTAAAAACAAAATTTTACCAAGTTCATTCTTGCAGAGGCTATGATGTTGAAGACGCTTTGATATTCGGATCCGTTGATGTAGATGCGATCTTGAGTTTCTTCAACGGTGTAACGGCGTACGACATACAAATTGATAATGGACAAAAATGTCCTTACAGATTTGGGGTGGGGAACTTGCCCCCCCCCCCCCTCTCTCTCAAATGCCTCCGCCCTGCATATATATATATATATATATATATATATATATATATATATATATATATATAGAGAGAGAGAGAGAGAGAGAGAGAGAGAGAGAGAGAGAGAGCGCCAGGCTATAGTACATCATGCTCTATACATCACCCGTGCATCACACCTAATTCGAGGCCCTAATTTTTTTTTTTCAAATTTTATATTTTTTTCTTGAAATTAACCTTTCAATCAACCTATATACAAAAAATTAGGTCAAAATACATTTTGTAGCTATTTTTAAAAAATTCATAAAAAACTGCTAAAAATGCCTTATTTATAAGGGTCTGCGCCAGCAGTTTTTTGTGAATTTTTTAAAAATAGTTACGAAATGTATTTTGACCTAATTTTTTGCATATGGGTTGATTGGAAGGTGAATTTCAAGGAAAAATATAAAATTTAAAAAAAAAACGTTTTCTAGGGCCTAGAATTAGGTGTGATGTATAGTGCATGATGTAGGTGAGCCTCTCTCTCTCTCTCTCTCTCTATATATATATATATATATATATATAGATATATATATATATATAGATATATATATATATATATATATATGTACGAATATGAATGTATTAAATAAATTTATATATTAATGTATTTTTAATATTTGATGTATATATTGGATGTAGAAATATACAATGTACAAAAACAATTATGGATATTAGTGTATTAAAGGGTAAAACAATTTTTTTGGTTTAAAAAGTGGGTCAACTAACAGTCAAATTAGTCGACTAACGATTTACGTCAATTTTGAACCACAATCAACTAATACAAAAATTAGTGGGATACCAACCATCAATTATTGAGAATAAATGGACCCACAATGAGTATATGACCCTAAAAGAAATTTGAAAACTCTTAGGACATATTTGATACAAAAGTGGTCAAATGGTTTGGGTGACAATTTTTTCCTTAGCAATATTTTTCATGACAAATCTTATAATTTTTCGATGGAATTGCTTGATAACACTAATTTTTCATGTGAAAACTTCTATTTTTTTTAGGGATTAAGATAAACAAGAATATGATATTACAAAAAATCGATGTGAAAAATTCTAGCGTAAAAAAAATCCAATGTAATAAAAAATTCGGATATATAAAAATCAAATTTAAAAACAAAATGTACATGATATAAAATATCATATTGGAAAAAATGATATAAAAAATAGATATTAAATAAATTGTGATATAAAAAACTGATATAAAGAAGAAAATGATATTGGTAATATATGATAAAAAAAAATCTAATGTAAAAAAATAAATCTTATGTATTCAAAAATCACATATAAAACATATCGGATGAAAAAATATATATATTATAGAAAATTTTGATATAAAAAAATAGGGTGGAAAAAGTCATTCAAAAACTCTTTACTTAATATGTATTCCGAAGTTTTTTTTTGTTGGGCACAACTCTCTCTCACTACTCTACGAAGTATTTTATAAAATGTCTCAATCGATAGAAAATTGACTTTTTGGAATATAAAGGTGGATAAAGTATATGGTCATTTGACCAAACGTCCTTCGATATTTTTTAATTAGTATTTAATCAAAACCTTTTTTTATTGAAGGTTTTGGGGAGAGGTCCTTATAAGAAGTGTATAAAAATAGGACACTCCGTATAGTTTAATAAATTCAGTCCCTATACTAAAAACACCATGAAAAATGGTGCCGTTGGCGGGGACCAAAAAAATAAAGGGAATTGTACCACAGGGACTAGATTTATAAATATTATTGTACCACGGGAAAAACATTATCTTAAAAATCCAAATTTAGAAAGGGACATGACATTTACCTTAATTCTCTATTTTTTATTTTATTTCAAAACGTTTGTCAAATATTTTATTCTCTAATCTTAAACCACCACATAAAACATTCAGAATCACTCTTTCTTTTCTTATTCTAAATCCTATTTTTTATGTCAAAAAGAGAAACAATGGACTTTTTGAAACATAAAAAAATAAAGTGAACTAAATTCAAAATGTACTTACGCCTTAAGAACTAAACATTAATCGTCCCTTAAATATAATATGTGCTTATTTCCCATGAACTACAAATTATTATCATTTTTATAATTTTTGTAAAGAAATAACTTTATACCTTTAAAAACAGCAAATAAATATGTTTTTGATAATATACCGAATGAAAATAATTCGATAGTGGGTTGCCCGATAATCATCAAAAGAACAAAAATGAACTCAAAATAAATGCGATGATTTACGTGATTCGGCATCTTAGCCCTACATACAAAACAATGTAACAAATTTCTTTCACAATAATATGAGACAAGTACATGATACACTTTGTTAACATAATGATGATCTCTCGTTTATTACGGTTAAGGGTTACACTTATATATCTTCGGACAATTTACAATTAGGGCTCTTGTTAGCAATTTTTAAATATTTAAAGACAATTTATTATTAGGTCTACATGTTATGGCACTTGCGTGCACTTCTACAAGAAGGGAATCACTGGACCGAAGTTTTTAAAATTTATCAAAATTCCTTTAGGGTTCGTTTGGCAACCCAATTCCAAGAGTTAGAATTGGAATTGGAAAGCCAATTTCAATTCCACGGAATTAAAATTGACCTTTTAATTCAATTTTCATGACTTAGAATTGGGTTGCCAAACGGACCCTTAGCGTTTAAAATTTATTTGCGAGAAACCTAAGAGTACTTTGTTATACATCTTATCCTTTTAAAATTCGTGTCAGAACAAAAACTGTTTCTTGTTGAAGTCATCATCTTTAACCCGTGTAATCTAACATATAATATAAATTGAGTCAATTTACTTAGGCTGTGTTTGGTTGTCCCCAAATTGTAAATTGAATCATTAATAAATTGATCCATTTACATATTGATCCATTAATTGTGTTTGGTTTCATTAATAAAATGATTATTTAATTGTCCCATTTTAACTCATGTGTAAAATCTGAAATTGAATCAATTCACAAAAAACGTGAAATGTATCGATTTAAAATAGGAGTCACATAAAGTGCATTCTCCTCTCTCTCTTTTCCCTCCCTTCACCTATCCCCATCCCCATACCCCTCCCCCTCCCCCGCTCTTAATTTATTTTTATATTTTTTTCTCATAGAATCTTAACATCAATTTCAGATTACCGAACATTATGTAAAATCCACGCATTTATAATTCACTCTCACAATGAACTAATTTACATAATCAAATAATTTGCGCAACCAAATAAGACGTTACTTTATGGAAAATATTTTTTCCTCCTACAAAAGACATCTAAAATTTTCCCTACCAATATAGAGTTATTTTTTTAATGTACAAATATTTTAATTATCATATGATCTTAGTGTCACAATAATCCATGCTTTTAAGAAATCAAAAAAATAATTGGAATTATCTTTGTGGAGGTAATATGAAGCTGAACACATATTAGGGGATATCATAACGAAACAGACAATTCTAGGCTAGCTATGGGGACATCTTCGACAATGATGGGTCTTTTGAGGTACTACAGATTCGTTGGAGTTGCGAACTACCACTCGCCATTTGTTTGCCACAGCACCCACGGCCGGCCGGACATTTAAGGTGCTTCTTGGCAACAAACTGAAGGCGTATTTACTTATTAAAAAAAATCTATATTACAAAAAATCTATTATTTTTGTATTTTTAATGTAGAACTATAAATTAAATTATCAATTTTTTTTAATAAATATTTTTTAATTGATAACTTAGCTAATTCATTCAATCTTTATTTAACATGATAAAATGAAAATAATATTTTATTAGTTTTAACTTTGAAAAATAAGATATTTCCTCATAGATTCTATCAAAATTTACATAAGATATTAAAATTATATTTACATATGAGATTTTCTAATAGGTTTTATCAAAATATTTTTACTCAATAGGTATTATTTAAACATGAGTGAATATTTACTACATGTGTACAAATAGGCCCTATGAGAGCAGAATTTTTTTTCATAGAACCTGTTGAAGCAAAAAAAAATCGTATGCCTATTATACTACATACATAGTAAATGGGACTAACTAGTAAAAAAACCCTAAAATGAATTGGATCATTTAAATTATTATACTCTAAGTGTAAATGGGTTTAATTTTTTTGAAACCTTTTTATTTTGTAAATTGTTATAGGTGAACCAAGATTTATTTATTTTGAGGTCCTTTTTAAGTGGTAAACTCTAATTTTATTTTATAACAAAAAAATATTTTATACCTAATGTTTTTTTTTAAATTTGGGACCCTAACCGCGCTTGAAGAGATAACTATAAGACTTTGAAGTGGAACGGACTTTCAATTTGTAAACCCCAAGGTTGAACTCAAATGGTTAAGTTTATACGCAAGTTCCTAGTGGTCACTGGTTCGAGTCTTGCGGCCAGCTCCCTGGACTAAAGACATAGTGTCGTCGAACCCTAATCAGGGTCTGAGTGTGGGTATGATTCCCAATTGTAATGCAATTTTGTGACTTAAATGTTTAGTTTTTAAGGAGCCTATACGTATAGTGAAACTGGTTAAGTTGCTAGGCAAGTTCTTGTGGTCACCGATTCGAGTCTTGAGGTCAGCTCTCTAAACAAAAAGCACAATTGGTTGGTAAGATCTACCTTCAGGCACTGGTCGAACCATAACCAGGGTCTAAGAGTTGGTATAATTCTCCGTCGTTATGCGAGCCTATGATTTAAATGCTAGACGTGTTGAGGAGCCACTATATATCGCTTAATTGGTTGAGTTGCTAGACAAGTTCCTAGTGAACATCGGTTCGAGTCTTAGGATAACTCCCTAGATGAAAAGCATAATAGGTTGTTAAGACATATCTTTTGGCACTTGTCGAACCGTAACTAGGTCTAAGTGTAGGTAAAATTTCTAACCGCTATGCAAGTCTGTGACTCAAGGAGTCGGTACGCATAATGTTTGAAATTAGTCGAGGTGAGCAAGTTATCCCGAACACCCATGGTAGCATAAAAAAACATTCATGTTTTTTTTGACAAAAATAGGAAAACTAAATTAAATTATGGGAATCTTACAAGTAATGTTACAAACTGCAAACTGTACCGCCGCGATATTAGACACATCGTGGAGCAAAGCCGGAAGTAAAAAATAAGAAATCTGAACATACACTGTATTAAGAAACAACTGTGAAACCAAGTGGGCAACAAGAACATCAGCATAAGCATTAGCTTCGCTGAAACATAAACATAAGGTAACATGTTCAAATCTCTGAAAACCTTCACGTATGGTCTGGATTAAGTTCATGTGGTCGGGATTCTAGGCTTGGTTCTTGTGGATCATATTAAAAATAATTTGACGGTTTCCACTTAGATGCAAATAATACCCTGAGTTGAAGCAAGATTCATACCAATTTTAATGGCTCAAATATCCACTAGAACTGATGATGCAAAGCCTATATGTTGGGTGAAATCACATACAAACTTCCCTTGAGAATTGCGGATAATCCTACCACATGCAGCATATCCTGTAGTATGTGATTTTTCTCTATCCGTATTATATTTGAAGAATGAAGGAGCAGGTTTGGACCAATCAATATGAAAAGCAAAAGTTATGGGTTTATGTTGAAAGAGGAGTTGAGATAAGGTGGACTTGAAAGAGGAAAAAGTTATGGGTGTCTGTTGAAAGATCGCCTCATTGCGCATGATCCAAAATAACTAAAGAACAAAAAATGGTTGAAGCTGTGCAACCCGAGGCATAGACTGTATGCAGGAGAGCTCAATAAAGAGGGATGTAGGACTAAGGTCTAGCAAAGGTATCGAGTGTCAGAGTTGAAAAAACACAGGATAATGAGAGTAAATATTTGTATTACAGTCGTCCAACTCACAAAGAGTGCACAGAGGAGTCGATAAGTTATGGTAATGAAGAGTAATTCTGCAGTTGGCAAGGCCAGATGAATGAGAAACCACAAGAAAAACTTAAGCTTAGGGGCAAGATATTTTTTCCATAAATATTTCTAAGGAAGCGAAGGAAGGTGCTGTGCATATAAGTGAATGTGAAGCCAATGATAAAAGCCAATTTAAGAGTAAAAGTGCCAGTGGAACTAGGACACCAATACGGAACATCCAACGAGTCTTGGAATGGGACATATAAATCACGAATACAGTGAATAGCATCCAACGACAGCCACTGAGCTAAAGCTGATATGCCCCACTACCCGTTAGATATGATAGTATATAGGGGGGAAGCTAAAATATGAGGAGGAATATGTGGGTAAAGGTGATTGAAAGAATCCTGCAGGATCCAAATAGGATTTTCAAAGGAAATAGTCGCCATATTATCCTGGTGGTGAAGGAGGGGATTAAGGCAGAAACTTTTTTTCAGAACCAGGAGTCTGTTTCCTTACTATGAGATGCCAACAAATTATTGTGAAAAAAATATTTATGTTTCATAGTTTTAGTCCAAAGGTTGTGGGTCTTGGTAAAAAGTTTCCAAAGCAGTTTAATCATGCAAGCTTTATTTAAGGAGTGTAAATTTTTTATGCCCAAACCACCATATTGTTTGGGAAGGGTAATCGTAGTCCAAGGGACCGTGGATGCTTTATGAGAAAGTTTGGAAGCATTCCATAAGAGCGATTTAATTTTTTTGGATAATATAGTAAGAAGATGGGGAGAAATAGGATATGCACACATGTTATAAGATGGAAGTGAAGTACACACCGCATTATTTAAAGTGGTGCGACCAATATATGATAAGAAATTATTATACCACATATGTAAGTGGTGGTCGAGATTCTCAGTAAGCTCAAAAAACATATGGCGCATTACCCGACCCGTAATAAGAGGTAAACCAAGATATTTATCCTGCCCATGATACCCATGAAGTCCCAGTTGGAGAAAAGTAGCTTGTTTAATGGCACATGGAGTAAAAGGGCCGAAAGTGACAATAGATTTATCCTTATTAACGGTTTGGCCCGAATAATGGCTAAAGGTAGTTAAAAGATGATGTAAGTGAGTCACAAAAGATGGCGTGGGTTGAAGGAATAAAATATAGTCGTTAGCAAAAGCAAGCCCAGGAATAAGGGGTCATTTGCGAGAGGGACAGAGAGCTGTCATATATTTTGAAAGTCAGTCTGACTCCACGCGTCGTAAAAGGAAATCCAGCTCCAAGATAAATAAGTTAGGCGAGAGTGGATCCCCTTGGTGGAGCCCTCGAGTTGTGTAAAAAGTGGTCCCCATATGGTCATTAATGAGAGTGGTGAACGATTTAGAAGAGACACAATGCATAAGATATCGATTCTAAAATATGTGAAAATCCATGTTGTTGGAGAACCCATTGGATAAACGGCGATTCACATATTAAAATTAATGAGAGTGGTGAACGATGTAGACGAGACACAGTGCATAAGATATCGATTCTAAATATGTGAAAATCCATGTTGTTGGAGAACCCATTGGATAAACGGCAATTCCATTTGATCCTACGCTTTAGTTAAATCAATTTTAATAATGCATCTACCTTTTGTAGATTTAGATTTACACATAGTATGTAAAATCTCATGGGCGATCAAAATATTATCCTGAATATGACGAGTGGTAATAAAGGCGTTTTGATAAGGGGAAAAAAGGTACTGAAGGATGGGCCGTATGCAAGCAACCAGGATAATAGATATAATTTTATAAATAACATTACATAAACTGATGGGTCGAAAGTGTTTAACTTGAGTGGGGTGGGGAATTTTTGGGATAGAAATGAGAAGGGTCGTATTAAGAGCACAGAGGAGTCGACTAGATGTGAAAAAATATTTAACTAAATTAAGTATCGAGGGTCCCACAATGTCCCAATGGTTTTGAAAAAATTCACACGTCAGCCCATCAGCTCCCGGACTCTTATTTTTCCCCATAGTACCCAAGTTCTGCCAAATTTCAGCGTCAGTGACTGGTTCCTGTAAACGATTAACATCGGTAGGTTTAAATTGAACAAAATTGTATTCAGATGATGGATGAGGAGGGTTGGTGGTAGTGAAAAGGGTCTCATAGAAGTGTTAAAATTAGGCATGAATATCTTGGACAGTAGTATGCTATCCACTGTTAAGATTGAAAATAGCAGGAATCGAATTATTTCGTCATTTTTGCATGACACAAACATGGAAAAATTTAATATTTTGGTCACCTTCAATAAGTCATTTATTTTTATTCTTATTCCGCCTGTATTGGCTTTCTAACTTCATAGAGTTCATAAGTTGTGATTGTAAGTGGTTCTCCTTGAGAACTAACTGGGGATCCGAATTAGTGTTAATCAAGGTTTTAAAAAGCGTGGGGCGTGATCGAGGCATAGAGGCCAAGCCTTAAGCCTTAGAAGCCTAGGCGGGCCTTAGGCGTAAAAAGGCATTCATGCTTTTTTAATATATTTTAATATTTTTAACCATAACAAGGCTATTAAAATACTAAAATTGTACATATTATAAAAATATGTTTGAATATTTACAAATTAAAACACTATTTGATTATTTTGGATGAGATAATTGTCCGGTTTGTAAAAAAATCTTTAAAAGGGGATATCGTTTCACTAAAGCATTGTTATTTTTAGAAAAAAGTGCGCCTTAAGGCTTTTACCAAGAATAAAGCGTAAAAATCTTAAGGCGAGGCGTTTCTCCCAAGCCTCAAGCCTAGGCCGTGCTTAGAGGAGCCTTTTAGAACACTGGTGTTAATACATATTTTGAGATAATGAATCTCCTATTTTAAGGCAGAAATGGATTTAGACATATTCCTTAAAAACAGTTTGCTTCCAACGTCAAGCAGTTCTATTAAAGAACCGAGCCTTGTGCGAGAAAGAAAAAGCGTGCAACCCCTGGACTGGGGTATTCTAGTGGTAGTGTAAGAGGTTAGTAAAAGACAAATAGGATGCCCACTCAATGCAGTAAATAAATCGCGTCAGGTGTTTAAAGAGGGAAGGATGGGTATCCAACAATAACAGACAGTGGTCAGACCCAGCATTTGGAAGATGAGAAATTCGTGTCGTTGGATTCAAAGACATCCAACGCTTATTACCAAGACCCCGATCAAGTCTCTCTCTAACATCATGACCTAACACACTATTGGTTTTCCAGGTTAAAGTTGGCCTAGTAACCCTAGATCTTGGATATTGCATGCATGCATAAAATTCTTAAGATGATGTGCACGCGTGGGTTGGAAAGGACACCCCCCTTTTTCATGTTGTCCTAAAAATAGCATTAAAATCTCCTAAAATAATCCAAGGGTGTTGGATAAAAGTGTGGATGTGTTGGAGGGAGTTCCATGCTTGAGTTTTCTCCGTAGGTTGAGGTGGCATGTAGACAACAGTAAATTATGTAGGAGGCATCGCGGGGTCATATTGTAGGAGCATATGGATGAAGTGGGGGGAAATAAGTACGACATGGGCAACAATCAGACCAGCATCCCAAAGAACCCAAATCCCACCCGATTGACCTAAATATGGAGAGACAACATGATTTTGGTATGGTAGCTGACGAATCTCATGAAGTGATCTTCGAGCATCCATGCGAGTGTCCAGGATAACCAATATGTGAGGTTGATGAGATCGCACAAAATTTATGAGCTCTGTATAAAAATTTGGCCTTCTATCCCCCTAGCATTCCAAAGTAGGATCTTCATGAGGTGGTTTATTGGGTGATATCTCCTCAAGTTTCACCCCGTAAGGATGCTCACAAAATTTTTTAGGTGGCTGGGGTTGAACGGATGGTACCCGTCATTTGGGAAGGGGTGTTCGTGGAATGTGTAAATCAATGTTGTGGCTGTGAACATCCTATTCTGTTATTGGTCGACTTCTAAAAGTATGCAGTGGCTTAGGAGTTGGTAGTGTAATACCTTTGGTGTCGTGAAGTGAGGATGGAGGAACATGTCGCTTAGTCCCCATTGAATAGGCCTGTCTCTTTCGGGATTGAATTGCTGATTTTGATGTGGATGTTGGCCCCTAGCGGTTAGGCCGTCTCGGTACATGTAAAGAAGGGGGTGAGAGAACGTGTTGCTGACAACTCAAACCTCGATGGTAGGTATTTTTTAGGAGGTAAGGTGTTAGGTTCCTAGTGTGGTACTGGTTTCTCTCGGTGGCTAAGTACTCCAGGAAGCTGTTTTGTGGGGGTAAGGGCAATGGTTTATAAGTTGCTTCTGAAACTTCATTGTTGGAAGAAAAAGAAGAGAATGGTAGTAGCAAAATCTAAGGAGGAGTATGTATTACTACATGGGGTAATATAGAATCATGTGGAGTAGCTGACGAATTAGGGCTATTAAGTCCTTAAAAAATAGATGGGCATGTGTCTTTGAGAGGAGATTGTGGGCTACTCGGGGTGGAGACTTCAATCTCCTACGAGGTAGTGCTTAGGGAGGAAATCGGGGGCTCTACTTTACAGTCAGACATGCATGTATTGTTGGAGTGTGAGTGAACCACATGAGTTAATGGGTTCCTCATTTCCTTTTGTTTAGAGTGAACATCTTATTATCGCCGAGAAGTTTATGGTAGCACATCAGATTTAGGTTTCCAAGTTTGTCGCTTATTGGATTGGACCTCTGGTAGAATATTTTCAGGTGCAAGTATATTTGGGTTAAAATGATCAGGAGATTGACTGGATTAATAAATAGTGTCATTCATCGAGGCACGATACCTATGGTAGGGAGGTCGGCGTGTAAAATACACCATTGTTATTTCAAATGAGTTTGGTCAAAACTATAGGTGAAGGTAGATTTCTTGCAAGGACAGTTGTGAAGATTATGCCAACAATCCCACATGAGAAGAAAATATCATTTTTTAATTCATGCACCTGGGAACAGATAATACGAGCAATCTTTATTTTTTGTGGAAGTGATTTTTCAATGTTAAATTCCACAAAGATCTGAGCATACCTAGCACGCCCCACTGACTTAGTGTGGATATCAATTTTGAGTGGTTTCCCCAAGGACACTGCTATATGATGTAATATACTCATATCATAGTATTCCACTGGAAATTCATGTATTTGAAACCATAATTTCATATGTTTAATAGTTTCAGTAGACGGACAAAAATTCTTTTGCCATCTTTGGATTGATAAATAATGATCCTCTAGAAACCATGGACCTCCAGAAATTACTAATGTGTAATCTTCTTGGGAAGAAAATTTGATGAGGAAAACATTATTTCCCAAATCCGTAATAAAAATTCCAGCCTGTAATTTCCATAAGCATGACATACTGGGAGAAAGTATTTGGAAAGATAAAAACTTACCCAGTAATTTACCGATAAGTGAAGACCGCTATTTTTTCCTGAGAATTTGGAGTTCTTTGTTCAAAATAGGCACGGTAGGAATACTGTCCAGATTCGTTTCCTCTTGCAAGGCTTCATCATCGTAATCGTAATCATCGACTGTTGGATCCGTATCCCAAGAGGGAAAGAGAACATGTGTCTAGTTAGGTGGTGCATGAGTTTGATTTTGGTTTTCAGTGGATCCAGACATGGTGGCAACCGGATCTGTGGAAGGCAAATTAATCAATTTGTCTTTGTATGTCTATAGAGTAGCTGGATTGAATCAGGTATCATTTGATAGTTGGGTCGAGGCAAATAGAGTATTTTTTGGAGTGGAGTAAGGCAGGGTGGGTATAGGGTTAGGTGGTTCAGGTGGTGGAAAAAGTAAGGGAATAGTGAGGGCGGGGGCTGGGTGAAAAATCATGTCGATTTTCTTCGTAATAGCCAGAGGTTGCAGTTTGTTTTTTATATAGTTTTCCTTTCAAGTTGTAGTGAATATTATCCACATGAGAGGCCAAATAATGCCTTGGGACATATCGCTAAGGAGTATGGGAAGGTATACAGTTCAAACTATTGCGGTGCATATGGCCTAGACTATATTTTTGAGGGATTTGTTGCTTAGTTTTTCTTCGTTGTGAAAAAAAAGAAAGATAAATCAAATATCAATAAAGATGTTTACTTACTTTCACTATATAGATTTTTAACAACTTATTGGCTAGTTCTTTGGATGATTATGACTATTTGAACTTTTAATTGATTGGTAAGATAGATGTCATTGTCAACCAAAAATGATTTTATCTTGTGAAGTATTTTTTCATTTCTCCATTGGCAAATATTTTAGTCCCTCTTTTTCATTGTAGGTATTATACTTTGTTGCCTAAACTTCACCCTAGTATCACTTTACTAATGAATAACTTCATGGCATAAAACTCTCTCAAGCTACTAAAATGACTCTTTCCCCAAATAACTAAATGTTTTAATTTGTTGTAAAAAATTGCTACATGAATTGCATGTGAGGAAGAAAGAAAATTGTCAAATTATTAAGCGACAATATATATATATATATATATATATATATATATATATATATATATATATATATATATAGAGAGAGAGAGAGAGAGAGAGAGAGAGAGAGAGAGAGAGAGAGAGAGAGAGAGCTAAAGAGATAGATAGAGATTCTCACATGTGGACCTAAAATTAGGTCCGTATGATGCGGACCATTTGTTTTAATGATAAAAAATTTTGGATTGATTTTGTTTTGCGTGTGGATTTTAAATATTTCAGGAAACCCCTAAAAAAATCAGTTCAAAATGATTTTTTTTACTATTTTTAAAAAATGGTTCAATTTTTGAAAGTTTTTTAGTTGTTTTAAAAACTCTCAAACATTAAGCCTTTTTTTTAAAATAGCGAAAAAATTATTTTGAGTTAGTTTTTGTCTAAAATGTACAAAATTCATGGAAGAAAAATCAACCCAATTGTTTTATCATTTAAAAAGAATGGTCCATACAAACCTGAGTTTAGGTCCGCATGTGTGTGTGAGAGAGAGAGAGAGAGGGGTAATATATATATATATGGTAAAGTGAGTAATTTTAAAAAAATTGGGTGACTTTAATGTTGAGGTTTGAATGGAAAGAAGGGGTAAAATTAAAGAAGAGAACATAATTTAACTTTTTTCCAATAGTTATTTTTTTAGTGTTTATAGTATTTTGTATTTTACAGCCAAGTATTTGCTATTTTACAGTCAAAATAAGTTTAAATTGTAACAGTGAGTTTTGATAAAAAAAACATTTAAAATAATTGTAATAGATATTTAAGGCGAAAGATGTACATGTATAACTTCATCATTATTCTTAACTCTTGAAGTGAAACAAGAATACCACATATGCTATAAAAAAACAAAAAAAAGAAGAAGACCAATATTCTTCGTAAAAAGTTATGTGTTTTTCTATTCTATGTGTAGATGTAATAATTTTAGCTTAGGTTGGCTTTCACCAAAAATAGAAGTCTAGCTCTGATGAAAAAGATACAATTTTTACTACTGAGTACGTATCTATTTCAATTGTAAGTCAAATCACAATTTCCCTTTGTTTTGAATCTTTATAATAAAAACAAAAAGCTTTAAGAGAGGAATGTGACTGGAAATTCCTCTTCTTCACCATCATTTGCCACCTGCAATCTAGCTCACATCTGACTATCTATCTAGTTTTTCCCCCTTTCGAATACCTTTTATAAATTTTGAAACGGTTGATATTATAATTTCACTTTACTTGCAGAAAACATCACGTCATCTCATACTCTCTCTTTCTAGTATGTTGGATAATATGTATGTAAAGACAAAAATGAAACTCTTTTATTTATAATAATTCTATCAACTTCAATACAATAAAACTTCTTGAATACAATTCTGTTGGACTTCAAATAAATTCTGGAAACTTCAAGGCGTGATGTCACTTTTCTAAATACAGTATTTGCCCTACCAAGATGATTTGGAATACAAACGGGAATCTGCAAATTCATACTTAAGATACAATGAAGCAATTGCACTGTCTGCAAATTGTATGTTTGAAGACAACCTTTGGATGCAGCAGCGAAGAACAAACAACTTCAAGTTCTTATTCTATTTTTGTGCACAAAACAGAATAAGATAATTTTTCATCTCCTGAAAATGTAAGTGAATAATTGCCGAGGTTTGGAAAATCTGGAACTGGGTTAATCTTAATAATATAAAATTTTGAATTAGGCAACCTTTATTTATAGATAGTGAAAGGCTTTGACTTCAAGAGTCATGATTGTTAAATTAACAGTCTTAATTAATTTCGAAATGGTATGAGTGTTAATTACCAATAGTCTTAAGCCATTTCTGAGCAAGTATAATTAAACTGAACCGATTTTACACTGAACACTCAAAAAGTGATCGCGCCCGAGCTACCGCGATTTGACCCGGATGAATCCCGACAACCCATTACCACTGCGGACACGCGGCATGCGAAGTGCAAAGTGCGCCACTAGCACCTCTATAGCCCACTGCCCATTCCTTTTATAGTTTAGTGGGTATCACTTAGCTTTACCCATTTTTCCAATATGGGACACTCTCCCTTTTATATTGGGTTTGTTTCCCACTTTTCTCCACACACTTCCAATGTGGGACAAGCTTTTACTCCCAAAGATTTTACTTACTTATTTTAAAAATCTCCAACATTCCTCCATCATTTTCAAAATAAGTTTTGTAAATCTTTGATTGTCTGTAAGACATAAGCACTGGTGTTTCACGACGTGAAGAAAAGGAAAAAATTATGAATACGGGCTCTCAGTTTTTTTATTTTATTTTATAAACGACTCCAAAATTGTATTGGATCATGTCAAAAGCACTTTTATTTAAATAATAATTGTTGATACGATAAATATCACACCCTTCCGCCGATGTGTATTTATTCTGTCACATGGTGCATGCCGCGATCACGATCAGTCCAGGGTGCGGCATCTACATTTCCTCACTCATACACGGTGTGCATAGCCTATATCTCTAGACTCATTAACAGGCCGCAGCCTACTACAGCGTAGGGTGCGACACCCACAACTCCAGCCTCGTACACTATGCACCTTATTCTATAGGATGCAGCACTCCATGAGTTTACCTTACAGGCCGCATCCCCCCTCTTGTTTAATAGCATCACTAGGCTTACTTTATGTCATGAGCTTAAGGCACGTGACACTGCATGAATACCTCATATAAATATAGGCCTACACCTTGAGCTAAGGGGAGAGTTGACTTCGATCCCCTCACTCGGTTCATATTCTACAATACCTGGCAAAGCCTTGCTAAATTCTCTCTACACAACCTCAACATACAACTTAGGGGCAACTCACCTACATCGTAGTCATATCTCTGGCACTCCCGGAACTGCTACATTCATGTATTCTTCTCTCTCATATATATTGTACGACCATTGTGGCATTGTAAACTTGTACAACAACGATATGAATATAATGAGAGGGAGGCACCAAAGTGGACGTATGCTCTTTTATATCCGAACCACTTTATATTTTGTGTTCATGTCTCTTTAATTTTTTTATTTCCGTTCTTTACTTGACTTGTTGATATGAGAACGACTTATGGGCAATTTCTCGTATCATCAATTTGGCACCGTATGTGGGAATCGAGATATTTCAATCTTGTTTCTTGATGATGCTGGAAACAGAACCACCCGTCAAGGTGTTTGTAAGCTCAAATCAGTGATAACAATGGAAGCGCAAGAGTATGATAAATATAAGAGATTGAGATGAAGAGAAGAGGATGAACACTAATATATAAGTGGTTCAGCCAATTAGGCCTACGTCCACTGTCCAAGTGAGTGAGTAAGGTCACTAAAAGAAGGCACTAACGGCCATGGGTACAATCTCTCAAGCTTTTTCACTCTACTGTATAATTTGACAGAGTTTCAGCTAGGGTTGTAATTTCGAGATCCTTTTGCAAGGTAGAGGATGACCTCTTTATATAGCATTTAGGGGGTGTCATGTACCCCCAAGCATACAATGAGCATGTGCATGGAGATTTAGCCAGTGTAAGGATGACACCTGGCTGATCTTTAACTAAGTAATAATGACCTTAATATTCCCTCACGTGGAGGGAGTGATTCAGTTATAGAAAATTTGTCCACGTACTTCAAGTCATACATGTATGACTTGAAGCTCAGATGTCTTTGCTTGGTACCAACCTCGGCCTGGGTGAGTACGAGGTTGGTGAAGTATGACCCTTGCCTTGGCTGTGAATTATATGATGACCTTGGCTAGGATGTCTGCCAAGGTAAGTTATGTGGAACGTCAACCTGGGACGATGTTGACCTGACACTTGATGCGGAGTCTTCAAGGTTGCTGATACTAGGTGAAACCTGTAACGTCGACTAAAGCCGACGATGGGATTGTTCATTGGGCCTAAGGGACTTTTCTGATTCTCATGTGGTGCTTGCAATGTCGTTTGTAGCCGAATTGGGGTGGTGTTAGTAACGTCAGTTATGGCCGACTTGTTCAAAGCTTAACTAGTAGGTCCTTGCTGACCTCGACTTATTCCAAGTCGAGATGATGTTCATGGTAGATACAACATCGGCCGTAGCCGACCTGATGTAGGATGATGTTGCTAATGGGTATTCTTGAACTCTTGTTACCTCGATCGTCATACAAGCCGAGGTTGATGTCTCTAAATTAACAGGTACACATTGGGCATATCAATCAACCCTAGCCTTTAGTTACCTAAATAAATAGGTGACTAAGGGGTATGCAACTCCGAGGCTGTTATTCCTTTTGTGCCAACATTTCTTTGATAAGTGTCAACATCTAAAGTAGGCTACGTGCTTGGCAAGTGCAATGATTGTGGTCGTTTGGGATCCCAAGGCAATGATAGGCCTTGGGATGCATGCAAGAAGATTTTGAGGGTTTAAACCCTTTCCTTTCTCTTTCTTCTTCATTTCCCACTCTCCTCGCCTGAGCCTTCTGCATTCTCACTCTCTTGTCAAGAACTTAATCCGAGTCTATTTATGGGTTTCTTTCATTCAATCTTCTTTCTTCTTCATTTTGTATTCCTTCAGGTATCATTCTTAACTTGCCCTTTGCCAGTTTTCAGCCTTATTTTTCTATTTCTTGCATTTTTCGACGACAGTTGAATTTTTCGGTGGTCGTATAAGTTTTTTGGTGACTCTTTGAGTTTTATGGTGGTTCTTGTTCTTGACTGTTGTTGGTTTGAACTTGACCAAAACCAAGTTTTGATCCTTAGTTTAGCTTGTGTCCAGTTGTTTGCTTTTGGTTTAGGGTCCCAAGTGTAAGGTCGTCTTCCTATGCCCAGACCTCTTTATAAACTCATAGAAGATTTCACCTCTCTTAGAGATAAAACCTTTGCAAAAATTAGGCAAATAGAGCTAGACCAAGAGGAAGCTCATAAGGCTGAGGCCTTCCCCCTTAGACCTATCTTCCCTCTTTCTCTTAAGGTGATTTACCCTGAGCCAGTAGAGTCTGCTGAGCTAGCCGAGGATCTAATTGACCCCTTTCCAATGTCTTAGTCTGAGTCATCTACCTCATACCCTATGTCTGTGGATTCTTTTCAAGAGGCCATGGACTTCTCCGTTAGGTAAGATCAGGTCCCTGATCAGGCCGAGGTCCAAAGTCGTGCTTCGTCCCACAATGGTGCCAACACTTCTCGAACTTCTTCCAATGTTGAAGTTATGGGGTCGAGTGTGGCCATCCCAACACCTATTGATGCTATTCCCCTATCGACAGCCACATGGGTTAAGTTTTCTCAGAGGTTCCTTAGAGGTGTTCTTACACCTGCCCAAGCCGATATTGCTAGGGATGAGGATGATGGTCATGAGAGTGACGTTGATACCTTAGAGGCAGTCGAGATAGAGAGTACTGTAAATGAGTTCGACCTCTTAGCCTTTAGGCATCTTTATTCCATAGGTCCCTCTATCAAGCTTAGAAGAGCTCTGAGGGATGAGAGGGCCTTTGGTGGACGAGATGGGGAGATCTGTGTATATGAGCAGATATTTAAGTTAGGATTTCGTCTCCCCATCCATCTAATAATTAGAGCCATATGATCCCACATTAACCTTCCCCCTCCTAATTATCCCCTAATGCTTGGATGGTGATGATTGGAGCCATCGTCCTATGGAGGGCAGTCCATCACTCTGACCTTTCTGTTAGGGTCTTCACAAGGTGCTATGTGCCATCCTCTACTAGAAACCACCCGAGCTACTACCATTTCCTAGCTAGGAAGTCTAATAAGAAGATGATGTTGGTCACCCAGACCTCAAATCATAACTGGAAACCACAGTACTTTTACATCTCAGGGGCATGGGAATTTGGTACCTGTGCTCCCTCTTCATCACTAGAGCCGAGGACGCCTCTGAGGTGGGGAAAATTATCATTAGCTTCCAAAGCCGACGCTGGGTTAAGCCAGGATAACCTAAAAAAGGTTAAAGATCTTCAAGATCAGGGGGAACTTGGTTGGCTTGTCAATTATGAGCATCTGATGACCCCCTACTATCTCTCTGAGACTGGCTTAGGGGGAAGTCCTTTAGCCGAGCTTCGTAAGTTTTTATTTTGCATAACTTTTACCTCTGATTTTCTAATGTCTCTGCTATACTAACTCAGATATATTTTTTGTAGAGCTCCCGAAAGGAATCTTAGATGACCTGTGGGAGATATCTGTACCAAGCCTTATCAAGTGGTGAAGAAAGCAATGCTCAATGCACCTACTCCTCCACCGCCTAAGAAGAACTTCGGTACATCCAAAGTTAACGCTACTAAGAAAAGGAAACCCCCTACTGACTCGAAGGATTAGAGGCCAAGTAAGCACCAAAAAGCCATCCCAATCTCTTCTGATGATGCATTGGATGCTTGTCTGGAGAAGCTGAAGATCAGTGACAGCCTGATAGGTCATGGTCTGAAGGCAATGGATGCCATCGGCTCTGCGATGACCGATGCAGAAAAGTATTTTCTATGCTCGATTGATAAGCCTCTGCTGGCCGAGTTTTTCCTTCACAGGTCCATCCAGGTAGAGATTTTAGCTTTCTTATCTCCAAGTGAAACCTCATCCTTAATATAGGTTGTCTTGATCTCATACATCTGACTTTATATTACAGGGAATCCCGTTCGTGTACCAGTTCATTGACTGGACCCTGAGGAAGCTTCCCCTTATCGAAAAGGGAAAAGAGGCCCAGAAGGTGGAGGCCTCTCTAAATGTTGAGGTTGAACGTCTGAAGGACGCCTTGGAGGGAGCTGAGAACAAGGTGAAGCAGAGGGACAAAGACATAGCTAAGCTCCAGAAGGACCACACCTCTGCCCTGAAGGCCAATAATGACGTTCTTCAACAAAAGGTTGATGCTACTGTGAAGGTTGCCCTTGAGGACGCCTTCGAATTTTTTTTTGACCCACTATAAGGTCTCTGACCAATTTATAAGCTTTGGCTTTGAATACCTTGAAAGGGGTACTAAAGCTACTGGCAAATGGGAGGCCATTAAGGAAAAAGAACCAGGAAGCTTGATAGCCTCGGACTTCATTGGTCTCGGCTTTGGTAACCCTCAGTTTGCTCAGGCCTTTCAAGAGGTTGAGGAGGAAGGAGAGGGTGCTTCACCTGCAGAGACTACACAACCGGAAGCTACTGAGACTGAGGATGTTAACCCTTAAGATGATGGGGCCGAGGTTACCAACGTCGTCCAAGCTGATGGGGCCGAGGTTACCAACCCTGTGGGCGCAGACACCTAAACCATAATTTGTGAAGCTTTACACTTGTAATTTTTGCTTTTCATCTGTAATTGTTTGTAACCTCTGATAACATACTCTAAGGCTTGATAACTTGCAATTCTAACTTCTTCATGTTATATCATCCTCTTCAGAGGATTTTACTTCTTTCGATGAATGCTTTCTTGAATGTTATCTTGTAAATCATACTTCCCATCAGGTGATGTTTAAGGTCTGAGGCCATTAATTTATGATGTTACCCTCATTAATTTCACCAAATTAATGATGTTTAAGGTTTGAGGTCATCAAACTAAAATGTTACCCCTCATAAATTTCACTAAATTAATGGTTTAAGGTTTGAGGTCATCAAAGTATGATGTTTCACCTCAGACCTTATCACCAAATTATGATGTTTAAGGTCTGAGGTCATCAAACTAAGATGTTACCCTTTATAAATTTCACCAAATTATTGATGTTTAAGGTCCGAGGTCATCAAAATAAGATGTTACCCTCATAAATTTCACCAAATTAATGGTTTAAAGTCTGAGGTCATCAAACTAAGATGTTACCTCATAACTTTTGCCAATCTAATGATGTTTAAGGTCCGAGGTCATCAAAGTATGATGTTTCACCTTAGACCTTGTCACCAAATTTTGATGTTTAAGGTCTGAGGTCATCAAATTAAGATGTTATGTAAGGACACAAATTTCCAATTGAGTCCATATATAGTTTTGGCTCAATTCCGGACAAAAACATTAATTCATAGGATTTTATTTAATTGTAATATTCAAGACCTATGAAGTGTTTGTTGAGACGTAGCGGCAAAGAGTATAAAGCATCATCAACATGCCGTAGTTTATGTGCCTCGTTTGTACGTCATCAACTTAGGTTCCATTCTCCCAAGGTATGAATGTATTTATATGTATATAGGAGATTGGAACAATATGTATTGGGTGTTAGGTTAATAAAAACTGCATTTTATTTTTCCAGAAAGAATCAATTAGAAACTTAAAAAATTAAGTATATAAAAGTTTATAAAAGTTTCTGGGCCAAAATCGAATTTTACAAACTTTCTGGACGTTCGTTAGAAATGTCGTTCGAACGAGTTTTTTCGTTCGAACCAGATTTCGTTCGAACGAGTTTTGTCGTTCGAACCAGGTTCGTTCGAATGAGTTTGCCAATGACCCTAAGCTGGTCAGTCGTTTGATATGTCGTTCGATAGTTCGTTCGAACGAGTTTTCGTTCTAACGAAATATCTAACGAGATTCTAACGAGCCCAGGCTGGTCGCTCGTTAGAAGTCTCGTTCGAACGAGAGTCAAGTTCGTTCGAACGAGACGTCAGGCGGGAACGGTTTTGAGCAGTTTTTGACAGTTTTTTCCCCACTTCTCCACTTGTTTTTCAACCAACTTTTTCATACTTTATTATGTGCGGGAAACACATTTTCCAAGATAACTTTTCCATTCCATATCCAACTCTTAGAGAGAGTTTGAGAGCAAATTTATTTAGGGAAAATGTTCATGTTTTTGAGTGTTAATCTTTAATGGAAAATTCATACACACTCTAGTTTACACCCATTGTTGTTTATTCCAAGTTCTATATATACATATCCTTACTTGGAGTTTTTGGCACCGGTTTTCTCTACCGAATTCAAGAAACGTTTCGGGTTTGCTTCTACACCCCATCACAAAGAAGACCTTTGTTGAGATTCTACCCGTTTGGAGAAAGGCTCCATGTTCGGGTGACGGTCTCCGTTTAAAGTCCTATCGGTGATTTCCGAGACCACGGTGGAGGTCCGTTGGTTATCCGCTAATTGGAGGTTGATACAAGAAGGAGCATCACGGCTTGAGAGGGTTCGAGTTTAGGAAGTAAGTCTTTTGTCTTGTATTTTGTAATACTGTTTTTAGTGGATTTGAGGCTAGGGCCGTCCCGAGGTTTTTTTCCCGTTAGTGGGTTTTTCCTCGTATATCGCGGTGTAGTGTGACTGTTTATTTTATCTTGCACATCATTTAGAACGCATGCTTTAGGTTTAATTCAAGATAAAATTCGGTTTAATTATCACACTCATTTAATTTGGGACTTAAATTAAATATTGGATAAAATTTGGTTTATTCAAGTCACTTGCATTAATATGGCTTCGCCTAACTTTGAATAATTGTTAATGATGACTTAGGCAAATTCTAGGACTTGAATTAACTTGGTTTAATTTTGTTTTTGAACCATCATCTTTCAACGCTTCCACATTTGTTTAAAAAGGAAATTAAATATTTTAATTTGTGATAAATTAATCACCGGGGATTCTCCAACGACGCTTTCAAATTGGTATCAGAGCAAAAAACGATAAATTATTTCGTTAAGATCCTTTAATTTTTGGCTAAAATGGATTTTTCCCCATTTTCAAAATTTCCTATTTTTGATGGTTCAAACTACGCGTATTGGAAAGCGCGAATGAAATCGGCACTTAAATCTATCGATGAACGTGTTTGGATGTCTGTTGTTAACGGTTGGACTCCACCAACACATTTAATTGAAAATGAACAAGTTCCCAAACCCGTCGATAGATGGACCGAAAATGAGTTTAAGCTTGCAAATTTTAATTCCCGTGGTTTAAACGCCTTATTTAGCGCTGTCGCACCGGATGAATTCCGACGAATTATGACGTGTGAAACCGCTAAAGAAGCTTGGGATATTTTACAATTAACTCATGAAGGAACAAGTGTCGTTAAAGCTTCTAAACTCCAAAACCTCACTACTCAATTTGAAACTATCAAAATGGATGAAAAAGAAACTTTTGATAAATTTTATGCTAGACTTTCAGATATTGTTAATTCATCCTTTAACTTGGGAGAGAAAATACCTGACGACCGTGTAGTAAAGAAAATTTTAAGGTCCCTACCCGATAGATTTATTCCAAAGGTGACCGTTTTAAATTCTTTACCCACTTTAGCCTCTACGAAATTAGAAGAGCTTGTAGGTGATTTACAAACCTATGAACTAGATATGTTTCCCTCTAAAACTGAAAAGACAATTGAAAAGGGCGTTGCTTTAAAAGCCCGCAAAGAGGTTAAACAAGTAGTAGAGAGCGATAGTGATAGTGACTCGGAAGATATGGCTTTGTTTGCTCGTAAATTTAGAAAATTTCTTAAATTTAACAAAGATAAAGTTAAAAATGATTTTAAGAAATTTGAATCTTCTAAACATGATAAAAACGAGAAGATTTCTAAAGCCGATAAGATCCCTAAACCTAGTAATGAAAATATTGATAGGGACGAGTCTAATAAATGTTTTGGTTGTGAAGGTTATGGCCATAAGGCTTTTGAGTGCCCCACTAAACTAAGGAAAGAGGGTAAACGACCCATTTCATATAATGCGACCCTTAGTGATAGTGATAAGGAAGAAAAGCCCGATTCCCCCACAAAGAAAGATTTTGTGGCTTTTATGGCACATGTGAGTGATAATGAGAACTCATCGGATGATGAAATTATAGCACATGCCACTTCCAAGGTCATTGTACATGATTCTCTTATTTTTGATGATAGTGAGAATGAAAAAGAAGAAGAGAGTGAAAATGAAGAAGAGGTTGATATGAGTGAACTTCAAAATGCTTTTCATGAATTATATAAAGAATCTATTAAATTGAAAAGAGCTAATTTGAAGTTAGAAGCGAGTTTAAGAGAGAGTGTCAAGGTCATTGATGAAAGTGCCTTAATAGAAGACCTTAGGACACATGAGAGAACTCTTCAAGAGAAGCTTAACTATGTAGAAGGCGAGAGAGATAGCCTTAGGGGTTTAATGGAATCCTTGAAAAAGGAGCTTCTTGCTTTTGAAGAGCGAAATGTTTTACTAGAATCTAAAATTTTGGATTTGGAAAATAAATTAAAAGATTCTAGTAATGTCAAATTTGATTTGGAGTGTCGTTCTGAAAAACTAGATAAAATGTTAGGAACAGTCCAAATTAAAAATGACACTTTTGGTTTAGGCTTCAATTCTTGTATTGATTTTAACCCTAAAGTCAAAACCAATGTTTTAGGAGAATCTTCTAGGAATGCATTTAATGATCACTCCTTAGATAAATCTTTTCGACATATTCTTACTTGTACACTTTGTGGTCGACAAGGTCATCTTAGGAAATTTTGTTTAGATCTTAAACGAATTCCTAGAAAATCCCATAGTAAAGTAACCACGATAGCTAACGTTCCTACACCCCAAGATAGTAATTCTTCATTAATTTGGGTTAGGAAATCCGACTTGGTTGCCTTACAAAATAGGGATTTTGATTCTCATTTACTTTCACATCCTTCCTCCCTTGCTAAATCTAATGGATGAATGTGTTAGTGTTTGCATACTTTAGCGTTTGTACTTCATGCTATATTCATATGCTAAATGTATGCTTGTTTAGTCATTTTCTAGTCATTGCCTTAATTCATATCACATGCTAGAAATTATGACTTGTTTATCTTTTTGTATTATATTCTGTGTTTGCATCGACTGCATAATATAAAAAAATTTTTGTTTATCATTTGTGTTTTATTTATTTCATTTAAGCTTAATGAAAAATACAAATGATTTTTATTTAGTCTTTTGAGTATATATCTTTATTTTTGATTAAAAATGTTAAAAACTCAAAAAGATTTTGTTTTGTGTGTATTTTAGTTTGACACACTTTAAGTGGCATATACTTGTGTTTGAATCCCATCTTTTACGCTCCCACGTGGCTAGAACTTTTGGTTTAGATTTTCAATCCTTAAAATGTTCTTTACCATGTTTTATATGGAGTAGTTGGATTTTGTATTGTTTAAATGGATTCTATTTCTATATGCCTCTATTCACACATGCACGAGCTCTTTTGAAATCTTAATGTCACATGTTATATTTGAGCTTTTTGAGATGTTCTCCTATCAATCTAGTCATCTACATATTTATGACCTAGGAGGACTAGTGCATGTCAAAATCCGTTGCATGTGAGATTTGTGAGAAAAATGAAAACATGATAAATTAATTTATGCACGGGGAAGGGCTCCGAAAGGATGAATTAAATCCTTTGCGATTGTAAGCCACCGTTGATTGGATCTAAAAGAAATACGTGATCCAAAGGCCTAAAAACAGAATATTTGGCATTCAAAGAAAGCAATTGCCAAGGCCTATGCTTGTTTGATATATTCATTCAAAAACAAAAGAATATATATGCTTATTGAGGGAGAATTGGATGGTATATCAACGGTTTGCACAATGTCCGTTTATCCTAGTTGTCTTTAATGTCATGACTCTATTTGGTTTGTAGAATCATCATCATGCTAGGCTTGTATGCATTGTGTATGTTTGTTCATTGAGTTCAATCTTTATATTGTCACATGAGGTTATATTTAACTGTGATGAAGTTTGCAATCAAATGAGAACTCCGTGAACGTTTCTTAAGTGTTTGGGTCTAAATTTAATTGTTGCTAGTTCACACCCCTACACTTCCGTTTCCATATGACACATTTTTGCCATACGAGTGTGCAAACTTATTGTATTTTGTGTCATGTGTGTGTTTATATCTATATATATGCAAGTTCTATATTGGTATATTTCTAATGTCTATATATATGATATTCGTTTATCTTTGCCTTGCTTTTAATTACCCATATGCTTTCATGTCTTAACACTTTAAGCTTTCACATGCGGTTTATTACTTCTTTATCCGTTGCCTATTCCCGAACAAAAAGGGGGAGAATGATGATAGGGGGAGAAATGGTATCTAATCCTATTATTATCGTATCTTCGTTTGGGGGAGATTTATCTTAGGGGGAGACGTCTTTCTAAGTAGGTCATGCGGTCATGCGTTTAAAGGGAGAATTAATTAATACTTTGATATTCCCTATGCATTTGATGAGTTTGCTTAAGTGTGCAGGAATTATTTTAAAGCGGCATCTTTCTATGGCAAAGAGTTTGATCCTTGGGTTGAGTCAAGATTGGGCGGGTTATGTTTTGAGTCTAGTAGAGCTTGACGGCCCTTTAGGATTTTTGTTTGGTTTTTGTCCCGGAATAGCCAAAGGGGGAGATTTGTAAGGACACAAATTTCCAATTGAGTCCATATATAGTTTTGGCTCAATTCCGGACAAAAACATTTATTCATAGGATTTTATTTAATTGTAATATTCAAGACCTATGAAGTGTTTGTTGAGACGTAGCGGCAAAGAGTATAAAGCATCATCAACATGCCGTAGTTTATGTGCCTCGTTTGTACGTCATCAACTTAGGTTCCATGCTCCCAAGGTATGAATGTATTTATATGTATATAGGAGCTTGGAACAATATGTATTGGGTGTTAGGTTAATAAAAACTGCATTTTATTTTTCAGAAAGAATCAATTAGAAACTTAAAAAATTAAGTATATAAAAGTTTATAAAAGTTTCTGGGCCAAAATCGAATTTTACAAACTTTCTGGACGTTCGTTAGAAATGTCGTTCGAACGAGTTTTTTCGTTCGAACCAGATTTCGTTCGAACGAGTTTTGTCGTTCGAACCAGGTTCGTTCGAACGAGTTTGCCAATGACCCTAAGCTGGTCAGTCGTTTGATATGTCGTTCGATAGTTCGTTCGAACGAGTTTTCGTTCTAACGAAATATCTAACGAGATTCTAACGAGCCCAGGCTGGTCGCTCGTTAGAAGTCTCGTTCGAACGAGAGTCAAGTTCGTTCGAACGAGACGTCAGCCGGGAACGGTTTTGAGCAGTTTTTGACAGTTTTTTCCCCACTTCTCCACTTGTTTTTCAACCAACTTTTTCATACTTTATTATGTGCGGGAAACACATTTTCCAAGATAACTTTTCCATTCCATATCCAACTCTTAGAGAGAGTTTGAGAGCAAATTTATTTAGGGAAAATGTTCATGTTTTTGAGTGTTAATCTTTAATGGAAAATTCATACACACTCTAGTTTACACCCATTGTTGTTTATTCCAAGTTCTATATATACATATCCTTACTTGGAGTTTTTGGCACCGGTTTTCTCTACCGAATTCAAGAGACGTTTCGGGTTTGCTTCTACACCCCATCACAAAGAAGACCTTTGTTGAGATTCTACCCGTTTGGAGAAAGGCTCCATGTTCGGGTGACGGTCTCCGTTTAAAGTCCTATCGGTGATTTCCGAGACCACGGTGGAGGTCCGTTGGTTATCCGCTAATTGGAGGTTGATACAAGAAGGAGCATCACGGCTTGAGAGGGTTCGAGTTTAGGAAGTAAGTCTTTTGTCTTGTATTTTGTAATACCGTTTTTAGTGGATTTGAGGCTAGGGCCGTCCCGAGGTTTTTTTCCCGTTAGTGGGTTTTTCCTCGTATATCGCGGTGTAGTGTGACTGTTTATTTTATCTTGCACATCATTTAGAACGCATGCTTTAGGTTTAATTCAAGATAAAATTCGATTTAATTATCACACTCATTTAATTTGGGACTTAAATTAAATATTGGATAAAATTTGGTTTATTCAAGTCACTTGCATTAATATGGCTTCGCCTAACTTTGAATAATTGTTAATGATGACTTAGGCAAATTCTAGGACTTGAATTAACTTGGTTTAATTTTGTTTTTGAACCATCATCTTTCAACGCTTCCGCATTTGTTTAAAAAGGAAATTAAATATTTTAATTTGTGATAAATTAATCACCGGGGATTCTCCAACGACGCTTTCATGTTACCCTCGTAAATTTCACCAAATTAATGATGTTTTAGGTCTGAGGTCATCAAAGTATGATGTTTCACCTCAGAACTCGTCACCAAATTATGATGTTTAAGGTCTGAGGTCATCAAACTAAGATGTTACCCTCATAATTTCACCAAATTAATGATGTTTAAGGTCTGAGGTCATCAAATTAAGATGTTACTCTCATAAATTTCACCAAATTAATGATGTTTAAGGTCTGAGGTCATCAAAGTATGATGTTTCACTTCAGGCCTTGTCACCAAATTATGATGTTTAAGGTATGAGGTCATCAAACTAAGATGTTACCCTCATAAGTTTACCTTTAAAGTAATCCAAACAAAGTATTGACACATGAACTGCTCTTCTCATTAATATTCTCTTAATAAAATGATATATTTACATTGAAATAAATACAACATCATATGTAGTACTTCTTCAGATGATCAGCATTCCATGGATTGGAGAAAGGCTCCCCTTCGATATTTTCTAGCCGGTAGGTACCGGGTATAACCTCATCGACTACTTTATAAGGACCATGCCAATTCGGGTGAAGCTTGTTTGTCTTTTGCAACGTCTTCTTCAGCACTAGGTCTTCTACAGCTATAGGTCTTGATTTCACCCTTTGATTGTAGAACTTTACTGTTCTCTGCTAGTAGGCTGCCTGTCTGATCTCAGCGTCTTCCTTTCTTTCCTCAATCAAATCTAGGTTGAGTCTTCTCTCTTCCTCATTCTTCTCGGGGTCATAGGTCTGAACTCTGTGAGTGGGGATTCCTACTTCTGTTGGTACGATGGCTTCTGAGCCATGTGATAGCATAAATGGGGCCTCCCCCATTGGTGTCTTAGCCGTTGTTCTGTAGGACCATAACACAGTATAAACCTCTTCTGTCCATCTCCCCTTAGCTTCTTCCAACCTCTTCTTAATCCCATCAAGAATTATTCAGTTTGTGACTTTGGTCTGACTGTTTGCTTGAGGTCGGCTAGGAAAAGAGAAAATTGCTTGATCCCGACCCTCTCGCAGTATTTCCCCAAGGAAGAATTCTTGAGCTGGGTTCCGTTGTCTGACATGAGGGTGTTCAAAAGACTATGTCTGCATATGATGCTATTCCAGATGAACTGGAAGGTCTTCTGCTCTGTAATCGTGATTATCGGCTCATCCTCTACCCACTTAGAGAAGTAATTAATTGCAACCATCAGAAATCGATAATTATTCGCAGCTCTGGGCAATGGTCCAACCAAGTCAATCCCCCATATTGCGAATGTCCAAGGAGAGCTTATTGATGTCATAGGTGAAAAACGTCGCTAATGCCGTTTAATACAAGATTAAACTGTATAAGCAACTCCGAGATGTTTGTTGAAGAAACCCTTTTCTTTTGAAAATAAAAATTATAAACAACAAGTTGTGTTTACAAAAAACTTATGTACGAGAATAACTAAGACTGTGTAATCAGTTTTTAAAACTAAGACAGTTTCAAAAAAAATTCAGCACACTTATAGAATGAGATGAGTAGATGAAGATAATCAACACACAATTTTTAACGTGGTAAAACCTCTCCCAATAGAGGAAACATCCACGGTGACTTCTAAGTCACAAAAGTAAAAATCCACTAACAACAAATAATAGTTACAAACAATACAACATACATGCACACAAATCAACCTATTCTAAGTTTAGTAATATACCCCACTTGGTGTCCTTCTAACTTCTCATAGATCTGATTGTTGATGATGTTCTTCCAGTTTGATAACTTCCTTTGCTTTAGCTTCCTTACGTTGACTCAATAATCTTTGATCTTATTCACAACACTTCCAGTGTAGTAGTGTGTTAAGTGTTTATGATGTGATTCCTATTCACATGCATGAACTCACACACACTTAGATTTACAGACAGTCCTAGAAAAATTTCATACAAAGACTATATGATGTGATTTTGTTTTCTTTCTTTCTTACAGAACTAAAAACCTTTTTGACCTTTAATATAACCCAGATTCCACGGATATCTCGCTTCAAAATCGGTCAAGATCTTAATCAATCTCTGTTTTAAAAATATTTTTGAGATTGAAAATCTCCATGTGTGAATCCAACTAGGTCAAGGTTAAGTTTCGTAAGAATAGAAACCATAAAACATTTTCAAAACTAAATCAATAAAGATTTTCTTAAATCAAGAAAGAAATATGTAGATCTAGTGAAATGTAACATGCAGAGTGTAGATCTAAAGTTTCTATGAAAAAGAAACACAGATCTTCACACGTATGTTTAAGTTGTTAACAAGATCATAGACAAAGAGGTTACAGCTTCAATATGAACAAACCACTCTCTCTTAAACACTCAAGGTTGTGTTTGGGGTGTTATAAATACGAAGGTTTGATTCAGAGTTGAAGTGTTTAGGGTTAGGGTTAGGGTTTGGCTAACACAAGTTCTTTCTCTCTCTTCTCTCTTTTCTTTTCTCTCTTCTCTCTCACTTCTCTCTTCTCTCTATTTTTTTCTCTCAGAAATGACGAATGCCCAAAAGTCTTGAAAGGCTGAGAAGTGGAGGGTTTATATAGGAGTGAGGGAAGGTTCTGGAACGACGAAGGCAATCAAGGGCTGAGATCAAGTCTTTCTAACTTTGACTTGATCCAAGGGTTATAAAACAGCGGTGGTTAAGATGATTGTGATTGGTTCATAGAAATAGCACCAGGATTGACTAAAAACACATGCAGACCATCGATAAGTTTTGATCCAACGATCAGCAATCCACCATCCAACCCTCTCACATAACAAACACAAACAGATACAACAGGAGGATGACAAGTGTTGACATGTGATAGGTGTACAAACGCGCGTCCAAAATATTTACAGGCAGCACCCTGAAGTCTCTAGCGCATTTACATTCTACCCAAACAAACATTCCAATGAAAACTGAAGTTTCCAAAATAGAATATTAACCCCACAAATTTTATAAACACATTTTTTATTAATGAAAACATTATTTAAAAAATGTTTAAAAATTCCCAAAAAATAATTAAAACCATATTTTAAGGGGAATTTAACACACACTCAATTTTAAGCAATATATACACATGTATGCACTTCTAATTGTGTGTTGTGTGATTCAATTTATACCTTCTTGGATTATTGAAGAGGATTAGAGAGATAAATTCTGAGGCTCTTTGGATTCTAGGTTAGACAACCAATTTTGTCACTATTTCCAAATTAGTTGAGCACTTATACAATATAGACTTAAGCAAGTCAAAGGTATAAGGTGCTTCAATAGGTTGATGAGGGATAGTGGAGAATCTTTGGCACTTGTCACACCTCTTTATGTAGGCAACAACATCTTTGGCCAAGGTCGGCCACTAGTATCCCTGTGTAATTATTCGCTTGGCTAAAGGTCTTTCTCCTATGTGACTGGAGCAAGAACCCTCTTATACATCTTGCAGGACGTGGGGGACTTCTGTGGGATGGACACATCTGAGGAGAGGTAGTAAAAATCCTTTTTTATACAGGACATCTCCTATTATTAAGAATTTAGCAGCTCTGTACCTTAATTTCCTCCTTTTTAGCTTTGATTTTGGAAGAATTACCTCTCTGATATATCTGATAAGGGGGTCTATCCATAAGTCTCCTAGGTTCAAGTTTAGGCAAGAGATGGCAACCTCTTCTTCCTCAATGGTCGGTTTGATCAGGACCTCGACTGGTATCGTCCTTCTGATGCCTGTCCTTGTTGCTGAAGCCAACCTTGCTAGTGCATCTGCACGACCATTGTTTTATCGAGGTACCCTCTTCATCTTCACCTCTTCGAAGCCTTCTAGCATCATTCTTACCCTCTTCAGGTATTTGGCCATCCTTTCATCCTTGGCCTCATATACTCTAAGTACTTGGTTGATAACCAACCTCGAGTCACTTTGAAGTAGGAGTCGACGAACTCCTAAGGATTTTCCCAAGGAGAGGCTTGATATCAGGGCCGTATATTCTAACTCGTTATTCAATGCTTTGACGTTAAACCTTAGCTCATATTCAACGTTGGTACCATTCGGAGCAGACAGTATCAGCCCTGCACCACTTCCACTTTCGCAAGAAGACCCATCAATGAAGAGGTTCCAAACGTCTTCATCCGAAGAGAAGTTCCCCTCTAACAGGGCTACTTGCTTAAAAAGGTACCTATCTCCCTCATTCTCAGCTATTCCTCTTTCGGCTCTACTGGACACAACCTCTTTTGGGTCTCGGAAGACGTTACTGTTTGATCCCTCTGTAATCTCTGGATTATTCTCAACCTCAGCCTCTGCCCATGTGAATTTAGCAACAAAGTCTATGAGTGCTTTCCCTTTAATGGACACCCTGGGTTGATAAATAAGGTCATACTCTCCCAACTTAATGGCCCAGGTCATCAATCTGCCCAACTTCTCAGTTTTGTGGAGGACTTGCCTTAATGGGGAGTCAGTGAGGATGACCATAGAGTGGGCTTAAAAATAAGGTTTCATCTTCCTGGAAGCGTGTATCAAAGCATAGGCATACTTCTCCATCTTAGGATAGTTATGTTCAGACCCTTGGAGGGCTTTACTATTGAAGTATACAGGCCTTTGTACCCCAACGTCTTCCCATACTATGGCTGCACTTATAGCTGACTCCGAGACTGCTAGATAAACAAACAACTTCTCCCCCAAAATGGGCCGAGATAAGAGCAGTGGGGATCCGAGGTAGTACTTGAGCATTTTAAAGGCCTTATCACACTTTTCGTCCCATTCGAAGGCCTTTCTAAGCACCTTAAAAAATGGAAGACACTTGTTCGTAGCTCTAGAAATAAATCTGTTGAGTGCAGCGACTCTTCCCGTGAGCCTCTGAACGTCATTTATACTTCTTGGTGTATTCATATCAAGCAAAGCCTTGATTTTCTCGGGGTTGACCTCTATTCCCCTCTGATTGACTATGAATCTAAGAAACTTTCCATCTCCTACTCCGAAGACATACTTAGCAGGATTGAGCTTCATCCTGTATAAGTTCATGGTGTCAAAAGTTCTCTCCAGGTCGGTTACATGAGTGCAGGCCTTCAATCTCTTCGTCAACATGTCATCTACATATACCTCCATGGTTTTACTAATTTGATCTTCAAACATCTTATTTACAAGATGTTGATATGTGGCCCCTGCATTCTTCAAATCGAAGGGCATGACCTTATAGCAATAGATCCCCTTGTCTATGATGAATGCTGCCTTCTCTGAGTCTTCGGCATCTGTGAAGATCTGATTGTAGCCTAAATACGCATCTATAAAGCTCATAAGTTTACGCCCTACCATGGCATCTATTATCTGATCAACTCGTGGTAAGGGATAGCTATCCTTCGGCAAGACTTGTTCAGGTCAGTAAAGTCTATGCACATCCTTTACTTTCCGTTGGCCTTGGTCACAATGACAGCATTTGATAACCACTCTGGGTATATGACCTCCCTGATGAATTCAACCTCTTCCAACTTTCTGACCTCTTCCCTGATGACATCATACTTTTCCTTGGAGTAAACTCTTCGTCTTTGTTTGATTGGATTAGCATCCTCTGCCACCTTGAGTTTGTGGAACACAACCTTCGGGTCGATGCTAGGTATGTCTGCGTGGTTCCAAGCAAAGACACTCTGCCTCTTCTTCAAAAATCTTATCATCTCTTCCTTGATCCCCAGTTTTAAGGCCCTACCAATTTGGACCGTTTTTTTCGGTTCGTCCTCATTGAGGATGATGGATTCTACCTCTTCTGTAGCCTCTCCTTTCTTCAATTTTGTTTCATCCCTAGGATCAAGTGTGTCAATGTTATATGTGGTAGTTTCCCTCTTATGGGCCTCTTGCTCTTCGGCTGAGTTGAAGTTGCATTCTTGTGTTATGGTCTGGTCCCCCTGCACTTCCCCTACCTCATAGAGGGTCGAGAATTTTAATCTTGTTTCAATCTTGTTTCTCTGTGCTTTGAGTTCTTAAACACCCTATCTTATTCATGGGGATACTTTGGATCATAATCTCATGAGTAAATTTTGGTTATTGAGCTTTGTTTTATATTCGCACCCTTAAATGGGTATTTCTTATGATCAGATTTACCCTTGGGTTTCCACTTTATGACCTTAGATCTATTTTACATACCCCAGTGATATTGTTTCATCTAGATAATTCTGTAAATCATGATGGGCTTTTGCCCTGAAAGGATGAATAATTAGGGAAGGATTGTATTTACTCCCTTTTCGCTTTTATTGACCTATGATCTAGGGGTTATCATTGGAACTTTGCCGTTTTGTGCACCGTGAGGGTATTATCTCAGTAATATACCCTAGTAGGATCGCTCTCCACGTGTTTTGGGAGAAAAACTTAATTGATGGGTTCCAATCTTGGGATTGTTCCCTCCACTGCCTAGACAGGGATGCGGCCAGGTAGTTAAAATTCCTTTATGCCACGACCTCTGCTAATGCAGTTGCATTACAATAGCTTTAAATCATCGGGGAATGGAATCAGGTGGTCTTCAGCTCAACCTTGGTGAATATCATTAAAAGGCCATGACAGTACACTTATGTGCCTTACTGACCGCGGCATTATCAGTAATATCTTTCAAAAATCCATGGCAGTATTCTCATATGCTTTGCTAGCCACGGCCTCAGCAGTAATATCACGTAGTAATTCAAACACTGCATCCCAACTTCATATCTGGTTAATTGTTTACTTCTGTGATTACTCACTTCTATTAGTTTTTGCCTCAGATTATATATTTTCAAAGACTAACAAAGCAAAAAATGGAAGGAGAATCTAGCCAGAGCATAGAAGTCAAAGATGAGATTATGCAATTGTACAATCACCTCAACCATCTCTAAGATAGTCATGCTTCACTCCAAACTCAGGTCAACTATTGACTCAAAGGGTCCTCATGATTGAGGCCGCAACCTCTCCCAATGTGGGTGCGGCACCCAGGATCACTGCTGCCGCAGCCTCAGAAGTTCCATCCGCAGATGCAGCCAGTAGGAGCCAAAAAAGGGGAGTGAAGGCAGAGAGTTCTGAGGCCTACACTTCATTGGCATTCCTAGTTGAAAACATCTTTGAGTTCATCGAAGAGAACAAGCTGATAAGGTGGCCAAAAAATATGAGGGCTCCACCCCACAAGAGGAGCAAAGCTAGTTGGTGCAGATTCCATCAGGACCATGGCCATGACACTGAGCAATGCTATGCTCTGAAGGATGAAATTGAAAGGATGATTGGGCAAGGAATGCTGCGGAGGTTCCTCAGAGATGCTTAGGGGATGCAGCCTGACCTGATGGGCCATAATTTCCTTATCTTTATAATTTAGTTTATATCTCCTTTTGTTTCTGTTCATAGTGAATATTATCTTTTATGTCCATGCTTATGAGGATTAATGAATATAATATTTTAATTTCTCGATTCCATTAAATGATATGTTATGAAAGACTCCTTGTCTTAAAACATCTATCTGGAGACATATCTTAGCGTACAATGATTACATTCTTGAAAACATCTATCTGGGTGCGTCATTAGCTGCGAGAGCTTCCAATGCCCGTTCTTAGATTTCGGGATGCGTCATTATCCAGGGGAGGTTACTCCCCCAGCAAACATCATTAACTTGGTGGATATGAGACTATACATCATTCAGTTGGTGACCTCAGCCCAAAAACATCATTGACTTGGTGGATAGAAACTAAACATCATTGACTTGGTGGATAGAGACTAAACACTATTGACTTGGTGGATAAAAAATAAACATCATTCACTTGGTGGATAGAGACTAAACATCATTAACTTGATGATCTTGTATTAGCTTGGGGAAGCTTCATAATACCTTGCCCGGGGGGGGGGGGGGGGTCTGAAAATAATCCAATCGACTAAAGGAAAGCCACGAAAGGCAATCAAAGCGACTAACGAAAAACCACAGAAGATGTCCCATGGAATTAAAGCGACTAAGAGTGTTGGGACACTGGCATCCTAAAGGATGAGAAATCTATAAAAACTAGATGGCTACAGCTCGAGATAAAGGCGATCTCAGAGGTTGCGACAGATTGACATTTGACTCAGATGCTGTGACAGAGGAAGGTCAATGGTATCAAGACTTAGAAAAATGGAAAAGTTTAACTCAGGTGCCAAAAAATTCGAGCCGCAGTCCCAAGGCCATCTTATGCTAAAATACGGCTTGAGCTATAATGGGCACAAACATCTTCACATTTTGTATAGTCAAAGATAACAAGTCGCAACCTTGCCCATTCTTGGTATCTCATAGTTATTGGATTGTCACAAAGTATGGCCACAACCTTATTCAATACTTCCATTAAAATATGTTGCCGCAGCCTATGGACCTTACGTTATTATCTAAGTGCATTTTTTCAAAAATCAATTGTGTTTAAGCAATCAAATATGTATTGAAGCAAGCAAAGCAGAGGAATAAAAACAGAGACAAGAGAGCAATGTGGAAAGGCTTATCGATAAAGAGGCCGCAGTCTTAGTTAAGGAGTATAAATATATAAAGGGACGCAACCCATATATGTAATGAGTTTAAAAATTTTGAAGGGACGTAGCCCTGTATTAATGAAACACAAGATGATTACAAGTTCATGAAGCTGCATCATCGTTCTCGTCTCCCTCATCACCATCCGCGGTTATCTTAGTTTTGTCATCTTCTATCACAGCCTCCTCGGTTTGCTTCCTTGCTCTCTCTTCAGCTGCAACTCTTAGTTCAGCCATGCATAGTTCATGTTCTGCATCACCCAACTTCCAGGACATAATTTGGTCCTTGGACTCTGGGAAATTTTTGGTAACTCTATGCCTCAGCTCTTGAAAGCTGCGTAGGTGGGCTTTGTTGTTGATCAGAAAAAAGTTCTTGGACTTCTTAAAGTTGGAGATAGCAAGGTCCGCAGCTTGGCTTAAGGCTGTGGCATGATTCTCTTCTTTTAGTCTGTTGTCCATAGAATTTTGGCTCTCAAGACTTTTGAGGGCCGCAACATGATCAACATCCATATTTTTCATTTGATTTTCAGCCTCAGTAAGCTTATTTTGATCAGTAGCGTCTTATTCTGTAGCCTCAAGAGTTTGAGCCTTGGCGATTGACAAAGACTCTATGGCTTGAGAGAAGTTCATCTCAGCCTCATCCTCTGCGTTAACGATAACCTCAAGATCTTGCTTGACCACCATAAGTGCTGCGGCAGATGATCTTTTGCCCAATTCAAAAGAAAATGCCTTGGTTGCATCCAAGTCCTTTTTATGAGAAGTCTCCGTAGCCCTATAAAGGTTAAAGAGCCCTTCATACTTCATTAAGTGACAGAAGTTGTTACCCGCAGTAAATTATGAAGGGCATACTCCTCCAAATCCTCATGGTCCTCTTCCACTAGACGATTCAGGTCCACAACCTCTGGAACCTTTCTCATTCTGCGGATGGCTCTTGTAGTTGTATCCCAAGAGGAACTAGGATTTGTTTCCCTAAGATTAGGCCGTGGACGACCATCAGGTCTAACCCTTGGCCAACCTTGAGGAGGAGGCAGGTTGGAATTTATATTCATAATAGTGCACGGAGGGGAATAGCTGGTAGAAATAACAGGTGAAGTGCCGCGTCCACCAGTATGGTCAGTTTTGGAGGGCAGTAGGCCTACTACGGCTAGGTGTTCGCCAACGTCGTCATCATAATTGCCTTCTCTTTATGATGCCATGGCACTATCCTCAAATACCTCATGTGTTGCAGCCCTCCCAAGTGTGGGATTTGTCACATTTGCCTCTTCAACCGTAGTGGGCTCAACATCATTTGGGACTGTGACAAGAGCCCTCCTTCTCTTCCTCCTCACTTTCTTGGAAGTATTATTGAGGTTAGATGCATCCTCATCCATCTCTAGTAACTGAGCTTTCAAAATCTCCCTATCTATCTCCTCACCTGAAGAAGAAACAAAGTAGAGATTTCAAGTATTTATGATTAGAAGACAAGTGCTGCGGAATGTTAAGGAATGGTGATTGTTACCTTCCGCAGCCATCTTTGTTAGTTGAGATTTATTGGGGAAGTATCCTGCCTCAAATATGGAAGCAGAAGTCACTACGGTGATGAAATTTTTGTCCTTAGCCTTGACTGTCGCAAACCTTTCAACCCTTCTCTTTTGTCGCTCACTGTGGTGTAAGTTATTAAGAGCTGCATATAAGGTCAATATTAGTACAGTATAATAAAAAGTGCCAAGTGAAGTGAAAATTATAAAATAGGATGCGGTATATATCCAATGACTGCATCCTTATATACCTAGTTTTGAAGGATGACCCCATTGCCGCGACATTCTATGTGATTTCTCTCTCTCACTCTCCTTTGGATGGGTTTCCCACCCTTCTCCAGAAATATAAAAAAACTTGCCCTTACAGTTCTTTACGCTGGAAGGTCTCCCAATGTACAATTCCTCTTTATCCTTTCGAAGAGCCATATAGTAATACCTGGCAAACTTAATAGAGTTATCCTTTGGTCTGTAAAAATGTAAGAACTCCGTAGGAGTAATATCCCTCTCAAACTTCTTACTCGAGAGAACCATCGTGGCAAGTATGGCCCTCCACCCATTTGGTTCCACCTGGGATGGTGCCAACTTCATGGCAGTTAAGTTTCTCCTAACTAGGACTGGGATAGGAAGTCGCAGCCCATAAACAAAAGCATGGAGTGGGAAGCAGACTCCGTCATTAGCAACAATGGAGCAAGGCCTTTGGTCCGCGGAAGGAGCAGTGCAGACCACACTATCGAGAAATTCGAAGGCTTCAGCCACCTGATCAACCCACTCTTGGGTCATAATACTGCAAACACCAAGTGTAGTGAGAGGTCTCTCAGCTCTCCCAGATGTGCCAGCTAGTGCGTCCCTAACCACGGATGGACCCTCTGCTGCGGCATCGAGATCCATAGGTTGGTTGCTTGAATTAGCCTCTTCCTCCATGGCCGTGGAATCTGAGTCTGAATCTAGAACTACACAATTAGGGAACTCTCTTAACTGGCAGGGCCCTATAGTCCTCAAAGGACACACTGAAAAAAGCTCAGGGGAGAAACTCAGGGTCAAAACTCATATGGCTGCAGCAATACCTGAAAAGCAAAAAGTGTCCGTAGATAAGGTGCCGCATCCATTATGGTCACACAAGTCTCCTAGAGGCTGCGGTATGAACAAAGACATGAAATTTGAAGGCTATAGGTGTTAAACAAGTATTACCATGTGCCGGAACTAAATGTGTACATGTCGCAACCATTGACCTATGATGACCCTAAAATTCCGCGGCCATATACTCAAATAGGTTAACATAATTGCCTAACCTAAAAGATCAAAGCCCAAGAATTTAAATGGTCAGCTCAACAGTGTCAATCACATTTCATGGATCTATTTTATATGTTGATCCTACAAATTGGGAGTTCAAAAGTCATGAAGATCTAGGCCTAAATTAACAAGTTTCAGTTATCAGGCCGACATGGATATTAATAGTTTATGATTGAAGTTCAATTCAAATACAAAATCAGTTACCTATTATGATCCAAGCAATCAAAAGAATTCAAATGTGTATAGTTCATCTAATAAATAAGGGTTTAAGCGATAATAATTTAATTCTCAGAGGATATGGGTTCAAATGGCTTGTTTACAATCAGAAATCAAATATAGTTGAAGAATTTAAGTATAAAAGCCATTAAAAGAGGGTTTTAGTTGAAAAATTACCCGAGAATTGAGAAGTTAGTAATGCTCAGCCTCAAAACACCTAAGAACCACCACACGCAGCCTTGAAAAGTCGACAGGAAGATCAAGGGAAGAAACAGACAGAGTTTGACTTTCGATATGCTCTCAAGGTTTTTGGAAACGTAATGAAGGCCACGACCAGGTCTATTTATATAATTGTCCACGGGAAGATGAAGTGTCATGAGGATTTGGCTACAGAAGTATTATAGGTCCACGACACCGTTGTGTAAACCAATCATGCAAGACACAACCCAAACTCACTAATGTGACTGATATATTACACTACGGACGCGACATATCTTGAAGATTACGAGGCTACTCAGCCGTAGCCCCAATCGCCACCTCTTGGCACTACCACTTAGGGGATTGTTGATACGATAAATATCACACCCTGTCGCGGATGTGTATTTATTCTGGCACTTGGTGCATGCCTCAGTCACGATTAGTCCAGGGTGCGTCATCTACATTTCCTCACTCATACACGGTGTGCGACACCTATATCTCTAGCCTTATTAACAGGCCGCAGTCTACTACAGCGTAGGGTGAGGCATCCACAACTCCATCCTCGTACATGATGCAACCTTATACTACAGGATGCAACACTCCATGAGTTTACCTTACTGGCCGCATCCCCCCTCTTATTTAATAGCATCACTAGGCTTAGTTTATGTTATGAGATCAGGGCACGTGACATTGCATGCATACCTCATATAAATAGAGGCCTACACCTCGAGATAAGGGGAGAGTTCTTCAATCCCCTCACTCAGTTCAGATTCTATAATACCTGGCAAAGCCTTGCCAAATTCTCTCTACACAACCTCAACATACAACTTAGGGGAAACTCACCTACATCATAGTCATATCTCCGGCACTCCCGAAACCGCTACAGTCATGTATTCTTCTCTCTCATCTATCTTGTATGCCCATTATGGTATTATAAACTTGTACAACAATGATATGAATATAATGAGAGGGAGGCACCAAAGTGGACGTAGGCTCTTTTATAGCAGGACCATTATATATTTTATGTTCATGTCTCTTTAGTTGTTTTATTTCTATTCTTTACTTGACTGGTTGATATGAGAACAACTTATGGGCGATTTCTCGTATCATCAATAATTTTAGGGAGAATTTTTTTTTAGATTCATTGATGTGTAAAGTACACATTGAATTTTTTTTATAATTAACCTCACGTGAACTATAAAGACTATTCAATGCATATTTCACTGGATTAAAAAATATTTCAAAAAATAATCTCTCTAATATTACTCTTGTTACAATTATAGGACCATCTTTAATTTTCTTTGAAATTATCATATAATTGTATTGTATTGTTTATACCATATAAAATTGATGATATAAGAGATCTTTTTATCAGGTCAATAGTGTCAACATTTTTATTTTACCAACTTTGCTCATTAGAATGACCAACAGACATTACACCTCCAATATATTTTTATCATCTAACTATCTCATTCCGCCTCTCCCCCCCAAATAAGTAAATAAATAAAATAAAAATAAACCATCAAATCTTTAAAAGTCCATAACTTCAAATTTACAAACTCAAAATTCACACAATTTATATATTTGGAATATACTCGTCAAGATCTATCAAACAAAATCGATATTCGATAATATTTTATGAAAAAATTAAAACAAATAAAGTTATTGTTTCTGTAAAATCTCCATTTTTTGGGCAATTGAGAGGGAAAAAAATTCTTTTCTAGCTCCAATGAAGATGCCGCTGGTGCGACCAGAAAAAGAAAAGAAATAGACAAAGAGAGACAGTGAGAGAGCGAGAGAGACAAATCAAGAGAGTGAAACACTCCGATAAGCTTCTCCACTGGTGGGATGTGGTGGGTGTGGAGGTGGGACTGTTAGAGAAAGAGAGAGCGCGTGGTTAAGTGTTTATTTTCAGAGATATAAAAAGTGAGTTTAAAATGAGTATGTGTGAGGAGTAAATTTTGTAAATATAATCAAATGAACATGTAATTAACAGTTTTATATGAATCAATAAATATAATATATGATTATGCAATTATACATGGTATATATTCTTTAATCATACAAAACGTTATATATTATATATTTAACGTTAGGATCTTAGATCAACATGATCATCACATATAATAATTATGCGGAATATAAAATGATATTATAATCACATACCTCAATTCATAACTACGAATTTACAATTTGTTCTTATACCTCCGTGTAGCACTCCATATTTTAAAGCATTATTTATATTTAATTAATTCGGCTAATTTAAATTACCGTGTGTCATAATTTAATTGAATTAATTATTATGAGTTTATTTAATTATTAATCGGGAGAGTTAATGGTTAATATTTGTGGAAAATAATTACTAAGTGAGTAGTAATAATTTATTTACGTCATAACGAGCGATAGGGACGTGGTATTATTTTATCTCAACCGGGAGTCGGGCATAGACTATTTTGAGGTCAAGATAGGAACTTTTATTAAAGTAACTTGGATGATAATTATGAGTGAACGATTGAGTTCGGAAACGCCGAGATAGTCGAAAAAGAGTACCTAGGGTAGTAAATGGGTCTCGAGATATTTTTAGGCATAACTGGACTCACATGGGGGTGTTCGGGTCATTTGGGCTTGGCCCATTAGAATAAAAATAGGATTAATTATATTTACCCTAAGTCTTAAGAGGTTGAACGACAGATAACACTATTCTAAACCTAAGAACTTTAGATAAGGAAAGAGGGAGGATTTGGAGAGCTTTTAGGGGCCAAATTAAGGAGGATTAGTGCGTGTTCTCCATCAAATCATTGTCCACTTCAAAAGAACATACACTACGAATCAATAGAGGCAAGTGGCTATTTTTCTTTAGTTGTAAATCTGTGATAATCAATTCATATGATAGTGGGTGGTTAACTAAATTTTTTGTGGGGTGGGCTCTCACCGAAAAATGGGTATATGGGAAATTAAATAAATTGAATGGATTACGATTGAAATTGATGTAGGTATAAGATTTGATGTTGATTAAATCCAAATAATATTGAAATCCCAGTAATTGATGTTGATTAATTTGGATTGGGGAATATAAATTGGGAGAAACGATTACGTGAAACTGTAACAACCCAAATTTGGAATTCGTGACTTCATTGAAAATCGTAAATGTTGGGAAACCATGATGATAATTATAATAGGTTTTGATAGTTGATATATGATTAAAGAAGATTAATTAAGGCTATAAATTGAGGATTAAAACCTTGAAGTTTCATTAATGAAGAAAACAGAGGACTCGGAGAAGAAAGGGACCTGCTCGCTCGGTCGATCGATGGGCCCTTATTTTTGGCAGTTCGACCTATTTGTGTATATAGGTGAGATTTTAATTGGGATTTTTTTTGGATTTATTTAATCGATTAAAATTAAATATGGGGATTATCTCCTATCAAATTATAGATGATTATAATTGGGATTAGGAGGGTGGAAAGTGTGTGACACAAAACGAATAAATTTTGAGGTATAAATCCATAAGTATTACATTACGTGCCGAGTGAATGTGTTAAGGAATTATAATTGAGTGAAGCTACCTCAATACATTAATTAATGTGAAAATTAATTAAATTGAGGTTTGGGATATGGACTCGGAATGTTTCGAGCTAGTGCTACGGGAGTTAGATACGTATTAGCTAGATTAAGTTATTATTGTTATTATATATATATATATATATATATATATATATATATATATATATATATATATATATATATATATATATATATATATATATATATATATGAGTGTGTGTGTGTGTGTGCACGCATATATTTTTATAAATACATACCTCTCTAGTTCTATCACAGGAGGTTGTGCGATGTGGGTGAATCCCCTGGCTTGAGGAGCAGGGAGAGTATAATTCCCAGGTCACATCGTCCATTATATTATATTGCAATCTTTTTTTGGGTGAGACATTTTGGGTATGATCTGATCTCACAATTAGGGAAATATGACCGTCTCCGTTACGTTTATATTTATTTTTTGATTCGGTGAGATAACAGTCTCAGGGTATTCTGGTGGATTGAGAATACCTGGGGTGATAACATTTTAGACAAAACATCCGGTGAGTTATAACTCGGGAAGATGAATAAATATATACAACATGTGTGTGAATGTATCGTATATGCATACATATATAATAGAGTTGATAATTATGTACGGGTGAATTACCTGAAGCTCAATGCTATTATTTATATAACCAGTGAAATTTTTATATAGTTAATTAAAGACGATAAGTTAAGTTAACGTGAGAAATAACTTATAAAGTATTAGTAAAAGTTACTCGGGATAGATTAAGGTTTCAGGCAATGGTTATAACAAGGATAGTTAGAAGGGATAGTGTTGCTAGGAGGGCTATAAGGAAAAGCGATAGGTGTGCGCAATAGTTGAGGGTGAGTAGTATCTAAAGTGAGTGCGACACTAGCTTATAAATGAAAAGCATTCATGCATTTTAATTATTGGCAATTTAATCACTTGTTAAATAGTTTCAAAAATGTTTTGGGTCGTAACCTTTGATTCAAATAGTTAAAAAAAAACTTTTAGGTGTCCATAGGGACGCCAGACTTGAGATTCTATTCCAGGGATTACGGAGCTGCGATATATATGGATGTATGTAGGAGATTTGATTAGACGTATCTTGCCATCATTCCCGGATTTAGGATTCCATTTCAGTTACAGTTTAAATTAGGGCATGTTGCCCATTTACTTTCAGATTTAGTTTTGGATAATTCTTTTACCCGTTGGTTTATTATGTTGGACTTGGATTTATAGCCGATGGTTTATTCAGCTAGTCTTTTAGTTTTATTCAACATTATTTTCAGACTCAGTGATGGTGTGTACGGATTTATTATTTATTTGTGCATGTGTATTTATCTGCTTAATGAAAGATAAAATTTGGCACCCGTTTAATTAAATTTGGTGGATAGTAATTAATGTGGTTTTCGACAGCAATGCTAAGAATTAACCAAGTGGAAATCCTGTTTTAATTTGTTAAAGGACTGATCGATATGTATTTAATTAAGTGGGGTGTCACATATGGTATCCGAGAATCAAGTTCTAGTGTCCATGGGATCTGAACGGATTATTACGATTTCTGCCTATCGTTCTTTGATATAGAACCCTATTATTAGGACTGTTGTTTTTTTCCTTGCGTGATTGAGATATCGTGCTTCTGCTATTAGATTTTGTGTAGACTATGTACTTATACAATTCGATCTGTTTTCAGAGTCCACCGAAGAGAGAGCGAGTAGCTAAGGCAGAGTCCAAGGATGAGTTGAGGGAGGCTCACCAGGAGCCATGCATACCGCAACCACAACCACCATCAGAGATGATCTTGATTGCACAGGTGGCAGAGATAGTGGCCCAGGAAGTCAATGCAACCATGACAGCTATGGCCTATCATTTCCCACAGGCCCAACCACAGCAGCCAGTGGCACCGGTGATCCAGGTCCAGACAGGGCCATCTACTTGGCAAAGGGTCAAAGAGACATTTTAGAAGGGCCACCTGCTCGAGTTTCAAGGTAGCTCTTATGTGGTTGAGGCGTGTTAGTAGAATAATAACATCCAACACCATTTGCGAATAATGGAGTGTAGTGAGACACATAGGTAGATTCTAGCTACTTTCTGACTTACTGGAGAGACATTACAGTGGTGGGTGTCTGTTACCACTGCCGAGGATAGGGATATGATGACGATTTTTGATTTCTGGGTGCGGTTTGATCGCAAGTATTTTTTTCCAGCAGTGGAGGCCGAGATGAGGAGAAAGTTCAACGAGGTGACCCAGGGTGATTGATCCGTGGTAGAGTATGAGGAGGAGTTCACCCGTTTGGAAAATTTTGTGCCAGATGAGGTGAGAAACGAGGAGCGAAAGAAGGCGAGATTTATAGATGGTTTAGCCTAGAGGATTAGGCAACACTTAATCGGCAACCCATCACTGATTACATATACTTATGTAGTCAATATAGCATTACTTCACTACCAGGATCACTGTTTCCATATGAGGGGAAATAAGAGAGGATGTGAGCCCAGCCAACAGGGCAAGGCAGGTAGGGGTATTATTAGCGAAGCAAAGCAGTAGGGGAAGGAATCCCAACAGGGGTATCCTTCCAAGAGATTTAGATCTGGCGGGTATAGATCGGATAGTCAGGGTTTTAAAGAAGGGCTAGGTGGGTCCTAATAAGCAGCAGCAGGTTACCCAGGACCGACAGGGCCAAGGGAACAACGGGGGTGGCCATAAGGGTCGAGGCCACTAGGGCCAACATCAGGGAAAGCCTCGATAGGGATAGTAGGGCCAAGGATAGGGGGCTTTTAGGGGTGATAGTTCTTATGTGGCCAGATAGGGAATATGAAGAAAGAGTGTCCACAAAGAGATATGAGACAACAACAGGGGGCCGAGTAGGGGCAACAGACACAGAGGCCTCCAGCAGCACCAACACCATTATCCCCATAACCACAGGGGCAGACGCATTATGGACATGTGTATAACGTCTGGGACGTGCCTATACCACTAGCACCTCAGGCACCGTTAACAGTTGCAGGTACTTTTCCTATTCATGGGCATAAGGGTAGGATTCTTTTTTATATGAGCACATCACACTCATTTATTGCTACTAGATTTACACGAGCAACCGATATTTTAGGGATAGCTAGCACGCACCTTATGTGTGTCAAGTCACTGTTGGGTAGTGGGTCACTAATGCACTCAGTATGTAGGGTGTGGATATTATTATTGGGCATCTGATCCTAGCATCGGACCTTCTGGTGTTAGACATGGAGGGATACGATGTTATCCTAGGTATGGATTGGTTATCGGGATATAGGGCGACACTAGACTGTTACAAGAGGATCATATCGTTCTCCATTCTAGGTCAGGAGATGTTCTTGGTGGAGATGCCTCTTCTTGGGGGATGGTCGTGCACTCACCTATACTATATTGAGGAGGAGACCTTACAGGACATAGTAATTTCGATAGACTCGAATCTTGTAGTGAGATATTTTAAGGATATATTTCAGGAGATACCGGGATTACCACCAGTTGAGAGATCGAGTTTTTTATCGACCTAGCATCGAGTACAAGGCCAATTGCTCGAGCATCGTATCGCATGGCCCCTTCAGAGATGCGGGAGCTAAGGGAGCATATTCAATAACTTTTGGGGTAGGGTTTCATTCGGTGGAGTACAACGCCGTTGGGTGCACCAGTATTTTTTGTGAAGAAGAGGGATGGTTCGCTTTGCTTATGGGTGGACTACAGGGAGATGAACAAGGTCACGATACGTAATAAGTATCTGTTGCTGAGGATTGATGACCTGTTTGACCAGTTGAGAGGGGCTGCATACTTCTCAAATATTGATTTGAGATCGATATATCACCAGTTATGGATTCGGGAAGAGGATGTTCCCAAGATATATTTCCTATCACGGTACGGGTTATACGAATTTAGGGTGATGCCGTTTGGGCTCACCAATACACTGGCAGTTTTCATGAATCTCATTAATAGTGTATTTAGGGAGCTCTTGGACCAGTTCTTGATTGTGTTTATAGATGACATTTTGGTTTACTCTCATATGGAGGAGGAGAACACATAGCATCTGCATAGGGTCTTGCAGACACTTTGGGACCACCAGGTGTATGCCAAATTGAGGAAGTGTGGATTTTGGCTATGGGAGGTACAGTTTCTTGGCCATATCGTGTCTGATAGGGGTATTGAGGTGGATCTAAGTAAGGTATCGACGACGTGGGAGTGGGAAAAACCCACAATATCGATAGAGATTCGCAGCTTTTTGGGGTTGGCCAGGTTTTATCACAGGTTCATTAAGGGATTTTCGAAGATTGCGGGTCCGTTGATGAACCTGACTCGCAAAGGGGTACCGTTTGTGTGGAGTGACCACTGTCTAGGCCTGTAAAAAAATCAAATTCGAATCGGATCGAGAAAATTCAAATTCGTATCCATTTATGTTAAACGGATTCAAATCCGTTCCATTTATTAATAGGATCGGATCAGGAAAATACAAATCCATATCTGTTTATGTTAAACGGATTCGGATCCGATCCGATTATCCAATTATCTATTTATGTAAACTTGATTTGCAACATTTTTATTTTTAAATCTCATTTCACAAATTTATTTTGCAAATCTTCCAAAAAAATAGATAATGAAATAAAGAACTATTATAATATATATTTAAAATATTATTAAATACAATATATATTAATTAACAACGTATATATATGTATATTAAAAATATCAATCGAATCAAATTATTAACGGATCAGAGTATATGAATCCAAATCCGCTCCATTTAATCAATGGGTAATCGAATAATAGGATTTTAGGCATGATCCATATCCACTTAAATGGATAGGATTCGGATTCGAATTCGTATAATTTCTGATCCATTCAAAGGCCTACCACTGTCAGCTAGCCTTCGATGAGCTGAAGGACTAGTTGATGTCAGCGCCGATACTTGCATTACCTAGGAGTGGGATGGAGTATCGGGTCTATATGAATGCATCCTTACAGGGGCTTAGGGGTATATTACAGCAGGAGGAGGGGGCCATAACTTATGTGTCTCAAAAGCTTAATACCCATGAGAAGAAATACCATGCACATGACCTGGATTTAGCAGCAGTTGTATTTTGCTCAGAGGATATAGAGACATTATCTGTTGGGGAGAAGTTTACTTTATTCACAGTGTAAGGTCACAAATTTCTAATTGAGTCTTTTGTAGTTTTGGCTCAATTCTGGACAAAAATGTTTGAGTCATAGGATAGAGTTAATTGATCATCCTTCAAGCCTATGACGTGTTTGTTGAAGACGTAGCGGCCAAGAGTATAAAGCTTCATCATATTGCTGAGTTTGTTTATGCCTCATTTCTACTCCATCAACGTTGGTCCATTTCTCCTAAGGTATGGATGCATTTTAATATATATATAGGGGGAGAATGAGATGATCGTATCTTAGTTTGGGGGAGATTTATCTTAGGGGGAGACGTCTTTCTAAGTTGATCTTAGTTATAAAGGGAGAGAATTAATTTTGGGGGAGTAATTATTTAACTGCATTTAATATTTTGATATTCTCTATACGTTTAATGTGTTTGCATAAGTGTGCAGGAATTATATTATAAGTGGCAACTTTCACCTGCAAAGATTGTGATCCTTTGCGTTGTTTGAGTTAGGCATTGTATTTTTATTTTTGGTGGGACTTTTTATTAGTCTAGTAGAGCTTGACGGCCCTTTAGTATTTTTATCTGGTTTTTGTCCCGAAATAGCCAAAGGGGGAGATTTGTAAGGTCATAAATTTCCAATTGAGTCCTTTGTGGTTTTGGATCAATTTCGGACAAAAACATTTGAGTCATAGGATTGAGTTAATTGATTATCCTTCAAGCCTATGACCTATTTGTTGAAGATGTAGCGGCCAAGAGTATAAAGCTTCATCATATTGCCAAGTTTTTTTGTGCCTCGTTTCTACGTCATCAACGTGGTTCCACTGCTCCTAAGGTATGAATGCTTTTTAATATATTTATAGGAGCTTGGAACATTTTATAATGGGCGAACGTTTATTTAAAATTGTTGTTTAATTTCAGAAAGAATTCATTTAAACTTTAAAATAAAGAATATAAAGTTTCTGGGCAAAAATCAAAATTTTCAAACTTTCTAGAAGTTCGTTCGATATGTCGTTCGAACGAGTTTTTCGTTCGAACCAGATGTCGTTCAAACGCGTTTGCCAACGAGTTCCCATATCGGCCACTAGAACTTCGTTCGAAATGTCGTTCGAACGAGATGGCTGTTCGAATGAGATTTCGAATGAGATTTCTAACGAGTTCACACTGAAACTTCGTTAGAAGCCTCGTTCGAACGAGATCTCGTTTGAACTAAAATGTCGTTCGAACGAGATTTGGCGAAAATAGGTTTTTGGCAGTTTTGAGCAATTTTTTCAACTTTTTCCACTACTTTACCCCACTAACTTTTGATAGAATATCTAAGTGCGGGAACCAAAGTTTTTAACTTAACTTTTTCATATCCTACAACCTCTAAGAGAGTGTTTTGAGAGAGAAATCAAAAGATAAAACGTTCTTTGTTTAAGTGTTGCTGATTTTCAAGAAAATTGTTTTAAACACTTGTTTTACACCCATATTGTTCATTCAAGCTTCCATAGATATATTTGTACTTTCTTGGAGTTTTGGCACCGGTTTCCATCTCTATCGTTTGAAGAGACATTTTGGGTTTGCTTCTAAATCCCACAAAGAAGAAGAGGTTTTCGTTGATTTACCCACTTGAAGAAAGGATCATAGTTCGGGTGACAGTGACCATATAAAGTCCTATCGGTGGATTCCGAGACCGCGGTGGAGCTCCGTGGTTATTTGCTAAGAAGAGGTTGATACAAGAAGAAGCGTAGGGGCTTAAGAGGGATCGAGTCGAGTGTTGTAAGTCATCTTGCTTGTATTTATAAATTCCATACTTAGTGGATTTGAGGCTAGGGCCATCCGAGATTTTTTCCCGTTTTGGGTTTTTCCTCTTACATTGCGGCGTAGTGATTTATTATTTATTTTATCTTTCTATACTCACCTAGAACGCATGCTTAAGTAATTCAAGATAAAATTTGGTATTAATCAATACATGCTTAATTTGGTGCTAAATTAAATATTGGGTAATGTTTGTTTATGTTAATTTAATTCAAGTCATTTAATTTTATTGATAAAATTGGTTTGGTCTAATTTGACAAAATTGTAAAATATGACTTAGGCAAATTTTCTAGCACTTCGGTTAAATTAAATTGGATTAAGTAAAATTGAAATAAGTGTGTGTTTTAATTTTATTTCACTTTTGTGTTATTTTAATTTAGAAGAAATTAAAATTTGTTTTTTTGTTTGAACCACCATCTTTCGCTTCTGCATTATTAAAAAAGGAAATTAGTTTTATAGTATAAGGATATTTAAAAAGGGGGGGCCTTCCGGACGCTTTCAAATTGGTATCAGAGTCAAAACGATAATTTACTTCGTGAAAGATCCTTTAACTATTTTTAGTAAAATGGAATTTTCTCCATTTTCAAAATTTTCTATTTTCGATGGTTCTAATTACGCGTATTGGAAAGCGCGTATGAAATCGGCACTAAAATCTATCGACGAGAGGGTTTGGTTATCGGTAGTTAACGGTTGGTCTCCACCAACTCATTTAGTAGATAATGAACGTGTTCCCAAACCGACCGATAGATGGAGTGAGAATAAGTTTAAACTTTCAAACTTTAATTCTCGTGGTTTAAATACCTTGTTTAGCGCTGTCACACCGGATGAATTCCGACGCATTATGACGTGTGAGACCGCTAAAGAAGCTTGGGATATTTTACAACTCACTCATGAAGATACAAGTGTAGTTAAAGCTTCGAAACTCCAAAACCTCACCACTCAATTTGAAACTATCAAAATGAATGAAAAAGAAACGTTTGATGAATTTTATGCTTGAATTTTCGATATTGTTAATTCTTCTTTTAATTTGGGAGAACAAATACCCGACAACCGAGTAGTAAAGACAATTTCATGGTCCTTACCTGATAGATTTATTCCAAAAGTGACCGTGTTAAATTCTTTACCATCTTTAGCCTCTACAAAAATTAGAAGAGCTTGTGGCTGATTTACAAACCTATGAACTGGACATGTTTCTCTCTAAAACTGAAAAGAAAATAGAAAAGGGCATTGCTTTAAAAGCCCGAAAAGAGGATAAACACGTAGTAGAGAGCGTGAGTGATAGTGACTCGGAAGATATGACCTTGTTTGCTAGGAAATTTCGAAAGTTTCTTAAAATTAACAAAGATAAATTTAAAAATGACTTTAAGAAATTTGAAACTTCTAAGCATGACAAAGCCGATAGGATCCCTAAAATTATTAATGAAAATTTAAATAGGGACGAGTCAAATAGGTGTTTTGGTTGTGAGGGTTGTCTCCATAGGGCTTCTGAGTGCCCCACTAAACTAAGGAGAGAGGGTAAGTGACCCATTTCATATAATGCAACCCTTAGTGATAGTGACAAGGAAGAGGGGCCCGATTCCCCCACTAAGCCCAACTTTGTGGATTTCATGGCTAGTCATGTGAGTGATAGTGAGAACTCATCTATAGATGAAAATTTATCACATGACACTTCTAAGGTCATTGTTTATGATTGCCGTATTGTTTATGATAGTGAGAGTGAAGAAGAAAGAGAGAGTGAAAATGAAGAAGAGGTTAATGTGAGTGAACTTCAAGAATTATATGAAGAATCTATTAAATTAAAAGGAACAAATTTGAAGTTAGAAGCAAGTTTGAAAGAGCGTGTCAAGGTCGTTGATGATTGTGTGTTGATAGAAGACCTTAGGCCACGTGAGAGGATTCTTCGAGAGAAGCTAGAATATGTAGAAGGCGAGAGAGAAAGACTTAGAGGTTTAATGGAATCCTTAAAAAAGGAGCTTCTCGAGTTTAAAGAGAGAAATGTTTTATTAGAGTCTACCATCCTAGAGTTAGAAAATAAATTAAAAGACTCTAGTAACGTCAAATTTGATTTGGAGTGTCATTCGGAAAAATTAGATAAAATATTAGGAACAATCCAAATTAAAAATGACACTTGTGGTTTAGGCTTCGATACTTATAATGAATCCACTCAAAAAGCCAAAATCAACTTTTTAGGAGAATCGCCTAGGAAAGCCTTTAGAGATCACCCCTTAGGTAAATCTTTTCGACATGTTTTTACTTGTGCACATTGTGGTCGAAAAGGTCATCTTAAGAAATATTGTTTTGATCTTAAAATATTTTCTAGAAAATCCCAAGGTAAGGCAACCAAGGTAGCCAAGATTCTTACACCCCGAGATAGTCACTCATCATTAGTTTGGGTTAGGAGATCCGACTTGATAGCTTTACAAGATAGGGTATTTGATTCTCATATACTTTCACATGTTTCCTCTCTTGAAAAATCTAAAGGTTGAATGTGTTAGTTTTATTTGCATACTTTAGCATTTGTACTTCATGTTATATTCGCATGCTAAATGTATGCTTGTTTAGTCATTTTCTAGTCCATGCTTCATGATCAATCACATGCTAATATAATGATTTTAGTTTATCTTTTGTATTATATTTCCTTTATTTTGCTTGCATTAAATGAAAAATACAAAAAGATTTTTGGTTTATCATTTGTTTTTTTTTTATCTCTTGATAATTTAAGCTTAATGAAAAATTCAAATGATTTTTGTTTGTCTTTTGAGTATATATATTTTTTTGGTTAAAAAATTTGAAAAACCCAAAAAGATTTTTTTTGTGTGTATTTTAGTTTGACACATTTTATGTGGCATATACTTGTGTTAGAATTCCATCTTTTACGCTCCCATGTGGCTAGAACTTTTGGTTTAGACTGTCAATCCTTATTATGTTCTTTACCATGCCTACATGGAGTAGTTGGATGTTGCGTTGCTTAAATGGATTCTATTTTTATATGCCTGTATTCACACATGCATGAGCTCATTTGAAATTTTAACTTCATATGTATATTTTAGCTATGTGAGGTGTTCTCCTACCAATCTTATCATCTACTTATTTATGACCTAGGAGGACTAGTGCATGTCAAAATTCGTTGCACCTGAGATTTGTGAGAAATAAAAATGATAAATATAAATGTGCACGGGGAAGGGCTCCTAAAGGATTTATTGTCCTTTGCGAATAATAAGCCACCGTTTATTTGAACCTAAAAGAAATACGTGGTCCAAAGGCCTAAAAGAAAATATGGCATTAAAAGAAAAATAATTTGCCAAGGCATTATATGTTTGATTGATATATTCATTCAAAATAAATATATATGCTTAGTAAGGGAGATTGGATGGTATATCAATGGTTTGCACAATGTCCATTTATCCTAGATGCATTTTCAATGTCATAACTCTATTGGTTTGTAGAATCATCAACATAATGGGCTTGTATGCATTGTGCATGTTCGTTCATTGAGTTCAATCTAAATTGTCACATGAGATTATATTCAAATGTGATGAATTTTGCACTCAATTGAGAACTCCCTGAACATGTTTTAAGTGACTGGGTCTAAATTTAATTGTTACTTGTTCACACCCCAACACTTCCGTTTCCACATGACACATTTTTGCCATACGAGTGTGAAAGACTCCTATTATATTTTGTGTGTGTCATTTGTGTGTTTATATCTATATATATGTGTGCGTGTGCATCTTTGGTATATCTAGAGTATGTATATATATGATATTTTTGTTTAGTCTTTGCCTTGATTTCTAGTCTATATTTTCTTTAATTCATAATTGGTATCTATCTTGGTGCATTCTTTGTTGATATCACATGCTTAATACTTTATGTATCTTATTGGTATCATTTTCTTGCATCCTAGTTGGTATCCATTATTATTTGTTGGATTAGTTGTGCTTTTGTTGCCCATATGCTTTAATGTTCTCATCACTTTATGCGCACTTACATGTTTTATTCTTTAACCTTTGTCTATTCCTAAACAAAAAAGGGGGAGAATGTGATGATCGTATCTTAGTTTGGGGGAGATTTATCTTAGGGGGAGACGTCTTTCTAAGTTGATCTTAGTTGATAAAGGGAGAGAATTAATTTTGGGGGAGTAATTATTTAACTGCATTTAATATTTTGACATTACCTATACGTTTAATGTGTTTGATTAAGTGTGCAGGAATTATATTATAAGTGGCAACTTTCACCCGCAAAGATTGTGATCCTTTGGGTTGTTTGAGTCAAGCATTGTATTTTTATTTTGGGTGGGACTTTTTATTAGTCTAGTAGAGCTTGACGGCCCTTTAGGATTTTTATTTGGTTTTTGTCCCGGAATAGCCAAAGGGGGAGATTTATAAGGTCATAAATTTTCAATTGAGTCCTTTGTAGTTTTGGCTCAATTCCGGACAAAAACGTTTGAGTCATAGGATAGAGTTAATTGATTATCCTTCAATCCTATGACCTATTTGTTGAAGACGTAGCGGCCAAGAGTATAAAGCTTCATCATATTGCCAAGTTAATTTGTGTCTCGTTTCTACGTCATCAATGTGGTTCCACTGCTCCTAAGGTATAAATGCATTTTAATATATATATAGGAGGTTGGAACATTTTATAATGGGTGAACGTTTATTTAAAATTGTTGTTTAATTTCAGAAAGAATTCATTTAAACTTTAAAATAAAGAATATAAAGTTTCTGGGCAAAAATCAAAATTTTCAAACTTTCTAGAAGTTCGTTCGATATGTCGTTCGAACGAGTTTTTCGTTCGAATCAAATGTCGTTCAAACGAGTTTGTGTAAGGACAATTTGTCCATCCTTATGTATATGATATGTCATACACCGTTACAAGAATGATAGTTGTAAAGATCACATCGTCATCAACGAAATCCGAAGATCAAAAGAAGATGGAATTTGGGAATCAGACCTGGCCGGACCGATCCGGACCGGATAAAAGAACCGATCCGGTTCACCGGACCGATCCGGCTAAAGGGATCGGACCGATCCGCCTGCTGAGCTGAGACCAGTACACCCCGGATCCATAGCGAACCGATGAAGGCAAAATTTCCGGACCGATCCGATGCCAACCAGACCGATCCGGTTTCAGAAAAAGAACCGATCCGACTTAACCGGACCGATCTGCCTAATCGACCGGACCGATCCGGCGAGGATAAACACTGCCTGATCGTGCAGCCGATTTTGTAGGGTTTCGATCCATTATTTAAACCACGATCAGCAGTTGGTTTTCTTAAGACTTTTCCCACGATTATCAGAGCATATCAACCCTAAAGTCTTCACCTATTGAGTCTCATGATTCTAGGTTTTTAGATTCACACATCTTCCATATCTATGTGAATCAAAGTTTGGTAACCCAAGAACACCATTGATGTTGTTCAACCCTTTGTGAAGTGGACCGCTTCTTCCTCTTCATTGCAGCCCTACTGGACAGGGATAGTTCCAGCCGCCACCCCTACTGGAAAGGGTTTCTTCCAGCCGCGACTACAGAATCCGATACCCGAGGGTAATTCTTAGTCAACCTGTATTTCATTGTAATCCGATTGTAAATCGTCTTTTACAAATTATAGTGATATACAAATGGTTTTGCCCCTGTGGGGGATTTTTCCATAAACTTTGTGTGTTGAATATTTATTGCATGATTCCATATTGTTTCAATCACACCTAGTTGCATGCTTAGGGTTAATTTGGGTTAAAATTGGTATTTATTATATTATTTCTTAATTGAACGCAAGCGCCAACTCTTTCAGTTTGCCAACGAGTTCCCATATTGGCCACTGGAACTTCGTTCGAAATGTCGTTCGAATGAGATGGCTGTTCAAACGAGATTTCCAACGATATTTCTAATGAGTTCACACCAGAACTTTGTTAGAAGGCTCGTTCGAACGAGATCTCATTCGAACGAAAATGTCGTTCGAACGAGATTTGACGGGAATAGGTTTTTGGCAGTTTTGAGCAGTTTTTCCAACTTTTTCCACTACTTTACCCCACTAACTTTTGACAGAATATCTAAGTGCGGGAACCAAAGTTTTTAACTTAACCTTTTCATATCCTACAACCTTTAAGAGAGTGTTTTGAGAGAGAAATCAAAAGAGAAAAAGTTCTTTGTTTAAGTGTTACTGATTTTCAAGAAAAATATTTTAAACACTTGTTTTACACCCATATTGTTCATTCAAGCTTCCATAGATATATTTGCACTTGCTTGGAGTTTTGGCACCGGTTTCCATCTCTACCGTTTGAAGAGACATTTTGGGTTTTCTTCTAAATCCCACAAAGAAGAAGAGGTTTTCGTTGATTTACCCACTTGGAGAAAGGCTCCTAGTTGGGGTGACGATGACCATATAAAGTCCTATCGGTGGATTCCAAGACCGCGGTGGAGCTTCGTGGTTATTTGATAAGAAGAGGTTGATACAAGAAGACGCGTAGGGGCTTGAGAGGGATCGAGTCGAGTGTTGTAACTCATCTTGCTTGTATTTGTAAATTCTGTACTTAGTGGATTTGAGGCTAGGGCCATCCGAGGTTTTTTTTCGTTTTGGGTTTTTCCTCGTACATCGCGGTGTAGCGATTTATTATTTATTTTATCTTTCTATACTCACCTAGAACACATGGTTAGGTAATTCAAGATAAAATTTGGTATTAATCACTACATGTTTAATTTGGTGCTAAATTAAATATTGGGTAATGTTTGTTTATGTTAATTTAATTCAAGTCATTTAATTTAATTGATAAAATTCGTTTGGTCTAATTTGATAAAATTGCAAAATATGACTTAGGCAAATTTTCTAGGACTTGGGTTAAATTAAATTGGTTTAAGTAAAATTGAAATAAGTGTGTGTTTTAATTTTATTTCACTTTTGTGTTATTTTAATTTAGAAGAAATTAAAATTTGTTTTTTGTTTGAGCCATCATCTTTCGCTTCCGCATTATTAAAAAAGGAAATTAGTTTTATAGTATAAGAATATTTAAAATTTGAGGCCTTCAGGACGTTTTCACACGGATCATAAGTCACTTTAGTATCTCTTCACACAAAAGGACCTGAATATGAGACAAAGGTGGTGATTAGAATTCGTGAAAGACTATTAGTTTGATATACAATATCATCCTGGTAAGGCTAACGTGGTGGCAGATATGTTGAGCCGGAGACCCATTGGGGAGTTGGCCGAGGTCTAAAAGGCGAAGTGGAGTGAGCTTCGACATAATAATGAGATTTCCAGGGCATGCATTCCAATGTTATCTATCACTCCCTAGATTTTCATGTGAGTATTGAAAGCACGAGTGGAGGATCAATACTATCAGGACAAGTCACGCCAATTATTAACTGACGGTGCATAATTTTACTTGATTAGCTCAAAGGGAGGCCTACGTTTTAGTGGGAGATTAATGGTGCCTGAGGATGAAGATTTGAGCCATTCTATTATGACTGAGCGCCACAGTTCGAGATTTGCAGTACATCCTGACAGGGATATGATATACCAAGACATGAGGAGACAATATTAGTGGTCAGGGATGAAGCAAAACGTAGTAGAGTTTGTCTCCAAGTTTGTTACCTGTCAGTTAGTTAAGGTAGATCACCAGAGGCCTTTGGGGATGCAACAACCACTAGATATTCCCGTGTGGAAATGGGGGAGCATTTCGATGGACTTTATTACGAAATTTCTGACATCACAGAGGGGACATGATTCCATTTGGGTGATAGTGGATCGGTTGACCAAGGTGGCTCATTTGTTACCCATCCTTACTGATTTTGAGATGGTATAGTATGCGTAAGTGTTTATTATGGAGATAGTTAGGCTGTACGGGTAACATTGTGTCTGATATAGACATGATCTTTGTGGCTCACTTCTGGCAGAGCTTTCAGGAGGCAATGGGCACGGACTTGCGATTGAGTACCACATATCATCCACAAACAAATGGACAGACTGAGAGGGTCAATTAGATGCTAGAGATATGTTGAGGATGTGCATTTTGGACTTCAGAGGAGGATGGGAGCGATATTTTCTGTTGGTAGAGTTTACGTACAATAATTCTTAATAGTTGACTATCGGCATGGAACCATTTGAGGCATTTTATGGGAGGCCTTGTCGTTCACCCGCCTGTTAGTTAGAGGTGGGGGTGTAAGGACAAAATTTTATAAATGTCCGGGGTAGAACCTAAGAATTTTCTATTTTTTCTAGATCACAGTATGTATGTCTGATACCACTACATTTGGTACGTCAACACGATCATCCACGATGGCCTTGATCCGAATCCATGCATCCACCATCTTCACATGTACATCATGCTTCATACGACGTGCTTCTCATCCGTTCCCACTACTCCACTTCGCATTATTGGTAAAATGGTTTATTGGAGTTGTTAATATTTGCATAAATATTTGGGAATTTTTTAGAATTTTTTTTTCGAAGTCTACTTTTTTTTTTTTTAACACAAAGTAGAAAAATTTCTAAGTGTAGAAGTGGAATTTTTTGGTTGTTGAGCTCGTTTGAACGACATCGCTTCGTCATTCAAGCGACATGAGCATGTCGCACAATCTCGTTCGAGCGACACGTGTCTCGTTCAAGCGACATGCCAGTCTGCACGTTTTTCCAAGTCTTTTTCGTACATGTTTCTACGATTTACAACCCAAAAAACAAACTTCAAGTTTTTAAGGTTTCATGCCTTCTTATTCACAAATCCATTCCTAAATATGTGTGTGAATCTTTAAACCTTCAAAGGATCATTTTTACTCATCTGGAGTAACTTGTGGAGAAGCTGACTCTTTTCCATTGCTGCCCATCTGGAGTTCCTGCGGGAGATTCCAGCCGACGGTATTAGAACCGACACCTGAGGGTATTTCGTATGTCACTCTTGTTTTCAGTATAATCCGTGTAAGCCACTCTTTTCAAATTATAGTGAAAATATATAAAAAAAGGTTTTGCCCCTTTGGGGGATTTTTCCTCATTTCTGTGTTTGTTTGTGATTGAATGTTCTTGCATGATTATATTATTTTCAATCACACTTAGATGCATGTTTTAGGATTTAATTGAAAAGCTGAGTTTAATTAAATAATTTCTTTTTTTGAACAAAAACGCACTCTCAAATTGGTATTAGAGCCAATTACACAATTATACCGTGTAATTTTCCGCAATTTTTTTTAAGGATATCAATTTTCTGAAAAATTGATTTTTAAAAAAGGGCGTGTTCAAAATGGAGAAATTATATAATAAAATGCCAGTTTTTGATGGGACAAATTTTACTTACTGGAAAGCCCATATGAAATCTTCTCTAAAAGCCATAGATGAAAGAGTTTGGATTTTGGTTGAAAGAGGGTGGACACCTCCCTCTGTCACTATTGACAACGTGACAGATTTAAAATCTGTGACTGCATGGACTGAAGAAGAATTTAAATGGTCATCTTTTAACTCTAACGGTCTTAGTGATATTTCTGGATCTGTCACACTTGACGAGTTCTGGCAGATAATGACGTGTACCACGTCAAAAGAGGCATGGGATGTTTTACAGCTTACCCATGAAGGAACTAATGCCGTGAAAGAATTAAAATTGCAAAACTTAACAACTCAATTTGAAACTATCACCATGCTTGAGTCTAAATATTTTGATGAATTCAGTGCTAGATTATCTGATATTGTAAACACTAGCGTTGATCTTGGTGAACACATTCCTAATGCTAGAGTTGTTAAAAAGATTCTAAGATTACTGCCTAAGCGTTTTATCCCTAAAGTCACTGTGCTAAATTCTATGGGTAATTTAAACACATTTAAATTAGAGGAGTTGGTTGGAGACTTGCAAACCTTTAAAATTGACATGTTTCCTAAGTCTGTTAAACCAAAAGATAAGGGAATTATACTTAATTCCCAGGATAGGAAGAGTGAGGGGCCGGCAAGAAAGAGAGTAGAGTTATTTAGAAAAGGGAGAAAGAAACGTCATATTCCGAGTGTGACCTTGATTTAGATGATTTGGCCTTATTTGCAAAAAAATTCAAGAAAATTCTAAAATTCAAGAAAAATGGGAATTTCAAAGATAAAAAGAATTTTGAGAAAAATAAGTTTGAAAAGAAAAACGAAAAAGGTTTTAAAGGCCCTCCTAAGAAAGACGGTGAGAGATGTTATGAGTGTGACAGTAAGGGTCATAGAGATTTTGAGTATGCTACTAGGCTAAACAGATTTTCCAAAGAAAAGGGCAAAGCTATCCTTAACGCTGCCCTTAGTGACGACAGTCAGGTCGAGTCGGTGAACTCTGGAGAAGAGTCATCGCATGAGTGTAACTTCACCGCATTCATGGCTAGTCATGTCAGTACCTCTAGTTCTCCTCACAACGATGAGGATGCTACTTCACAGGGACACCTCGACAGTGAGAATGATGTGAGTGAGGGGGAGGATGCTGTAAGTGAGAGCGAGAGTAATCTTCAACACGCCTATGCTGAGTTATATACTGAGTCATTTAAAATAAAAAAAACATAACAAAGCGTTAGTTCTTAGGATCACCACTTTAGAGGAAGATTTAGGAGAAGCGAGAGAGAGAGTCTGCCTGTGTTGAGAGAGAAAGTCAATTTAGAGAAAAAGAGAGACTGTTTGGAGAGAGAGAGAGTTGGTTTGATTAAGATAAAGGGGACTTGACTAATCAAGTGGCTAGTCTTAAGAGTGAGCTCCATTCCTCCTTGGAGACTTGGAAGAAACTTGAACCCTTGTAGCCCAGCTTACTCATGATCTTGAGAGAGCACGGGAAGTTAAGGTTGAAATTGAGGACAGATCGGGAAAGTTGCTCCTCGATCCCGCTTTAGGTTTTGGTGATTGGTAGGGAATAGGTTTTAATGGTGCCTCCACATCCCAAATAGCACCTGGACCAGTTCGTGAGTTTTTTACAACTCCATATGGCCATCGTCAAAAACCACGAAGGAGAGTTCGACCGAGAAAGGCAAACCAAGGTCTGCCTAAAGCTGTGTTCTTTTGTACGTACTGCAAAAGAAAAGGCCACCTGAGAGAGTATTGCTATAGTTTGGGTCGGACTTCATGTACATATGATTCACCACATCGTACTGATTATTTTACCAGTATGAGAGAGCATGTTGAGTCTTTAGCCGCCACGTCACTGAATGCTTCCTGCATCCCGGCTAAAACCAACAACAACAAGGGTAAACAAAAGGTTACCACTTCTTGGGTACCTAATAAAGACGAAAAGGCCCTTTTTGTTCATGTCGCTCTCAAAGCACATAATACCTCACAGTGGTATTTCGATAGTGGGTGCTCCAGACATATAATCGGTGATGTCTCATTTTTTACCTACCTAGAGGATTATAAGAAAGGTAGAGTCACCTTTGGAGACGGGAGCAAGTCTAGCATCGTAGGATGAGGTACAGTAGAGTTACCTGGATTTCCTAAGCTAGAGAATGTTTTGTACATCAAAGGTTTGAAATCAAACCTTCTCAACGTGATCCAACTGTGAGACGCTGACTTTGCCATACAGTTTGACCTGGACGCGTGTAATGTTTATAATCAAGCCGGTAAACTTTTAGTGCAAGGGGTGGGGACAAAGGATAATTGCTATGGGACTGTGCCCAAGTCCTCACTTATCCGCAACAGAGCCATGATCACTCCTATGGATTCATGGAACCAATGTCTAGGTCATGTGAACTTTAGGGATTTGAGGCCATTAGCTAAAAAGGACCTAGTACGTGGCTTACCAATACTTGGAAAGCGAACTTCCATGGTTTGTGGACCCTGTCAGTTGGTAAAGCAAATTCATAGCCCCCATAGGAAGTTAAATTCCATTACCACTTCACGGGTACTTGAGTTGATACACATGGATCTTATGGGTCCTACTCGTACTGAGAGTCTGGGTGGTAAGAGGTACATCTTAGTGATGGTAGATGATTTCTCCAGATATTCGATTGTAGGTTTTCTGATAGAGAAATTCGATGTTGTAGAGTTTTTAATGACCAAGTGCTGTGTCCTGCAAAACCAACACAGAGTCACTATTAATAGAATGCGAAGTGACAACGACACTGAATTTACAGAGCAAAAAGTAGATCTTTACTATGATAGCCTAGGAATCAAACTTGAGTTTTCTGCTGTTAAGACTCCTCAGTAAAATAGTATTTTATTGAGAGAAAGAACAGAATGATTCCGGAAATGGCTAGATCTGTGCTTTTAGGTCGTAAAGTTGCTAGGAGATTTTGGGCACAGGCAGTGGCTACTGCATGCCATATGGTGAATAGGGTTTAGCTTTGCCCCCACACACTTAAAATTACCGATGAATTGTGGACTGGAAAGAAGCCCAACCTTGCATATTTTCATATTTTTGGGAGTAAATGCTACATCCTATGGGATAGAGATCAATTAGGAAATTTTGACTCCCTAAGTTATTAGGGAATATTTCTAGGATATTCATCAAATAGTAGAGCGTACCGAGTTTTCAACCTGAAGAGCTCTAAAGTGCTGGAGTCGATAAACATTATTATGCAAGATGACAAATCATCGACGTCTATTGACTCCGCCCATTTGAGTGAGGATGACACGCTCATTTTTAATGATCCCACTATGTCTCCCACATCCAGGGTGGACCCTAATCCCGTTCTAGGGAACACACCTACTTGGGTTTGCAAGAGTCATGATCCTACTTCTATCCTAGGAGATCCCACCCTAGGGGTCAAGACTCCTTCTCAGCTAGAGAATGTTGTTAGCCATGTCTGCTACACATCTAAAGTCGAGCCCAAGAACAATAAAGAAGCACTTAAAGATGAACACTGGATATCTGCTACGCAGGATTCGTTGCTTCAGTTTAAAAAGAATAATGTCTAGGAACTTGTCCCTCGACCTACTGAGATGAATGTGATAGGTACCAGGTGGATTTTCAAGAATAAAATGGATGAAAATGGTACCATAATCAGAAATAAGGCTAAGTTGGTCGCTCAAGGATACACACAGATAGAGGGTGTATACTTTGGGGAGACATTTGCTCCTGTTGCGAGGCTTGAGTCCCTCCGCTTACTTCTTGCCATCGTATGTCATCTACGCTTCAAGTTATATCAGATGGATGTTAAGAGTGACTTTCTAAATGTCATTCTAGAGGAGGAGATTTACGTGGAATAACCAAAAGGGTTTAAAGAACCTAAGCACTCGGAGAACATCTACTATCTAAGGAAACCCTTGTATGGTTTGAAGCAAGCACCTCGTGCTTGGTATGAGAGGCTTACTTCCTATTTCTTAGCCCGTGGCTTCAAGAGAGGTGGAGTTGATATGACATTATTTGTCAGGAGAGATGACAATGATATTTTGGTTGCCCAGGTCTATGCGAACGACATAGTCTTTGGATCCACGTGCTCCCAGCATTCTCACCACTTTGAGGAGGAGATGAAAAGCGAGTTTGAGATGAGCATGATAGGTGAGCTTACTTTCTTCCTTGGTCTCCAGGTTCATCAGCTAGAGGACATGATGTTCATATCCCAATCCAAGTATTCTAGAGACCTCATAAAGAAATTTGGTTTAGACTCTGCCAAGCATGCACGTACACCTATGAGTACTTCTATCAACCTTAGTAAGGACACTTTAAGCAAGGACGTAGAGAAAACCTTGTATCGGAGTATGATAGGTAGTCTTCTCTACTTGACTGCCAGTCACCCCGACATAGCCTTTAGTGTTGGAGTCTGTGCGCGATATCAGGCATCCCCGAAAGAGTCACACTAACTCGCTCTAAAACGTATTATCAAATACATGAGTGGGACTCTCTCCTACGGTATTTGTTATTCCATTGATATTGGTGACCGTCTATTCGTCTATTCAGATGTCGATTGGGCTGGGGATGTAGATGGTTGTAGGAGCACTTCTCATGGGTGTTTCTACTTTGGTTCTGCTCTTGTCTCCTGGCTGAGCAAGAAGCAAAACTCCATCTCTTTGTCCACTGTGGAGGCTGAGTACATCGCCGTTGGGAGTTTTTGCACGCAACTCTTCTGGATGAAGAAAATATTGGAGGATTATAGGATTTCACAGGACACTATGCTCATCTCCTGTGATAACACGAGCGCGATACAAATATCTCGTAATCCGGTCCAACATTCGCGCACAAAGCACATCAGAATGCACGAGCATTTTATACGTCAGTTAGTTGAGGAGAAAGTCATATCCTTGAGTTTCGTTCCCATTGACCTTCAGTTAGCTGATATTTTCATGAAACCTTTAGATGCCCTTAGATTCGAGAGTCTTAGGAAGTCTTTGGGGATTTGCACAGTTGACCGAGGGGATGGTTCATGTCTAGGATAGGATGCATTGTCATGTTTATATCATATGATTCCTATTGCTAGTTTGTATCAGTTGTATTATTAATTTTTTTTTGCTTTGTATATTTTTTTTGAAAAATCCAAAAAGATTTTCATTTTATAAAAATTTTAAAAAAGCAGAAAAAGATTTTTGTATTTTTTTTACACCTCTTATGGATGAGAATTTAAGATAGACGAGTCATACCTTCGATTTCCATTTTTCATGTGACTGTTTGATAGTGATTTGAGACGCTACATCATTTCATCCATGTGCTTTACGTTGTTTGGAGTCTTTGAGATGTGATTAGTGATATCTTTATACATGTTTGGCTCCTTATCTCCTTTACTTCACACATTCATGACTTTATTTGATTATTTTACTTGTCTATCACATATTGGCTTGAGTGTTTCCATCTCAATTCTGTCTATACAACGAACCATATGCGATAAAACTTGACAAGATTGGAATGCATGTAAAAACCAGTTGGTGTGATTGTGTGGTATTTTATCAACGGTGAAGGGATATGTAAATTACTCATCTATCCTTTACGATTAAGCCGCCATTTAAATTGGACCTAAAAAATTGAGGAATTTTAATTATTCGGGGTCCAAAGAGGTTAAAAGGGTCGAAAAAATTTAAAGGCAATAAAAAGAAATACATGCCGAATATGGGCCATTAGGTTACACCATCAATTCTTCAATGTTTGAGAATTTAGATCACCTATAAACAAAATATAAATCTGAGGGAGTTTGGTTGGAGAATTTAAACGGGTTTGCACTTCCTTGAAAGTCCTAAAAAAGCATTAAATAGTTTTGGACGTTATTGGTGTGGAAATTACTTTGAACTTTGATTTACTGATTTGATTGAGTCAATTTCTTATAATTCCATCTTTTTACACCCAAGGAAGATGTCGAGTTAATTCTTTAGGATTATCCAATATTCATCGTGCACATATGTTATGTTTGTATGCATTGATTTTCCTATCGAATTTCCTCACACCCCTACATTTCCGCTATCATCGACTTGGTTGTTTTTGTGTCCTTTCCTGGTGTGATTCTTTGTTGTATATTTTGTGTGAATAATTTTAAAAAATTCAAAAATAGAAAGTTTATTCCTTATGACATTCTTAATTATGGGGGAGCATTGTTTGGTTGATATATCAATGATTTTCTTAATCTTAATTGATCTTTGACTTGTGCATATCATTATATTTCAATTGTTGGGTGTCACAGGTATCTGCTTTTTCCCATGTGTGCAGGTATAAAATTGTTGATTATTGGATTACACACCCTTATGAGAAAAGCTTTGAGAGTTTCTGAAAAAGATGAAGATTTGAAGATGCTGAAGTTTGATTGACGACATGTCAGTTAGTATTCTCAGTTTGATGGTTTAATGGTGGTATTATCATATATGTCATTTGCTTTATTATGATAGCATAATTTGGATTTTTTATGTATGTACCGGCATAGACATAAGGGAGATTTGTAAGGATATAATTTTATAAATGTTCGGGGTAGAATCTAGTAATTTTCTATTTGTCCCAGATCATAGTATGTATGTCTGATACTTCTACATTCGGCACGTCAACACGATCATCCACGAAGTCCTTGGTCAGAATCCATGCATCCACCATCTTCACACGTGCATCATGCTTCATGCGACATGCTGCTCAACCGTTCCCACTACTCCGCTTTGCGTTATTGGTAAAATGGTTTATTAGAGTTGTAGATACTTGCATAAATATTTTGGAATTTTTTAGAAAATATTTTTCGAAGTCTGATTTTTTTAACACAAAAGCATAAATTTTTTTAAGTGTAGAAGCGGATTTTTTTGGTCGTCGAGCTCATTCGAACGACATCGCTCTATCGTTCAAGCGATATGAGCATGTCGCGCGATCTCGTTCGAGCGACACGTGTCTCGTTCGAGCGATATGCCTATGTCGTTCGAACGACGGCGCCGCCTCAATTTTCGTATAAATATCGGTACCCAGTCTACACGTTTTTCCAAGTTTTTTTTCGTACACATTAATGCCATTTACAGACCAAAAAACAGAATTCAAGTTTTTAAGGTTTCATGCCTTCTTATTCACAAATCCATTCCTAAATATGTGTGAATCTTTAAACCTTCAAAGGGTCATTTTTACTCATCTGGAGTAACTTGTGGAGAAGCTAACTCTTTTCCATTGCTGCCCATCTAGAGTTCCTGCAAGAGATTCCAGCCGATGACATCAGAACCGACACTTGAGGGTATTTCGTATGTCACTCCTGCTTTCAGTATAATCCGTGTAAATCGTTCTTTACAAATTATAGTGAAAATATATAAAAAAAGGTTTTGCCCCTTTGGGGAATTTTTCCTCATTTTTGTGTTTGTTTGTGATTGAATGTTCTTGCATGATTATATTGTCTTCAATCACAATTAGATGCATGTTTTAGGATTTAATTGAAAAACTGAGTTTAATTAAATAATTTTTTTGTTTGAACAAAAGCGCACTCTCAGGGGGACAACAAGGTGTTGGGACGAGAGATGTACAAAAAACTACTAGCAAGATTGAGCTGATTCGGGGATGTATTGGTATATCTCAGGACAGTCAGAAGAGTTATATTGATGCAGAACAGAGACACATTGAGTTAGAGGTTGGCGACCAAGTGTTGGTTTGGGTGTCTCCTATGAAGGGATTCATGAGGTTGGTAAGAAAGGGAAGCTATAACCGAGATACATGGGACCCTTCCCCATTATTAAGAGAGTGGGGACAGTGGCATACAGACTAGGTTTACTAGAGCATCTTCAGAGGATACATGATGTGTTCCACGTGGCTTCGTTGAAGAAATATCGGAGGTGTAAGAGATATTTTTGGCATGTTCCACTCGAGGAGATTGATTTGCAGCCAGACATCTCATATGAGGTGGCCATTCTGGATCGTAGTGAGCGTAAACTGCGATCTAAGCTGGTACCACTAGTCAGAGTTCAGTGGGGACATCACAGTATTGACGAGTCGACATGGGAGCATGAGGATGACATGCGAGAGCAGTATTCGAAATTATTCGCTGCAAGTATAACCTAATTTTGAGGACGAAATTCCTTTGTAAGGGCTGGATTATCTAACACCCCGTATTTTAATCATTATTTATATTTAATTAATTCTGCTAATTTAAATTACTATGTGTCGTAATTTAATTGAATTAATTATTATGAGTTTATTTAATTATTAATCGGGAGAGTTAATGGTTAACATTTATGGAAAATAATTACTAAGTGAATAGTAATAATTAATTTATGTCATAATGAACTACAGTGACATGGCATTATTTTATCTCAACCGGGAGTCGGGCATAGACAACTTTGAGATCGAGATAGGGAATTTTAGTAAAGTAATTTGGATGACAATTCTGAGTGCATGGTTGAGCCCGGATAGATCAAGATATTTGAAAAAGAGTATCCGGGGGTAATAAATGGGTCTTAGGGAATTTTTAGGCATAACTGGTCCCACCCAAGGGTATCCGAGTCATTTGGGCTTGGCCCATTAGCGTAAAAATGGGATTAATGATATTTAACCTAAGTCTTATGGAGTTGAACGACATATAATACTATTATAAACCTAAGAACTTGAGATAAGGAAAGAGGGAGGATTTGAAAAGCTTTTGGGAGCCATATTAAGGAGGATTAGTGCATGTTCTACATCAAATAGTTGTCTACTTCAAAGGATCGGATAATACGAATCAATAGAGGCAAGTGGTTATTTTTCTTTAATTGTAAATTTGTGATGATCAATTTATATGATAATGGGTGGTTAACTAAATTAGTTGTGGGGTGGGTTCTCACCGAAAGATGAGTATATGGGAAATTCAATATGTTGAATTGACTACGATTGAAATTGATGTAGGTATCAGATTTAATGTTGATTAAATATGAATAATATTGAAATCCCAGTAATTGATGTTGATTAATTTGGTTTGGGGAACTAAAGTTGGGAGAAACTATTATGTGAAACAGTAAGAACCCAAATTGGGAATTGGTGACTTTATTGAAAATCGTAACTGTTGGAAAACCATTGTGAGAATTAAACACTACACCAAAATGGGTAAATTGGCACCCTTCCAGCGATCAGCCTTGTCACGGTCATTGACCTTGATAAAAAACACGCGTTTTTTGTCACGGTCAATGACGTGACGAGGCCGTGACAAGTACTTGTCATGATCATTGACCGTGACAAGTCTTATAATATTGTCACGGTCAAGGACCGTGACACGTTCGTTACAAATTTCCCAGCAAAAAACCCTTTGTCCTCCTTTTTCCCCCCCACCGATTTCTTCCCTCCTTTTTTCTCTCTCTACGCTGCTCTCTCTCTCTCTCTCTCTCTCTCTCTCTCTCTCTCTACTTTCAGGTTAGTTTCTCTCTCTCTCTCTCTCTCTCTTCCATATATATATATATATATATATATATATATGTGTATGTGTGTGTGTGTGTATGTATATATGTGCGTATGTGTGGTGTGTGGTGGGTGGGGGAGAGGGGGGTGGGGGTAGGGCTGTGTGTGTGTGTGTGTGTGGTGAGGGAAGGGGGTGGGGCAGTGTGTGTGTTCGTGTGTGTGGTGGGGGTGGGGAGGGGGGGGTCCAGCTATTTGTATGTGTGTGTGTGGTGGGGGAAGGGGTGGGGAAGGGTGGGGGGTGGAGGGGTCATGGGATGGGTGGGTGGGTGGTGGGGTAGGGGTGGGGGGATGCGTGTGTGTGTGTATGTGCGCATGTGTGTGTATGTGTGTGTGTTGGTGCGTAGTGTCCCTTGTAAACGAATTGATTGATTATTAATTTTTTTAGTAAATTAATATATGATTGCTCCTCATTATAAATTAGTAAATTAATATATGATTAATTATGAAATAAAAATTGCCCCTCATTGTAAATTAGTAAATTAATAATTGTATACTCTAATTATTAGTTTAATTGATGAAAATAATTAATTGAGTATATGAATTAGAAGGAGTACGGGATACACATTTGCTGTTGACATTGCTGTTGGATTATAGTGGATCGATGTTGGGTTGGTTAATTTTAAAAGTGGCATGAACAGTGGATTATTGTCCATATGGGGATGAGATTTTTCAACTTTTTTTGAAAATTACTTTGTATACCGAACAATATATATATATAGTATGATAATTAAATTAAAATACTTGAAATTAGATATAGTGCGCATAGATACTAGCCTTCTAGTTCTTATGCGTACGCATTCAATAGCCCTTAGACCCGTTCGAGAGTCATTACCACTATAATGAGATATCTCAAATTGTCCCATTTGGACAGTTTGGGACTACATAATTTTTGTATAATATTGTTAGTGGCTCAAAGTTGTTACTTTTGGAGGAAGTTCTGCAGTCGTATCCTAATGTTTTATGGGTATATACTAGATTGACAAGTGTGACTGTTATTTCAATTGAGCAATTGAAATAACACTCACACTTTCCAATCTACGTCGTGTACTTGGAGAACTACGGGGATATGCTGCCGAATTTTTCTCAAATCGTAACAATGTGCATGAGCTGTTAAGTGTATTACAGAAAAATGCGGTATTGAATGAGATAGGACCACTCACCCTTTAGAGGAGATAGAGGAAATAGAAATTTCTATTATAATTGAATTTGAATTTGAAATTTAAAAATCGAATATAAATAAGATAGAATTAAATGAAACATACTATAAATCTAAGTTTTGTTTACCTTTAATTGGTGATTAGTTGTGGTAGCTGTGATGGGATATCCAAAATACAAAGAGTGGATGGGTGAGACAAATAGAATGGGGGATGTGTTTCGCAGATGTGCTAACGAATTTATGAAATACGCAAAGAGATGTCATAATGATGAAGAGTTTCCGTGTCCGTGTGCTAGGTGTAAGAATGGTAAGGTGTTTGAGTGGAAAACATTTGAACTACATTTGTTAAGATCGGGTATGCAAGATAGTTATCGATTTTGGACTTTTCACGGTGAATTGAAAGTTCCTTTTATCCCCGACCAACCTTAACAACAACCTTCAGCAAGTAGGATAGATATAGAAGGGGACGACGTAGATCATAATATGTTAGAGGATTTAGTTGATGATGCATATGGAGTTTATGAAGCAGAGGAGAATGAGGTTACTGGTGATATAGAAGGTTCAAATGGTCGTGAAGATATTACGATAAAACTTGACGATGACTATGAAAGTTTAAAATTTAAGGCGACCCAACCGTTATACTCTGGCTGTGACAAAGATCAAACAAATTTACATGCCATGGCTGGTTTCCATAGTTTGAAGACGCAGTACGATTTGTCTGGCAATAGCGTGACAGGAATTCTGAAATGGGTGAAGGGCTTATTACCCAAGGATAATACACTTCCAAATAGCTATCCTGTTATGCAGAACAATTTGAAAGGTTTGGGAATGAAGTATAAATCGATTCATGCTTATGTGTATGACTACGTACTATACCGAAAGGACTATGAAAATCTCGATTGTTGTCCGGTATGCGATGAACCTAGATATGTCCAATCTACTAGTAAGGAAGGCACAAGCTCAAAAATGCCTAAAAAAGTGTTGAAATATTTTCCCGTTGGGACTAGATTAAAGCAATTTTTCACAGTACCATGGATAATGGAGGCAATGAATAGGCATGCTAGGGCATAAGTAGAGGGTAATATCATGCGTCATCCTATTAATTCTATAGCCTGGAGGAGGATGAATTATGAGTATCCCGATTTTGCTCAAGAACAACGCAACATTCGTTTGGCTATATCATCAGATGGTTTCAATCCATTTGGAAATATAAGAACTAATCAGAGTGTATGGCCAGTGATCCTAGCCCCACTCAACCACCCTCCTTCGCAGTGTATGAGACCTGAATTTTTGATGATGGCGTTGTTGATACCTAGGCCAAAGGCACCAAGTGATGACATCGATGTCTAACTGGTTCCTTTGGTAGAAGAATAAAACGAGTTATTGGAAGAGGGTGTGCAATCATTTGACTCTTTTAGAAAAGAAGAGTTTACGCTGAAAGCTATGTTGAAGTGGGAAATTCATGATTTTTAGCTTATGGGACATTATCCGGTTGTGTAGTACATGGTTATTCAGGTTGTCCTATTTGTGGAGAGGAGACTAAATCTCTTCATCTATCCTTTAGCTAAAAAATGTATACCATTACCAAATGAGTTTTTTACCCCCGACTCATAGTTTCAGATTTGAGAAAGGTTCCAATTTTTTATTGGGCCGGGTTGAACATAGGCTACCGCCGAGATAACTTTCAGGTTTAGAAATTGAAAGTAAATCTTCTGAATGTGGCCCTAATATGCCAGGTAAGAATCCCAAATTTAAGAATGTAAAGCATAAGAAGACCCCAATTGGAAATGAAATTGAAATAAGAAAGACATGGTCTAGGAGGTCAATTTTATTTGACTCGTCTTATTGGAAGAATAACCCGGTGCACTATGTATTGGATGTGATGCATGCAGAGAAGAACTTCGCTGAACATATTGTGGGCACTTGCCTTGGGGGAGTCATTCGAAGGATGGAGAAAATGCACAAAAAGACCTTAAATCATTGAAACTTAAGCCACAGCTATCGTTGAAAGAAGATAGTAGGGGAAGGACAATAATTCCCCCTAGTGCATTTACTTCGACGAGTGGGGAAAGGAAGGTTCTTTTAAACACAATATATAATTTGAAGGGCCCATTTAATTATGCGTCCAACTTGCAAAGGATTGTGAATTATGCTACTCATGATTTACATAAGTGTAAGTCCCACGATTGGCATGTGATCATGCAATTGGTTCCTTTATTGTTTAAGCAATGCTTCTCCCAGCACAAGTATTTGCGGAGGGCTATTATGCAAATTAGTATTACCTTCTCACTATTGTGTGAGAAGGTAGTCAATCGAGAACACATAGTGGCCACAAAATTGGCGATGATCGAAGTGATTTGTGTGTTGGAGAAGTACTGTCCCCCAACATTCTTTGACATAAGTGTTAACTTGTTGGTACACCTATGCGACGAGGCACTTGTTTGTTTGTTATAGAGCCCTATGTTTAGGATTGTCAATTCCTTTGACGAGATTTTGTTCTCCTGCTATAATGTGTATACATTAGTGAATTCTAATTTCGTTCGGATGTGTGCGTGTGCCGAGCGATGACGGATGTCAGAAGAGGACCGTTAAGCGTACATCAGGAGGCAGGGCTCAGTTGAGATGATAAAATATATTCGAGGATGATGACCGTAGTCTAGGTCACCTCCATTGTGGCACGAGAAGCCTAGAATATAAAGGCGACTAAGGTGCAGCAATGATCTTTCAAATGCTGTTATAGTCAAATGAGGTGCGAGGGTAAACTTACCCAACGTATTACAAAAAACGTGTAGAGACTATCAATGGGAAATTTTAGAAACGCAAAAAATTGTATGTGTCTTTTCCAAAGGCGGTAAAGTATCCAAAGGCTTAAATATAGGACGGAGTGTGGCAAACCGAAAGTGAAAATTTAGAGAAAAATTTTCTTGGCTTTCGGGACGAAATTATAATGATTGGAGTCAACCACCAATTTTAGAAGTGGAATGCTATGCCTATAGGAGAACCTTAGGTACAGTGTTGACCGTATGTTCCTTCCTTAACTGTTCAGGATTAGAAGCAAATGTGGTTCTGAACTCATTGAGAGAGGGCATGTCAAGGGTCCATTCGTGAATATGATTCTTAATCGTTAGCAAATTTTGTATCGAAAGGGGTAGATACTAATGGGGAAACGACTCCAAGTGGGAGACCAACTTGTAATAATAGTTTATAAAACTCAAGGAGGAAATTATAATGGGCGAACGATTCAGAGGTTGACATTGTCATATTTTGTCAGAATAGGTGATAACGCTTCTTTGTGGGGGAAGTTAAAGAAACCGAAGAATTTAGTCGAGAATGAGACTGAATGCAACGATGGTGGTATAGTACCACAAAAGGATGTGGATACACATCAGGAAAACCATTTAAATGCTTCAGGTAGTTAAATTCCTACCAAGTGATGGTAAATTCAATAAGTACTATTATAGATAGTAACATGATCTTTATGGCCTGAAAAGTTAAGAGAACAATCGGGATGGTTTACAGGAATCGAGTTTACTAAAGTCCGAGAGGAGGACAAATCCTAACCTGGTTAGTAGGATAGGTGGTAAGTGGATTATGTACTGAGGTATTTTGTTCGGAGTGAGATCGCTCACGATAATATGTTCCAAAATGAGAAAAAGGACAGGAATACGGTGCCTAGTAAAAGGCAACGATTAATAATTTTGTTTTGGTTTGGGCAGACGTTTTACGTCCGAAAACCATTTGTGCAGTCAAGACGATTGCCAGGATGGAAGTATAGGTTGTATCCTTAGAGGATGCAGCGTGTTTATGTGACAGGAGCGAGTCACCATATTTTGTTCATTGCTAGATTAGCATGTGAGACGAGTTTAATGCATATAATTATAAATGTTGCCATTATGTGAATATTTTCCCTAGTGTAGCGGGATTCTTCTTTAGTGCTATCCGCGGAGGATGAATGAGTATGTTAACAGTGTTTTATACTTTATTGAGATTACTCGTTGTAGTGATGCGATACACGAGTATGATATTATCCATTTGTTAAAACGTTATAGAAATGGTTAGTACGATAGTGGGCATTTATTGCAAGGCTATCGGAGTGGTTGCGTTAGCGCAACATGTTTTACGTTTTGTTTTGGCGAGGCTTTACCTGTAAGAAGGTTGGACTCGCACTTATATTATCTATCCAAGAGACTTAGGAGGAAATAGTGGGCTCGAGATATTCGATGCCGATGTATGTATAGACTTTGTCTGTATGATTCGGTATGTATCGGGACTTGCCGTTGAGCGAAAAGATTTGACGCAGTATTATGTTTGGCACTCCGGACTTAGTGATAGGAAGAGTGCATTGTTATATTTATCCTTTAGAGATATGGGAGTTAATAGTTATACCCCTATTATTAGGGAAGGGAATTTCGAGAATTCCGATCGTATGTACCCGAGGTTTATAGAATGTAATTACCATCAACCAATACGGGACGATAGTGAAATTGGTGAAACGTTCTTTGTTAAGCATAATTACGGGAGAAACTGTAACTTTTCTGTCAAGGGACGGAATAAAGGGGTATATACTATGGACGGAGGACCTAACGGATTTCGATAACCGACAATGCTAGGTAGTAGTGTATCGGGGGGGGGGGGGGGGTCCTTGTTTGGATTTCGCTTTGCGAGACATCCCACGCATGAAACTTAGCGTAAGGTTGAAAATAGGGAGACGTTTGGTCACTATTCCATGAGTTCGGTACCCTGTCGAAATGGGATCAAGTAATTATGTATATAAGCTGGAAGTTGAATTTTGTTTTAAGGCCATGAGAGCCGGATTTTGTGGTAGGAAAGCATTGAAAGTTATCCCCACGAGTTGAGGGGTGGAACGATGATAAGGAGAATTTAAGAATTTTGATTTCTAGGGAAATTGAGAGTACCCAAATGTCATAACCGCGTACAGAACACAAGGTGAATAAAGAGTTGGAATGATTTTTAGCATGGATTATCTGGAAAGAACCTTATACTATACAAAAGAGATAACCTGTATTCATTTTGATGAATAGAGCGTTAGTGATTTATTTTGGTTGTTGTACCTATTTGGGAAAATTGTTGTACTTAGATGAGGAAGGTTGAGAATTATTATTCCTCTTTTATTGTCATGGAATTTAAATGCCCTATTCCTTCTATTCCGTTGAATTTAGTTAGTCCTACATAAGAGTAGCCGCCGTTCGCTCTCCCAGGGCGGTCGGAGTGTTGCAAAAATGTGGACATCTTGGTTAACTACAGTTAAAATAGTCCGAGTTGAAGGGACGTGGTAATAAACGTGTGAAATATATGGTTGTGGGACTAGTATAAAGAAGTGGAAGTGATAGAGTGGATTAAACGTCACATGAGGGGCGATAATCCATACATAAATGTGCAATTAGAATAGCACGCCCTAACTTGATTGGAAGGCTGTGGGAAGCCATTCAAGAATTGGTATTCCTTGAATAGAGTATAATTTAATGGTTATGAAGCACACCCGGAGAGGAATTTTTATTAGTCAAGTGTGAGAACGACTTGCGCATACAAAGAGTAATCATGTTAGTATAGTATAAGAGTTCCAGAAGTGCGCTTCGTGGAGAGAAGAGCACGGGTGGAACTTTCGGCATACTACAAGGAAGGAAGGGGAGTATTACATGTCACTGAATGTGAGACATTTCAAGGGAAGAATCGATGTTTAGCGAGACGTAGTGAGTAGTCTCTACATGCACTGCCCATAGGTAAGGTTTGGTTGAAAGAGGAGAAACAACCAAAGAATTTTGTGTTCATCGAAAATTCCTGAACTTGGAAGAGGTCGGTAAAGCCGGTTAACTTCTTGGATGGGTTGCCATCCTCAAAACAAGATCAAGGGTTTATCCCGAACATGTGAATTAAGGCACCGAGAAGGAAGTGATTGATATTCCTTTGGGCTGGCTTACAATATCAACTAGTATGCCCCAGACTTCCTTTGAAAGGAAGGATTTCTCCAGTGCATGGTTCGTCGCAGTATAAATTTCTAAATTGGGATGAGATTTGGTGAATCCCACCTTTGATATGGGATTTCAGGAACCATCGGAGAAAAGATTTCGTTTCGAGTAGGATGTATCACCCTTAGCCAGGGAATGGGCGCACGGTGATTTAAGATTTGTGGACCCATGTAAAGGAGATTTTGGAATCTTGATATGATGATTTCAAGAATGCTCTGTAGGAGCACTCGTACCTGTTTGTTGCGTACAAGGTAATTATTAAGGTTTTGTTATGGAAGAACCTCGACTATTCTCTTTCCGTATGTTTAGAGGAGAGTAGATAATCAGAATTTTTGGATCGGTCGAGAGAACATCCGATAACTGTGGTAGAATTCCACAACGGTTTTAGGCGAGAAAGAGTGATCAAATGTTCGTAATATTTTCTCAGATGGGAGTTTTGTATATGAATGAATCCGAGTATTTGTCATGTGGTGAGGTGCGGCCTCCTAATGATAGTGAGATAATGAAATGTATAACGTATAGGCGTGACTTATGCGAATGTTGTCGGTTGGGAGCACAAGGTGAAGTATCTCTAATGAGAATGTAAAACAATGTTGTTGTGAAGAAAGGGCTATAGTGATTGAGCGCCGTAATGTGTAGTTAGTTTGTGTACGGAAAAGGATATCCAGGATTGTGCTAACTGATAGACCTTATTTTTCGAATTTCGGGACGAAATTCCGTTATTAGGGGGGAAGTATGTAATACCCCGTATTTTTATGCTATATTAATTTGGGGATTTATTAAATTTAACGTGAATGATTTATTTAAAAAAAATTCGGAAATTAATTATGTTATAATTATTAACGTGACGAGAGTTAGTAATTATGGGAAACTTGTTGAATATTACTAATGAGCAAAGTAATATATTATATTGGTTATATTGAATGTCATGAGTGAATTAAATGACTATTTCGGAAATTTAAGTCGGGACGTGCCCGTGTCACGTCGGGACTAATTTTGTTAAATAAAAAGTGAATATTTTATAAGTTGCTCGTATGGTCATTTTGAGTGCGCCAATGCGTCCGGTGGGGTCTAGATGGTCAGAAAAGTGTACCCGGGGGTGTAGTTTGGGTCTCGGGGCATTATTAGGCCTAATTAGTACCCCGGGAGGGCATTTTAGTCATTTTACATAATTGGGTAATTAAACCCACGAAATTTAGCAACCTATATCAGCCATTTAGGTTAGACTTTTTAGGGTTAGAATATCCATAAATCAAGTGACGGCCATTGGAGAAGAGAGGAGAGAGCTCCAAGGAAATTCAAGGCCAAAAAGTCACCGGTTTGCACCGCCGCCACCACCACCGCGTAGATCGCGAGACAAGGAACGCAGCCATACCAAAATCAACCGTGAATCAGAATACCAAAAATCCCAGGCAAGTGTTTAACTTGCTATTTTCGTTGGTGCAATCTTCATATTAGTTTAGGAATGATTTGTGATGAAAACTATGGAAGAAAACCCAATTTAGAATAGGAGAATCCATGTAGTATTAATTTATATGTTGATTCTGGAAACCCTTTCCATGTAGAGGAAATAAACCACGAAATTTTGATGATCATAAGAAAGAAATTCTGGAGAAAGATTTGTTAGAAAACTGTTAAGAAAATTCAAGGGTTCTTGATAATTGGATATAATTTGAGGGTGAAAATCCATGTTTAAACGATGAATATGTACATGCCTTACGTTAGAATCATCTGGTATATTGTTATAATGTTAGTAGTAGAATTCTGGGATGATTGGAACTTGAAAATATGGATTTGGTGTAATTTTGGTGATGAAACCCGTAACTGCATTTCTGCAAAATTTTCGCAGACCTGCTTGATCGATCGATCGAGCCTAGAGCTTCGATCGATCGAAGGTTCGATCGATCGAGCCCCAAACCTCGATCAATCGACCCCTCCTGGCAGACTCCTAATTCCCTTTTTAAATGAGTTAAATTCAAATTGTCGTGATATAATTCTTGGGCATTTTTGATAAAATGATTTGGGAGACATTGAGGACCAGTAGGGCATATGAATAAATGTTGGGACCTTTAATCTTCAACGAGAATGGTATTTATGGTATATTTACTTTAGGGTTGGTAAATTTATAAATTGAAAGGGTGAGGTGCATAAGAGAGTTACGTTGGAACCTAATAAAGACACTTACTGAATTTCAGATTTTCGAGGGGATAGTTCACGAGTGTCATGTAATAAGTGAGAAAATCCTTCGAGTTAAAGTTAGGGATGAAACCTTATTCGTAATACTAATAATGTGTAAATTAAGGATAAAGATCGTAATTATGGGTGATGAGAGAAACCTATATTGATATAATGATTAGTGGTATATTTATGTGGTTGTGTATGCATATATTATATACATGTGAAAAACGTACCCGCGCTACTTGCTATCCCTGAGGTTACCGCGCTGGGACAGTCTTATCTCGATGGGACCTTTATGGGGGATATTGACTTGTACCCTGTAAGATAGATATCCTTGGTACAGGCTATCGGACCGATAGTTCAGACGGTCCTAAGAGACGTGAGGGTATGTACTGACCTCTTAGAGACTTGGAATCTATGCTTCGCCTCAATCTTGTTTTGTATATATATGTTATTACAGTTCGAGAGTGATTCCGAACTTGTATACCCCTTAGTGTGAGCGATACGGGGATTGGATAGCAGAGTATGCCCGCACCATAGTTTGTATGTAGGTGCTGTTAGGATATATATATATTATATGAATGCTTAATATATATATCCGAATTGGGGAATTTAAACTGTTGCTGTAAAGTAGTAAGTGAGAAATAATTCTGGACTATAAATTATGAATACTTGTTTTGAGAAAGAATAATATGTCACTGGAAAACTTTATTGATTTTATAAAGTTAAAATGGAGAACTTTGGTTACTGATTTGGAACATCCTTTTTAAAATGAAATCGTGAATTGCAAATCTTACGAGTAATCTAAGATGAGTTAAATCATTTAGAAAGACTAGTGCGATAAATGATAAGAAAAACCGTTGGGGAGGTTAGTGCGATAGGTGTGCACATTAGAAGAGAGGTGAGTATTTCTCAAGAGAGTGACGCACTAATATGTTGTTGCATTGGCCTGTATCAATTTAAATACTTGCTAAACGTATTTTAAAATCAAACACACTTTCGGGCTCTGACCCGTTTCTTTTCTCTCTCTCTTGTATATATATGTATATATTTCAGGTGCCCAGCCACAGGGGAGTCTTGCTTAGGATCCCTTGAGGGGAACGTGCTGCAGCTTAAGTGGGAGTTGCAGGTCACTTGCGTAGACGGCTTCCTTTGTTGACTCCACTTCTAGCATTCTCATTTATTGGGCATGTGTCGCCCTTCCATTATTTCATTGTTATTGGGACATTTATATTTCAGTTATTTTCAGCATTGTTCTATGGGATTTATTCAGTATGGATTTGTGACTTTAGTTTTCGTATGTTGACATTCGATTGACGAATGTATTATATTATTTGGTTTATTGTGGTGTGATTCTTAATTGTAGAAATGTTGTTTTTAAATAAATAAATCTTTTTCTTTAATTAAAATTTTGAAAGTATGTATGAAAATGGTTTTGACACTTAGCTTAATTATTTAGGGTGTTAAATTGGAAATATGTATTTTTATCGATAGTGATGCTGAGAATGAACCAACTGTTTACCTTAATTTAATTTAATAAAGGAGTGATCGCCCGGTATTTAATTAGGCGGGGTGTCACAGGTGGTATCAGAGCATCAGGTTCTAGTGTCCTTAGGATCTGTACGGCTTATTATGTTTTCAGCGTTGCTTTGTTTGTTATAGAGCCCTATGTTTAGGATTGTCGATTCCTTTGACGAGATTTTGTTCTCCTGCTATAATGTGTATACATTAGTGAATTCTAATTTCGTTCGGATGTGTGCGTGTGCCGAGCGATGACGGATGTCAGAAGAGGACCGTTAAGCGCACATCAGGGGGCAGGGCTCAGTTGAGATGATAAAATATATCCGAGGATGATGACCGTAGTCGAGGTCACCTCCATTGTGGCATGAGAAGCCAAGACTAGAAAGGCGACTAAGGTGCAACAATGATCTTTCAAATGCTGTTATAGTCAAATGAGGTGCGAGGGTAAACTTACCCAACGTATTACAAAAAACGTGTAGAGACTATTAATGGGAAATTTTAGAAACGCGAAAAATTGTATATGTTTTTTCCAAAGGCGGTAAAGTATCCAAAGGCTTAAATATAGGACGGAGTGTGGCAAACCGAAAGTGAAAATTTAGAGAAAAATTTTCTTGGCTTTCGGGACGAAATTATAATGATTGGAGTCAACCACCAATTTTAGAAGTGGAATGCTATGCCTATAGGAGAACCTTAGGTACAGTGTTGACCGTATGTTCCTTCCTTAACTGTTCAGGATTAGAAGCAAATGTGGTTCTGAACTCATTGAGAGAGGGCATGTCAAGGGTCCATTCGTGAATATAATTCTTAATCGTTAGCAAATTTTGTATCGAAAGGGGTAGATACTAATGGGGAAACGGCTCCAAGTGGGAGACCAACTTGTAATAATAGTTTATAAAACTCGAGGAGGAAATTCTGATGGGCGAACGATTCAGAGGTTGACATTGTCATATTTTGTCATAATAGGTGATAACGCTTCTTTGTGGGGGAAGTTAAAGAAATCGAAGAATTTAGTCGAGAATGAGACTGAATGCAACGATGGTGGTATAGTACCACAAAAGGATGTGGATACACATCAGGAAAACCATTTAAATGCTTCAGATAGTTAAATTCCTACCAAGTGATGGTAAATTCAATAAGTACTATTATAGATAGTAACATGATCTTTATGGCCTGAAAAGTTAAGAGAACAATCGGGATGGTTTACAGGAATCGAGTTTACTAAAGTCCGAGAGGAGGACAAATCCTAACCTGGTTAGTAGGACAGGTGGTAAGTGGATTATGTACTGAGGTATTTTGTGCGGAGTGAGATCGCTCACGATAATATGTTCCAAAATGAGAAAAAGGACAGGAATACGGTGCCTAGTAAAAGGCAACAATTAATAATTTTGTTTTGGTTTGGGCAGACGTGTTACGTCCGAAAACCATTTGTGCAGTCAAGACGATTGCCAGGATGGAAGTATAGGTTGTATCCTTAGAGGATGCGGCGTGTTTATCTGACACGAGCGAGTCACCATATTTTGTTCATTGCTAGATTAGCATGTGAGACAAGTTTAATGCATATAATTATAAATGTTGCCATTATGTGAATATTTTCCCTAGTGTAGTGGGATTCTTCTTTAGTGCTATCCGCGGAGGATGAATGAGTATGTTAACAGTGTTTTATACTTTATTGAGATTACTCGTTGTAGTGATGCGATACACGAGTATGATATTATCTTTGTTAAAACGTTATAGAAATGGTTAGTACGATAGTGGGAATTTATTGCAAGGCTATCGGAGTGGTTGCGTTAGCGCAACATGTTTTACGTTTTGTTTTGGCGAGGCTTTACCTGTAAGAAGGTTGGACTCGCACTTATATTATCTATCCAAGAGACTTCGGAGGAAATAGTGGGCTCGAGATATTCGATGCCAATGTATGTATAGACTTTGTCAGTATGATTCGGTATGTATCGGGACTTGCCTTTGAGCGAAAAGATTTGACGCAGTATTATGTTTGGCACTCCGGACTTAGTGATAGGAAGAGTGCATTGTTATATTTATCCTTTAGAGATATGGGAGTTAATAGTTATACCCCTATTATTAGGGAAGGGAATTTTGAGAATTCCGATCGTATGTACCCGAGGTTTATAGAATGTAATTACCATCAACCAATACGGGACGATAGTGAAATTGGTGAAACATTCTTTGTTAAGCATAATTAAGGGAGAAACTGTAACTTTTCTGTCAAGGGACGGAATAAAGGGGTATATACTATGGACGGAGGACCTAACGAATTTCGATAACCGACAATGCTAGGTAGGAGTGTATCGGGGGGGGGGTTCCTTGTTTGGATTTCGCTTTGCGAGACATCCCACGATGAAACTTAGCGTACGGTTGAAAATAGGGAGACGTTTGGTCACTATTCCATGAGTTAGGTACCCTGGTCGAAATGGGATCAAGTAATTATGTATATAAGCTGGAAGTTGAATTTTGTTTTAAGGTCATGAGAGACGAATTTTGTGGTAGGAAAGCATTGAAAGTTATCCCCATGAGTTGAGGGGTGGAACGATGATAAGGAGAATTTAAGAATTTTGATTTCTAGGGTGATTGAGAGTACCCAAATGTCATAACCGCGTACAGAACACAAGGTGAATAAAGAGTTGGAATGATTTTTAGCATGGATTATCTGGAAAGAACCTTATACTATACAAAAGAGATAACCTGTATTCATTTTGATGAATAGAGCGTTAGTGATTTATTTTGGTTGTTGTACCTATTTGGGAAAATTGTTGTACTTATCTAAGGAAGGTTGAGAATTATTATTCCTCTTTTATTGTCATGGAATTTAAATGCCCTATTTCTTATATTCCGTTGAATTTAGTTAGTCCTACATAAGAGTAGCCCCCGTTCGCTCTCCTAAGGCGGTCGGAGTGTTGCAAAAATGTGGACATCTTGGTTAACTACAGTTAAAATAGTCCGAGTCGAAGGGACGTGGTAATAAACGTGTGAAATATATGGTTGTGGGACTAGTATAAAGAAGTGGAAGTGATAGAGTGGATTAAATGTCACATGAGGGGCGATAATCCATACATAAATGTGCAATTAGAATAGCACGCCCTAACTTGATTGGAATGCTGTGGGAAGCCATTCAAGAATTGGTATTCCTTGAATAGAGTATAATTTAATGGTTATGAAGCACACCCGGAGCGGAATTTTTATTAGTCAAGTGTGAGAATGACTTGCGCATACAAAGAGTAATCATGTTAGTATAGTATAAGAGTTCCAGAAGTGCGCTTCGTGGAGAGAAGGGCACGGGTGGAACTTTCGGCATACTACAAGGAAGGAAGGGGAGTATTACATGTCACTGAATGTGAGACATTTCAAGGGAAGAATCGATGTTTAGCGAGACGTAGTGAGTAGTCTCTACATGCACTGCCCATAGGTAAGGTTTGGTTGAAAGAGGAGAAACAACCAAAGAATTTTGTGTTCATCGAAAATTCCTGAACTTGGAAGAGGTCGGTAAAGCCGGTTAAGTTCTTGGATGGGTTGCCATCCTCAAAACAAGATCAAGGGTTTATCCCGAACATGTGAATTAAGGCACCGAGAAGGAAGTGATTGATATTCTTTTGGGCTAGCTTACAATATCAACTAGTATGCCCCAGACTTCCTTTGAAAGGAAGGATCGCACCAGTGCATGGTCCGACGCAGTATAAATTTCTAAATTGGGATGAGATTTGGTGAATCCCACCTTTGATATGGGATTTCAGGAACCATCGGAGAAAAGATTTCGTTTCGAGTAGGATGTATCACCCTTAGCTAGGGAATGGGCGCACGGTGATTTAAGATTTGTGGACCCATGTAAAGGAGATTTTGGAATCTTGATATGATGATTTCAAGAATGCTCTGTAGGAGCACTCGTACCTGTTTGTTGCGTACAAGGTAATTATTAAGGTTTTGTTATGGAAGAACCTCGACTATTCTCTTTCCGTATGTTTAGAGGAGAGTAGATAATCAGAATTTTTGGATCGATCAAGAGAACATCCGATAACTGTGGTACAATTCCACGACTGTTTTAGGCGAGCAAGAGTGATCAAATGTTCGTATTATTTTCTCAGAATGGGAGTTTTGTATATGAATGAATCCGAGTATTTGTCATGTAGTGAGGTGCGGCCTCCTAATGATAGTGAGATAATGAAATGTATAACGTATAAGCGTGACTTATGCGAATGTTGTCGGTTGGGAGCACAAGGTGAAGTATCTCTAATGAGAATGTAAAACAATGTTGTTGTGAAGAAAGGGCTATAGTGATTGAGCGCCGTAATGTGTAGTTAGTTTGTGTACGGAAGAGGATATCCAGGATTGTGCTAACTGATAGGCCTTATTTTTCGAATTTCGGGACGAAATTCCGTTATTAGGGGGGAAGTATGTAATACCCCGTATTTTTATGCTATATTAATTTGGGGATTTATTAAATTTAACTTGAATGATTTATTTAAAAAAAATCCGAAAATTAATTATGTTATAATTATTAACGTGACGAGAGTTAGTAATTATGGGAAACTTGTTGAATATTACTAATGAGCAAATTAATATATTATATTGGTTATATTGAATGTCATGAGTGAATTAAATGACTATTTCGAAAATTTAAGTTGGCACGTGCCCGTGTCACATCGGGACTAATTTTGTTAAATAAAAAGTGAATATTTTATAAGTTGTTCGTATGGTCATTTTGAGTGCGCCAATGCGTCCGGTGGGGTCGAGATAGTCAGAAAAGTGTACCCGGGGGTGTAGTTTGGGTCTTGGGGCATTATTAGGCCTAATTAGTACCCCGGGAGGGCATTTTAGTCATTTTACATAATTGGGTAATTAAACCCACGAAATTCAGCAACCTATATCAGCCATTTAGGTTAGCCTTTTTTAGGGTTAGAATATCCAGAAATCAAGTGACGGCCATTGGAGAAGAGAGGAGAGAGCTCCAAGGCAATTCAAGGCCAAAAAGTCACCGGTTTGCACCGCCGCCACCACCACCGCGTAGATCGCGAGACAAGGAACGCAGCTATACTAAAATAAAATTACAATGCTTGACTCAAACAACCCAAGGATCAAAATCTTTGCCGGTGAAAGTTCTTATAATATAATTCCTGCACACTTAAGCAAACACATTACACGCATAAAGAATATCAAAATATTTAATGCAAGTAAAGTAAGTACTCCCCCTAAATTAATTCTCTCCCTTTATCAACTAAGATCAACTTAGAAAGACGTACCCCCCAAGATAAATCTCCCCCAAATGAAGATACGATTATAATAGGTTTAGATACCATTTCTCTCCCTATCATCTCATTCTCCCCCTTTTTGTTCAGGAATAGACAAAGGTTAAAGAATAAAACATGTAAGATCATAAAGTGATGAGAACATTAAAGCATATGGGAAACAAAGGCACAACTAATCCAACAAATAATAAGGGATACCAAATAGGATGCAAGAAAATGATACCAATAAGATATATAAAGTATTAAGCATGTGATATCAACAAAGAATACAACAAGAAAGATACCAATTATGAATTAAAGCATATATGGACTAGAAAGCAACGCAAAAAGTAAAAAACAATATCATATATATATACGTAATCTAGATATACCAAAGATGCACACGCACATATATATAGATATAAACACACAAATGACACACACAAAATATAATAGGAGTCTTTCACACTCGTATGGCAAAAATGTGTCATATGGAAACGGAAGTGTTGGGGTGTGAACAAGTAATGATTAAATTTAGACCCAATCACTTAAAACATGTTCACGGAGTTCTCACTTGATTGCAAACTTCATCACATTTGAATATAACCTCATGTGACAATATAGATTGAACTCAATGAACAAACATACACAATGCATACAAGCCTAGTATGTTGATGATTCTATAAACCAATAGAGTCATGACATTGAAAGCTCAACTAGGATAAATGGACATTGTGCAAGCCGTTGATATACCATCCAATCTCCCTCAATAAGCATTTATATTTATATTTATTTTGAATGAATATATCAATCAAACATATAAGTCCCTGGCAAATTATTTTTCTTTTAATGCCATATTTTCTTTTAGGCCTTTGGACCACGTATTTCTTTTAGGTCCTGATAAACGGTGGCTTACTCATCGCAAAGGACAATAAATCCTTTCGGATCCCTTCCCCGTGCACATTTATATTTATCATTTTTTATTTCTCACAAATCTCACGTGCAACGGATTTTGACACGCACTAGTCCTCCTAGGTCACAAATATGTAGATGACAAGATTGGTAGGAGAACACCTCACAAAGCTCAAATATACATAGGAAGTTAAAATTTCAAATGAGCTTGTGCATGTGTGAATAGAGGCATATAGAAATAGAATCCGTTTAATCAACAAAAAATCCAACTACTCTATGCAAGCATGGTAAAGAACATAATAAGGATTGACAATCTAAACCAAAAGTTCTAGCCACATGGGAGCGAAAAAGATGGGATTGTAACACAAATGTATGCCACATAAAGTGTGTCAAACTAAAATACATAAAAAGTAAAAATCTTTTTGAGTTTTTGAAATTTTTAAACAAAAATAAAAAATATATACTCAAAAGATAAACAAAAATCATTTGAATTTTTTATTAAGCTCAAATTCCAAGAGATAAAAACGCAAATGATAAACCAAAAATCTTTTTGTATTTTTCATTTAATACAAACAAAATGAAGGAAATATAATACAAAAGATAAATAAAAATCATAATTCTAGCATGTGATAAAGCATGGAGCATAGACTAGAAAATGATTAAACAAGCATACATTTAGCATGTGAATGGAACATGAAGTACAAACACTAAAGTATACAAATAAAATTAACACATTCAACCTTTAGATTTTGCAAGAGAGGAAGCATGTGAAAGTAAATGAGAATCAAATACCCTATCTTGTAAAGCTACCAAGTTGGATCTCCTAACCTAAATTAATGACGAGTGACTATCTCGGGGTGTAGAAATCTTGGCTACCTTGGTTGCCATACCTTGGGATTTTCCAGAAAATCTTTTAAGATCAAAACAATATTTCTTAAGATGACCTTTTTGACCACAATGTGCAAAAGTAAAAACAGGTCGAAAAGATTTACCTAAGGGGTGATCTCTAAAGGCTTTCCTAGGCGATTCTCCTAAAAATTTGATTTTGGCTTTCTGAGTAGATTCATTACAAGTATCGAAGCCTAAACCACAAGTATCATTTTTAATTTGGACCGTTCCTAATATTTTATCTAATTTTTCCGAACGACACTCCAAATCAAATTTGACGTTACTAGAGTCTTTTAATTTATTTTCTAATTCTAGAATGTTAGACTCTAATAAAACATTTCTCTCTTCAAACTCGAGAAGCTCCTTTTTCAAGGATTCCATTAAACCTCTAAGGCTATCTCTCTCGCCTTCTACATATTTTAGCTTCTCTTGAAGAGATCTCTCTCGTGTCCTAAGGTCTTCCACTAACGCACTATCATCAATGACCTTGACACGCTCTTTCAAACTTGCTTCTAACTTCAAATTTGCTCTTTTTAATTTAATTGATTCTTCATATAATTCTTGAAAAGCATTTTGAAGTTCACTCAGATTAACCTCTTCTTCATTTTCACTCTCTCTTTCTTCTTCACTCTCACTATCATCAAATACAAGGGAATCATAAACTATGACCTTGGAAGTGTCATGTGATAAATTTTCATCTATAGGTGAGTTCTCACTATCACTCACATGACTAGCCATGAAAGCCACAAAGTTGGTCTTAGTGGGGGAATCATGTCCCTCTTCCTTATCACTATCACTAAGGGTTGCATTATATGAAATGGGTCGCTTATCCTCTCTCCTTAGTTTAGTGGGGGCACTCAGAAGCCCTATGGCCATAACCTTCACAACCAAAACACCTATTTGTCTCGTCCCTATTTAAATTTTCATTAATAATTTTAGGGATCCTCTCGGCTTTGTCATGCTTAGAAGTTTCAAATTTCTTAAAGTCATTTTAAAATTTATCTTTGTTAATTTTTGGAAATTTTCTAAATTTCCTATCAAACAAGGCCATATCTTCCGAGTGACTATCACTCTCGCTCTCTACTACTTGTTTATCCTCTTTTCGGGCTTTTAAAGCAATGCCCTTTTCTATTTTCTTTTTAGTTTTAGAGGGAAACATGTCCAGTTCATAGGTTTGTAAATCACCTACAAGCTCTTCTAATTTCGTAGAGGCTAAAGTTGGTAAAGAATTTAACACGGTCACTTTTGGAATAAATCTATCGGGTAGGGACCTTAAAATTTTCTTTACTACTCGGTTGTCGGGTAGTTTCTCTCCCAAATTAAAAATGAATTAACAATATCGAAAAGTCTAGCATAAAATTCATCAAAAGTTTCTTTTTCATTCATTTTGATAGTTTCAAATTGAGTGGAGAGATTTTAGAGTTTCGAAGCTTTAACGGCACTTGTACCTTCATGAGTGAATTGTAAAATATCCCAAGCTTCTTTAGCGGTCTCACACGTCATAATGCGCCGGAATTCATCCGGTGTGACAACTCTAAACAAGGAATTTAAACCACGGGAATTAAAGATTAAAAGTTTAAATTCACCCTCACTCCATCTATCGGTCGGTTTGGGTACACGTTCATTTTCTTCTAAATAAGTTGGTGGGGACCACCCATTAACTACAAACATCCAAACCCTCTCATCGATAGATTTAAGTGCCAATTTCATACGCGCTTTCCAATACGCGTAATTTGAACCATTGAAAATATGAAAATTTGAAAATGGGGAAAATTCCATTTTAGCCAAAAAATAGTTAAAAGATCTTTAACGAAGTAAATTATCGTTTTGGCTCTGATACCAATTTGAAAACTCCCGGAGGCCCCCAATTTTATTTTTTTTAAAAATCAATTTCCTTGTTGAGATATGCGGAAGCATATGATGGTTCACAAAAACACCAAATTATAATTTACTCTAAAATTAAAATTATACCAAGTGAAATAAGATTCAAAACACACACTAATGTCAATTTCACTTAATCCATATTAATTAATCCAAGTCCTAGAAAATTTTCCTAAGTTACATTTTACAATTTTATCAAATTAGGCCAAACCAATTTTATCAATTAAATTAAATGACTTGAATTAGATTAACATAAATATTACCCAATATTAATTTGCACCTAATTAAACAAGTACTGATTAAATTAAACCAATTTTATCTTTTTACCTAAGCATGCGTTCTAGGTGATTTTGCCAAAGATAAAATAAACAATTAATCCACTACGCCGCGATGTACGAGGAAAACCCCACAACGGGAAAAAACCTCGGATGGCCCTAGCCTTAAGTCCACTAAGTATGGAATTATAATTACAAGACAGTAAGACTTACAACACTCGACTTGATCCCTCTCAAGCCCCCACGCTTCTTCTTGTAAACACCTCCGCTTAGTAGACAACCCCGGAGCTCCTCCGGAATCTCGGCCTTCACCAATGAGACATAGGTACACCGTCAACCACACATGGTGCCTTTCACCACGTGAGAATGCCGCAGAAAAACTATCTCTTCTTATTTATGGGATGTAGAAGTAAACCCACACTTCTCTTCAAACTAATGTAGAGATAAAACGGTGCCAAACGCTCCAAGCAAAGTATATGCATATATGAACTTGGTTAAACGATATGGGTGTAAAACTAAAGTGTATAATCAATTTTTCTTGAAAACTTACACACTTTAAAACATGAACTTTTTCCTTAATCAATTTTTCTCTCAAACTCTCTCTTGGAGATAAATGTGTATGAAAAAGTTAAGTTACAAACTTTGGTTCCCGCACTAAAATAATCTGTCAAAAATTAGTGGGGTAAGGAAGTGGGAAACATGGGTAAAAACTGCTAAATACTGCCATAAAATTTTCCCTCCTGAAATCTCGTTCGAACGACATTTTCGTTCGAACGAAATCTCATTCGAACGCGAAAACTAACGAAATTACAGTGTGAACTCGTTAGAAATCTCGTTGGAAGCTCGTTCGAACAGTATGTTCGTTCGAACGACACTTCGAACGACATTCCAGTGGCCTTTTGGGGAAGCTCGTTGGCAGCTTCGTTCGAACGACATTCTCGTTCGAATGACAATCTTGTTCGAATGACAATATCGAACGAGAAACCAGAAGGTTAAAAATTACGAATTTAGCCCAGAAACTTTATATACTTTATATAGAAGTTTAATAAAATCTTTCTGACAAATAAAAAATTGTTTTTTAATTAAACCTACACCCATTATAATCCGTTCTAAGCTCCTATATATATATGTAATGCATTCATACCTTGGGAGCATGGAACCACTATTGATGACGTAGAAATGAGGCACTTAAACTCGGCATTTTGATGAAGCTTTATACACTTGGCTGCTATGTCTTCAAACAACCTCGTCATAGGCTTGGAGGATGATCAATTAACTCTATCCTATGACTCAAACGTTTTCGTCCGGAATTGAGCCAAAACTACAAAGGACTCAATTGGAAATTTGTGTCCTTACAGCCACATAGGCTCGATACTTATGTGGCTCTTCGAACGAAGAAGGGGAAAGACAGGAGGTGGCCCCGAGCAGCGCGACCACGATTGTAAGTAATCCAACAGTTTACTTTTTGTTAATTACGTTATAATTTTTTAATTTACTTATTTTATTAATAATGTGTTTTTTGTCGTTTTAGGCAAAGCTGAAGGAAGTGCATGAGTCATAGTCTGATGCCGATAAGGAATCTTTGTCCACATACACACTCAACCAAGTCTTGGCTCTCATAGCAAGGGGAGGAAAAGGGGGTGAGCTCACGGGTGGCCAAATCTATGATCATCGGATTGGAGATGAGCGACACCGGGTTGGCTCGAACGGTGGACTCGCATGATGCGAAGTTGTGCCGTTTGGAGGCGACGGTCAAAGATATGTTCTCATTCATGAATCATTCGTTGGGATAAAAATGCAAGGGGAAAGGGAAGGAGAAGGTGGTGTAGGAGGAGGTGTAGGATGATGAGGATGTGGACCTCGCTGCTTCATCGCCGACACGTGTGGACTTTGATGATCCACTTACCTATTCGGCTCCTTTCGACCAACCGATGTTGACACTTGGTTGGCCGAGCATGTTTATACTGGACATATTTGATGGCCAACGGATAGGATGGGGGTTGAGGGACCTGAATATCGTCTAGGGTGGACTAGTTCATGGACGTGAGCTTTAAGACATCGAGTTCAAGGTGCTCTTCACGCATGTGATATCGGGGAAGGAGAACTCCCCATTGTGGTTGCGCAAACAATGTGACACGATGTATATGAGTGGGTGTGTCAATTCGTATATCGTGTGGCCTACTCACCTCCTCAGATTTAACCTTACCCAAGATATGTAGTGACATTATTTGAATTGAATTGTTTTTAAGTTGGTACATTTGAATTATATTTGGTTTATATCGTGATGCATATTGTCTCTATTTTGAATGTATATTTTCATTATCTCTATTTTATTTGGATATATGATGATTTAACAGGTACAAGGTTTCTATAACAGGTACAAATATACTGCTAGGCAGTGGCAGTGGCCAAACTGCCCAGCAAATTTTTTTCCAATTTTGCCCAGAATTGTCACGGTCATTGACCATGACAAGTCCTTGACAAAGAAACTTATCACGGACTTGTCACGGTCATTGATTGTGACAATTTTTTAACCATTATCACGAGCTTGTCACGGTCCTTAACCGTGACAAACTTATCAAGGTCAAGGACAGTGACAATTCTAATGAACTTGTCACGGTCAATAACCGTGACAACAAAAGTTATCACCCCCAGAATTTTCACGGTCATTGACCTTGACAAGTCCAACTTGTCAAGAAGAATGACCGTGACAATTCGGCAGATTTGGTGTAGTGAAAATTGGTTTTGATAGTTGATATATGATGAGGAAGATGAATTAATGTTGGAAATTGAGGATTAGAACCTTGAAGTTTCATTAATGGAGGATACAGAGGAATCAGAGAAGAAAGGAACTTGCTCGATAACTCGATTGATGGGTTTCATTGACTCATCGATGAGCCCTTATTTTTGGCAGTTCAGCCTATTTGTGTATATAGGTGAGATTTTAATTGAGATTACTTATTTAATCAATTAAAATTAATTATGGGGCTTGTCTCCTATCAAATTATAGATGATTATAATTGGTATTAGGAGAATGGAAAGTGTGTGACATAAATCGTATAAATTTTGAGGAATAAATCCATAAGTATTACATTATGGGCCGAGTGAATGTGTCAAGGAATTGTAATTGAGTGACACTACCTCAATACGTTAATTAATGTGAAAATTAATTAAATTGAGGTTTGGGATATGGACTTGGAATGTTTCAGGCTAGTGCTATGCGAGTTAGGCACAAATTACCTGTATATATATATATATTAGAAAGTCTCCTATAAGGACTCCTTATGGTGCAGACCCCGCTACATACCATTTTTTTAAAGTAGTAAAAAAATGAATTTTTTGATAAAACTTCATGGATATGATCTCTAAGGTGAGAAGATCAACTCAATTTTTTTCGTTGAAAAATTCAATAAAAAAAAACCGTTTAGATGAGGTGATATGTAAACAAATGGTATAAATATGCATTTTCAACTGTTGAAATGTTGGGTCGTCCCTAGCCACATTATTGATTGAATTTTTTGATGAAACTTCATGGATGTGATATTCTCACTATATAGATCATGTCCATGAAGTTTCATTAAAAAATTCAATAAAAAAGTGGGTGAGATGTCGCCAACATTTCAACGGTCGAAAATGCATATTTATGCCATTTTTTTTACATATCACTTCATCTCAGCATTTTTTTTATTGAATTTTTTGACAAAAAAAATTGGGGATGATCTTCCCACTATGGAGATAATATCCATGAATTTCCATCAAAAAATTCATTTTTTTACTATTTAAAAAAAATGGATTGTACCAAAGTCTGCACCATAAGGAGTCCTTATAGGAGAGGACCTTATATATATTTGTGTGCTCTTTATATATCAGTGATTAGATATTTTTATAAATACATACTCCTCTAGTTCTATCACAAGAGGTTGCCCGATGTGGGTGAATCCCCTGGCTTGAGCAGCAAGGAGAGTATAATCCCCAAGTCACATTGTCCATTATATTATATTGTGATCTTTTTCAATGTGAGACGTTTTGGGTATGGTCCGATCTCACAACTAGGAATATATATGACCCCGTCCCTTAAGTTTATCTTTTTTTTTGGATTTAGTTATATAACCTTCTTGGGGTATCCGGGTGGGTTGAGAATACCTGGAGTGATAGCATTTTAGAGAAAACATCCGGTGATTCTAACTCGGGAGGATGGATAAATATATACAACATGTATGTGAATGTATAATATATGTATACATATATAATATAGTCAATAATTATATATGGGTGAAATACCTAGAGTTCAATGGTATTATTTATATAACCAATGAAATTGTTATATAGTTAATTAAAGATGATAAATTAAGTTAACGTGAGAAATAACTTATAAATCATTAGTAAAAGTCACTCGGGCTAGAGTATGGTTTCAGGCAGTGGTTATAACAAGTCTAGTTAGACGGGGTAGTGTAGCTAGGAGGGTTATAAGAAAAAGCGGTAGGTGGACACAATAGTTGAGGGGTGAGTAGTGTCTCAAGTGAGTGTGACACTAGCTTACATATGAAAAGCATTAATGCATATTAATTATTGAAAATTTAATCACTTGTTAAATATTTTAAAAAATGTTTTGGGTTCTTACCCTTGCTGCAAATATTTAAAAAAAAAACTTTTAGGTGTCCAACCATAGGGATACCACACTTGAGATTCTATTTCAGGGATTACGCAGCTGCGGTATATGTGGATGCATGCAGGAGATTTGATTAGACGCATCTTGTCTTCATTCCTAGATTTAGGATTTCATTTCAGTTACATTCCAATTAGGGCGCATTGTCCATTTACTTTCAGATTCAGTTTTGGATTATTCTTTTACCTGTTGGTTTCTTATGTTGGACTTGGATATATAGCCGATGGTTTATTCGGGCAGTCTTTTAGTTTTATTCAGCATTGTTTTCAGACTCAGTGATGGTGTATATGGATTTATTATTTATTTCTGCACGTGTATTTATCTGCTTAATGAAAGATAAAATTTGGCACCTGTTTAATTAATTAATTAGGTGGATAGTAATTTATATGGTTTTCAATCGTGATGCCAAGAATGAACCAGATGAAAATCCTATATTAATTTAATTAAGCACTGATCGACCGGTATTTAATTAAGCGAGGTGTCACACTCTGTTATGTAGTGCAGCAGCCGACCTTAACAATGTTCGATCAATTTGAATTTTGGACCACAGATTTCTCTTGTATACAACAAAAACATATTTCAAATTCAAAACATTCCAAGGGTTTGATCTTATTTTATAGGAAAAATGGTATTACAAAAATTAACACAAATTTGATTCTTTGGATTTCTCTCCCTCATCCTATGATTTCATTATGTTGTCTTTTCGTGTGTGTGATTGATAAAAAATTAGTCACTTATTTAAAGGTAGGGCATGACCCAAATCTCCAAAAGAAGCTGAATCTCGACCATGCATCAAGATAGATAAAAAAGATTCCTTTTGACTCTTGGTATTTGGAGTACCCTTTCATTAACAAAATGAAATACCCCGTATTTTTCTCGTAAAATAAATAATAAAACACTACTTTTGGAATAAATAAATATTTGCAAAAATTGGACTTAACTAAATATTTTTATTTAATAATTGCAAAATCGAAATTGTTTTTTAGTTACATTTATGTATGACTGATTCTTATATACGTGGATATATCATTTAATGTAATGTAGAAAAATACGTAATTAATCTATGACACAATTTAAAAGTACCCATTATTGACATAAATAATTTGGGACATATTTCGGGGCACATATGGGCTCGTTTAGATGATCTGGATCTTTAAAGTATTCCCAGTTCAATAATATATAGGTTGGGGAACTTTTGGGCTAGTTGGATTATGGATTCGGGGTCCATTTGGGGGTCCAAAAGTTGGGTTTTAAGACCAAATCGGGATTAGCCATTAATTAGTGTTTAAGTGGGGGTAAACCACTCCCCCACTATCATTCCCAAAGACCTAAAAACAACAGTTAACGGGAGAGGAAAGAAGAAGGACCAAAAGACAGAAAAAAGGGGCAAGGAACAAAGGAAAAATTAAAATATTTCAAGGGACTTTGCTCCACAAATCTTTAAGGCAGGAATTCTCTTGCTTAATTTATATTTTCAATATATTTTTTGATGCATCATAATCACCCCTTAAATTTATGGGATCAAGGTTTGATATGATTAATTTGATGATGAACAATGGATGTAGAGGACTAAATTTAATGTAGAATTTGTCCTAGAAATTTAGGTATTGCAATATGAAAATTAATGGTAGATTCCTTAGGGTTTTGACTAGTTAATTTGAGATATTTTGGCTAATTGATGTATGGAACATTATTGTTGATTTACTAACTGGAATTTCGATGTAATTTCCCTGATAACTGTCTCTTATTAGGAATTAAAGATGGTTGTAAATTTGAAAAATGTCTCAATCGTATAAACCCTTAACATATGAAAAATGTTGGATTTGAAGACATGAATTCTGAGTTACGTTCCTAGGTTTTAGTATAATTGTTGTTGGGTTTGTAACTGCTTCTGGGTTTTAAAAATTTGACTTGGGAAGAACAAAAGGATTGGAACAACGTGGTGAAGAAGACAAGGGGATCGCTCAAATGATGTCGTAGGTCATTCGAGCGACATAGCATGTCGCGCGAACAAGCCCCACTCTCGTTTGGATGACGTGAATGGGTTTATGGTAGTTGGGTCCTTCCACGAATTGGCCTGGGTTCGATTTGGCTTACTGAAATTGGTTTGGTTTACTGAATAAGAGTAAAAGAGGGAAATTAAAGAGGGAAATTTTAAATAGTTGGTAAAGTAATGATATGCCCACATTTAATTGGTAATAATTACAAATAACTAGTTAGTTAAGTAATTATTGTATGGAATGAATTTTCTAATTTATAAGATGGTAAATTATAAATAAATTAAAATATTGTGGAGTTTAGTTGGGCATTTTATGGTAATTAGGGAGTAATGTCCTATACATATTATATAAGATAATAATATGTACTATTATGTATTTATGTGGACATACCAATATTCGTGGACTGTCTTATCGGCTTAGGGGTACGTACCTTCGGACTGGGTGCCACACTTCGGTACAGGTGGGCTTGAAGTTGTGTAGGGTATATAAGTACCATGTGGCAGTGCCATCTATGAGAGGTAGGTGTTGTCATTGGCCCAACTTGTGTCACCGCTAGGTATGGGCCGTGCACAAGTATCCTGCATAGGGATCGCCCCCAATTTATGTGTGTTTTGTGATGTCATCTTTGGATAAGAGATTCCTCTGGACTTGCTGATAGAGTACGAATTAGACACCAACGATAGATGCCTTTGTGTGCAAATATATGCAAGGACATATATTAATAATTATCCGTACTTGAACGAAATAAATGTAATTGCCTAAGAATGCGGACACTAATTAAATTTTTGATCTTATAAAGCATAATAGATGTTTATGAATTATATGTGAAACTTATGAGACTGGGATAGATTGGTGTTGGCAATTAAATGTAGTTATTACACTTAAATATTTAATTATCGATATATCCATTTTGTAAATTTGACACGATGTCATAATCATTACTTGGGATGTATTAGGATGTGAATAATATCACGCTTAGATGAGGGGTGAGGTGTTAAACGCATGTGAGTGACGAAGTGAAATATTTATTTTGCATCGACTGTATTATTGCATCATAAATTGATTAAGTTAATTCATCCACACCTCGGGATCTGACCTAAATTTAAATGTTTTTTCCCCAGGTGATCCTTGACAGGGATAGCTAAAATGTTTTATTCCAGTCTTGAAGTCTCACTTGCTCTTTAATTTTCAGATCCGTCGATTCTAGCATAGGCACTTTTCCTGTCGTAGTTAATTATTTATCTGGAACATTTGTAAGGGAAAAAGCCCGAGACTTCTTTACTTTATGTTGGTTGAGACTTCTGTTATATTGGTTGGATTTATTATTTAATTTGTGGCGGTTTGGATCTATTTAATTATTATTGATTTATTCTTAACATTTCAAATGTGTTTTCTTAGATAAATAATTATTTATATTTATAATTGTGCTAAGGATAGTATTAATTAACAAGCAAACCCTATCTTTGGCATATCGTGCTTGGCCAGCCTTTACGTGAGAAAATAGGGGTTGTTACAGTTGGTATCAGAGCACGGTTCTAGTGTCCTTATGATCTGTGTTGCATTAATCACGTTCTGCATTGCGTTCTTTAATATGTAGAGCCTATATTAGGGTTCATTGCATTCTTACATTGGTACTAATTCGAATCCTATTTGCTTTCAGATGGAAAACAAACAGACGGGGGAAAATGAGGCAAGGAGTTTCATCGGTTGACGAGGAAGAGGCTCACCCAGAGCCACCACCAGACCCATAGTTGATTACCCACGCTAAGATAGCCACCATCATGTCTCAGGCAGTCTTTACGGCTATGGAAGACATGCTTCAACACTTTCCACCGCCAGCAGCCACCACCACCACAACTGGTGGCTATACCAGAACAGACACTAGGTTACATGTGGGACAGAGCGAGGGAGGCCTTTGTTAAGGGCCAACCTCTAGAGTTCACAAGTGGTTATGATATATTGGTGGCGAGTAGGTGGAAGAAGGATATTGATAGGCACTTATAGATGGTTGAGTGCACACCGGTTCAGAAGCAGATGCTAGCTTTGTTCAAATTGGTGGGGGCTGCCCCTAAGTGGTGGGATGCTATTACGACTATTGTTGAGAGGGACAAGCTCAGTATTGATCAGTTTTAGAAAGGTTTGAGGGGAAATACTTTCCCTTAGACATGCAGTCTGAGATGAGGACTAGGTTCACAGAGCTAAAGTAGGAGGGGCGTACTGTCGCTGAGTACGAGGAGGAGTTCCTCGTCCTATCGTACTTCACCATGGAGGATGTTCATACTGAGCAGATGAGGATGAATAGGGTTATTTCGGGATCGACATGGCACATTAGGAAGGCTCTTCTGGGAATCCAAACTACATGACATATAACCAGTTGGTTAATGATGTACTTATCCATTGCCAGGATCACAGTGCATTTTTGAAAAACATGGTAGAGAAAGGTCATGGAGGAGAGTCATATAGTCAGTAGGGCAGGGCGAGTGGGTAAAGTGGATATGGGGCCAAGCAGCACAGGGGTACTCCATCCACTGATCAGAATAATAAGTTTAGGGGTGTATATGACTGACAAAGGCAGGTCTAGCAGGACCAGGGAAAGATGGGGTAGGGCCATCAGGTCCAGCAGTATAGTGTCCAGTAGGGCCAGTAGTATAGAGGCCATTAGGGTGAAGGAAAATAGGGAAGAGGCCAGCAGGGTTGACGATTTGAGTGGGGACCATTTCAGGGGAACTGTTATACATGTGATGAGACGGGGCACACTTCGAAGAATTTTCCTCGGGGAGACCAGTCAGCCCAGGGGTAGAGAGGTTATAGAGGAGAGCAGTCACCACAGGGACAAGGCCCATTATTTTTGTCTCAGGGATCCGCTGCATGAGCCGCTCTAGCATTCGTTGCCCCACCTTAGGGGCAACAACCATTGCAGTATGGGCATGTCTATCATGTTGCAGCAGTAAACGGGCCAACACCGCCATAGGAAGTCGAGGTTATGTTTCCTATTTTTAGCCATGTTGGTCGCATTATTTTCGATATGGTTGCATATCATTATTTTGATAGTATAGGGTTTGCACGGGAGATGGGTATGGTAGATTTTTCATCAGACACTATTTTGCTCATAGACTCACCAGTGGGTTGGGGGACCCATACGGTTACTATACCGGGGTATTGGTATTAAGATAGGTCGACTCATCTTCATAGATCTTTTATTAGTTCTTGACATGTACGAGTACGACGTTATTTTGGGGATGGACTGGCTAACTATGTATATAGCATGTGTGGATTGCTATGGGAGGTCCATCGTCTTCGCTATTTCGAGGTAGGAGATGTACCTAGTTGCGATGCTCCACCCTGGGGTGGGTCAGGCGTGCATTTGTATTACATCTAGGAGGATACTTCTTCGAAGGTTTTGGTGATGCTAGATTCCATCCCAGTGGTGAGTGAGTTTTCTTATGTCTTTTGGGAGATTTCGGGCTTACCACCTAGTCGGGAGATCGACTTCATGTATGACTTATTTTTGAGGGCGAGACCTATTACCCGTACTCCCTATCGATGGCTCCGTTGAGGACGAGGGAACTATGAGAGAAGATCGATCAGTTGTTAGGGCAAGGGTTTATCACGATAAATACTTTGACCTGGGGTGCTCTAGTGTTATTCTTTAAGAAGAGGGACATATCTCTACGACTTTGTGTCGACTACCAGGAAAAGTCATTATTTAAAATAAATACCCGCTTCCATTTACAGATGATTTATTTGACCAGTTGAGCGGTGCCGCGTACTTTTCAAATATTGATTTGAGGTCGAGGTACCATCGGTTGAGAGTTCGAGAGTAGGGCATATCAAAGACAACCTTTCTTACTAGATATGGATCGTATGAGTTTTTGGTGATGCTGGTTGGGCTAACCAATGCACCAAAATTATTTATGGACTTGATGAATCGAGTATTAAGAGATTATTTGGATAGATTTGTTATCGTGTTTATAGACGATATCTTGATTTATTCTTGAATTGCGGAGGAGATCTCAGAGCATCTATGGGTGGTCGTACAGACACTTTAGGATCATCAATTGTATGCAAAGTTAGAGAAATGCGGGTTTCGGTTGAGAGAGGTATAGTTCTTGGGCCACATTGTGTCCGAATGAGGGATATCCATGGACCCAAGGAAAGTTTCTACCATAATGGAGTGGGGACAACCCACTACAACCACTGAGGTGCACAGCTTTTTAGGACTAGCTAGATACTACCGTCGATTCGTCCAGGGGTTCTCCAAGATAGTCAGACCCTTAATGAATTTGACGAGGAAGGGGGTACCGTTTCTATGGGATGATGCGTTTCAGCAGGCATTTGAGGATCTGAAGACTAGATTGACTATAACACCGATTTTGGCATTGCCTCGGGAAGGGGTTGATTACAGATTCTATACAGATGCATCCCTAAGGGGACCGAACGGGGTTTTAATGCAGGAGGAGAGGGCAATAGCTTATGATTCTCGAAAGCTTAAGCCTCATGAGGGACATTACCCCCCACACGACTTGGAGTTAGTATCCATGGTTTTTTCCTTGTGAGTGTGGAGACACTATCTCCTGGGGGAGAAATTTTAGCTTTTCACAGACCACAAAAACCTGTAGTATTTGTTCACACATGGGTCACTGAACATGCGACAGAGGAGGTGGCTAGATTTTGTGAAAGATTATCAATTTGACAATCAGTACCACACGGGGAAGGCGAATGTCATGGCGAATGCGTTAAGTCGCAAGCCATTTTTGTATTTGGCGGCAGTATGGAAGTCACTTCGTGGGGACAATAACCTGACCTGTGCATTAATGCCAGTTCTCACCATCACCCCTGAGATAATTATTCGGGTGGTGAAGGCATAGACGGGAGATCAGCTTTGCCAGGAGTGGGTGAGACAGTTGTTAGACGAGGGGGTGGAACACTTTTTAATTGGGTCGAATGGTGGTTTGAGATTCCATGGGAGACTGGTGGTTCCAAATGATGAGGATTTGAGGCGAGCCGTCATGTCAAAGGCTCACAGTTCACTTTTTATGGTACATCCAAGAGGGGATAAGATGTACCATGACATGCATCGTCAGTACTAGCGGGCTAGGATAAAAAGTGATATAGTTGAGTTTGTGTCCAAGTGTGCTACGTGTTAGCCGATGAAGGTGGATCACAAGCATCCTCCAGGTGTGTTTTAGCCTTTGGAGATCCCGATATGGAAATGGGAAATCATCTCCATGGACTTCATCACTGGGATACCTACTTCTCAGAGGGGGCATGATTCAATATAGGTGATTATCGATAGATTGACAAAGGTGGCTCATTTATTATCGATCCGGATAGATGATAACTCCGAGTTGTATGCCAGACTCTTCCTTGCAGAGATTATTAAGCTGCATGGGGTACTGCTCAACATAGTGTCAGACACCGACATGACATTTGTGTCCCACTTTTGGAGGAGATTTCAGCAGGACTTGGGGGTAGAGTTGAGATTGAGTATGTCATATCATCCTCAGACCGATGGCTAGATGGAGAGGGTGAACCTGATGCTAGAGGACATGTTGCGGATATGCATTTTGGATTTTGAGGGGAGTTTGGAGAAGTATTTTCCCTTGGTGGAGTTTGCCTACAACAACAACTACCAGTTCACGATAGGGATGTAACCATTTAAGGCCCTCTATGGGAGACATTGACGTTCACCCTCAAGTTGGTTGGAGGTGGGGGTTCCTTGGTCCAGATTTCATCCAGGACACCTCAGAGAAGGTAGAGATGATTCAGTCCAGGATATGAATTATCCATGATAGGAAAAAGAGCTATGTGGATGCGGGATGGAGACACTTAGACTTCAATGTTAGAGGCCAGGTGTTGCTTATAGTGTCTCCCATGAAGGGGGTAATGAGATATGGGAAGAAAGGGAAGTTGGATCCCCGATCCATGGGACCATTCCCTATTCTAGAGAGGATTGGTCCCGTAGCATATATGTTGGGATTATCGGATCACTTGCAGCGAATGGACGACGTTTTCCATATATCGTCACTGCGAAGGTTCCTTAAAGATGAGATCGCATACCAGCACATTCATATCAATGAGATTGATCTCCAGCCAGACACTACTTATGAGGAGAGACCGATATCCATTCTGGATAAACAGGAGTCCCGACTTCGATCCAAGGCCGTTCCTTTAGTTCAGGTGCAGTGGGGATACCATCGGGAGATCGAATCAATTTGGGAGAGGGAGGACTACATGCACTTGAAGTATCCTGAAATATTCTAGCTAGGTACATACTTTTCTTGATTCCGAGGACGAAATTCCATTTTTTGGGGGGAATAATTTAACACCCCGTATTTTTCTCCTAAAATAAATAAAAAAATAATATTTTTAGAATAAATAAATATTGCAAAAATTGAACTTAACTAAATATTTTATTTAATAATTGCACAATTGAAATTGTTATTTAGTAATATTTGTGTATGACTGATTTTTATGTACATGGATATAGCGCTTACATGTAATGTAGAAAAATACATAATTGATGTGTGACACAATTTAAAAGTACCCATTATTGACATAAATAATTTGGGACATGTTTCGGGATACATACATGCCCGTTTAGATGATTTAGACCTTTTAAACATAGTCCCGGGTCAATAATATATAGGTTGGGGAACTTTTGAGCTTGTTGGAATATGGATTCGGGTCCATTTGGGGGGGTCCTTAAGTTGGGTTTTAAGCCTAATTCCCCGGGACTAGTCATTAAGTAGTGTTTAAGTGGGGATAAACCACTCACCCACTATCATTTTAGAAAACCTAAAAACGGCAGTTAACGGGAGAGGAAAGGAGAAGGACCAAAAAAGAGAAAAAGGGCAAGGAACAAAGGAAAAATCAAGGGGATTTCAAGGGAGTTTCTTCCACAAATATTTAAGGCAAGAATTCTTTTGCTTAATTTATGTTTTCAATATATTTCTTGATGCATCACAATTGCCCCTTAAATTTCTGGGATCTAGGTTTGATATGATTACTTTGATGATAAAAAATGCATGTAGAGGACTGAATTTAATGTAGAATTTGTCCCAGAAATTTAGGAATCAAAATTTGAAAATTGATGGTAAATTCCATAGGGTTTTAACTAGTTAATTTGGGACATTTTGACTAATTGATGTAGGGAACACTGTTGCTAATTTACAAACTGGAATTTTAATGTAAATTCCATGATAATTATCTCTTATTGGGACTTAAAGATGGTTGAAAATTGGAAAAATGTCTCAATCGTATAAACCTGAGAGAGTATGCGCTTGCGTTCAAATGAGGAAATTATATATTAAACACCTTTTAACCCAAACAAACCCTAAACATGCAACAATATGTGATTGCATAAGATAATGAACTAAGCAAGAACATTCAAACACATGCTTGTGAGGAAAAATCCCCCAAAGGGGCAAAACCATTTATTTTCATTATAATATTGTAACTGTACAATTTCGGATTACAATGAAAATACAAGTGACTAAGAATTACCCTCAGGTATCGGATTCTGTAGTCGGCGGCTGGAAATATCCCTTTCCAGGAGAGCTGCAATGAAGAAGATGAACGGTCTTCTCCACAAGGGTTGAACAGCAACTGATTGTGTTCTTGGGTTACCAAAAGTGATTCACAAATGTATGAGCAGTTGTGTGAATCAAACCATGAGTTTTGAAACTCATAAAAGTGAAGACTTTTAGGTTTTTAAACTCTGAAAATCGTATGAATAAGTCTTAGAAACCAACTCCCCATAGTGGAATTAAATAAGAAGTCCTGGGCCTTGAAAATCTGAACACGATTTGTTTTGTGTTTATCCCAGGCGGACCGGTCCGGGTTTGAGGCGGATCGGTCCGGGTAGGTGGACTGGTTCTTTTTATTTTAGGCATCTTCGGTTCGCTAGCAGTCCGGTGTATTCTGGCTTTTCAGTAGGCGGACCGGTTTGCAGGAGGATCGGTTCTTTTATCCCGGGCAGACCGGTCCGGCTCTGCAGAAATTTGATTCCTTATTCTTTTTGATATTCGGATCCGTTGATGTAGATTCGGGCTTGATTATTATTCAACTGTGTGATGGCGTATGACATAACTAATAAATGATGGACAAATTGTCCTTACAAATCTCCCCCTATGTCATGCCGGTACAAACAAAAAAACATCCGAATTATCAAGTATGAAATGGCCTATACAAATCTACCCTTCCATGAACCCAAAACTGAAAAGGTATAATTGAATAAGACTTCATCGTTTGTTCTTCAATTCTTCAGGAATCTTCAATGCTTGTCTCATCAGGGTGTGTATTTCACTGATCATCAATGTAGTACCTACACACATGAGACAAAGCAAATACCAAGTGACGTATCGAGTTTGAAATGAGATAAAAATATATAAACTCCCCCATAATAAGATAATTCATACTCCCCCTTTTTATGATGTCCCCATATAGACAAATGAGAGAAATAATTCAAACAAGCAATGACGGGGTGTCACAAGGAAATACACAGCTATGTTTTTGATTTTTTTTTAAAAATTTTTCAAACAAAATCACACCATGAATGAACACAAAACAACCAAGTCGATGATATTGTAAATAAAGTGGAGTGATCAAATTCGATAAGAAAATCAATGCATACAAACATGACATATGTGCACGATGAATATTGGATACTCCTAACGAATGAACTCAAAGCCTTCCTTTGGTGTAAAAAGGTGGAAATATGAAACATTGACTCAATCAAATCAACAAATCAAAGCTAAAAATGATTTCCACACCCATAACGTCCAAAACGATATAATGCTTTGTCAGGACTTTCAAGGAAGTGCAAACCCGTTTGAATTCTCCAACCAAACTCCCTCAGATTTATATTTTGAATAGAGCTAATCTAAATTCTCAAACTTTGGAGAATTGATGGTGAAACCTAAATGGCCCATATATGGCATGAATATCTTTTTATTGCCTTTAAATGTTTTGGGCTCTTTTAACCTCTTTGGACCCCAGATAATAAAATTCCTCCATTTTTTAGGTCCTTTTGAACGGTGGCTTTTGTGCAAAGAAGAGATAATTACCTTTCGCAGCCCCTCCCCATTCTTAAACAAACACTCAGTCTCACCAAAACGGTTTTTACATGCATTCCAATATTGTCAAGTTTAATCCCATATTGTACGTTGTATAGACAGAATTGAGATGAAAACACTCAAGCCAATATGTGATAGACAAGTGAAATAATCAAATATAGCCGTGCATGTGTGCAATAAAGGAGATAGGAGTCAAACATGTAGAAAGATATCACTAATCACATCTCAAAGACTCCAATCAATGTAAAGCACATGGATGAAATGATGTAGCGTCTCAAATCACTATCAAACAGTCACATGGATAAATGAAATGAATTTGTGACTTGACTATCTTAAATGTTCATCAATAAAAAGGTGCAAAAACAGAAATCTTTTTGGGCTTTTCTGAAATATTTATAAAAATGAAAATCTTTTTGGATTTTTTTTATTTTAACAAAATAATAAATGAACAAAAATAAAACAAACTAATGGTACATTCTAGCAATAGGTAAAAGAAATAGCATGAAAATCAACCTATGCTAGCAACCAAGACAAGGTCTCAATCGAGAGTAACGGTGGAGTTTTCCAAAGATGGTGACATCGTTTGAACAAACTCCACTAGATCATGTGTTGTCTTGATAAAAAACTTCACTTGCTCGCGAATGTGTGCAAACTCTCTATCATAATGTGCATGCAAAGTGTCATGATGGGTGTATATGCATGAGTGGGTGAAGTGGCATGATATGGTGTAAAACCCAATTTGGAACAAAACTCCCTAAGGTGTCCTCGCTTCTTGCAGTGGGAGCAAAAATAAATTGGTCTAGGAAGTAATTTGTCATCAATTTTGGGATGAACATTCCTAGACGGGCTCCCATGGGACTCACTCACCAAGGAGGATATAGGCTCGGGTGCACTAAAAGTAGTGAGTGTACCGTCATTACCTTCTCCAACATCATTCAAAACGGTATAGGGAACCATCTTATCAACCTTTTCAAATGCGTTCTCTAATGAGACTTGGACCTCACGTGTTTGTATGAGATCATCCTCAAGATGGGATATGTGTGTCGTCAAACTAGACACCGTGTTGGTCAAGTCACATTTTTCCATTTTTAGCTCAACATTCTCTTCCTTCAACTCAGAAATCTGAAGACCTAGAATTCTATTAGTCCTTTTTGTTTCCATGGTCTCGATACACAACTTTCGAAAAGCTTTTTGGATCACACAATCATCACCCTTCTCATCCTCACTATCACTTAGATAAGTGGGCATGTCATCTTTCTTACGCTCTCTTCTAAGTTTAGTGGGACACTCAAATTTCTTATGCCCTATACCATCGCATTCAATACATCTTATCTTCTCAAATTCTTTCTTTCTTTCTTTTCCACTCTCATCACAACTCTCTCTTTCTCCAAAAAATCTTAAATCTCTCTCTAAAGCTGTGATACTAAGAGCTAACGCTTTATAATGCTTCTTGGTTTCAAAAGACTCAGAATATAACTCGGCATAAGCACGTGGGAGATCACACTCACTCTCACTTGCCTCATCCTCCCCCTCACTCTCATCGCTCTCACTGTCGAGGTGTCCTTGTGACGTAGCATCCTCATCGTCGTGAGAAGCATTAGAGGTATTCACATGACTTGCCATGGGTGCGGTGATGTTATGCTCATGCGGTGACTCATCTCCACAGTCCACCGACTCAACCTCACTGTCATCACTAAGGTTAGCAGTTAGGACAACTTTCCCTTTCTCTCTGTTCAGACGTGTGGCACACTCAAAAGCTCTATGACCCTTACCGTCGCATTCAAAGCATCTCTCACTGTCTGTCTTAGGAGGATCTTTAAAATCTTTTTCATTATCTTTCTTAAAATTCCTTTTAACATTGAAATTTCCACTTTTCTTGAATTTGAGAATTCTTTTGAAATTTTTTGCAAACAGGGCCAAGTCATCTAAGTCCAAATCACACTCAGAATCGGACTCAAAATTTTTTTCTTTCTTTTTCTTAAAATGAGTCTTTAAAGCAATGCCATTATCCTTAGCCTTAATGGTTTTGGGAAACATGTCAATCTCATAGGTCTGAAGATCTCCTACAAGTTCTTCCAACTTAAGTGATTTCAAATTTCCCAAAGAGTTCAAAATAGTGACTTTAGGAATAAAGCGTTTTGGGAGAGATCTCAAAATCTTTTTAACGACACGCGAGTTATCAATCACTTCACCCAAATTAAAACTCGTGTTAACGATGTCTGACAAACGAGCATAAAAATTATCAAAGCATTCAGACTCAGACATGGTAATAGTCTCAAATTGGGTGGCCAAATTTTGTAATTTTGATTCTTTAATCGCGTTCGTACCCTCATGTGTCAAATTCAAAACATCCCAAGTCTCTTTAGACGTGGTGCACGTCATAATTCGGCGAAACTCATTAGGAGTTATGGATCCGGAAATAGCACTCAAACCTTTAGAGTTAAAAGAAGACCATCTAAATTCATCTTCAGTCCAAGAGGTGACAGGTTTTAAATTAGTCATGTTTTCCACAGTGATGGAGGGAGGTGTCCACTCTCTTTCAACTAAAATCCAAACCCTTTCATCTATGTCTTTTAAAGCCGACCTCATGCGGGCTTTCCAATAAGCATAATTTGTCCCGTCAAAAACAGGTAATTTATTATATGATTTCTCCATTTGAACACGTACTTTTTCAAAGATCATTTTTTTCAGAAAAATGATATCTTAGAAAAGATTTTGCGAAAAATAGGAATACGCGATAGATTAGCGTAACCTGCTCTGATACCAATTTGAGAGAGTATGCGCTTGCGTTAAAATGAAGAAATTATATATTAAACACCTTTTAACCCAAACAAACCCTAAACATGCAACAATATGTGATTGAATAAGATAATGAACTAAGCAAGAACATTCAAACACATGCTTGTGAGGAAAAATCCCCCAAAGGGGCAAAACCATTTATTTTCATTATAATATTGTAACTGTACAATTTAGAATTACAATGAAAATACAAGTGACTAAGAATTACCCTCAGTTATCGGATTCTGTAGTCGGCGGCTGGAAATATCCCTTTCCAGGAGGGCTGCAATGAATAAGAAGAACGGTCTTCTCCACAAGTGTTGAACAGCAACTGGTTGTGTTCTTGGGTTACCAAAAGTGATTCACAAATGTATGAGCAGTTGTGTGAATCAAACCATGAGTTTTGAAACTCATAAAAGTTAAGACTTTTAGGTTTTTGAACTCTGAAAATCGTGTGAATAAGTCTTAGAAACCAACTCCCCATAGTGGAATTAAATAAGAAGTCCTGGGCCTTGAAAATTTGAACACGATCTGTTTTGTGTTTATCCCAGGCGGACCGGTCCGGGCCTGAGGCGGATCGGTCCGGCTAGGCGGACCAGTTCTTTTTATTTTAGGCATCTTCGGTTCGCTAGCAGTCCGGGGTATTCTGGCTTTTCAGTAGGCGGACCGGTCCGGGTATGAGGCGGACCGGTTTGCAGGCGGATCGGTTCTTTTATCCCGGGCGAATCGATCCGATTCTGTAGAAATCTGATTCCTTCTTCTTTTTGATATTCGGATCCGTTGATGTAGATTCGGGCTTGAATATTCTTCAACGGTGTGACAGCGTATGACATAACTAATAAATGATGGACAAATTGTCCTTACAAAACCCTTAACAAATGAAAAATGCTGGATTTGAAGACTTGAATTCTAGGTTAGGTTCCTAGGAGTTGTTGGGTTCGTAACTACTTCTGGGTTTTAAGAATTTGATCTAGGAAAAACAAAATAATTTGAACAACGTGGTGAAGAAGACAAGGAGGTCGCTCAAACGACGTCGTAGGTCATTCAAGCAACATAACATGTTGCGCGAACAAGCCCCACTCTCATTTGAACGACGTGAATGTGTTTTTGGCAATTTGTTTCTTTCACTACTTGGTTCGGGTTGGGTTTGGCTTACTAAAATTGATTTAGTTTACCGAATAGGAGTAAAATAGGGAAATTAAAGAGAGAAATTTTAACTAGTTGGTAAAGTAATGATATGCCCACATTTAATTGGTAATAATTAGAATTAACTAGTTAGTTAAGTAAATAATGTATGGAATGGAATCAATAATTTATTAGATGGTAAATTATTAATAAATAAAAATGTTGTGTACTTTAGTTGGGGTTTCTATGGTAATTCAGGAGTAGTTACCTTTACATATTATATGAGATAATAATAAGATGTACTATTATGTATTTGTGTGGACGTACCAATATTCGTGAGAAAATAGGGGTTGTTACACCAAAGTGACTATTTGTATTAACATAATTATGGAACATATTATGGAGAATTGTTATTTCAAATAATTTTAACATTCTCCCACTTGAGCCAAAATTATTATAATGCAAGAAATAATCTTTGTGTCATCCTTAAATGATTTTTGATAAAAACCTTCATCATACAAACCATTAATGCGAGTCAAGGCTCTCACATACATATTCAAGAGCTTGATCACTTTCATGAACCACAACATTAACAACCCATCCAACGAAGTCTATAAATTGGGTTATTTAATAATGGTCCAATAATTTCTTATATAAAAGACTATTTATGTCACATTCATCAATTCACATGCATGTAAATCTTTATTGCAAGACATAAATTGAAATATTCAAAATACAATTTAATTGATATCAAGTATAGTCTCAAAAATTAAGCACCAAATAATCCATAATACTTATACTTAATTGGCAACACGTAAGACTCATATAATAAGCATGATTCATGATTGTCCTTTAATGATAGACCATTTATTAGTGGATAGATATGTTAACACTTATACTAATATTATCAGCTGACACTTGTTTATGAACTCCTTCATTCACATATAGGTATTATATCCCAATGTGCATTGGTTCTTTAAAATACCTATCAGTTCTTCATTACGAAGATTTCAGTGGCATTATCATAATATTTCAGTGACTTGGTAATAGTGTCGACAACTTCAAGTTTCAAAATAATTTTTTTGCAACCATAATCCATAAATTGTATTCCTTAAGCATGCTACATACAATATTTAATTGTGTCTCACTCTTTCATAATATTGGCCACTAGGCGAAAATAAACCTACTTAATCAGTAGAGAACAATTATCATAAGTGTGAGCATACAATATTTTATGCATCTCATTACTTCATACTCTTAAAATATTTTATTTCTCTAATCTATCCTTCATTACTAAGAGAAATCCAAGAAATATATAAATTTTCTCCCGTTAACTTCAAGGTATATATATATTGATCGAAATACATAAAGTATTCTTAAAATACTATTGATGGGAAACTGATATAAGTTTATATAGTGATTTCTTAGTGTATACAATTCTTTTCTTAAACTCTCATAACTTTCACATTAAATGCAACTCTTACTAAAAAAGAGCTACTAAAGCCATAAGAATTTCACATTTTAAAATATAGGTGAAAATATTTATTTACACTTTTTTCTTTATTCAGAATGAAAACTTTGACCATAAATCTAGATTTGTGTCATTTATTATCAGTAGGGTCGTGTTTCAATCTGAAAAATGCATTTACACTTGACTCTAGTGTGTCAATTAGGTAATTCAACACGATTCTAAAATTCATTTTAATCAATTAATGGCATTATAGTTTTTTAAAACTTGTGAAAATAAAATTCGAATATTTTCGTACTCCCTTATCGAAATTCACATTATTTTGATAAATCTCACAATTATTCAGAATAAAAAAACTCATTTAAAATCTTCTTAAAAATATTTATGTCCACTAACCAACGGAACAATTACTTTGGATGTTAAGGGAATGACCAGAGTATGATAAATTCTTATATAACCACATTAGGTAATTTGATACTCCCACTAATTTCACCGTTCTTTATAGAATTTGAGATGTTCAATTTCAACACTAAATAGCGTACCCTCTTGAAAGTATTAGACATAATTTTAAATTCCAATTCTTTTAGTAGATTCTAATCGATGCATGCACTAGACATTCACAATCATGCGGGTGTGTCAAAATGGGTAAGTAAAGTGTAGTTTATATAATACACTATCAACCATATATATTTATTTTTGTGAGAATAACTTTTGTGGCGATATCGATTTATTGCGTTTAACTTGTTGTTTTATAATGACATTATCTATGTAGGTTCAATATCCAAGAACAATTATCTCCCATTTGGTCCACATAGATCATTCTAAATTTGTAAATCCTTAAAAGCTCAAATGTGAGTGTCAAGATTCATAAGTGACAACCTTGTCTATTAAATTATCAAAGTAAGCCTGGATTTAAAAGAGTCTAATATTCAATTATGCTACAAGAATGAAAAGTTACTTTGAAGTTCAACATTATGATATAGGATCATAATCATTTTTATTGTAAAAGTTTTATCAAAACATAATTGTCGAAACGACCATTGAGAACACCATAGTCAAGAAAATATATTCTCTTATAAACTTAAAGAACTTTGGTATACTCAAGAAAAATATCTCATGATAAAATTGAGAAAAAATATTTTCAAAGGTCATTGAGGTTTTTTTTAAATGATTCTAAAATAACATAAGAAAAGAAATCCAACAATTTATGGTTTGTCTTATGGTTTGTGTAAATGCGCCAACGCAGTGTGATATCGATTATACGTGGATTCGTAAATTTAGAATTTTAAACTTATTTAATAGGAGTCACTTTTAAAGAATCCTAAAACATTCATCTAGGTGGGTAAATGATACCATCGCAAATAAATTGCCGATACACAGATTTCAGGAGAAAACCCCAAAAGGGATTTTTTTATTTCACTATGTAAAGGTAAATCGCAACTTACTTACACAATGAAGTTCGCAGTGAATATCGACAGACACTCACATATAAAGGCAATCTAGAGTGAGTAATGGATCAATTGCAACAAACCCATAGGAACACGCAACCCCAAATTAGCCAAAAACACCCATAATGCTCCCAATAACACACAGTCGTCAACTGTAGATTTACCCTAACTACAAGAGAAACTTCAACCAGATCGTATCTTAGGTTTCAAAATAATTCACTAAACTATTGGCATTTGTGTGAATTGAAAAAATTAGTTTTAGACCCTAAACGAAGAAGACAAAATAATTTTGTAGTTTGTAGTTTTGTGTATCTTAAAAACTCAGGTCTTCTTAAAGAAAATTGACTCATTTAATCAAGTATATATAGAAAAATTGTGTCGATGGGTTAGCTCAAACGAGTTTAAATTTCTTTCGATCCTACTTCTCACAACACATCAAACGAGGTTAGAAAAGTAAAACAATAGCATCTACTTTGATAAAAGGCTTCAAACGAGCAACACGCGAGCCTTCGCGTGACATACAATGTCTCTTGAAGCCCTTGTTCACGAGACATAGTCTTGTTGTTTGAACGTCATAGACACGTCGTTTAAACGACATCAGTAAAAAAAGGTTTCTTTTAAAACTCTGCCTCAACACTTAGAAAAAAATATTTTGGCAAAAAACAATGCCTCAAATGTGTAAAAATATTTTAGAAAAAATATCCCAACACTTTAAATGAACTATCACAGGTCTTAAACACAACCTCACCAAAATGTATCTTGTAGAGGCTTGTCTGTTGAAGAATGTTGATATTCGGATCCGTCTTGATGCATGATTGAGCTTTGAACTTTCTTCGACGGGTGTAGCGGTATGCGGCATACTCTAATGTAAATCGAACAATATAAAATATGTCCTTACAAATCTCCCCCTATGTCTATGCCTGTACAAACTAAAAACATCCGAATTAGTAAATCAAATGTCCTATGAAAATCTAATACCCTCCCATGAACCCAAAACTGAAAAGGTACAAAAAATATAAGTCTTAAACTTTCTTCAAAACTTCAATGTGAAATCTTCAAATCTGCAACTTTTCTTTGTCATTATCAGGGTGTGCAAAATAATAATCTGCAAATTTTTTACCTAAACATATGAGACAAGAAACAAATACCTTCATGATATAGCAAGTTTGAAATGAGATGAACATAAATAAAGATCAAATCTCCTCCATAATTTAAACTCCCTCATTAAATCATAATTAGTCCTCACCCTTTTTATTTGTCCTAAATAGACAAGAAAAAGAATAAATAAAAACAAGCATGGAGTGTCACGATAAGCAAAGCAAATTAACTAGGATTATAAAAGATAAACTTGAAAACATTCACCAACTATTTTTTATTTTTCAAATTTTTTCTAACAAAAAAAATTGACAAAAAAACTCACACACCATGAATTTACACTAAGATAACCAAATCTTGAAAATGGAATGAATGTGTGTGAACATATTCAATAGGTAAATTAACTCAAACATAGATAATGAATGTGCACAATGAATATGGATACTCCTAACTAATGAACTTCACAATCATCCTTAGGTGTCAAAATATGTTGAATTTATATGAAATCGACTCAATCTAATCGACACATAAAAGTCTAAAATGATTTCCACACCAACAATTTCTAAAACTATTTAATGCTTTTAAAGTATTTATCAAACCCATTGATTACATATTTTCAACCAAACTCGCTTAAATATATATTTGTGTTTCAAGCTCTTTTAAGATTTCTATTTTTTCTCAACTTAGAGAAATCCTATTAGACCTCTTTTGGCATATGATTCTTTTTATTTCCTTACTTTTTTGGGGCTCTTTTAAACGGTGGCTTTCCTTATGTGATTATTATTCACCTGCAGCCCTTTCTCGTGTTCACTCATCATTTTTTCATGTTAAACAAATTCCTCACGGGTAACGGGTCTTACACGCACTCTTGAATTGTCAAGTTTTATGGCATATTGTTCGTTTTAAAGACAAGATTGAGATGGAAACACTTCGACCAACTTGTGGTAGACAAGTACAATAATAAAAAAAATCCATATAGATGTGAATTAAAGGAAAGCATTAGTCAATCATGTAGAAAGTAATCTCAAATCTCATCTTAATGACTGCAAACATTATAAAGCACACAAATGAATTAATGTATCGTCTCAAAACACTATCGAGTAGTCACATGGATATGGAATGATGTCGTGACTTGGTCATCCTAAATGTCCATCCATAAATGATGTAAACATAATACAAAACTCTTTTTGGCCTTTTGCAAAAATTTTAACAAAATAAAATATTTTTGGCTTTTTCAATTTTTTCTCAAAAAATAAAAAATCTTTTTGTATTTTTTCAAAAATAAAAATCTTTTTGATTTCTAAAAAAATATATCAAAAATGGAAAAAGATAAATAAAAAAATGGTACACACATGCAATAGACATAAAATTTCATCATGAAAATCATCCTATGCTAGCAAACCAGTCTAACCCTCAACCATTAGGTGCGGTGGAGTTTTCCAAAGTTGGTGACATCCAATGAAAAATATCCATAAAATCATGTGAAGTCTTGACCAAAAACTTTACTTGCTCCCTAATATATGCAAACTCTCTCATGTAATCATTCAGAGAATCATGTGTGGGTGCGTGTGTGGGAACATGTGGCAAAACTCTATGCGAGACACTATCCAACTTAAAACAAAATTCTCTGAGGTGTCCTCTCCTTTTGCAATGGATGCAAACATACACGGGCTTAGGAACACCTCCAACAAATCATCTTGGATGCTCTCTCCTATAGGGTAATGGATGCCTAGGTGGGTTGGGTAGAGAGCCATTAGAATCTATCACAAACTCGGGAACCATCTCGGGTGCAACATGGGAAGTGGACGCACCATCATGACCTATTCTTAGTCTCTCGATATTACCCAAAGTGGGACCGAGAAGCATCTTTCCTACCTTCTTAGATATATCCTTTATAGTGACCTTTACCTCTCAGGATCGTTCGATATTTCTCTCTGATTGGACAATACGAGATTCAAGTTCACTCTTTTCTTGACCTATGACGATCAACTGCTCACTCAAAGTTATCTTCACCTTCTAGAGTTGACTCACTGATGCCTCAAAACCTATTAAACTCTCTATCTCTCTCTCCAAACCAATCACCCTAAGACCTAACTCCTTATTCAACTTCTTCATCCTTAAGGTCTCGGCATACAAATCTGTAAACGGAATTTAGAGCTCACTTTCACCTTCACTAGCGCACATGATCTCACAATCGCTATAAAAACTCAAATCATCCTTGGGGGTTTCACGTGCACAAGAATCCTCATTGTCATAGGTCAAACTAGGTGTACTATTGTTACAAGCTAAAATGGCAACACACATCCTATGTGAAGATTCAACCCTAGAATGCTTCATCTCTTCCTCAATATCTCTAAGAGTGGCTGGCATGGCAATCTTCTTTCCCTTTATCTTTAGCCTATTGGGACACTCAAACGCCTTATGACCTTACCCTCACGTACAAAACATCTCTCCTCTTCCTCTTCCTCCTTTTCTCTCTATTTCTCATCCCTCCCTTTGGCCTCATCTTTCGTTTTACTTTTCTCAAAAAATATTATATTGAAATAATTTTCTTTTGAAAATTTGAGAAAATTTTTAAATTTTTTTAGCAAGCATGGCCACATCCTCAAAATCAAACTCTACCTCAAACTCAGACTCACAAATTATCACTATCTTTTTCTTCTCTCTCTTGGACACTTTGTCTCCCTTCCTAGACTAGGCTCTAAGTGATGCCTCTCTATCCTTAGGCTTGATAGTATCAGGAAACATGTCAATTTCATATGTCTAGAGGTCTCTTACCAGATCTTTTAACTTTAAATTGCTCAAATTTTCTAAGGAATTCAAAACAATTACTTTCGTGATGAAACATTTAGGCAACGATCTCAAAATCTTTTTAACCACTCGTGCATCAGGAATGTGCTCACCAAGATTGAAACTAGTGTTGTCAATGTCATATAAACGTGCATAAAAGTCATCAAAACACTCAGATTCAAGCATGGTGATTGTTTCAACTTGAGTAGTTAAAATTTACAATTTAGACTCTTTGACTGCATTCTTTCCTTGATGGGTAAGTTGTATAACATTGCACGCTTCTTTTGACGTAGTGCACACTATAATACGTCAAAACTCATTAGGGGTGACGGCTTCAGAAATTGCACTTATCCCATGAGAATTAAAAGTTCTCCATTTAAATTTGTCCCCAATCCAGTCAGTCACAAACTGAAGATTCGTGACATTATTAGTGGTGACAGCAGGAGGATTCCACCCTCTTTCACAAAAAAACCAAATGCGCTCATCGATTGCGTTTAAATGTGATTTCATATGGGCTTTTCAATAGGCATAATTAGACTCGTAAAAAATGGCAACCGATTATATAAGTTTTCATTCGAAAACATTGCGAAATCTCAAAATTAGATTTTTCAAAAAAAAATCATAAAAATTTTGTAAAAAAAAGGATCACCCAATAAATTAGAGAAATCCGCTCTAATACCAATTTGTAAATGCGTTACGCAGTGTGATATCGATTATATGTGGATTCACAAATTTCTAATTTTAAATCTATTTACTTAGAGTCAATTTTAGAGAACCCTAAAATATTCATCTAGGTGGGTAATTCAAACCATCATAAATAAATTGCCGACACACAGATTTTAGGAAAATACCCCAAAAGGAAAAACCTTTTTTTTCACTATGCAAAGGTAAATTGCAACTTACATATACAATGAAATCTGCAATGAATATCTGCAAACACTCACATAGACACGCAACCTAGAGTCAATAATGGATCAATCGCAGCAAACCCAAAAGAACACGCAACGCCAAATCACTCAGGAACACCCACAAGTACTCCTAATGACATGCAATCATCTGCCATAGATTTATCCTCTCTACAATAGAAACTTCAACAAGATTGTATCTCGGGTTCCAAAACAATTTACTAAACTATTGGGATTTTTATGAATTAAAAAACTAAGTTTTAAACCCTAAAAGAAGAACATAAAATAATTCTACAATTTGCAGTTTTCATATATCTGAAAAAATCACGTCTTCTTAAAGAAAAATGACTCATTTAATCAGGTATATATAGAAAAATTGAGTTGGCGGGTTCAGTCGTCGCTCAAACGACTTTAAATGTCGCTCTATTCTACTTCTCACGACACATCAAATGAGTTTAGAAAAGTAAAACTATAACATCTCATTTGATAAAATGCTTCAAGCGAGCTACACACGAGCCTTCGCGTGACATACAATGTCGCCTGAAGTCCTCGTTCGCGCGACATAGTCTTATCGTTTGAACGACATAGACATGTCATTTGAACGACATCAACGATTTTTTTTTCTTTTCAAACTCCGCCTCAACTGTTAGAAAAAATTATTTTGAAAAAATAATGCCTCAGATGTGGAAAAACATTTTAGAAAAAATATCCCAACACGTTAAATGAACTATTAAGGGGATTAAACACAACCTTACCATAATCTATCTCACAGAGGGTTGTCTATTGAAGAATATTGATATTCGGATCCGTCTTGATGCATGATTGAGCTTTGAACTTTCATCGACGGCTGTAGGGATATACGGCATACTCTAATGTAAACTGGACAATATAAAATACGTGATTACATTTTGTCTTGTAAGTATCCTCATATTGATTTAGAACTATTTTTTAATGTACCTCTAGTTTTGAAAAATAAAACAAATTATTTCATTCATATTGAACGACACATTAAAATTCACACAATATAACTTAAAATATGTATGCTATATAATGGGTACTCATATATTAATCTCTAACATTGTGAGATTTTTCATAAACTTTGCACTTAATCCGTTTAATAATTCTTTAAATTTATTAAAAGAGTTTCCATCGCTGATTCATTAATAGTGGGTTCCTCAAGTAAAATGGAATTATAACGGCTTATTATATTTAGGTTAAACTTAACTTCTTCATTTCATTTTAAGAAGCGAGTCTCGAGAACATGAAAATGGATAAAAAATCAATTTGAGAGAAGTAAAATGATATACCATTAATGAGATAAATAGCTCACTACATCAATGCTATGAGATAACAACACGTACATTAATAACATTTTATAAATGGACTTTCTTTCGTATAACTTTGAATATTTATATATGACTATATCAGGTAATATGTTATCTAATTTGATGAAAATGTTTTCTAAGATAACATTTCACCACCTAATTACATAATTTCTTAATATTTATATGGGTTTATCAAAATCAATTTCCTTTCAGAAATTATCTTACTTCATGAAATAAACTAAATATACCCCATTAATATCTTTACATATATAAGCATGATACGTTATTACTACCACTTTTATTTTTAAATTTAATATTCGCAAGTATTATAACTGTGTCACTTTGGTGACTACCAACTATCCATTATATGAATATTACATTATTTTACGGATCGTATAATAATCTCAACAAGCATTAAAATTTTTAAAAGGCACAAATGAACAGTGTGCTTATAAAATAAGAAATATTATGGACTTTTTGGAGTAACCAATACCAACCATAATAAACATATATATTTCCCTTTAATATTAACTTTACCACCACAACCAAACACTCTGGAGTTACCAAATTAAAATAGCTTATTCATAATGAAATCGTTAATAATCGAACACTAAAAATCATATCCGGACTGTTTGGAGTAACAAAGATATACTATTTGAATTTTATTACCAAATTTCACATTTACAGTTTATTAGATTATACCACGTTGGTGGAATCGTAACCTAATCATGATATAAATATTGAGATGAAAACATTAAGACATGCCAAATAACAGTATTGAATATTATCATAAACTTCAATAATAACAGTACCACTTTGGTGGAATCGTAATCTAATTGTGATACAAAAGTTGAGAACAAAACTTTAAGGCATGTTTTTAATATTTCATTACTCATATTGGACATAATAAGCATGTACACATTAATATAATATTTACAGTTTGTGCATCGAATTAAAAATTCATGTAAATATTAGGCTCAATGAAATTCAAAATCCTTTGAGGTTAATGTGACACCCCGCTTAAAATAATAACGGGTGGCCAACCCTATACTACATTAAATCAGGAATCTCAGATGGCTCAGCCTCAACATCAACAGACTATAATATAAATAGATAAGGATAACTACCCGAAACATATAAGCGAGTGCCAAAATTAAATAAAGCATGCAACGGACAACAAACTAATAGTATATATATCTACTAACCAAGGCAAAAAGTACACAAGTACAATGATACAAAAAAAATGCTAACAATAAAATAAAATGAGAATAAACGAGGAAATACACCCGAATAAGCGGTCGGGTCATAGACAGTACAACCATCATAAAGAAGAAATATAAACAGATACAAATATCCCTTGGGTATAAACCCGATACACAACATGAATCCTACATAGATTTTCAAAGAAGTAGGAGGCGACTACAATCTAAATCCCGCCACAGTCCGCAACTGCTATGGCTCCCAAGACTCTGGATAGAAAAGCATCCGGTATCCATGCGGTAGGATACCTATAGTACAATATATATAGCAGAAGAGAAATATAAACGGATCATAGCCCGAGGTGTAAAAATGTTTAGCAAGTGTGTTAACCATGTACAATAAATATAAATGCACTTATTTCATAATTAAAGTGGAGTCGCACTCTCGTGGAACCCCAAACTCACCTCTCATCTAACAGCGCGCACCTATTCGCATTATGGAACCATAATTAAGTTACCCCATCCATAAGGACAACCTACCTTACAATAGGCACGGCCTATACCCGCAAGACCGGCCATCCTAACATACCCCAAGAATCCTTCCCATTATAATCACACATAAATATATATACACATATATGCCTTACTAGGATATAGTGGTTCCAAATTATTAACTTACACCAGTTATGAATCTTAATGCATTACACATTAACATTTGGCTTCAATATAGGAATTGATTCTCTAAATAACATGCATACAATTTAATAAGGACAAAACTTCTCTCCACTCTCAACATTGCACTGCCTTTTGTTCGTGGGGCGTATCTCAAAGTGAAATCCAAACAAGGAACCCCCCGATACACTACTCCTTGACAATGTTGATCGTAGGGATCCATTATGTCATCCACACAAATCCTATTACTGCAACTACTTAATTATATAGTACTATCTAAAGCATAATTTGAATCTCTACTAAATCCTTGGGTCGACATAACCGCAAATGTCTCTAAGTACGATCCTTCGACCACAAATAAACTCGTATACCAAAATCACCCAAGATTTACGTCATCGAAACTTCATTCCCTCTCATCTATAGGATATATATATATATATATATATATATATATATATATATATATATATATATATATATATATACACTTTAAATATATATATATATATATAAGCAATCATCCATTCCCATAACCAAGTATACACATCACACATAATGTATAGCATGCAATTTACATAACATAACCGGCTATAGGATACCAAAATACTGCACCATGCTATCATCTTCCAGGAATTACTCACTTTCTCCCGGGTTCACCATCTATCGAACTATTTTCTCACCTCCATGGCAACAAAATCAATCGTAACGTATGGGAAGCGGTCATAGTTCCTAACCGGCAGGTGAGAACGACCAATATCCAAGACTTCTCACCCCCAAAATATAAAATCATACAAATAAATAAAATGGACGACTATGACTTGGGGAATATCCACACCTTGCTCCTCAAGCCAGAGTGCTCACCCTCATAGCGCAACTTCCCATGATAGCATGTGCCTGGTATGCTTTACACCACAAGTATATATATCATTCACATACACAATATATACATCCATATGATCACATCATATAATTAAACCATCATGCACGGTATAGGGATTCACATCATAAGTACACACATATATACATATCCATACATACATACATACACACACACACACACACACACACACACACAAATATATATATATATATATATATATATATATACACACACACACACATACCATCTCTCATTCCTATGTATGAACTGTATAAACTCGGCTATACGTGTATATAATCCTCTTTATACTAGCCGTCGTCCCGAACGTATTTAATTTAATTCCTTATATAAGTACGATCCCTCACTTGAAGTATATTCATCCATTGCCCCTATGATATGAATAGTCTTCTAATATATTCAACATTAACGTTATCACCTCGAAGTTTAATGTGTATAACAATCACTACACTTCCCATCAATATCCAAAAGCACATCGATATATCTAGTACTAATTTCGACTATTGGTATGCACATAACTAATAGTCTACAAACCTCAAGTTCCATCTTAAATTCATTCCAAGACCCCATCCATAATTGGAATCCCCCCTTTGTTAAGCACCCGCCGATATATAACAACTACCTCGACAAGATATACACACACTATTATAGTTGATAGTATGATCCCATCGCTCTCAATCCGACTATGGTTAAATCACTCTTATGAACCCCTAATCTTATTACATCTACGATTCACTCCTTAAGTTGAACATTACTAAAGATACGCGACCACTCTCTCTCTCGTTGGCCCCCAATCCTAACTTAAATAGAATCATACGGCTATAAGGATTCGGCACAAACATTAGTCTAAAATTTCGCATCGCGTCCTCACCACTCTCTCTCAAAGAGTCCTAAACCACACGTCATATAATATCACTTATGACCTCTAAATAGAACTCCCGTTCTTAAAGAAATTCCAACATTACACCAATACAACAATCTCCAATACGCACATATATTCGTCTCCCAAAATAGGTTATTGTGCCCCCACCATCATATCACATAAGAAACCTTGGAAATCTTCAACTCATATTCCTTTCATCAAATTATAATGTTCCAAATCGATAAGCCTAAGAGAATAGGAGTAAAACTCTCCTTAAGAAAAACTAATCAAAACGGCCCTGTTTTCGAATCGATTCGGCCCCTCCGAATCGATTCGGTCCCAACAGCGAATCAATTCGGCCTTAGGGAATCGATTCGACCCACTAAACCTGTGAGTCTGCTACATACCGAATCGATTCGCAAGGGGTGAATCGATTCGGCCCTAAAGACCTGATGCTTCTGCAAAATAGCGAATCGATGCGAATCAATTCGGCTTGTGCAGCAAGCTACGAAATATGGTAATTTCTCCAAGACCCAAAATTTCCAAAACCCAAATTATACTACTTTCACCCAATTATCCTCAACCCAAATATGTTCCCAACATCAAATCTCATCCTATATCTAGTTTCATCAAGTTATACACCCTTAAACCCAAGTATAAACATCAATTTCAAGACTTAAATACCCAAAATTTATGTTTTGACATAAATACCCAAAATCCAATTTTCTTATCCACAAATTATAAAATGAAATACACAAATGAATTATTTAGCAAGATTAAACACTTGCCTCGAAGTTGTAGAGGTTGAATCGCCCCCGGGACTGCGCATTGGCCGAAATCTCCAAGCTTTCTCCCCTCTCTCTTTTCCTTTCTTCTTCTTTCTCTCTTTCTCTTCTCTTTCTCACAAATGAGATTGGCTTATCCGTAAGCCTCTTAAGCCTTTAAAGCACATATCCCTGTTTTAAATGATAATACACACTTTAAATGACTTGTTTACTCCAATTCGAGTCAAACATACTCAAAAAATATTTTGAAACCAAAAAAAGTACCAAGGACAGTTATTTTGACTATCTCGACCCATCCGGAATCAATGGCGCACTCAGAATCATTATCCGAAATACTTTATAACGTCCTCAATTTTTGGACCCCAATTTCCAAATTTTAAAATTCTCTAATTTAAATAAATTTAATTTCTTGGTGCCAAAATTGTGGGGTGTTACAGTTAAGTTGATGCGAAAATTTTTTTACTCATTAATGTTCATTTGATAATCAGAATTGTCCCTTTAGGCAATCTTACAATGAACAAGCCACATCAATATTGCTTCAACAATCTAACATTCATAATTATTTTTGGACATACCGACAGACACTTTTATACACAATAATTTAATATTTACAATTATAAACTCTAGCACTTTAATGGACACCTAATATAACATACTATAAATATTAATATAAAAACCTTAACTATAATTGTAATAGTCATAACAATATTTGGTGTAAATAAAAAACATTATGACAACGAAATAAGGTAATACAACTAATTAATTAATTAAAATACATAAAATGTAGAAATTCAAAATATCCAATAATGGAAAAATTTGAGTAATCAATACAAAAGAGTTAAACAAACTCTTAAAATAATCTCCAATAAGCAGAATTTAAAAAAAATAGAGAAAGAAGTAGCAATCAACTTCATTATCAAATATGAGAAATTTAAGATTTTGAGGGCTTACCCGTGCTCAAATAGTTGAAACAATGTTCATCACCAAAAATGGTGAGTTTTGATCATTAGATAGTTTCGAATTGGCATAAAAATTTCATTAAACTCTGAGTAAGTCAGTAATTTTAATCTCAAATATTACTTATTCGAGGCATAAGAAAACTGCCACTGAAAATGTCTCAAAATATTCAGACTTATAGTTTTATAAATTAAGCGACACTAAAGACATAATTAAATTGCTATAAAAGAAAATGCCACTAAGGGAACACAATTCAATTTTAATTTGGTCAATAAAATTTTGGAATCCAACAATCTCATCTTATGAAATCTTCTTTTATGTGATTGTACATATATACCAAACAATTCATTTGGTTGCAGTCACAAAGATCTTATTTTAGTTTATTATTAATTGTGCTTTAAATATTTAATTATAGATTGTGAAAAAATGTCACTTTCATGGAACATACATGTACACACATATTACATAATGTATGAAAAATCAATGCCCCCAAAAAATATTATACGCAAAACTTGATTGAAAATCAAAGGTCCAAATATAAGATTAAGACACTTTAATATCTTCCTAGTCTAACATCATATAAATAATAGTGTCAAAATATAAAATCATAATTATATTAGGACCTTTAGGCAACTAAATATGGATTATACACAATAATCTAATTTACCAAAAATGTTATTGTCAAACCCCAAATCATATATCTAATATTAATAAATTTATATTGAACCTTTTGGTTAATATCAAATAATACATAACATGAATATTAGAATAACCATTTAATGATAAAAAAAAATATATTTAGTGATATATAATAAAAAAAGGGAAAATAATGTATTTTTCGAAAAATAGAAAATTTTGAGTTATCATTATAGTAATATAAACAATCTCTTCAGGATCACTCCCCAATTCGCGGAATCCTAAAATCTATTATTAAGCGAGAGTTATTATTGTTGACATTATTATAAAAAATGGCAAAAAATAATTTTTAGGGGTTTAAACCATGGAGATATGGTGGTGCCCATTCTATACAATGGGTTTTGTTCATTTCAACGTTTCCAGGTGACTTATGAATTTCGTAAAATTCTGAGCAAAAAAAAAAAAACACCGCTAAAAAAATTCAGTAATTCATCATTCTCTACACCCCGATTCTTTTATACGAAAAAAATCTTAATGGACAATCAAGAGATCTGAAATATAAGCTCTGATACCACATGTAAATATAATAAAGAGAACACATAATTAAAAGTCTTATATGAATCAATAAATTTAAAACATGAGTATGCAATTATACATGTTATTTGTTCTTTAATCATACAAAACGTTATGTTTTATATATTTAACGTTAGGATCTTAGATCAACATGATTATCGCATATAATCATTATGCGGAACATAAAACGATATTATATTCACTTACCTCAGTTCTTAACTATAAATTTAGAATTTGTTCTTGTACCTCCATTATGTCATTGTTGAAAAGATTAGTGAAGCTACCGACCTTAACGATGTCCGATCAAGCTGAACTTTGGACCACAACTTCCCCTTTATATGACAAGAATATGATATAATTTCAGAACATTCCAATGGTTAGATCTTCTTTTATAGGCAAGATGATATTCCAAAAATTAACCCAAATTTGATTTTTTGGATTTTTCTCCCTCATCCTATGATTTCATTCTGTTTCCTTCTCGTGTGTCTGAATGATGGAAAATTAGTCACTTATTTATAGGCAGTGACAGGACCCAAATCTCCAACAATAACTTAATCCCATGAAGATTAAGTAAAAAACTCGCCAAAAGTAAAAGTCACGTGGAGAAGAAAGAAGAATTAAAAATTCAAATGGACTCTTGAACACTAACGAGAAAAAAAACTTATAATATAAAATATGTGGTGGACTAAGGAATTGAATATGTTTGTGAACAATTACAAGTAGTTATAAAGGTTTTATGAAAATGAAGATACAGTGCTTAGAAAGAGGTTTTAGAGAAACACAAAATATCTTTATTGTTCAATACACGTACTTTTCACTTTAAACTCAATAAATTATTATTAACTTAATTTTCTACAACAAATATTGAAGATAGAGAATAATAGGAGTAGTATATAATTTACTTTAATATACTTATATTATCAATTTGATTTGGTTTTTGAAGCATTTAATTTTCCAAATTTTTACCATTTGAAATATTTACTTTTCAATTTTTTTTTTTAAAATTCATTTGAATTCAATGCACTCCTTTATTTAAATTAAATATATGTTTATTTTGAGTGACTTTTGATCTAAAGGAACCTAAAGTGAAGCATTTAACTATTTTAAAATAGCCTAAATATCTAGTTTGACACAAATTCTCATTTCTTCATAACATTCCTTACTTTTTTCATGACAAAACAATTTTTACTTGATGCGATCACAAATTATAAAGCATTCCAAGTCACCAAAATAGGTGCATTATATGAGGTATAGGCATGATGCTCATGTAGATACATAATAGTTTGCTCATAATATTGAGGTACAAACAACTCGATATGAAATGAATGAGCATGTATGTTTTAAATACTCTAAGTTAATGAGGACTGTTTGCTTATTTTTTAAAAGTAGATTTACGTATATGGAGAACACCAGAATCCATTTTACGAAATGTCATGAACTTAATGCATAATAAGTACATGTTGTATGGTCCACTCACGTCGATACATTCAAGGCATATGAAATAGGTACATGTTATGTATTTTGTATGGTCCACCCACGTCGATAAATTCAAGGCATAAGAAATAGTATATTATTAATACATTAATGGACAATATATCTTAATTGATAACTTTTTCACATGTCTTAAATTTTTTGATATGAGTGTGCCACGTAGACGTTTCAGGTAGTGTAGTAGGTGATGAAACATATATTTTCTTCTCTCATTGTGATAAATTAGAACAAAAATATTATAAGATTTATCGATCCATTATATATACAATTAATGGGAAAAAATAATATAAACTCTTAAGTTTAGGGTGATTTGCAACTCTTAGCCCAATATTTCTGAAGGGACATTGGGCCAATTACGCCACGTGGCATTTGTGAGTCAAAGCGGTGACCGACCAAAGATTATGGATTTATTAACAGAGAATTAAGACGGATGATAAGCAAATCGGATGAATAAAAATCTACTATAAATCTACCAATGCAGAGATAAGATGAAAGGGAGAGTCCATAGAGGAAGGAGACACTTTGATTCTAAGGAATCTATAAATAGAATCAACATCAACTATTTGGGGAATGATTAATTTCAATCTCATGACCATAACTAGGACTCTAAGCTAGAACCCTATCACTCCACTCACCCTATTTTATTTTCAAATAATAAAAAAGTACCTCCCTTCCCAGTGGACGTAGGCTGGACGATCTGTCGAACTATGTAATTTATTGTGTCATTTATTTTATTGCATTCATATATTGTGGAAGAATGGTATTATTACAATTATTGAGGGTTCGATATCCACTACAATTTGGTGTTGTCGGTGGGAAAGTATATTTTAATCCCCACTACAGATAAATATCAACCATGTAATAATATTAATGCTCACAAGCCACATTGATCACATGCTAGAAGTCATATCCAACATGAGATGCAAACTTTCGGAGGGAACATACACTTTAAAGGTCCTCTCCACCTCCTAGTGAAATGAGGTCAAGGGTCAGAGAAATTACACTCCTTCTATGAAATGTTTGTAGGGAAAGAAACTTAACAATTAGTTAGCATTTATGAAGACAAATTGGATGAAGGAGATGAAGAAATTACTTGGCTAAGTAGGCAATTAATCGGGTAGTATGAGGAGTGAGGATCTAGTTATCACAATTTGGAGCGCCACAGAAGGAGGGAGATTCCTTCCCCTAGGCACAATAGATCCAACCGCACTAAAAAAGCCTTTCATTCAAAGAGCATGCAAGTAGTACAGTCCAATCATTGGCGCGTGGACTATGTGTCATTTCACCACCCCGTTAGTCATAGTCAAACTATTACTCGATCAGCGAAAATCAACACATAGTAATAGGTCGAACGAACCTAGTCCACCATCGAAGAAGGTCGACCATGATGATCTTAAGGATTTAATCATGAAGGAATTCGAGTGAGAGTGTGCTAAAGAGAAATAACACGACTTCTCAAATAAATCTAATTTTAATTATGTGACAAAACCATCAATTTTAATTAAACCCTAATTGTAGTTAAACCCTAACTCATGCATTTAAGTGATTTGAAATCATAAAAATAAGAAGTATGCAAAGGAAACTGATTTTCAAGAAAAGTCCCCGAAGGGCAAAAACGTTTATTTCTCTAATAATTTGCAATTCACAACTTACAAGATTACCAGCAAAATCTGCAATGAGTTAACTACAGAAAACCCATAAGAACATGCAGTTCTGAATCAACAATGAATCGATCGCAGAAGTTTCATCAGGACGCGTAATCCAGTCAGCTCAAGAACACTTACGAGTACTCCCTATGACAGGCAGTCAATCATCAACCCAGTGCCTCCCATAAATTACACCTCGACCAGTAGTAGAGATCCTCTCTACAAGAGAAAAATGCAACAAGGTTGTATCTTGGGTTCCAAAACAATTCACATAAAAATTGGGATGTTTTGTGAATTGAAAAATGATGGATTAAAGACCTAAATAAAGAAGTCAAAAGTGTTATGCCGATTTGCAGTGTTTGCAGAATGAAAAACGAAAAGACTTCTTGAGAAAAATGTCTCTTTAAACTCGCAAATTATAAAAAGAATTTAAGGAGACGCGTCGTTCGAACGAGATCGAACCAAAAAGCATGTCGTTCGAACGACAACTTTGCGCTAGAGCTGATGTCGTTTAAACAACATATCAGGTCACTCGAACCAAAAAATTCGCGAAAAATAAATTTAATTTTTTATTTCAAAAATTTGTCTTTAATCTTGGAAAAATTTATTTTGAAGAAAAACAACGCCTCAAAACTTAGAAAGTAATTTGAAAAAATTTCAAAACCCTTTCCAAAAAGTATCCCACACTTTTAAGTGAACCGTAAAGGGACTTAAATACCTTCTCAACGAAATTAACCTTGCGCAGGCTTGAATGTTGAAGAAGCTTGATATTCGGATGTGTCTCGATACTTGAATGATCTTTAGCAATTCTTCGACGTTTGTAAATGCATATGACATACTCAGTTGATAATGGACATTTATAAAATCTTGTGCTTACAAATATCCCCCTATGTCTATGCCGATACAAAATAAAAACATCCGAATGATCAAATACAAAATGTCTATACATATCTAATACCCTCCCATGAACCCAAAATTGAAAAGGTATTAAACACGTAGGACTTGAACTTTTCTTCAAAATCCTTAACATCAAATCTGTAAGTTTTTCTCAACAGGGTGTGCAATCCAATAATCCTCAATTGTTGTACCTACACACATGAGACAAAGATGATACCTTTGTGATGTATTGAGTTTGAAATGAGATAAACATAAACCAAAACAAGTATAAAGTCTTAAATCTGCCCCATAATGTAAACACTCCTCCATAATTCGTTCTCCCCCTTTTTATTTGACCGAAACAAACAAGGAAACGGATAACCAAATCAAGCATGGATTTGTCACAATAAACAAGGCAATCAAACTATGATAAAAAAGAGATACTCAAACGTATTCCACAAACTACTTTTAATTTTTCAATATTTCATAAAAAAATGCAAAAATAATTTTACAAAAATAAACACCATGAATTTTCACTAAAATGACCAAGTTGTGGAAACGAAATGAATGAGTGTGAACATATTCAATAGGTAATAAAACTCAATCAAGCATATGTGCATGATGCATAAGTGTACTCCTATCAAATGAATATAAAAAATATCCTTAGGTGTAAAATTGTGGAATTTAGATGCTATCGACTAAATCAAATCAATAAATCAAAGCCTAAGTGATTTTCACATCAAAAATGTCCAAAACTATTTCATGTCATTTTGAGAACTTTGAAAAGGATGTGCAAACCCATTGATACATATCCAACAAAGACTTCCTCATAAATAATAATCTTTTTATTTTTCTAATGAGGTTCTAAATTCTCAACATAGAGAAAACCTATTGACCTAAATTTTGGCATATATCATCTTTTTATTTCATTAATTATTTCGTGCGGGCTCTTTTCAAACGGTGGCTTTCACGACGTGATTATTTTTCACTAGCAGCCCTTTTCCACACACTGATTATTATTTCAAATTTAAACAAATTCCTCACGGGCAATTGTTTTTACATGCACTACTTTTATTACTCTTGTATTATTGCACTCGGTTCATTTTAAGGACAAGACTAAGATGAAAAAACTTGACCAACATGTGATAGACAAGTACAATAATAAAAAAAATCTGTGCATATGTGCAATAAAGGAAATAATGAGCCAAACATCTAGGAAGTATCAACTAATAACATCTCAATGACTACAAACATTGTAAAGCACATGGATGACATGATATATTGTCTCAAAACACTATCAATTTTTCACATGGATAAATGGAATGAAATTATGACTCGGTCATCCTAAATGTTCATTCATATATAGTGGAAACAAAATACAAAACTCTTTTTGACTTTTTCAAAATTTTTATCAAAATAATTTTTTTTGTGTTTTTTCAAAAATATATAAAAAAAAAACATAATTACAAGAATGATACTAGTAATTGGAAAAAAAATCATCATGCAAATCATCCTATGCTAGAAAATAGTAATCACACAAATGAATCAATAATCAAAGCAAGTGTTATTAAACAAACAATGCATTATAAACAATTAAGCAGGAATACCAAGAGCAACTGCATATAAACTGTCAGAGGCAACCCAACAGTACCAATTAATATCAAGTTGAACTAGTGTACTGCAAACAGAAGAAACAAAATCTCCAGGATCGCTCGAACGAAGCGCCCAATTGCTCGAATGATAGGGGCTTCACGCGACATCACGAAGTTGCTCGAACGAAAACTGATCTCGGTCGAATGAGAAAATCATATTTTCAGAGATTGCCCAGAATGTTAAACAGTGTTTCCCAGTGAAAAAATTTCCATAAAACAATACCTGGATGGTGCTGACGAAAGCAAAATAGTGCTAAAATAATAGCAAACTAATTAAACAATTTAAACTACAAAAAAGTAAGTCATAACACTGGTAAGAGTATATCATGGAGCACCACTAGAGTATGAAAAATATCAAATGCAATCAACCAGAAGATCTCACATGGGGTGAATCACGTGCACGTAAACGATAATGGTGAACAATTAGATCATAAGCCACTAAATCTGATTTCCTAACCCAAATAGATTTGTAATGATACACGGGGGTTTGATGAATCGAATTTATTCTTTTATTAACCTTCCTAGGTCCTTTTAAAAGTTTGAAACAAAAACTGCTTAGATGACCTTGCCTACCGCAATGTGTGCAAGTGTAAATCGGGCGATGAGTGTTACCTAAACGTGTCCCTCTCCTAAAGTTCTAGGTGCCTCACTCTTAAAATTCGTAGGTTCCTTTCTCATGATGTTACTATATGTCTCTCTCTAAACAACCTTCGATGCCTCTCTCCTAACAACCCTAGGAGGCTCTCTCACACTTATGGGATTGTCTTTGTGAATGGGTGCAACACTATCATCGAAGCCTATACCACACCTATCATCCTTGATTTGGAAAGTGCCTAACATCTTATCTAGCTTTTTCGACCAAGACCTTAAATCAAACTTAACCTTACTTGACTCTCTTAAACTCTTCTCAAGATCACCTATCCTCGACTCGAGTACACATATAGAATCCTCAAACTCTAAACGCTCCTTTTTCGTAATCTCCATCAACCCTCTAAAGACTATCTATCTTACCCTGGACATACCCTAGCTTATCTATGAGCATCTTCTCACATGTCCTAATATTCTCAATTAATGCATTCTTGTTATTTTCATCTAAGATGCAAATGAAAATAAGAAGATGAAGATATCACTTCCCACAGATAGCGCATACTGATGGTTCCAAATCTAGTACCACCTAGTAATTAATTGTAAGATCAATCCAGTTATATCTCAAGTGTTCACTAATGGTGAGAATTCAATAATAAAAATGGAGGAAGAGGTGAGGCAAAGCGGATAAAGACAGTATATAAGTGGTTTAGCCTATCTAAGCCCACTCCACTGTGTGTGTGTGTGAGAGAGAGAGAGTGAATTTCACTAAGAAATGGCTCTAATGGACTTTAGATACTTATAACTCAACTTTCTCTCTCTATACGTCAATTTCAGTAGGTTTTTAGTAGGGTTTTGAATTAAGTCCTTATTAAGATAGAAGAAGGCGAGTATTTATATTATTGGGGTGGTACAGTGTGCACCCCATCCACACACTAGGCATGTGCAATATGTGGCATCCGCTAATGAGCAGCCATCTGTCATTTTCACGATTAGATTATGATGATGAAATATCCCTCACATGTGAGAGAGATGTTGTTTCAATTATTTTATCCATGTGGGGCTCACAGCCCATGTGCACTCTCATATGCGTGCTCCATTCCAGGCACTCTGCTAGGTGTCACATGTATCCTGTTGTGGGGGTGTCAACCTAGATGAGTACAAAATCCTTAATGAAGCGGTTATATGAGTGATGATGGAATAGTGCTCGCAGCTGATGATGGCATCTGGCCGAGACGAGTCTGATGCGTGTTTATGTCCTTAATAAGTCTCGACTTATAGGAGTACCCGATGAGATCAATCATATGTGTTATGGGTTAAATAATGGTCTCATCCCACTGATAAGAGGAGACCAAGGTCGCAGAAGTTGGATCCCTTGTAAGAAGTATTCTCTTGTAGTGTTGGCTTGAGCCTTAAGGAGAGACGAGGATACACTTGGGAATATCAGTGTTGTCATGGTTATTAACCCCGACATGGCAGTGATAATATATTATTAGGGTCGCGTCAAGTTCAAAGACTGTGACAATGCCTTTGTGATTTCTTATTGTGGTCGTGTCAGGGTCAAAGATTGTGACGATAATTCTTAAATGAATTAAACCGTCATCCCCTTTAGATGAATTAAACCGTCATGTTGAATTCGTTTTTTCCCTTTAGATTACGAACTAATTTTTAAATCTAAAAGCTCATATAATCTAAATGTTCTTTAATCAGTTTATTTATAATATATTAAACAGTTTGTGTATGATATATTATATCAGTTGAATATTGAGTATGGTTCTTGCTTTTGAATTTATCAATGAAATCGAGGTTAAACCAAATCTCTATACATGTTTGGTATTATAACTTCGAGTGTATAATTTCATATATATATATATATATGCACACACACACACACACACACACTAGATATATCCATAGCAAGGTAATAAACTTGTTCGGATTATTCATATTTTTGGGTTGCCAGTGCAATATGACTAGAACATATCACGTGTATCACAATGATGACACAATTGATCAATACCAAATATTCAAAATTATTTTTAGGTCATTTAAACAAAATATATAAACACAAAAACTTGTTTTACATCTTTTGAATTGTAACTAAACTAATTATTTGAGACTACTTCAACTGTAAACTCTATTGAAGTAGGTTTAGGTTCAATAGTTTTACTTGTAAGTTGGCATCTAATATTGAATTTATAGAAAATAAGAAATAGGGTAAAGTGCAAAATTAGCCCTGAAGTTTTGGGTCATTTTCAAATTTGTACCCGATGTTTTAAGAAATATTTATCTGTATATGTCTGCTTGTATCATGGAAATTGGTATTTCGATTGGTTATTTTAAATCCATGAATATATGTTTTTTTTACCCTTAATCCTTATATTAATCCATGTGTATTTGTATGTTCGTAGTAGTGATAATGGGATATCCTCTATACAAAGAGTAGATGGGTGAGACAAATAAACAAGGGGATGAGTATCGTTGAGGTAATAATGAGATTATAAAATTCATAAATAGATGTCTTAATGATGAAGAGTTTCTGTGTACGCATGTACATTGTAGGAATGGTAAGGTGTTTGAGTGGAAAATAGTTAAACTACATCTCCTTGGATGGGTTATGCAAGATAATTACTAGGTGTGGATTTTTCATGGGGAAATGAATGTTCCCTTTGTCCCCGAGAAATATTCACAACAATCATCAAGTAGGATAAATGTACAAGGTCAAGAGGATAATATAGATGATAACATGCTAGAATATTGAGTTGATGATGCTTATGAAGTTCATGAAATGGAAGAAAATGAGGACAATGTTAAGGTTGAAGGTCCTAATGCTCATGATGGTATTGGGATAAACCTTGATGATTACTATAAAAGTTTTAATTTTAAAGAGACCCAACCATTGTACCCTAGATATGGCAAAGATAAAATAATTTTGAATGATGGTTGGTTTTCATAGTTTGAACACCCATTATGGTTTGCTGTCAATAGCGAGACAAGAATTTTGAATTGGGTAAAAGGCTTTCTACCTAAGCATAATACTATTTCAAATAGCTATCCCAATATAAAAAATAGTTTGAAAGGTTTGGGAATGAAGTATAAATCAATTTATGCTTGTAGGTGTGACTACATAATATACCATAAGGAGTATGAAAATCTCGATCGGTATCTGGTATGTGGGGAACCTGGATATGTGCAACCTATTTGAAAGGAAGCCACACTTTCAAAAGTCCCTAACAAAGTATTGAAATATTTTCCCATTGGGCCTATATTGAAAAGGTTTTTCACAGTATCATGGATAGGGGAGGTCATGGCTTGGCATGCTTGGGCAGAAGTAGGGGTTCCTAGTGATTTTACAGTTTAGAAAAGGATAAATTATGATTATCCTGATTTTGATAGAGAACAACGTGACATTCATTTGGAAATATCAAGCAAATGGTTACAATCCATTTGGAAAACTAAGCACCAATCATAGCGTATGTCCTGTGATCCTAGAACAACTCAAAATCCCACATTTCATAGTGTGTGGGACCTGAATTTTTGATGTTATCTTTGTTGATACCTGTGCCAAAGGAACCAAGTAAAGACATTGATGTCTAATTGGATCCTTTGGTAGAATATTAAATGAGTTGTGGGTACTAGTTGTGAAATTTTTTGACTCTTGTAAAAAAGAAGAGTTTATACTGAAAGCTATGTTGATTGGGGCAATTCATGATTCCATCGCTTATAGGAAATTATCTAGTTGTGTAGTTCAATGTTATTTGGGGTGTCCTATTTATGGAGACGAGATTGAATATCAACATCTCAAGTCTAGTGGAAAAATTATATACCATTCCTATAGTAGGCCCTTACCCCCGATCATAGTTTTATATTTGAGGGAGGTTCTAATTTTTATAAACCGAGGTTGAACATAGGTTGCCTCTGGGAAAACTTTCAGGTTCAGAAATTGAGAGTAAATCTTCTAATTTTGGACCTAATATTCCAGGCAAGATTCTTAAATTAAAGAATGCCAAGAATAAGAATACCCCAATTAAAAATGAAATTGGGAAAATAAAGGCATAGTGTACGAGGTCAATTTTGTTAACTTGCCTTATTGGAAGGGTAGCTCGATGCATTACATGTTAGATGTATTGCATGCAGAGAAGAACATCTCCAAATATCTTGTGGGCACATGCCTTGGGGTATTGATTAGAAGGATGGAGAAAATGCATGACATGATCTTAAATGTTGAAACTTAAGCCACAGTTATGGTTAAAAGAAGATAGTAGAAGAAGGAAAATAATTACCGCTAGTGCATTTACTTTGACGAGTAAGGAAAGAAAGCTTCTTTTAGGCACATCATATAATTTGAGAGTTGCCTCTAATTTTTTATCCAGGTTGCAAAGGATAGTTAATTATGTCGCTTATAATTTACATAATCGATAGTCTCACAATTGGCATGTGATCATGTAATTGGTTCCTTTGTTGTTTAAGTACTGTTTCTCTAAGCATAAGGTTTTTGGAGGGCCATTATACAAATTAACGTTTACTTCAAAATTTTATATGAAATATTAGTCAATCGAAATCACATCATGGACATCAAAGTAGCTATAGCTGAAGAAATTATTGTGTTGGAGAAGTACTTCCCCAATATTTTTTTTGACATAAGTATTCACTTGTTGGTACACTTATATGATGGGAAAATTCTTTGCGGCCCAGTTATGTATCGATAGATGTACCCGTTTGAAAAGTTGATGAAATTTTTCAAAGATAACGTCAAGAATAAATAATACATTGAAGGATCAATTGAAGGGGAATACCATACTGTGGAGTCATCAATCTTCATTCTGTAAGATATGACCGACCCAAGAATTATAGATAATAATGATGAGTTACTCAATGAGGGATGTCATGTAATGGGCACACGAGTAGAATTTACAATTTTATAGTATGAAAAATTATCTCTTTATCTATTTGAAAATCATGAAGACATCGAAGAATGGAAAAGTAAGTTTATGTTATCTTTTTTCATTATTTTAGCTTTAATAATCGATCAACTTCATGATACGTTGGTCACGATCAATGTTGGAAATATGATGCAAGTGGGAACAAAAAAAGATAAAGAGTGATGCACAATCAGATAGTGAATTTAGGCTATGTGTGTCACATAAGGTAATTATAATGAGAATGTATCTTACTAAAAGAAAATTTTCAAGAAAGCTTTAAATCTAGCCTAATTAATTTATCTACAATCTCACCTGTTAAAGTTGGGTGATGCGACATCAAGGCTTTCTCCTCAAGCTACTGGACCCAGTTTCATGGCACATGAGTATGAAAAGTGTTGATTGAAAAATTATGTATTTGGTGCAAGGGTGTACGAGGAAAATACTAATGAATAAAACTCGAGAATTTCATATAAGGTGCTTACTTATTTTAAAGCGAGTGCAAAAGATAAAACCCTCGTGGTAGCTGAAATGACTAACTATGGTGTTATTCGGAATATATTTGAGTTAGACTTTATAAGCTTCAAAGAGATTGTGTTTTACTGTGATTGGGTAGTAGTGTAGGACAAAATTCTTATAAATTGATTCAGGTACCAATTTGATCATGGTTGACTTCTCCAAGATGAAGAGCAATGATCATATGAGCGATGAATCATTTGTTCGTGCTTTTAAAAATGTCAAGTAAGTGTTTTGGGACTTGAATTAATCTTTGTTGGTTAATTAGTGAATATGTTAATTTGGATTTTAATAATTTTTAGCATTATTTTAAAATAATTGGTAGTTTGGTTGATGATATGGATTTATATTCTTCTAATGAGGTTGTTAATTTATCATGCATAATATCTAGCATTGTCAAACTAATTCATTATTTATATTTCTACATCATCTTCTTATATATATATATATGTGTGTGTGTGTGTGTGTGTGTGTGTTTCTACTAATAACAATTTTTACAGGATATGTTTTCATCAGGGCATGATCAGTGAAGCGCAGGTGAGGAAGGCTCGTCTTGCACCAGACCCCAAAAGTGGGGCAAGCTGGGCAGAATAATGTAGAACAAGATGACCTTAGAATCTAGGGACCTGGAATGGGACCAAATGATTATTTATCTCGAGTACACTGATTAGAGGATGCTACTCGTTGAGCTTAAGATGGCCGTTTGGGAGGGGGGGGATTACATGTAAATGCTTGATTAAATGATATTTGAATTTTATTTTGTAATTTAAATACTACTAAGTGAAGTACTTGTTGGACAAGAACAATTCTACTTGCCCACAAAATCATGTGATGTTTCGTTGGAATAACTAAGGGAGAAATGGAAAATGTGGAAGAAAAATATGTGTGCACAATTTTTTAGTAGGGACTGGGTGTCGATCTTATGGCATAGAGACATCATTCTCGAGAAGTAGCCAATTTCATTGGAAAACTGGCAACAGTTTGTCAATAATGAGATATTAGAGAGGTAGTTGTCCTCTCATGAATCAGGGAGGTTATATCGGGCTAAGAAGGTTGACGTGCACCACTTTGAGTGTATGTCTTTCGCCGAGGTAGAATGGTAACTTTTGAATGTTATTTCATTTTATTTTATGGTATTGTATTTGGTTGTAATTATATACTAATTCACTAAATTTTCATTATTTTATTTCAAGAGAAGGGGAGTGTCTTTGGGGTAAACCACATAGTCTCGATGCCTATGTGGAGATTCAAATAAAGAAAGGGAAGGACAAGGAGGTCAATCCAGCCATGTCCGCCACTATTGTAAGTTATAATTGTATTATGTTATTAATTAATTACTTATAATCACATAATTTTTTGCTATTTTGTCTAATCGCATGCTTTTGTTATTTAAGGAAAATCTTAAAGGAGTCCACAACTCGCAGAGTGATGTTGACAAGGCATCTCTGAGTACGGATGCACTTATTCAAGTTCTAAGGCCATACTCAGGGTGTTTGCACTCGAGTGAGGATGTTGAGGCTCATCGGAATTTCATCGAGCAAAAGTGGATTGTCACGCAAGGTCGACGAGTTAAAGACATACTCGGACCAAAAGTTTGACAACATTAGAAAAACATTGAATAAAATGTTTCCAATGGTTAAGCATGCTATTCAAGATCGATTCAGGAGCAGGTCAGTGAAGGGAAATGAGAAAGTAGTGGATGGGGGACCATTACTCTGTCTTTCTCACCCTCATTGATAAACCCCTCATCTCCCCATAACTTATTCATCTCCCCCTCCACGTCCTAATAGTCCAGACACCATTTACCATTGGTTAGGAGAAAGTCTATTTACTAGTCCTATAGGGAGGCAATAGAATTGCCAAAGGAGTTGAGGTACCCAAGTATACGTCCAGATTTCATGGTTCATAACCGTCCACTATAGGCTCATGAGGCTCAGGTCTGCATCACTGACGTTATGGTGGGGAAATAAAAAGAAACCCTATCGTCGAATGTACAATGTGGCTTGCGACATATTATGGGATGTATTGGTTCTTATATAATATGGCCTACATTTCTCCTCAAAACTAGGAATCAATGAACATTTACTTTTTACATAATAAATGGTATTTAACATTCAAATTCGAGTTAATATATGATGTCTCTTATTTTTATTTGGTTAGTTATTGATTATTATTAATATTGGTGTTGAATGTTTTTAGTTATTATTAGTATATATCTTTGACTGTTGCTACAAGTTAAATAATATACAGTTGGGCAGTATCAGTGGTCAACTACCCAGTAATTTTTTTTACTCCGCTGCCCAATTTTTTCATGAACTTTGACCCTAACAAGTATTCAAAAAGGAATATTTGTCAAGGACTTATCACGCTCAAAGTTCCTGACAAGTTTTTCTTTGTTAAGGACTTGTCACTGTTAGGGTCCGAGATAGAGGAGAACATGTCACAGACTTTGACCGTGACATGTTCTTGATGAATGAAAACTTATTGTGAACATTGAACGTGATAAATAAATGACAAAACAAGTTGTCCCCCTCATTCCTGTCACGGTGTGTGACCATGACAAGTTCGAGTTGTCAAGGTCTGTAGCCGTAACAACTTCCACATTTTGGTGTAGTTCCAACTGAGGTACCTTAGGTGGTAGAGCTCCATTTTTTTGGGGAGAGCATCATCTAGAAATGACGAGTTTTATGGTACCACACAGAGGATTGCCTTTGTTTTTCTCCTGAAGTCTACTTTTCATAACTACGAACCTCATTTGGGACTAAAGCGACTCTAGAGAAGTACAATATTTCTTTGAGGGGAAGTCTACTTTTCTAAAGTACAAATAAGACTTTTTAGATCATGCTAGAATATCTTGAACGTTAGGTTTTGGGGTGCTTTTGAAGGTTAGTGGGGACTTCTATATAAATAGTTTGATTCGGGGCCTTTGACCAAACGATCAAGGGCTTTGAATGGTAGATTCGGGGTAGGGTGACATGTGGATGGATGAAAATAAATTTGGTTACATTTGGTAATCACTACCAAATGGTCCTTTAACCGAATGGTGAGAGGTCTCTTATATTGATCGGCAAAAGGTCTTTAGGCCTTGAACTGTACGATTAAAGGTCCCAACCAGGCTTTATGGGTCTTTTTTAGAATTTTTTATTTTTACATATTGGCCCCTGTAGATTTTATTTATGGTGTTTAGTCTCTTTGGATTCCATTTGGAGTAGCTTATCTTTAGGATTTTAGTGGGCTCGGGTTCAGGGAAATATTATCGGATGAGAGAGAATGATACACACTTTGATTGATTTATTATTCAAGAGAAATTAGGCGACCAATCACATTAGATATCTGGTCAAGACCTTCACGATCCTGAACGAAGACAAGATGAAGCTAAATTCAAGCAAGTGTGACTTCAGAGTTAGCTCTAGAGAGTTTCTCGGATATTTAGTGACACAGAGGTGAACGAATCCAATCTATACCAAATTAAGGTTTTAAAGATTACTAAATAAATAAACACCATTATTAATGCGTAAGTCCTAATCGAGATGTTATCCGTCCTCAAACAGCTCATACCTCTGTCTTCTAATAAGTTTCACCCATTTTTCACGGATCTGAAGAAGGTAAGCGGAACAATCTAGATTAATGAATGAGACTGAGTTTTGGAATGGATTCCGTAGTTCTTGGAATCTCCTCCATTGCAATTAACCCATGGTAGTGGAAATAATATCCATTTATACTTGATTGTTTCTCAACATACAACCAACAAGGGACTAGTATGACTTTAGGATGGAGAGCAGTTACTGGTCTACTATGTCAGCCACAGTGTCCTAGAATCAGAAAGAAGGTATAAACCCATTGAGAAGATGATCCTGATAATAGTGACCTACCATAAAGAAACTTCGACCTTATTTTGACGCATATATGATAGTTGTCATAACATCTTACCCTCTTAAATAGGTTCTCAAGAAGGCAGATTTGTCCAAAATGATTGCAAAATGGTCGCTGAATTAGCACAATTAGATACCAAGTACAAGCCGCGAATAACAATCAAAGGGCAGATAGTGGCTGCCTTTATTACTGATTTCTCTTCCACTTATCCAAGAAAGGAAGAAATTAAATAAAACTCCATTTTGGAAATGCTCAATATTAGTTAGAAGGATCAGCCATAAAGATAGAAAATGTTCATAAATAGACCATCTAATAAATGTAGGACTGGTGTGGGGATCGTCTTTATCACTCCTCAAGGATGTCTCATCGATAAATAAGTTAGCCTTGGATTTAAGGGGTCATACAAAAAGGGCAGATATGAGGCTATGGTTCATGGTCTACAAAGGATGATCAGTGTGGGAGCCAAAGATATAACAGTATATTTTGATTCATGTTTGGTCTTCCTCCATATCAATTTGGAGTACAAGGCCATGGAGGCCAAAATTCTCATCTAATGTGATAAAGTGAGATGAATATCGAAGGCTTTCATGTCATCGTCAGTGTAGCAGTTGTCGAGGAACACCAACATTCTTGTTGATACCCTAGCCACTATTGCAGTGTCCATCGACACTAATTTGAAAAGAAAAATTATAGTAGCGTATGTTGACCCACTAAGCATTGATGATACAGATGCAAGTATAAAAGTCATGCAGATATGATCAGCCCCATCATGGATATAACATATCACCACATACTTGAAAAATTGGATATTTTCCACCAATCCATAGATAATCTCATAAATGGAAGAATGAATTGGTAAGGTTTTTCCTTAATTTCGAAGGACATTTTTACTGGAGATCGTTCATAAGTCCTCTACTCATGTCTCCACCCTGAAGAAATCCTTAGCGAAATGCACGAAAGGAGTTCTTGTGCTTATGTGATCGAAAGATCACTCTCCTACATGGCGATTTCTCAAGGCTACTATTGGACATGTTGGGTTTTTATTATTAAAACCATGTATGGCATTTAGCTTTTAGTAAAAGTGTGTCAATTCATTTTGAAATAAGAATCATGGTTATATGAGTGCTTTATATTTGTTCTTTAAATATAGTTTAGACATGTCTATCAATTGTACTTAGTAGGAATTCCGATGAGATGGGTTTGACTAGATCACAAGAGCTTGAAATTTTGTTTCTATTAATATTAACAAATTCACAATATAAATATGGAGTTGACATCCTATTGTAACAATTAGGGTTTGGTACTAGTGGTTTATCTCAAGCTATGAGAACATGTATGATGGTTCGAGAACTTGTGCAATAGGTCAAAAGAGGGTTGTGACTGGTACATTCAGGAATGTATTCAATATAACCACCCATTAGGTTTAAGTGTAAGGTATATCTTGATTAACCACAGATAAACTCACACTATTTGGAAAGGGTGCATCTGTTCTTAATTGATACGGTAATGAGGATTGGAATGTTTGCACAAATGTTAGTGTAATTGCTATGGGTGCAATCTTATTTTATATCGGGTAAATAGATCCTCATATATTTAGCAACACTTGTGCGAGTAGTTCTGTGATAATGATTTGTAGGAATTAACATCTAGGAGATATCTCGGATTGTGACACCCCTTTGGTAGAATTATATATTTTTTCCACCAGTAAAACCCATCCGATGGATTATTTTATAACCCTGGTCGAGTCACAAATAAGTTATGTCTGAGAATCGAGGAATTGATTCGATGTTAGTTAAATTATATTAGATGAAAATTGATCTGAATGATGAGTATAGTAAACATAATGTGGGGAATCATATTATGTACCATAATCAACTTTGCAAATAAACCTCTTTATTCTGAGTGATTTAGAGTTAACTAAATTGGAGTATAGTCGTTATTATTTAGTGGAGTTAATTATGATTAAATAAAGAAATTAAATAATTAAGATAAGTTTAATTGGGATTTTTTAGTATTTATTTGGAATCCAATTTAATTATTTGTCTTAGGTCCCTAGTATAGTCCATTGTTAAGTTGGAGCCCCGAAATTCTCTAAATGACCAATTTGGCCAAAGATTGTGGCCTATACTTATTTTTAGTGTTGTAAGTTAGGGTTTTAGGTTTATAATCCATTATGGAGAGGTATAGAGGGAGATAAAACACACTATTCACATTTTTGTGAAGGGGCGGGGAGAGATAAGGTTAATTCTCTCATATTTCACAATGGTGTCATGTTTAAAAATGCCCACACACAAGGCCTACATTGGATGGATCATATGCTAGAAGAGTTAAGATGTTCGGATTATTGAAATACGATTTTTGGATACTATAGGTAGGCCGTAACTTCATCATCATCATCTAACTATTTCTCCTCATATGAGTAATAAAAAGATCGCAATAATGTTGTTTATTGAAACCATAGGTTTAATCTTATAACCTTGTTTTTAATTTCTTTCCAATGCATAATTAATTAATGAGCCTACGCCAGAATTTTTTTTTGCATTTGAAATTTCAATCACATTTTATTTCTTAACAATTGATATAAGAGTTCCGATTAAGATTGATCATGTTTTGGAAATGTCTATATTTTCCACCATTAAAACCTAAGTTTTGTATGTTGCTTTATCATACAATATTTTTTTATGGAATCGTACTTACATGGTTTACAGAGACTATAAGTCCATATTACTTTCATTATGGTCACATATGTTTATCTTATATGAATGGATCCTATGGTGGTTTATCCGTAGTTATTTATCGCTACTTGATCGACATGCATGTAAAAATTAGGTTCCTATAATTATTTATTTATATATGTATTTGGAGTCATTCCTGAGGGGATGTTACATTTATCTACCTTTATAATAATTTATTAATATGTATTTTGAATCTGGACAAAGTTCACGAAGCTCCGGATGAGTTATGGCAGTTTTTGCATGTGTTTTGCGTGAAAAAGATGGAGTTGTCAAGATATAAGGATGGATCAATCCAAGTTCCTGTCGGATCGATCCGAAGAAGGGTCATATCGATCCGGTCCTAGGTTAGATTGATCTGATAGTGGCAGGTTGGTTTAGCTTATGATGTTTCAGTTCGGTCTTCGCAATGATTCTTTTTACTTATTCTTCCATGACTGGAGAGAGTCACTTTGAGAGGTTTATTACACGAAGAACTCTGAGATTAATATAGGTTCCCTTCGAGGATGATTGTTGTTCGAAAATAGGTCTACTTCAAATGAGCTTCATATTCTTTAAGACTTCTACATCAAGTTGGAGTCAAGGCTATGGGAAATTTTATCCTTATTATTTTTTTTTTCTTGAATTATTTATATTTACATGCTTTCTTTATTATTATGTTGTATATTCCATGTTATAATTTAATTGATTAATTGGGAAAACCTGTTTATATGGACAATATTGATTTTAACTTTGAGACCGACTTAGATCATGTTTTTTCCTTCTGGAAAACCCATTTTCATTTATTCTTTACTAATTTGAGTTTAATCAGGTAATTAATTTAAGGGTATAAATTAAATTCTAATCTACAAATATTATTTTAATTTAAAAATGGTTTTACTTTTGGAAAATTAAAATAGTGAGATTGGGTAATTTAATCTGTACAAGTAAATTGGGAAATTACTAAGGATTTAATTGGGGATTTTAAAATTGATTGAATAGTTTTCTAAAATACACTCAAGTTCAAAAAATTAAATGGGAGAGGGGTTTCCACTTAAAACCTGTGATCTCCATTGGTGTTTTGAGAATTGTGATGTCATTACTTCCTCGCGTCAGCCAGTCTGGCCCCCAACGAATGGAATTAATCGAGCATCCTGTATTCTTAAGACTCTTAAGTGATAGTTTCAAGAATTGGATGCGAGTGAGTTTGGTCCCCCTAACATGAAAGTTCTTCATGAGCGTATTCATATTTGAGGAATGAACCGATGGTATATGCATAAACATATTTAATAATAACCTCCCTAATGGAGTCATTGTCATTTATTATGGGACCAAAAGATGTTGTCTGTCTATTATGTTGGACAAAAGTTTCATGGACTATCCGGATAACATAATAAAAGGTGAAAATATGTCTAGTTCAAGGTAAGGTAATTTAAGCTCCTAACAAGAAATTTCATTCCATAAGTAAACTAAGATTTCTGACGAGATGAGTTATTTAATTAGCTTTTGAGGAATTACGTATTCAAATTTGATGAAATTAATATTCACATTTAAATTGAAAATTAATTTTTTCAATTGAAGATTTCATAAATCAATTCAACATTTTCTCATTCTTTAAGTCTTAAAGTTTTATTAGAATAATGTTCAAGGACTGGAAATGTAATTGTACATTGTTCTAACTTAAAGGGGGTAATAAATTGGTTTAAACCAAAATTCCCATCTATGTTTTAAAATTGTGATATGATTGATTCCTTCAATTAGTATTTGTCTTTCCTCCACATTAGAGGTAATTAATCACTAAATCATATTAATTTTAAATTTTATAATGATTCTTTTAAATTAAGTGATACATATGTTTGATCCCCCCGTTAGGAGAGTACTTTGTTTACATGTTTAATTTGAAAGAATTTACTAATGGTAATTTACTCATGTAAGAATCATGTTATTAAAATGATCGCCATCATTGAATGGATAAAGGATTCTTTGGATTTGATATGGCGGGGAAACCCAGATCCATTTCATCCATCGAGATTGAGCGTTATTGGTAGTCAATGGATGGTGTTAGTTGTGGAGAAGAGATTTACTTCTTTTTAAAAAGCGAAGTAAAAGGTAAGGCCAAGTATCTGCTACAACAATTTAGGTTAAAGAAAGTTCATATTCCTTGATAGTGGTGAAAATAACAGAAAGGTAGGTATTATCACTACATGTCGTTGGAATTTCATAATAACATTTCCGTTTTTCTTTGCTTTGTAAGGAAAAGGACATGGTAATGATTTTCTCTTAAAAGGTAAATGCATGATTTTTGGTCCAGTTACTAAGAACGTGGTATGTAGACTCGAGAATTAAAAATCACGACTAAAACTTGTTATAGAAGTTCGAGGTAATGGGGCAATTACATGAAAGAGAGATGTTCCTAATTACAAGAAATTTGTTTAAAGCATTGATATTAGCGATAAGATATATTTTTGGATTATGGCGGTGACATAAATATAATGTAGGTATATTTTATAGTGTAACTGGTTTTAGAACAAAAGTGGTTTCATTTTCTAAATTGGTTTTGAACATATATTCGATTATTTTAATAATTTGCTTGATCAAAACTGGGATATCTTTTATCAGTTATGATACATTGGAAAATAATTTATTCATTATATGGTCTATATCACCAATGTTGCTAAATATTGATATGAATAATTTAATGCTCATATCATTAAATAGAAAGTTTCCTTCTAGAACCAAACACAATTTTGGCTCTTAAGCTTACGTTATTTTACTCTAAAAGGAATTCAAAGACTTGTTTGAAAATGGACAGTTGATTTCATTAGAAGTGGAGGCACTTCTAGTCTTGAATCCCGTTTAGAAGTCGAAATGACTAAGGTCCCTTCCTAGCCAAAAGCTAAAAAGACAACACGTGATGGAAATGATTCATTTTGATTAATGTTATTGAATGACTATTCGGTTAAGAAGAATTTTTAAGTGCTTCATCGATTCATCGGTGAATGCAAAAAGATATGGACATTTTTACGTTATGCACCACATATATAAAGCATTTGATTAGTTCAAAGTGGATACGACTAAGGAGGAGCATGGATGATATAAACGAATTTAAACTCTACGATCTGATTATAGTGGTGTAAATCTCTTGGGAGAGTTTAAGGATCATACATCGGAGGTTAGGATTATGTCCCCATTGTATACACCGAGTATTCCACTTTTGAAAAATCTAAACAATAAATCATAATAAGGCCCTTTTAGATATGATGAAGTCCATGGTTAGTTATTAAGGACTGCAACATTCCTATTGGGATCTTTCATCAAGAGACTGTAGTACCCTGTATTTTTATGTGTATTATTTAGTTGTGAAAATTTGCAAAAAATATTAATTATATGTTTTTTGTGAGAGGAGATGTGACTATTTACATTTTTTATTTTATTTAATTCGAATTTCTAATCAAATTTTATATATGGTAATCCACTAATTGATTAATTGATATTTCGACTCGTACCGATTGATTATTAAATTTCTAAGTTGTTAGTTACTCAATTTAGCACGTTTATATTAGGCTTTTCGGACGTGTAAGATATCCATTTTTAGCTTAAAATGTGGGGTTTTAGGCCTATGCAGTTAGTATGGGGCTTGGGTGATGTTTTAATTCATTTAGAGGTGATTTTGGGATTTTTTATATGAGGTCCACTTAGGTCCCAGGTATAATTTTGTGCATTAAGGATTTTGATGAGTCATTAAAGATCTTATAAGTCACATATTATAAGTTGGGAGGCACCTTAAGACTAGAAAGAAGGAACTGAAAAAAAAGAGGAGGAATGTGGAGGATCTTGGCATAGTTTTCTCCACAAATTGATTGAGGGAAGTTTACGTAGAAGTTGATTATAGTTGATTTTGTGTCAGATTATATCTATTCATTGAAATGTAAATTTAATCATATTCAAATCTGAGTTTTGAAGAACTAATGGTTAATTTTCATAACTAATCTAACCAAGATTTTAATTCGATTTATTTTCCTCTTATACAGATTAATGTCCTCAATAAGTTGAATTGAAATTAATAAGGAATGATTAGATCTTATTTTATTATGTAAACCCTTTAAAACCATATGACTATTCAAGAAAATTGTACGTAAATTGAAGAAGTTGATAAAAATACATTTCTAGAATTAAATCTAGAATTTTCCTTTAATTCTTGATAGAAACTTGATTTATTATTGAGAGATTAGATTTAAATCATATATTTGACGTGACTTTGATGTTTGAGTGTTGGTTGGGGTTTGTATAATCCTTGAGAAGCCTTTAATGGTATTTTAGAGAGAGAAATTGGGTTTGGGAGAAGATGAATCTGGTAACTAGGAAATTTTCAAATACCAGTAGCTATCGATCAATCGACATCCTCAGATTTTGTGCCATTTCGGTTACTATTTGTTTGGTTGGATTGTTGGGTTTTTGGTTCAAGGCCATGATGGATTAGAATTTAGTTTTATTATATTTGTAGAAGAGTGAATTCAAAGGCTTTAAGGTTTTGGAAGTTTGTGCTTGGATTAGATGGGCATTTTGACCTTGGTTGGTTTATAGGGATTAATTAGAGTATAAAGTGTTGGTTTGAAAATCTGAGAGTTAGATGGGTTGCTAATTGGGATTTTTAAAATCTTAAATAATTAGGATATTTGTCTATGCTTATTAGGGATTTGTGATACACTAGTATGGAGTTTATCCTTTGGGAGATAATATCATTTAGTTAAAAACCCTAGAGTAGGGATAATTATAAATTTGATTCTCTTTTACAATTTAAGTGTCGGGTGATACCTTGATGCGAAGCCTTAAGAGATGGGGCTAGGGTTATGTGAGATTTACTTTGGTTAATATGCATATTCCTAGGGTACGGTAGGGTGACATTAAACCTAGATTTGGGAACCCTAGGAGTTAGGGTAAATATTGTATGGGATCATTATAATGTTAAAGTGTGTTTTATCTTTTTACAATAGCGATGAGATATGTGATCTTGTAGTGTTCGTTCAGTATTTGTATGAGTTTACTTTACTAATGAGGGTTGTAGTTATGAACTTGTAGTGATGGGTCGTTAATGTTGGTGTTTACTTATCCCCGCTAGTGACGGTTGTAATTTCTTGGATAAATTGGTTGCAATGCATACAATGTGTGAGTTATCACGAGTGACTAATTGGAGGGGATATACCTTATGGGGAGTGTACAATGTCGATCGCATTGGTTGTCTTATCATAGTTATTGGATATGCGACTGATGGTCATCGTATCGTCTTGGGTATGGTAGTCAATGAGATGGATGGGAATGTGTAGTGAATATCTTTATTTATGCTTGAGGTTATAGGTTGGGATTACCTATAACTTTTCCTAGTTCACACGACTAATCCCTAAAGTCAATTAGAACATGCCTCAATATGTGCGAGCGTGCGAGTAGCCCATTTACTTGTATATGTCGGGGGTTGTACCAATGTATGAATATTATACGTATAGTATGTCTTTATCCTACCATGTATGATTATGTGTTGTAGTACTAAAGATAGTTGTACCGGCTTATGTGTAACACTAGTGATATATATAACTTATACTAGAGATGTATACTTAAATGTCTATGACCCAGGTGCCTTATATCCTATATACTGGAGATGTATATTATTATATTGTGTGAGTTATCCTTGAACGGATAAACTTGAGATATATTGTTTACAAATGTGAGCGGTACCTTGATTATTTGGCAAAATGTAGACTATTATACAACATATTATTCCTAATTAAAGGGATTAACCTAATAGTAAGAAAGTACATATATTAAGAGATATAACTTTAATCATATGAGATACATATGGGATTGGGATTAGAATGACATGTTATTTCATGTTGTTGGGTTGCACACTAATAACTTAAAATCCATTTAAAACTAGATTAAAGTGGGCGCAATCTCATTCTAGGGCATGTTCAGACATGGGATTGTCCAACACTCGAGCTGAGAAAAAAGACAAGGATGTTGAGATTAAGGATAGGGGTATGACAATTTGTTGCTTATCCTAAAGTTATAAAAGTATTTAATTTCATGTTCTTTACCACAAGAAGGTCATTGATTACATCAGTGGCTCGTTGTTGAAAGAGATTTATTTAATTAATGATAGGCTAATGTGTAAGCTAGACTAACAAGATAAAAGGGAACATCACATTAACAATGTTTGTAGACCACTATAAAAGATGAAATATGTGACACCCCGACTAATTAAATACCGGGTAGCTACTCCTATATAAAATTAATTCAAAATGCCAAGTTGGCTCAGTTAATAGCATCACTGTCGAAAACATTTTATTGTTACTAACCACCTAGTATTTAAAAAATCAAGTTGCCAAATTTTAATTTTTAAGTCCGATTAACGTGCAACCAATGTAATGAAGAAGTAAATAACACCATTCACCATACTGAAGTAAACTGAATAACCATCACAATAGAGTAAATAAAGTCTGGAGGAAAAACTCCTCACTACAATCCCATAACAGAAATGAATAAACTGAAACAATACATGCTAAAGTCTGAAAAACTGAAACATAAAAGATGTCTCTAAAGAAATGGGCAACATGCCCCACAACTGATAGATAGTGACTCTGGAATCCAAAGATAGAAGCGTCTACATGCAAATCCCTATAGCTTCCACAAGCAGCTACAGCTCGTCACCTGAATGAGTACCTATGCTTGGTGTCCTTGTGGCTGGGCACCTAAAATGATTTTACAAAGAAAAAAAGATTTGAAAAGCAAACGGGTCAGAGCCCGAATGTGGAGTTATATTTTAAAAACCTGCAAGTGCTTTAAAAACATTTAAAACATTAAATGCAAAGTACATGTTAGGACATGCACTCACATGATATTCTCACCTCTCGTCTAACTGTGCACTCCTAACGCAAATACCCATCTATAACGACCCAAACTACTAGCTAACTGATAACATAACTAGCTAGACTGCCAAAGGTTCTACCCATTTTACTCGGTTCCATTTAACACAACAACGCTCGTAATTTAATAGAGGTTTAATGTAAACCCAGTTACTAAATATGCCATTGATATAACTATCAGCTAACTCATTATATATCTCGAAACAATACCGTAATATTTTTACAACATTAACATGAGGATTTCCATTAATTTAATGTATATTATTCACATCATAAATATACGATACAAGCACCCCGCAATCTAAGCTATGGTGCACACATACTCTGCTATCCATCCCGGTACATCACGTACATAAGGATCACATATTCCGAATCTCTCAGGAATAGTTCAGATAACACAAATCACAAATAGTGGAGGCGAACACAGTCACCATCACATGGGTCACGCACATACCTACGCTCCCATGGTCAGCGGACTTATTAATATCACAATAAGTCTTTCTATGACCTATGTTCATCAAGGTACCAGTCTATATCCCCCCCGTAGGCACACAAGGATTAGAGGGTCCTAAGCGAACGTAACCTCCCGTGATAGCAAGTATGGTAGGTATGTCATACACACAATCCATATAACAACACTAAGTAAACACACATCTTAGTAATACCATATTTTAATCGTAGTACATATTGCACTCTCGTACTAACTATAATTATCACAATTCGTAGTATTCTGGTTTGTAATTATACGTGCTATAATTCATCCTCACATCATAGTAGACACTCACGTCTCAACCCAAATGGTTCATTGACTATAACTCTCGTATATAGTTTACTCCTCTCAATAACCCAAAAGTCCCAAATCTAACCTCACATCAATAAAGGAAGGTCTTCTATATCCTCGAACACATTTATGGGACTCCAAAAATCAAGACAGTCCAAAAAGGACCAAACTGTCAACTCGTTAGAAGTCTCGTTCGAACGAGGCTTCGAACGAGTTTGGACTGTCAGGTCGTTAGAAGTCTCGTTCGAACGAGGCTGTTCGAACGAGATCCCAGTTCGTTCGAACGAACTGACTCTTCTAACGATATCTTGTTCGAACGAGATATCGAACAAAATCCCCACTCGTTAGTAGCGACTGGTCAACTCGTTAGAAGCTCGTTCGAACGAGTTCGTTCGAACGACCTGGGGCTGCTTCTAACGAGGTACCAGTTTCGGCCCAGATTTTTCCCCAATTCGTTTTTCACCATTTTTACTCCTGAAATCTTCTCCAAAATACGTCCCAATGATTGATTTAAGATATCTAAACAATTCTAAACACAATATAACCACATCCTATCACGTTTTTATGGATTAACTCATCCTAATCATCCATCAAATTTGCAAATATTAAACTTTCCCCCCAAATTATTCATGAACAAGAACCCTAATTTATAAACCCTCAATTCATCAAATTAAATCCGTTTTTGTTTCACCCAATCATGTATAATCATCATATAATTTCGGCCCATACTATTCTACGTGCAAATGGTCCTTAATAATCAAATTCTAAGTCCAATTAACATGGGTTTTCATTTATCTTCCAAGAACAATTTGTAAAACATCAATTTTCTAACATGGAAAGAACATCCTTTGAAATTAAACATAGTTAAACCACTTGCCTTGTTTGTCTCTGAATTTGGTGTGGATTTGGTGTAGAATTTATGCAGAATTCCTCTCTCTCTCTTCTTCTCCAAGCTTTCTTCTCCAAAAGGCTATGGTGGCTAGGGTTTGCTTTGGGGAAACTTATGAAAACCTAATTTAATAAACCTCCGTAGCTTGTTGGGTTAATAAGGGTTGGTTGGGTCAATTCCTTATCAGATTACAACTCTCAATTTTCGTCACTTTTAATTACCCAAAAATACCAAATTACTAAAATACCCTTTATGGTGCCGGAATGGCCTAAAAATACCCCGGGACCCAAACTATACCCCCAGCTAGTGTTTTCTGACTATCTCGACCCTTCCGGATGCGTTGGCGCACTCAAAATGACCATACGGATTATAGATTTTAAATTCACTTTTATTATCAAAATATTATACCGTGACGCGGCGGTCCCACACGTCTCAACAAAATTTCTAAAATGCCGTATATAAATCTCACGACAAATTTTATAATACCAAATACATATATAATCATATATGCACATAATCAAATACCAATTCACATCTCATTAGTATTTATAACCCGAATTAATTTCCAATTACTACGCATTTAATTAATTAATCCCAAAAATAAATATAGCCAAAAGTACGGGGTATTACAAAATACATCCATATATCGATAATATACAAACTAACGATAGTGGGAGTATCGATAATCAGGATACATGTTTTAGTTATACTGTATTGCATGTGGTATCATGTTGTAGATGGATAATCATGAGAAACAATAAACGGTTTGTGTTTTAAGTGATTGTTTCGATGAGATCCTAGGAAAACATGAACCGAGCCCCAGGAAGTACAATGATGAATTCCAAAACAAGGGATTTTACTTTTACATATGAGTATGGATACTAAGAGGAGATTTAATGTATTAAAATTGGGTTTTGGGAGTTGAAGACTTGCTAATGCAGTAAAATCCATTAGGTGAAAGTGGATGACACACCCCAACCCAGTTATTTATAATAAAGTTTGAAAGTCAAAGTGAGTCAAACCGTAATTACCTTAACCAAACCATAAACATGAGTATCCTTTTTGAGTTATTAACATGAATCCATAAAACTAGAACTTTTCAAGATTTTAAAGTAATTATGCGTATTCAAACTTAATGAAAGGATAAGTGGGCTTAAATTACCCCTTTTTTGTTTGACCAAAATCATGATTTTATGCATCCCTTGATAAACCCACCCGACCTCCTAGATTTGGTAGTGATCTCACAATACATGAAAAGCATAAACATAGGACAACGAATGCATCTCTACTACACTATTGCATAAATTTAAATGCAATAAATCATATCCAAGTGGTAATATGTATATAATTATCCGACTCATTAATAAAGAACGACCAATTATATAATTATCCAGCTCATTCATAAAGAATGACCAATTATATACTTATCCGGATCATTTATAAAGAATGACCGAGTCATCCGAATCACGATTCACATATCCAGTCTTCCATTGACAATTCTCCCCCATTCCGGGTAGGGGAGTAACCTCCCATTTCGGTAAACTAAAATGAACAGTTTCATATTCCTTACATTATGATCATATCCATAACCATGCATAAATACATCTTACCAATGAGTAATATTCTAATCTTATCCATAGCCATGCATAAAAGCATCTTACCAGTGAGTACTATTCTTATCTTATCCATAGCCATGTATAAATGCATCTTACGAGTGAGTAAACTCACCTTGGTCACTTAATGCCTTTTCCTGGAACTTGTTCAACCGGTTACCTTCCCCTCCTATAATTATTACACTATTAGTGTCATCATAAGAATATTAACAATCCAAATAATCATTTAAATGTAATTCAATTCTAAAGCATCATATGATCCAATTCAATTTCATGTTAGGATATTTCACATATTCAATACATAATGCAAACATACTTTAATTTATGCCTGGTAATCCAATTATTATCATATTAGGTTTTGAATACAAAAGATGACACATCATTTCGAGTTTCCTAAAGAAAGATATGCCATTTTCTTTACTATATAGCAAATCTTCCCTATAGGCTCCTCTATCGTTTAGTCAAGTTCCAGTAATTTTCATAATTTTTTTATAACATAAATTTCTATGATATTCCACCCAATTTCAATAAACATATTTAATAATGTAAAATTAAAGTTTCATAATATTTAGAGTTCGTTTTCTATGTGAAGAAAAACCTCAAAGACCTGGTTTGCATACTTACACTTTTGAGTACGATTCTATACCTAAACTTCAAACTATCACTCAATATTCATTTCTTGATATTTTTGCATAATATTTGGACATAAAAGGTATATATAAGTGTAGTTTCATATACAACTAGAATCAATAGATTCCATTGAGTAATCATAAAGATACATTAATTTGATTAACACAATCAATAGATTCCATTGTATGAACTCAACATGCTTCATACATACAACCTACACATACCCATATACATATAACAAAACGTATCCCCTTGTCCCCCAAATATGATCTTTATTATCATATAAAACAACATATTTCATATAAATAATGAAATTTACAAATTAAATATTACCTAAGCTCCCTTGGATATATAAGCTTATTTATCTCTCGATTATCTTCCTTAATCCTTCACTATTAACCCTAACCTCTATTTATTTCATGGAAACATCAACAATCTTAAAATTATGATGTATATGAAGAATAATAGAGATTTTAAGGTCTTTAAGTCGGCATAATGTCACCTCCCCTTGGTTCAATTAAAATATAACATGTGACGCCATATAAGACAAAATATCATTTAAAGCTAAATGACTACTTTATCCCATGTTCTTAAAAAGACAATTTATTCTCACTCGAATGTCAACTGGATGCACCGTTCATTGTGTTACACACCTAATTCATATATCTACAAGTATCTAGTTTTCACCTCAAGTCAGTTATTATTTTATAAGGGTCAAAACTTGTCTTCAACATGAACATTCCTACTGAAAACTAAAAATTTTATGTTTCTAAATAATTCGAAATTTCATGAGCTATAAAGGTAGGATTAGATTAAACATAATGTAACACCCCACTATTTTAGGATCGAGAAATTAAATTTTGGGACAAATAAAATCTATTTAAATTGGAGAATTTTAAAATTTGGAAATTGAGAACGTTATAAAGATTCCGGATGACAATTCTGAGTGCGCCATTGATCCCGGATGGGTCGAGATAGTCAATATGACTATCATTGGGTTTTATTTCGGCTCCAGAATAATTTTAAGTTAGTTTGACTCAAATTGGAGTAAACGAGTCATTTAAAGCGTGTATTACCATTTAAAAACCGGGACTTATGTTTTAAAGGTTTAAGAGGCTTACGGATCAAGCTAATCTCATCTGTGAGAAAGAGAGAAAGAGAAAGGAAAAGAGAAAGAAGAAGAAATGAAGAAAGAGAGAGGAAGAAGCTTGGAAACTCCGGCCAAAACACGATCACGAGGATGATTCAACCCCTACAATTTTGAGGAAAGTGTTTAATCTTGCTAAATAATTCATTTGTGTATTTGATTTCATAATTTGTGGGAAAAAAGAATTGGATTTTGGGTATATTTATCAAAACCTAGATTTTGAAGTTTAAATCTTGAAATTGATGTTTACACATGGTTTTAAGGAGTATAACTTGATGAAACTAGATATAGGATGAAATTTGATGTTGGGAAAATATTTGGGTTGAGGATAGTTAGGTGGAAGTTGTATAGTTTGGGTTTTGGAAATTTTGGATTTTGGAGAGTTTACCCCATTTCGTGGCTTGCTGAACAGGCCGAATCGATTCGCCCCTAGCGAATCGATTCGCCATGTTGCATAAGCATTAGGTCTTTAGGGTCAAATCTATTTGCCCCTTGCAAATCGATTCAGTATGTAGAAGACTTACCGATCTAGTTGGGCCGAATCGATTCGCTATTGGGACCGAATCGATTCGGAGGGGCCGAATCGATTCGGAAATCGGGCAGTTTTGTGGAATTTTCCTAGAGTGAGTTTTTCTCCTTTGTGGTTGGGTTTATTGAATTGAGACATGATTATATGATGTAAGAAATATGTTTTGGAGACTTATTGGAAGTTTATCTCATGATGAGATCGCTAGTACGTATCGAGTTATTTTTGGGGACTTAAATACATATGCATTGGAGAGGGTCATATTGATATCATGGGTAATCTCATGGATAATGGGAATTCAATTTAGAGGTCATACATGAGCCTATATATGACGTGAGGTTGAGGACCCTTTGAAAGAGTTGTGACAGTAGGGCATGGGATTGTAGGCCGATATTTGTATCGAATCCCTAAAGTGATATGATTCTAACTTTTATATATACTTAATGTTCTACAATAGAAATTTATTGAGAGTTATATTGCTATTTGAGGCTAGTGAAGTTGAGTTATTATTTACGAGTTGAGCTCGGGTACAGGGTGTATGGGCACCCTTGGTAGGTAGTTTGATTTTTTTTAAAAATCTATATGGTTCGACGTGAGAACTGGTGTAGATGGGTATAGTAATCTCGAGGGTAGATGTAAGGACTAGATGAGATTCGAAGTCCTAGGCATAACCTAAATTTTGAGGACGAAATGTTTTGTAAGGGGGGAAGATCTGTAACACCCCACGATTTTAGGACCGAGAAATTAAATTTTGGGAGAAATAAAATCTATTTAAACTGGAGAATTTAAAAATTGGAAATTGAGGACGTTATAAAGTATTCCAAATGAAAATTCTGAGTGCGCCATTGATCCCGGATGGGTCGAGATAGTAAAAAAGACTGTCATTGTGTTTTATTTCGGCTCCGAAATATTTTTAAGTTAGTTTGACTCAAATTGGAGTAAACGAGTCATTTAAAGTGGGTATTACCATTCAAAAACTGGGACTTATGTTTTAAAGGTTTAAGAGGCTTACGGATCAAGCCAATCTAATCTGTAAGAAAGAGAGAAAGAGAAAGGAAAAGAGAAAGAAGAAGAAATGAAGAAAGAGAGAGGAAAAAGCTTGGAAACTCTGGCCAAAACGCGATCACGAGGATGATTCAACCCCTACAATTTTGAGGAAAGCGTTTAATCTTGCCAAATAATTCATTTGTGTATTTGATTTCATAATTTTTGGGCAAAAAGAATTGCATTTTGGGTATATTTATCAAAACCTAGATTTTTAGTTCAAATCTTGAAATTGATGTTTACACATGCATTTAAGGAGTATAACTTGATGAAACTAGATATAGGATGAAATTTGATGTTGGGAACATATTTGGGTTGAGGATAGTTAGGTGGAAGTTGTATAATTTGGGTTTTGGAAATTTTGGATTTTGGAGAATTTACCCCATTTCTTGGCTTGCTGAACAGGCCGAATCGATTCGCCCCTAGCGTATCGATTCACCATGTTGCATAAGCATCAGGTCTTTAGGGCCGAATCTATTCGCCCCTTGCAAATCGATTCAGTATGTAGAAGACTTACCGGTCTAGTTGGGCCTAATCGATTCGCTATTGGGACCGAATCGATTCGCTATTGGGACCGAATCGATTCGGAGGGGCCGAATCGATTCGAAAACCGGGCAGTTTTGTGGAATTTTCCTAGAGTGAGTTTTTCTCCTTTGTGGTTGGGTTTATTGATTTGGGACATGATTATATGATGTAAGAAATATGTTTTGGAGACTTATTGGAAGTTTATCTCATGATGAGATCGCTAGTACGTATCGAGTTATTTTTGGGTACTTATATACATATGCATTGGAGAGGGTCATATTGATATAGTGGGGAATCTCATGGATAACGGGAGTTCTATTTAGAGGTCATACGTGAGCCTATATATGACGTGAGGTTGAGGAACCTTTGAAAGAGTTGTGACAGTAGGGCATGGGATTGTAGGCCGAAATTTGTATCGAATCCCTATAGTGATATGATTCTAACTTTTATATATACTTAATGTGCTACTATAGAAATTTGTTGAGAGTTATATTGTGATTTGAGGCTAGTGAAGCCGAGTTATTATTTACGAGTTGAGCTCGGGTACAGGGTGTATGGGCTCCCTGGGTAGGCAGTTTGATTTTTTTTTTAAATATCTATGGTTCGATGTGAGAACTAGTGGAGATGGGTATAGTAATCTCGAGGGTAGATGTAAGGACTAGATGAGATTCGAAGTCCTAGGCATAACCTAAATTTTGAGGACGAGATTTTTTATAAGGGGGAATATTTGTAACACCCCACGATTTTAGGATCGAGAAATCAAATTTTGGGAGAAATAAAATCTATTTAAATTGGATAATTTAAAATTTGGAAATTGGGGACGTTATAAAGTATTCCAGCTAAAAATTCTGAGGCGCCATTGATCCCGGATGGGTCGAGATAGTCAAAATGACTGTCATTGGGTTTTATTTCGGCTCCGAAATATTTTTAAGTTAGTTTGACTCAAATTGGAGTAAACGAGTCATTTAAAGTGTGTATTAACATTTAAAAACTGTGACTTATGTTTTAAAGGTTTAAGAGGCTTACGGATCAAGCCAATCTCATCTGTGAGAAAGAGAAAGGAAAAGAGAAAGAAGAAGAAATGAAGAAAGAGAGAGGAAAAATCTTGGAAACTCCGGCCAAAACGCGATGACGAGGATGATTCAACCCCTACAATTTTGAGGAAAGTATTTAATCTTGCTAAATAAGTCATTTATGTATTTGATTTCATTATTTGTGGGCAAAAAGAATTGGATTTTGGGTATATTTAACAAAACCTAGATTTTGTAGTTTAAATCTTGAAATTGATGTTTACACATGGATTTAAGGAGTATAACTTGATGAACCAGATATAGGATGAAAATTGTTGTTAGGAACATATTTTCGTTGCAGATAATTGAGTGGAAGTTGTATAATTTGGGTTTTGTAAAATTTACCCCATTTCGTGGCTTGCTGAACAGGCCAAAGATTCGCCCCTAGCGAATCGATTCGCCATGTTGCAGAAGCATCAAATCTTTAGGGACGAATCGATTCACCCCTTACGAATCAATTCGGTATGTAGCAGACTTACAGGTCTAGTTGGGGTGAATCGATTAACTGGGGCCGAATCGATTTTCTATTGGGATCGAATCGATTCGGAGGGGCCGAATCGATTCGAAAACCGGGCAGTTTTGTGGAATTTTCCTAGAGTGAGTTTTTCTCCTTTGTGGTTTGGTTTATTGATTTGGGACATGATTATATGATGTAAGAAATATGTTTTGGAGACTTATTGGAAGTTTATCTCATGATGAGATCGCTAGTAGGTATCGATGTATTTTTGGGGACTTATATACATATGAATTGGAGAGGGTCATATTGATATAGTGGGGAATCTCATGGATAACAGAACTTCTATTTAGAGGTCGTACGTGAGCCTATATATGACGTGAGGTTGAGGACCCTTTGAAAGAGTTGTGACAGTAGGGAATAGGATTGTAACCGATAATTGTATCGAATCCCTATAGTGATATGATTTTAACTTTTATATGTACTTAATGTGCTACTATAGAAATTTGTTGAGAGTTATATTACAATTTGAGGCTAGTGAAGCCGGGTTATTATTTACGAGTTGAGCTCGGGTACAGGGTGTATGGGCACCCTGGGTAGGTAGTTTGATTTTTTTTTTATAAATATATATGGTTCGATGTGAGAACAGGTGGAGATGGGTATAGTAATCTCGAGGGTAGATGTAAGGACTAGATGAGATTCGAAGTCCTAGGCATAACCTAAATTTTGAGGATGAAATTTTTTGTAAGGGGGGAAGATCTGTAACACCCCACGATTTTAGGACCGAGAAATTAAATTTTGGGAGAAATAAAATCTATTTAAATTGGAGAATTTTAAAATTTGGAAATTGAGGACGTTATAAAGTATTCCAGATGACAATTCTGAGTGCGCCATTGATCCTGGATGGGTCGAGATAGTCAAAATGACTGTCATTGGGTTTTATTTCATCTCCGAAATATTTTTAAGTTAGTTTGGCTCAAATTGGAGTAAACGAGTCTTTTAAAGTGTATATTACGATTTAAAAACTGGGACTTATGTTTTAAAGGTTTAAGAGGCTTATGGATCAAGCCAATCTCATCCGTGAGAAAGAGAGAAAGAGAAAGGAAAAGGGAAATAATAAGAAATGAAGAAAGATAGAGGAAAAAGCTTGGAAACTCCGGCCAAAATGCGATCATGAGGATGATTCAACCCCTACAATTTCGAGGAAATTGTTTAATCTTGCTAAATAATTCATTGGTGTATTTGATTTCATTATTTGTGGGCAAAAAGAATTGGATTTTGGGTATATTTATCAAAACCTTGATTTTGTAGTTTAAATCTTGAAATTGATGTTTACACATGGATTTAAGGAGTATAACTTGATGAAACTAGATATAGGATGAAATTTGATGTTGGGAACATATTTGGGTTGAGGATAGTTAGGTGGAAGTTTTATAATTTGGGTTTTGGAAATTTTGGATTTTGGAGAATTTACCCCATTTCGTGGCTTGCTGAATAGGCCGAATCGATTCGCCCCTAGCGAATTGATTCGCCATGTTGCATAAGAATCAGGTCTTTAGGGCCGAATCTATTCTCCCCTTGTGAATCTATTCGGTATGTAGTAGGCTTACATGTCTAGTTGGGGCGAATCGATTCACGGGGGCCAAATCGATTTGCTATTGGGACCGAATCGATTCGGAGGGGCCGAATCGATTCGGAAACCGGGAAGTTTTCTGGAATTTTCCTAGAGTTAGTTTTTCTCATTTGTGGTTGGGTTTATTGATTTGGGACATGATTATATGATGTAAGAAATATGTTTTGGAGACTTATTGGAAGTTTATCTCATGATGATATCACTAGTACGTATCAAGTTATTTTTGGGGACTTATATACATATGCATTGGAGAGGGTCAAATTGATATAGAGGGGAATCTCATGGATAACGGGAGTTCAATTTAGAGGTCATACATGAGCCTAGATATGACGTGAGGTTGAGGACCCTTTGAAAGAGTTGTGACAGTACGACATGGGATTTTAGGCCGATATTTGTATCGAATCCCTCTAATGATATGATTCTAACTTTTATATATACTTAATGTGCTACTATAGAAATTTATTGAGAGTTATATTGCGATTTGAGGCAAGTGAAGCCGGGTTATTATTTACGAGTTGAGCTCGGGTACAGGGTGTATGGGCACCCTGGGTAGGTAGTTTGATTTTTTTTAAACATCTATATGGTTCGATGTGAGAACTGGTGGAGATGGGTATAGTAATCTCGAGGGTAGATGTAAGGACTAGATGAGATTCGAAGTCCTAGGCATGACCTAAAGTTTGAGGACAAAATTTTTTGTAAGGGGGGAAGATCTGTAACACCCCACGATTTTAGGATCGAGAAATTAAATTTTGGGAGAAATAAAATCTATTTAAATTGGAGAATTTTAAAATTTGGAAATTGAGGACGTTATAAAGTATTCCAGATGACAATTCTTAGTGCACCATTGATCCCGGATGGGTCGAGATAGTCAAAATGACTGTCATTGGGTTTTATTTCGGCTCCGGAATATTTTTAAGTTAGTTTGACTCAAATTGGTGTAAACGAGTCATTTAAATGGTGTATTACCATTTAAAAACTGGGACTTATGTTTTAAAGGTCTAAGAGGCTTACGGATCAAGACAATCTCATCTGTGAGAAAGAGAGAAAGAGAAAGGAAAAGAGAAAGAAGAAGAAATGAAGAAAGAGAGAGGAAAAAGCTTGGAAACTCCGACCAAAACGCGATCACAAGGATGATTCAACCCCTACAATTTTGAGGAAAGTGTTTAATCTTGTTAAATAATTCATTTGTGTATTTGATTTCATTATTTTTGGGAAAAAAGAATTGGATTTTTGGTATATTTATCAAAACCTAGATTTTGTAGTTTAAATCTTGAAATTGATGTTTACACATGGATTTAAGGAGTATAACTTGACGAAACTAGATATAGGATGAAATTTGATGTTAGGAACACATTTGGGTTGAGGATAATTGGGTAGAAGTTGTATAATTTGGGTTTTAGAGAATTTACCCCATTTTGTGGCTTGCTGAGCAGGCCGAATTGATTCGCCCCTAGCGAATCGATTCGCCATGTTTCAGAAGCATCAGGTCTTTAGGGTCGAATCGATTCGCCCCTTACGAATCGATTCGGTATGTAGTAGACTTATAGGTCTAGTTGGGGCGAATCGATTCACTGGGCCCGAATCGATTTGCTGTTGGGACCAAATCGATTCAGAGGGGCCGAATCGATTCAGAAACCAGGCAGTTTTGAGGAATTTTCCTAGAGTGAGTTTTGTCCTTTGTGGTTGGGTTTATTGATTTGGGATATGATTATATGATGTAAGAAATATGTTTTGGAGACTTATTGGAAGTTTATCTCATGATGAGATCGCTAGTACGTATCGAGTTATTTTTGGGGACTTATATACATATGCATTGGAGAGGGTCATATTGATATAGTGGGGAATCTCATGGATAACGGGAGTTCTATTTAGAGGTCATACGTGAGCCTAGATATGACGTGAGGTTGAGGACCCTTTGATAGAGTTGTGACAGTACGACATGGGATTGTAGGCCGATATTTGTATCGAATCCCTATAGTGATATGATTCTAACTTTTATATATACTTAATGTGCGACTATAGAAATTTGTTGAGAGTTATATTACGATTTGAGGCTAGTGAAGCCGTGTTATTATTTACGAGTTGATGTCAGGTACAGGGTGTATGGGCACCCTGGGTAGGTAGTTTGATTTTTTTTTTAAATCTATATGGTTCGATGTGAGAACTGGTGGAGATGGGTATAGTAATCTCGAGGGTAGATGTAAGGACTAGATGAGATTCGAAATCCGAGGCATAACCTAAATTTTGAGGATGAAATTTTTTGTAAGGGGGGAAGATCTGTAACACCCCACGATTTTAGGACGGAGAAATTAAATTTTGGGAGAAATAAAATCTATTTAAATTGGTGAATTTTAAAATTTGGAAATTGAGGACGTTATAAAGTATTCCAAATGACAATTCTGAGTGTGCCATTGATCTCGGATGGGTCGAGATAGTCAAAATGACTGTCATTGGGTTTTATTTCGGCTCCGGAATATTTTTAAGTTAGTTTGACTCAAATTGGAGTAAACGAGTCATTTAAAGTGTGTATTACCATTTAAAAACTGGGACTTATGTTTTAAAGGTTTAAGAGTCTTACGGATCAAGCCAAAATCATCTGTGAGAAAGAGAGAAAGAGAAAGGAAAAGAGAAAGAAGAAGAAATGAAGAAAGAGAGAGGAAAAAGCTTGGAAACTCCGACCAAAACGCGATCACGAGGATGATTCAACCCCTACAATTTCGAGAAAAGTGTTTAATATTGATAAATAATTCATTTGTGTATTTAATTTCATTATTTCTGGGAAAAAATAATTGGATTTTGGGTATATTTATCAAAACCTAGATTTTGTAGTTTAAATCTTGAAATTGATGTTTACACATGGATTTAAGGAGTATAACTTGATGAAACTAGATATAGGATGAAATTTGATGTTAGGAACATATTTGGGTTGAGGATAATTGGGTGGAAGTTGTATAATTTGGGTTTTGGACAATTTACCCCATTTCGTGGCTTGCTGAACAAGCCGAATCGATTCGCCCCTAGCGAATCGATTCGCCATGTTGCAGAAGCATCAGGTCTTTAGGGCTGAATCGATTCGCCCCTTGCGAATCGATTCACTATTTAGCAGACTTATAGGTCTAGTTGGGGCGAATCGATTCATTTGGGCCGAATTGATTTGCTGTTGGGACCGAATCGATTCGGAGGTTGAGGACCCTTTGAAAGAGTTGTGAGAGTATGACATGGGATTGTAGGCCGATATTTGTATCGAATATCTATAGTGATATGATTCTATTTAATATATGTTTTGGGACCAATGAGAGGTAGAGGTCGTGTATCCTTAGTAATGTTTAACTTAAGTAATGAGTTATAATGCCTTAATATTAAGGGTTCATTAGAGCAATTGAACCATATGCAGAAATTTTGAGAATAATTAGGCTATACTATCAACTAGAATTGGGTGTGCTATATATCTAGTTGGGATAGTTGTTATGTATGAGTGTGTGATTAACAATGGGGATTCCAATAAGTGATGGGATCATGGAATGAATTTTGAATTGTGTTGTGGTTTGAAGACTATTAGTTATGTGTATACCTATAGTCGGAATTATTACTAGGTATATCGAAGTGTATTCAGATATAGATGGAATGCATAGTGATTGATATATATGTTACACTTGGGAGTTAGTAACCTCATTGTTATGGGTATCAGGAGACTTTTCACATCATAAGGGGAATGAATAAATCTTTGTCCAGTGAGGCACTATATATAAGGGAGAATGCTTTGAGTAAGTATACATCGTAATAAGAGCGAGTATTACGAGAGTTGCATATATATATAGAGAGTTTATGTTACCTGATGAATAGTTATTGAAAATGGTTATGTGAATATGAAACAAATGTATATTTCTTGTGTGATGATTTATACATATGATGTGATTGATGGCACATATCTATATATTGTGAATGGTAAATATATATGTATATACACACCTCACTAAATGATATCACAGGGGAAGTTACGCGCATGAGGTGAAGTCCCCTGGATAGTGAATGCAGGGTGAATATAGTCCTCGGCCATAGGACCGTTTATTATATTGTGTGATTATTGTTCGCAGTGGGGTAATTCCGGGTGTGGTTATGACTCACTGTCGAAGGTATATGGCCTCTTCCCGATGTTATGTGATGTAGGATACCCAGGTTGTCTTGTGTGTGATAGGCCCTGGAAGATGATAGCTACTTAGGGGCGCGCACAGTGGGAAACCCGGACGGACGGTCTTAGAATCATTATATGTGTGTAATATAACTATTCATATTAAAGTGAAATGTTGTTAATGGAAAGGTATACATTATGTGTGTTATGTATACATGAGGATCGTATTTAGAGACAATTGCGGTTATGTCGACCCAAGGCTTTCAATAGAGATTAAATTGAGTATTTAGAGATGGTATTCTGTGATTAGATAGTTGTAGTAGTAGGATTTGTGTGACATAATGGATCCCTACGATCGGTATTGTCAAGGAGTAATGTATCGGGGGGGGGGGTTCCTTATTTGGATTTCGCTTTGTAAGACGCCCCACACACGAAACACAATGCAATGTTGAGAGTAGATAGAAGTTTTGTCCTTGTTAAATTGTATTCATGTTTTAGAGAATAAATTCATATATTGAAGCTAAATGTTAATGTGTAACGTATTAAGACTTATAACTGGAGTAAACTAATAATTGGAACCACCATAGCCTAGTAAGGCATATATGTGAAAATATATTTAAGTGTGATTAGAAAGGGAAGGATTCTTGGGTTATGTTAGAATGGCCGGTCTTGTGGGTATAGGCCGTGCCTATTGTAAGGTAGGTTATCCTTATGGGTGGGGTAACTTAATTAAGATTCCATGACGCGAATAGGTGCGCGCTGTTAGATGAGAGGTGAGTTTGGGGTTTCATGAGAGTGCGACTCCACCTTAATTATGAAATAATGCATTGATATTTATTATGCATGGTTAACACACTTGCTAAAAATGTTTACAGCTCGGGCTCTGACCCGTTTATATTTGGCTTTTTCTATATGTATATATATATTTTGTACTACAGATGTCCTACCGCATGGATACCAGATGCTTTTCTATCCAGAGTCTTGGGAGCCGTAGTAGTTGCGGACTGTGGTGGGGTTTAGATTGTTGTCGCTTCCTACTTCTTTGAAAATCTAGGTAGGATTCATGTTGTATATCGGGTTTATACCCAAGGGTTATATGTAGTTGTTTATATTTCTTCTTTCTGATTATTGTACGGTCTGTAACCCGACGTCTTATTCAGTTTTATATTTCCTTTTGTATACTCATTTTACTTTAATGTTAGCACTTTCGTTTATCGTGGTTCTTGCGCATTCTAACTTTGTCAGTAGTTATACATTGTTGGTTTGATTTCCATTGCATGTTTTATTTAAATTTTGGCATCTTCTTTTATGATTTCGCGTAGTTAGCCCTAGCTGTTATAGTATATTCTGTTGATGCCGAGACTGAGCCAACTGAGATTCCTGATTTAATATAGTATAGGGCTGGCCACACGTTATTATTTTAAGAGGGGTGTCACACATAACAACTAAACATTATATACTCTAATAACACATTATCCCCATCCCATAAGGTAAGCATGATTATCATAATTATATCATTGTTGTCACAACTTTCCCTCCTTTGAAAATTTCGTCCCCAAAATTTAGTATCAATTTCACTTACCAAACAATTGAGGATACAATTTACTCATTTTATATTACTTTTACTAATTTACTTATTTAATTTCATGGATCCTCCACAACACTTTAAATACGAGACTAACTTTATTCCTTAATACGTTCTCCTTTCAGTCAATAATTTCCACCAGTTCCTCGATGTACGACAAATCTTCTTTCATGTTATCTTTAGTTTCTTTATCGTTTACACGTAAGGAGAATCATCTAATGATTTCTTATAAATGAAAACCAATTACCAACAAATATATTACTTAATACCTTTATATATGTATGTCGAACATTCACATATATTATATCATCAGTTGTATCATCATATATTCACAATGAGTGAACATTCTTAACACACCAGTTATCATTATTTACATTTCTCCCTTCATCCCTATAGTCTAACCTTATCATCATGTAATATTTCAAATCATAACTATCATATTACCAGACTAGCTTATTACATAGCATATTGTCATCTTCGTATCACTTATTACACAGCATATTTCCATCCAATACCAAATACATGTTTTTGACTTTAACTACTATCCATATCACTTATGATGTTTAAGAGTATGTTAAATATCATCCTTACAATTTGTTAATTTAAACACGGCCTCATTACTTTTCATATATCAAAATTGAAAAATCATTCAATAAATGTTTATTCTTCACCAAGATTGCATATTCACCTTCATGTATATTGTGCAGTAATGCACTATAAACTCAATACAACTTCTCATCATATTCCCTTTTTCATTATGATTTGATGTTTCTTTAACCAAACATACAATGACCTTAACAATTCATTTATCCAACACAATAACTTTATCATCAAAATCCTATCCCAATCCTTATTAACATGATATTCGTATGCAATATCATTAATACACTCATCTTACCCATTTGGTAACATGGATGTTAAACGTAACATCACCACTTAAAATTTAGCCATGCATAACAACCCCGTAATACTTCTCTAACTATTATATATCGTATTTCTTTCAAATAACATGTACTAATACCTTAATATATCACATTGTGGTATCTGACATTGCACATTATCCTTACAAATACTTTGTGGTGACTCTGTATAATGTCAATCATATTCATTATATGTCACACTCAAAGTGATGGTGTGTATGTACAATGACAAATACAACTCAATATCCCCTCCCCCTAACTAGTTGCTGATATTCAAATCCAACTATCATCTTTCTCATACTCATACATTATTCCTCATTCATCATTAGTTAAGGTTTAGATCTCATTTATTTATTAAATCTAAAGATATAATTTAGCCCCAATTATATTTCATTACTAATACATCAAACCCCATTATACATCATTTATATTTCACCATTGCCACATCCCATTAGGTTTTGTGTATAAGTATACACTCACCCCCTTTTTTCTTATTTAATAACTCATAATCGGTTATCATATACACTAGGTATCAATAATTTTACACCTTGCATTCCCAAATACATCTTCAATTCTCATAAATAATTCTTACCTTTCATCTGATAAGAAATGAATCGCCATATACACAACACATGATTCTAAAAGGATTCCTTAATATTTTAAAATTCGAACTCTTTAACACTTCATCTCAACTTTATTATTCATATAAGCATCCCAAAACATCACAAGAATAATATCCACTATATATACTCATACTATTAAAGATGTGCACCTTAACTCTCATTACTTCTTTTCTTTTACTTATCATAATTCATTATGAACCCATGTTCAGATCAATTGTGATATTTTATATTTCAGACCATTTCGCATATGAAATTTTAAACATATACAATTACTAATCTTTGTCTTTCTCCTTTACTATGTGAATCTTTATTTTATATAACGATTTAAGTGTCATCATAGTCATGTAATAGTAATTCTCCAGACTTCTCATCCTTCAATAGGATATGGGTTCACGTACCTCACTCTTCAAGATAAATGGGGCGTGCACCAAACCATGGATTAATAAGTGACACAACAAAAGTCCACATATATAAGAAGATATCACTTCCAGTACTTCACAATTTTCGTATACCACATTTTGGATTTAAATTTTTTCCATCAATGATATGTTTGTCCATACCACAAATAAAACAATGCAATAATTCATATTAAAATACTTGTATTCGCTGTCATTCCTGAATAAACCTTAATATCTGATTTCCTTTCCTTCAAGATCCTTACATTTCATATCCTGTACAATAATATATATGTATAACTGACAAATGTTAGCCAATAAAGACAATTTACATATGACTCAAAATAATTTTTACTTCCACTACCAGATCTAGGCGCTCCTAACCCTAGAACCTCTAAAAACTAGGCTTTGATACCAAAGTTGACACACCCCAACCCTGTTACTTATAATTAAGTTTGAAAGTCATAGTGAGTCAGAACATAATTAACTTAACCAAACCATAAACATGAGTATCCTTTTGGAGTTATTAATACGAATACTTAAAACTAAAAAATTTCATAATTTTTCAAGTAATTATGCGTATTCAAACTTTCTGAAAGGATAAGTAGGCTTAAATTACACCTTTTCATTTTGACCAAAATCATGCTTTTATGCATCCCTTGCTACCCTACCTGACCTCCTAGATTTGACAGTGATATTATAATACCTAAAAATCATAAACATATGAACCGTGAGCAAAATATCTCAGCTAATGCATCACTACTACACTATTGCATAAAATTAATTGCAAGAAATCACATCCATGTGGTAGTATATATATATATATATATATATATATATATATATATATATATATATATATATATATATATATATATATATAATTATCCGGCTCATTTATAAAGATTAACCAAATATACACTTACTCGGATCATTCATAAAGAATGACCAATTATATACTTATCCGTCTCATTCATAAATAATGACCAACTTATCTGAATCATGATTCACACATCCTGTCTGCAATAGACAAGTCTCCCCCATTTCAGGTCGGGGAGTAACCTCCCATTTCGGTAAAATGAAATGAATAGTTTAATATTCATAACATTATGATCATATCCATAACCATGCATAAATACATCTTACAAGTGAGTAATATTATGATGTTATCCATAGCCATGTATATATGCATCTTACCAGTGAGTACTATTCTGATCTCTCCATAGCCATGTATAAATGCATCTTACCAATGAGTACACTCACCTTGGACACTTAATCGATTTTTCCCTTTACTTTTTTTGGAACTTTTTCAACCGGTTCCCTTCCCTTCCTATAATTTTTACAATATTAGTATCATCATAATAATATTAACAATCCAAAGAATCACTTAAGCGTAATTCAATTCATAAGGATCATATGCTCCCATTCAATTTCATGTTAAGATATTTCACATATTCAATTCATAGTCTAAACATACTTTAATTTGTTCTTGGTAATAAAATTCTTATCATATTAAGTTTCCAGTACAAAAGACTACACATCATTTCAAGTTTCCTAAAGCTAGATATGCCCTTTTCGGGACTACATAGCAAATCTGCCCTATAGGTTCCTTTACTGTTCGGTCAACTTCCAGTAATTTTCATAATATTTCTATATGATAACTTTCTATGCTCTTCCAAACAGTTTTAAAAACATATTGAATAATAGAAAAGTAAACTTTTATAATTTTTAAAGTTCGTTTGCTATATCAAGCAAAACCTCAAACACCTGGTATGCATACTTACACTTTTGGGGCAGATTCTATACCTGAACTTCAAACTATCACCCAAGATTCATTTTTTGGTATTTTTACATAATGTTTAAATGTAATAGGTATATGTAAGTGTATTTTCATATCCGACTAGAATGAATCGATTCCATTTACTATTCACAAAGATACACCAATTTGATTAACATAACGATTACACCCTTAGTTGTATGGATTCAACATGCTTCATACATACACCCTACACATACCCATATACATACAACAAAATGTATCCTCTTGTCCCAGAATATGATATTTCTCATCATATAAAATAGTATATGTCATATAAAGAATGAAATTTGCAAATTAAATATTACCTAAGCACCCTTGGATACATAAGCTTGTTTATCTCTCGATTATCTTCCTTAATCCTTTACTAATTCACCCTAACCTCTCTTTGTTTTATGGTAACCTCAACCAAATTAAAATTAGGATGTAGATGAAGAATAATGTATATTTTAACATCTCTAATTCGGCAAAAGGGAACCTCCCCTTGTTCCAATCAAAATATAACATGTGGCACCATATAAGATAAAGTATCATTTAAGGCTAAATGACTATTTTATCCCATGTTCGTAAAAAGGCGATTTCTTCTCACTCAAAAGTTTGTTCGATGCACCATTTGTTATGTTACACACCTAATGCATATATCTACAAGTATCTAGTTTTCACCTCAAGTCAATTGTTACATTACAAGGGTCAAAAGTAGTCTTCAACAGGAACTTTCCTACTGAAAACTTAAAATTTTTGTGTTTGTAGCTAATTCGATATTTCATGAGTTATAAAGGTAGGATTAAAGTAAAAATATAAACTTAACATTATATACCCTCATAACACATTATCCCATCCCATAAGGTAAGCATGATTTAAACATGATCGTTCATAATTGTATCCGGGTTGTCACAGTGGACCTACAAGTATTTAGAAAATAAATTAGCGGGAAAGTGTAAACTTTTAAGTCAAGGATTGTAAAAGGGCTTACAAAGAAAGATATATATTGACTATGAGCAAACCTTTTCACCGATATCCATGATAGTCTATTAGTAATCTCTTAACATCAAGACTTCGTTCTTAAATGATTATCGTAACACGTACATAGTTAAAAGCCGAGAAAATAAAGTGATGAAAGCTTGTAAAATCCATTATTGATTTAAGATCACATAAAGATCTTGGGTCATTACTTTTGATTAGTTACTGAAGTTTTGATTATAATAGAATTGAAAATAATACTTGTTTGTATAAGAATCCTGGATCAAGCTAACACAAGAGTCTGGTTATAAAAAATCTCAACATTAAGTAATTAAGACAAGACAATTTCATATTTATTATTGATATACCCAAGTATAGCCTCGTCCTTAGTAAGAAGACTGCTCAGTCGAGCCTGACCCTTGCTCACTCCTCAGGTCAGATGGATGATACTCCCCCAGAACTGATCCCTACTCATCAGTCTCATCCTCGTACCAATGTTATAGTCCGAGGCCTATCAGCTGGCTCACCACAACCTCATCAGCCTCGTCTCGTCTACCATCCAGACAGTCGAGACCATACTTCAATGCAGCTCAGAAGTTGCTCATCAGGATAGTGAACATGTTAGCCTTAGCCCAGACAAGACATCTCAGGACAACATATGTCTCATGTATAACACAAGGTTCCAACATGACCAATCCACGTGGGCAAGGCAATTATAATAAGATCTCTATGAGCACGTGAAGGAATATTGCATCATGATAACATATTTATGCTAGGGATAAATGGCTAGATCTGATTGGAAGCATCACCTTAGACATGCCTCTTACATTCTTGGGGGTACAATGCTCACCCCAAGGAGTATATATACTCACCTTGTTTCCTAGTGGAAATGATCCAAAATTACAAACCCTAGACAAACTCTATCAAACTAACCCTAGAGAAAGAAAGAGCAATAATTGTATCCAAGAGCCATTTGAGCTTCATTACTGAGTGTTTAAATACTCTAGGACTTGCACAGTGGAGTAGGTCAACGGCCTAACTACTTACATAAGCGTGTTCATCCTCTTTTCCTTATCTCCTTCTCTTATTTTCAAGTCTTTTTGGATATATACATTATTCTGCCACCTTTGAGCTTGGGATACATATACAAATTTAAGTGGTGATTTCTTAACATCATTATTTTGGCACCGTTTGTGGGAAGAGACATCATCTTCTTCCTCATCTTTTTTTCCTGAAAACCTACCATTTGCCTCTAGTGGTGATCCAAACCCACCTCTATTGGACTTGAGTCACCATTGAAAGAGCTTGAGTATCTTTTCTAGGTTTTTCATCTTTTCCTATTTGATTACTTCTCACTAGAGATATGGCTCCAAATCACCCACATGGTGTTGGTCCTAGCTCAAGTCAGGCGCCACTTCAGTCCGAAATGGCTAACGTGGAGGCGACGTTGCGCTCGATGCTGACCAGCAACCAAAAGATACAGGAATAGTTAATATCCCTTAGCCAGATTATGATGGACATAACTCTAGGCGCTCCAACTAAAATGATCACCCCAGCCGCCAGAGAAGTGGTGGATGCAGCGATAAGGGGACCAACCCCAACCACACAAGAAGACGCAATGCCACTAAAGGCATAGAGACATGGCCTAATTCAGATGACTTCATCTGGGAAAAAAAGTACGAGAGGACCCAGATGAGCAGAAGTGCGATGGAGATGATTACTGGGAGCTTAATGAAATCTCTATCAACACAGTTCTCCCAACGCCAACTAGTATGGGAAATAATGTTAAGTCAACACCATAAGGCTGATCGAGAACCTCTGCCTTCGACAGACTCTATAGTGGGTCAGCTTTTGAATGTCTCAGCCTTATGGGAAGCCTATGAGACCGAATTTCCCATTCACTTAATAATATTTCCTTTAGAGGTAATGGTGGATGCATTGACCATTGACTTCTGCCAGACCGGGAGGGGGAAGAAAGAGAATTAAATAGTCATTAAGTGAACGTTGGCTGAGAGCGAGTCCCTAACCTAGCTGACACTAAAAGGGTAAGAGAAAACATAGTGGCAACGAAGAACCATGGAATAGTTCAATGAAAAGGCTGGAGGATAAGATCGATGACCTCCTCACAAGATGAGATCCAATCCAAAGGGGGTACGTTGAAGGGTCCCCCTTCGTTGCAAGGATTGTGAGCTTTCCCACTTAGGCCAAGTTCAAGCCTACTATGGTGAACTAAAAATATGATAGTACTACGAATTCGATACATCAAATTAAGATGTATTTGTATGTGGATGACATTTACTCCATCTCGGACGAGATGAGATGTCGAGCCTTCTCTTGCACTCTTCTCGGTGTAACTCATATATTGTACACTTCTCTTCCTAAAAAGACCATTAAGAACTTCAACTTGGTGGTTCATAACTATTTCTTTGGCATGAAGCCCAAAAGAAGGTAGCTCATCTCTTATTTGTGAAACAAGGGAAGAATGAGATGCTCATAGACTACATTGTTTGCTTTAACATAGAGAAGCTTGAAGCAAAGGATTATTAAGAAAATATGGCCATGATAGCCGTCATTAACGGACAATAGAAATGAAATCTACTCTGGAAGCTAGACGAGGAACCTCCCAAGTCCATGACAGAACTTTTGGCTAGAGCCAAGAAAGTCATGAATGTAGAGGAGGCCATGGTGACCGAAGGAGAAGAAGGGATAGTAGAAGTAAATCTCCTAAAACAAAAGGGAAAAATGGAAAGAAAAGATAGGATTACGACACATTTACCAGCTACACACCATTGGCGTTAAGTCTTGACTTTATTTTGAACGTGATCAAAGATGAAAGAGCCCTCAGGTGGCCTGAAAAACTTAGGTCCTATCCTCATAAGAGGGACAAAAGCAAGTTATGTTACTTCCACCAAGATCACGACCATACTAAAAACAAATGTTACGAGATAGAGAAAATGTTGAAGAATGGAAAAGTTGGAAATTATATTGACCGAAATGGTTCAAAAAATGATGATATAAAGAAGCAAAGAGGTCTAAGCGATAATAGGCCAAGACGACCGACCTAGGTAGATAAGAAAGATGATGAAGAGACTAAAAGGGATGAAGATAACCTCGACCTCCATCCTAATATCCCTTAGCCAAAGGGATGAATAAACATGATATCCTTTGACATTAAAATTATCAGCAAAGGAATAACCAACAGAGGAACCGAACCGGCCTACCATAAGTCACATATAGGGGAGACGAAGTCCTCACCTAAATAGATGGATGTGAACTCCACTACTGTAGAGATGAAGTCGGGGAAGATAAGAAAGTTGTTATGGAGACATTAGTGGTGGTCATATGACAAATGGGCGTCAGAGGAATATTGGTCCCCATAATGACCCTTTCATCATCATCATCAAGGTTCATGGGTACGATGTGTCCAAAATACTAGTGGATGACAACAACTCAATCGACATCATATTTGGGGACTGGTTCAAGGGGTTGAAGGAAGAGGTTGTTCCTTATCATCAACCCTTGATAGTGTTCAGTGGATAATAAGTGCAACCACTTGGGGTGTTTGATAAGGATGTCTGTATGAGTACCTGGATGAGGTGCCTAACGGAGAAAGTTAGATTTTTCATGATGGTTGAGAATGTGTTTTCTACCTATATATCATCCTCAGTATGTTAGCACTCAGAGTTTGAAGAAGTTCCCTCCACCATTCCCTAAATGGTAATATTCCTGTCCCCTTATGGGGTAAGGGCAGTAAAAGGTGAGTAAGTAGAGGTCAGGGAATGTTACTTCAACTCATTAAAGCAGAAAGAGGCCCACAATAAACTCATAATAACCTACACTATTGACATACTTAACCCCAGGGATGAGAGAAAACTGAAGAAGAGTGAGGCCATAGAGTAGGTAAAATCCACCGTCCTCAATGAGGAAGATCTGGAAAAAACCATCCAAATTGGATCATCATTAAAGAGAGAGGTGAAAGAAAATCTAATAGAGTTATTGAAATTGAGACAAAGTGTCTTCGCGTGTAACCATAAATATATGTCAGGGATAGACCCCGAAGTTATCTGCCATCGACTAAACATTGATGAAGATGGAAAACTTACGATGTAGCAGAGAAGGACCTATATTAGAGATAAATATGAAGTCATCCAAGAAGAGGTCAAAAAGACCTAGTCAGCGGAGTTTATTCGTAAGGTGCACTGTCCGAATTGGTTGTCTAATGTTGCGATTATGCTAAAAGCCAATGAAAAGTGGAGGATAAGTGCGAACTTCACTCATTGGAATCAAGATTCCCCAAAAGATTGTTTTCCTTTTCCTTTTATAGATCATATGGATGATGCTATGGGTGGGCATGAGATGATGAGATTTATGGATGCATACTCAGGGCATAACAAAATATTCATGTCTGAAGACGATGTGGAAAGGACTTCCTTCATCACTGATAAAGGAACCTATTCATATAAGGTAATTCCATTTGACCTTAAGAATGCAGGGGAAACCTACCAAAGGTTGGTCAGTGAAATGTTCGAAGATTAGATTGGTAAAAGTATAGAGGATTATGTCGATGATATGCTGATGACAAGCCTCAAAGCTGAGAATAAGGTAGTTGACCTTGAGAGGACATTCAACACCATAGATCGTTAGAAGATGAAGTTGAACCCAACAAAATGAGTTTTCGGTGTCGAGGTAGGAAAGTTCCTCGACTTCATAGTCAACCAAAAGGGGATAGAGGCAAACCTATAGAAAATAAAGGGGTTGGTTGAAATGAAGACACCAAAGACTAAAGAAGACGTGCAGAGATTGATGAGATGAGTTAATGCTCTCTACCGCTTTGCCTCTAGGGCCATAGATAAGTGTTTTCCCTTATTTAAAATTTTAAGAAATGTATTTTCTTAGGATGCGGAGTGTGAGAAAGATATTTAAGACATTAAAGATTATTTAGGGTCCCCAATGCTCCTATCTCGGCCAATCTAATGAGATAAATTATTCCCATAACTAGTAGTGTCTGAATCGGCCATAAGAGTAAATATCATTAGAGATGATGAAGGGGTATAGAACCCTGTATATTTCAATAACAAGGCTTTTTAAGGGGCCAAGCTGAAGTACCCAAGGATGGAAAACTGGAATATGAGTTGATCCATGCTTCCTGTAAGATAAAATCCTATTTCTAAGACCATACCATGGTGGTGCTGACCGACACTCCCTTGAGGCAAGTCATCCATAAACCTAAGAAATCGGGTAGGCTGTTGTCTTAGTTAATTGAGTTAGGGGAGTTTGACATCATGTATCAATCGAGGACCGCAATCAAGGGGAAAATATTAGCTAATTTTGTAGCTGAGTTCACTTAGGCCGAAGCCAATGTTAGTGAAAATGAGATTACAGTATTACCTGAGAAGATAACCTTGGGTCCATCCATGACTGATGGAACAAGAGTCAAACGCACTAAAAAGATGTTTTGTTTCGAAATAGGGCAGTATATGAAGTTCCTTTCTCAAATGACAGTACGATTTGGAGTTTATTTGTAAACGACTCTTCTTGTAAAAACGATAATGGGGAAGTGCTTATATTGTCGGCTCTAAACATGAAAGATATTGAATATGCCCTCAGATTCAATTTCAAGGTTTCAAATAATGAATTTGAGTATGAGGATTTATTGGAAAGCCTATCCTTGGACAAAATGTTGAATGTCGACCATATGATTGTGCATAGTGACTCCCAACTAGTAGTTAACCAAATCCAAGGGATCTATGAAGCTAAAAATGAAAAAATGGCCAAGTATTTGGCGAGGGTGAAAAAGGTCTTGTCCAACTTCAAAAAAGTGAAGGTGAAGAGATTCCCTCGACTTGAGAATGACAAAAATGATGCATTATCATGATTATCCTCTACTATTAGATCAGAGATCAAGAGAACTGTCCCGTTTGAAATCCTGTACAAGCCTAGTATTATCGAGGATGATAATAGACTTGCATTTTTCCTAAATTTGAATCTCCATGCATTATGGTTATCCTCTCATAACATATATCAGGGCTGGGGAACTCCCAGATACAAAGGTTGAGAGGAAGAAGTTACCATATAGAGAGGTGAAGTTCATGATTATAGGGGACGTCCTATACAAAAAAGACTTTTTACTCCTGTTACTCTGATGTGTTCACCCCACTGAAGTAGAATACATATTGCAAGATATGCATGGGGGTCATGTTGAAGTCACATTAGGTGGCAATCTCTAGAAAAAAAGATTTTTACATAAGGCTACTAGTGGCCAACCCGCGCTAAGGATGAGACCAACCATGTAAAGAAATGTGATAAGTGCTAGAGATATGCTTGCATCGCCCACCAGCCTCATCATCCTTTATTGTCCATCGTAGCCCCTTGGCCATTTTCAATATGGGAAATCGACCTGATGGGACCTTTACCCAATGCTACATGTAATTCCACGTATCTAATTTTGGCAAATGACTACTTCTCAAAGCGAGTGGAGGATGACGCCATGATTTCCATAAATGTGACGAAAACCTTAAAGTTCATTTGGAGGAACATTATTTTCAGATATGGTCTACCCCCCACCCTAATTTATGACAATGGGAAGCAGTTTAAAAAAAATTCCTTAGAATCCTATTGCCAAAAGGTCGGCATCAAGCAGTTTTACTCAGCACCGGGTTGAGCCCATGGCAACGTCCATACTGAGGTTACCAATAGGACTATATTCGATGGAATCATTAAAAAGTTAGAAAATGCTAAGGGTCTTTAGACAGACGAGTTGCATGAAGTCTTATGGTCCTACAAGATCATAGAGAGGACTCCTAAAAGACAAAAATACCCTTCATGCTGACCTATAGGTCAGAGGTCGTAATCCCAATTGAACTAGGCCTAACTTGGCACATAATCCAAACTTACAACACTGAGACCAACAATAAAGAATGGAAGTTGGACTTGGACTTGATAGAAGAGAGAAGAGAAGGCACTGAGATGAGACAAGAGGCATATCAATAAAAGGATGACCACATTCTACAATAAGAGGGCTAGAGCTAGGCCAATTGTTATGGGGGATTTGGTGTTGACAAAGTCTTGGAAGAAGCCAAACAAGATATATCCCAACTGGAACGGCCTATACAGAGTCACTGAAAAAGTTGTCCACGAGACCTACAGGATGGAGAACCAAGAGGGAGAGACTTTATCCAATCCATGGAACACATATCACTTAATTCCTTAATCCTAATTATACATTAGTTTCATTGTATACAAAGTGTGCTGGTATTTGTAGTATTAATGAATGAAAAACAGCGCAAGTGTTTCCTCATATCTTTATGTTCAATTATCAAATGTATGATTCGTATGGTGAATTAGTTTTGATTCACTCTCGGTGATACAAAAATCCATGGAAGACTAGTATCGTCCATGACCTGTCATTAACACTGAGAGGTGGGATTGTGTGACAACAACACCTAGGTGGGGACAAACACAAAAATTTACTAGAAAATAATTTAATTATGGTTAATTCAAGCATAATTCAATTGGTGACCTTTGGCAAAAATCTCTTGGCTATAAGAGTGTGTATAATGAGACGAAACTCAATCATTTGGTGATCATGTATTGGAGTCCATACCGTGCAAACTCATCTGAATCTTTGAAGCCTTAAACAACCTTCTTTTCAACATCCTCAGTAGTGTCCTTCATTTTCTTCTCATATTTCTTCTCCAGATCGGCCATGGTGTCATTATGTTTTTGGATCATTGCATCAAGGTCGTTCAATATATGTTGCTTCAAATTATCCATCATTTTCTAGTGGTCGGCGTCGTTTTATTTGAAGGCTTTCTTATCTGCCTTCTCGGCCTTATTCATGTCATCGTACTTGTCGATTTTGGTCTTGTTTGCTTGAGACCACTCGGCCAATTGGTTGAAGGAAAATAAACATTGCCAAGGCAATTAATTAAGTTAGTAGGAGGTAGACAAGACAACACTTGAGAAAAGGAAATGAAAATAGAAATGAGCTAAGATTCCTAGTTACTTAAATGACCCGATGGATGTAAAATATGGAGATATGAAAGGTTTAAAAACTCCAAGGAGCTTCAGTTAGAGTTAGGCATCTATGAGTTAATAGAGGACCTAGATCTCATCTGATCTCCCATCATGGAGTAAGTGATGATGGACAAAAGGGAGAACCTATCAGTTAAAACTGAGGTTGACAAGACTGGAATGGCAAAGGATGAGGTGTCCCTTGAAGCCTCAAACCTCCCTTGCTTCTTTTATCTAGAAGGGATGATGTTATTGTCGGTCAGTTCCTCCCTATTTTTCATCTGGTCGTCTTGGTCAGGGATGTTGATAGTGATTTTGTTTATGTTATTAGGCCCCTATTTCATCTTGCTTAGAAGGTTGTCGAAAGAAGGAGTAACCATTTCCTGAAGTTGGTCTGTTGTGTCTGATGGGGGATTTGTAATTAAAATATGAGGTTAATATCAATAACGAGTATCAAAAGACGGGAGAGCAAATGTAAAAATAATGAAAACATATACAACTCTAATAACGGGTTAACCCCCAAACTTATCTTTTCAAGATACCCGGGGGTCAATTATCTCTCAATATTTATGAGTTCCATTCTCTCCCCTTTTGTGGAGCGTCTCCAATTTTGTCCTAGTATTTATGTCCATGCCGAGATCAAGTCTATCTGACATAGGCCCTTTACCCATATCCTATGTACTCTCAGCGTAGAGGAAATGTCTAAGGTGTTGCTGTCAAACTCCCAAGAGACAAAGATAAAAAAAATTAATGGGGTTTCCAGTGGTGGTTGGAAGTATGATTAACACATAACACTTTCTTGGATGTATTTTTGGCTACGAGATGATAATAGACAGGTTGTGCCTTAGTGCATGAGACATTGTAGTTTCCTTTGAACACTGAGAAAGGAAGATCAATTTTGTGGACGACGTGCTAGAATTGGATGAATCCATTCAGAATTATTTAGGGATTAGGATATAATTGAGCTAGGGATAATATCATCCCTATAATAATAACTCGGATGTAGGGGTGAATAGGAAGTATAAAGTCGACTTTGAACATATGTTCATAGACAAAGACCTCACCATCTCGACCGTCGTAGGCCCTTTAATCCCTTGTCGATGCCATCATATTGTTGTCATTATTTATAACGTATTGATGTCACCACACTAGAAAACCTAACTCTTGGACAGTACTTGGGAATTTTTTAGCATAAATTATGTCGAGTGGATCATCGTCGTCATTAAATAAGATCTCCTCAACCTGAACGTCCATTGTTCCTTCTTGACACTTTATAACATACTCGACTTCTAACATGTTTGATATGGGGATATCCACGGGAGGGGGTTGGAATGCAACCTCCACTCTCGGCTCATCAGAATCAGAGATTTTGTGTAAAGAGTGGTTTGTACAGTTGGGAGACTCAGCACGTTGAGAGGACGAGACACAAAAAGAGGTATCAATTACCTTAGACCTTTCAGGATCATTTGTTGGAGCTCTCATCGCCTCAATGAAGGAATATTTGCTCTCATCTTGAGAGGGAATAAAAGGGTTATTATCTGTAGAGATTGAAGTATCAAACATGGACTCTTTGATCTCTATAATAGGAGGATGGATTCTGACTCTACGTTTGGCCTCGGCCTCGATCTCAACCTTACGTATCTCACTAAAAATTCTCTCCCTAAGCTTTGGATACTAGTCTATCATCTCGTGTAATTTCCTTAATAATAAAATAGTTTCAATGTTTGACCTGGTTTGACTAGAAGATATAAAGATGGAAACTGAATTGTTTTAAACAAAGAATACGAAGAACGCGAATCACACTGGGATTCAAATAAAGCAGAAAAGACGATCGGTGCAAGTTCATCGACTCTCATTGTGGGCAAGAAGGGAAAATGTTAGCCTATAAATACCACAAACATCTATCTAACCACTAAACCACCATTATAAAGTATTAAAAAGACCCTAAAACCCCCAACCAAGGCTATCGAAAAATATGGAAGGTCACCGAAAAAATCAAATAATGAGAAAAAATCCCAAAAATGATGAAATGATAGAGAAAAAGGAGGATGAAGGTTACCTGGATGGGAGACAAGACCGAAAGTGCAAGAAATAACCCTAGAACCAATGGAAAAATATCTGAGAGCCGAAAAAGTTTGAACGCGAAGATAAAAGGCGGGGAAGAAAGAGAAAACCAAATTTTATAAACCAATTTAAAAGGTTTAATGATTAGGAACATTTTCCCACGCAACCATCATTAGGGCACACTTTCCCAAGGCAAGCATGCAAGCATCACTTTTGGGAAACATGCCAACCCACTTGATGACTATCAAGTGTCCAATCAAGAACTCGTGTCCCACGTTTAAGACCTGACAATAAAAGGACATCTAAGTTCTCAATCCAGAAGTCTAATCAATATTGGCTCTCAGATATTTTTACCCCTCAGCCTTCCATTCAAATTGAATACTAAGGGCTATAAGGTGATGGAGATACCCAAGTCAAGCCTCATCCTCAATAACCCTTGATCACTACTTAGGTTAGATGAATGATAATCCCTCAGAAGTGATCCCTACTCATCAGTCTCAGCCTCCAACTAATCTTACGGGGTGAGACCGATCAATAGGCTCACCACGACCTCATCAGCCTCATCTCGAATTTTACCACACAGACAACCAAGACCATAGTTTAACCCAGCTCAATATTTTCTCATCAGGATAGTGAACACATCAGCCTTAGATAGTCAAAGATCTACTAGGATAACATATATCTCACGTGTGACACAAGGTTCTAGCATGACCAATCTAGTGGGCAAACAATTATAATAGCATCTCCATAAGCATGTAAGGGAATATTGCATCATGATGACCTATTTATGATAGGGACAGGTGGCTAAACCTAATTGCTAGCTTCACCCCAGACACACCTCTTACATGCTTGGGGGTACAATGCGCCCACTAAGGACTATGTATACTAACCTTCTTCCCTAGTGGAAAGGATCCAAAATTAAAAACCCTAGCCAAAATCTGTCAAACTAACCCTAAAGAGAGAAAGAGATATAATTGTATCCTAAAGCCATTTGAGATCCATTACTTAGTGTTTAAACACACTAGCATTTGCATAGTGGAGTCGTCTAATGGACAAACCACTTACATAAGCATATTCATCCTCCTCTCTTCATCTCCTTCTCTTATTTTGATGTCTATTTCTATATCTCCATTATTGTGCCATTTTTGAGCTTGAGCCACATAGACAAATTTAAGTAGTGATTTCTTAGCATCATAATGATTAAGCTTCTGATAGATCAGTTATAATGGATGTTGAGCTTATCAAAATTTAATTATATCAATGTTTTATACACAATATTAACATGTGGGATTCAATGAAAGGAGTATTTTTTTAAGTATGGAATCACTCTATTTGGGAATTAGCGAAAATAATTGATTAGATAGAATGTGTAAGGAATATGCCTAAATTATTCAGTTGTGGGAAACTTCAAGTATACTAGCTTGTGTGTTAGACCAAAATTTGTTATGCCTTTGGCATGGTCAGCACATTTCAATCTTATAAACTTACACTTTTATTGTATAAAGGCTAAGCTTTCAATTAGATAAGGAATCTAAGTTGCTTACCCCGGAATGTGTTTAGCCAAGTTAGTTGATCTCTAAGTCGAAGGAGTGTGAAGAAATCTTAGATTGATGACTCCGCTAAGAAGATTGAAGTTATTTCCACTTCAGTGGAAAATAAAAACACTATACCATTACACAAAAACATGAAAATTGTCACAATCAATTGATCACAGTTCAGTGCGGTGACCAGGCGGTCATGGTCCAAAATCGTGACCCATAACCAAACCCATTACAAACCATGTGACCAAACCAAAGAAGGAAACCTATTGAAACCCCATCCTAGTACCCCCAATGTACCTTCTCGGGTCCCTAACACTCTTCCTCCCTGCATAAACCCTCAGTCATATTTTGAGTATTAATTTGGAGGCCACCGAATACTCTTGGGATCCGTATGATTCCTTTTAATGGTCCATATTGTGCATGAATCAGGCTCACATTTTGCACGAATGATCCATTTTGCTTTAAAAATCCCTATCCAGATATAATCGCACACTTATGAGCCCCATTTTAAGGGATCTAAATTCTCATTCTAGTAGTATCATACGCGCGTGATTTGGACCTACGATTCACATTTTATGCCCATTTTTTGAAAAGTCCGTTCCGGAGTGCCTATAGGCACCCTAGCATCCTTGCCTATTGGCATGGTACTTTCCTTATCTTGAAAGGCAGGCACCATGCTGATAGGTAGGACAGAGTCCATGCCGATTGTCACCCCTAATCCTAAAGTGAATTATATAAATAACCCACAACTTCACTCCAGATTGAGGTCATTTTCAACGGTTAGTAAGAAATCTCTCGAAATCATAGCCTCGTCATTACCAAAAACTCGATTTTCCTACATTTTACTAAATTTTCCCACATCATTATTGTACTATATTTGGTCACTTACATCATCATACTATACCACCCTTATACCACTACAAGAATCAGGCTACATACCTTCAGAATTCAACAACAACTGCCTTCAAGGAGGTGCACCCTTATCTCTTTTCTAGTTTACTCATTTAGTGTTATTATTCCATTTATTCTAATTTTATGATATTTTTTTAGTGTTGTTTCATTATCTCACATCAAATTATATCCATTTTACTATTAGAACTTATTTCGATTAAAAAACCAAAACGACAAAATAGGGTTTTCTTTTAAATTCTAAAAGTAAGATCCCCTCATTTCTCACATTCAAACTTGAACGCATTTTTCTCAAAAGCATTAAAAAATGAGTCTTAAATGTGGTTTATGAGTTGAACCCCACCCTCTGATATAGTCTAACTACATGTTATGAGTTAAACCCATTGGGCTACATAGGCATCCCAGGCTAATTCTCGATTTTGAGTCCTCCCTTTCTAGTTTCGTGCCTTTTAAATTCTATTATATCTATTTTTTTGAGTCTTGAACTCCTACACATTTGTGTCTCGTCCGATATGCATATTCACTTTTCCATAACAACTCTTGATTCGACGAACACTCACATTATATGCTTATAATTATTTTTTGGTGCACTGGCCTTATGGATATTTCCACTCCGTCTTTTCCATGACATGATTCAGATGATTCCCTTCTCCCGTTATTTATATTACACACATTACACAAACATCACACTTTGTATAAAATGGAGAACATAAACGTAGACTATGAGAGACCAAAATGGGAGATTGGGTGCCTAAAGGGGGGGGGGGGGGGGGATAATTCCCTTCCCGTCCTGATTTTGGGGTTAGCCTGCACCGGAGGAATCCAACCCGAATGGCCTTAATGACGACTCTGCTGGGGAATTTTTAAAGGCCTAAATTTAATTTTCACATGGGTGTTACTTCTTTACTCTCCTACTTTTCTACGTATGTACATATTTCTCTACTTGAATGTTCTCCTTACTCCTATATGTTTATATCATTTTTATCTCTACCATGCTCTATTCTCATGTATATATAACTTTTACATGTTCACTATATTTCACCATATGCTCACACATATATATTTACAAACTCACTTCACACACTCACAATGGTATATAGTCTCACTTTTACTTGCTTCACTCACCACTTTTAGCTTATCCGTGCTTAACTTCACTAGCACACAATCACCTTTCTCACTCATATATATATCCATGGTCACTTACACATTTCACACATAAATGGTAGATTATCCATGCTTAGCTTAACTAGAACACGCTTCCATATGTATATACTCATATACTCTTCCACACACCCTACTCTCATGTTACTCTGTCACCTTGCATTTATCACTAACTTGAATGTTCACATGCTTTACACTCTATCACCATGCTTTGTATAGCCTTCATGATTTGTGCTATATTTATTTTCTATGATTATCCATCTTATCTCATGAAATTTGTATAATCTCCCTCATAGTGGTAGTACCCCCTTTAGTTAGCATAATAAAAAGAAAAATCCCCATAAGATAGTAATCAAGACTCATGCCTTTTTGCACACTACATCACATAAGCATGGAAATATTGACCAAAATTTTGTCCCGTACTAGGGGACCACTTCTTGATGGGTGTTGGTCCTGCGGGGAACCTTAAACGATATGATTTTCACCTTCCAATGGCCTCGTACATTCGATGTATATCGAACAGTTCCCCTCACATCATACCTCATTATCAAACTCATGACGGGAAGTATATAGCACTAAAACAATTCACGTACATCGAGTATATCGAATTCCCTATCAAATATACTATCCCACGAGGTGTATCATGAGGCAATTCCTATACACTCAGGTATATTAAATGGATTGTCCACACGTATTAATGAATTATTTCCCTTTACGGTAAGAAGTATATTATGGAAGTCATGCCAGAGGGGGGAAACCTTCCACTAAACCACGAAATGGATAAACCTCATATAAATGTCTACCTTAGGGCCGTCATATCTAGATATTCGATTATTATACAAAATTATTTCAAAATTTTGAGTCACCATAAGACGTGAATTTTTGTGCTGTTTCACCCATTTTAAAAGTGGGACCCTATCTATGATCCCGAAAATAAGTCAAAGCATGTATTACATCTTATACCCTATCTTTTCCCTAGGACCGAGTTCGGTCCAACATTTTGTTTTGCATTTAGGCAAACATAATACAAGTGGAAACCAATAAAAATAACCATACCGAGGATTTCCATTTTTCCTTTTTTTTTTAAAAATTAAAAAAACTAAAAATATATCTTCCTCCTTTCAAAAGAAAACACCAAAAATCCGTTTTTCCTCCAAAAATAAATTAAAATCATTTTACTCCTCAGGAATGATCACATACCCAAATTTTAGCCTAGATCCCAATTGGCTTCGATCTTTCGTTAAACCACCTCGAATCTCTATCGCTTCCTCTACTACTTCCATCGAATTTGAGACCTAGATTAGTAATCTAGTCATGGAGAACATTGACCAGGATCCCAATGGTCAACCATATTTAATGGCCATCCTGGCTCAGTTCAGTGCCAAAATTGACAACCTTCGGGCGGATGTCCAAGAGATACATTGATATTGGGCCCAAATTCTTTAGGCCCATGAAATCAAAATCCTCTTCCCCATACCATGGGTCCACTTTTCCTAAACGAGTTTGGGTTCCAGAAGACTATCAACTTGCCTATAAACGGGCTATTACCTCATTGAACTACTAATTCCAAACCTTACCCATCCACGAGATAATCCTCCAGTGCCTGTGGATCCCAAGGAAGAAGAACTGAATAAGGTTAAGGAAGACGTCAAGCTGTTTTAAAAGAAAGTTGACTGAATTAAGATCTTTAAAAATTCCATGGATTACACCCATATGTATCCCTATCCTAAAGCAAGATCACCAGAGATGTTTAAAATTCCGGACATCGAGATATTTGAAGGCATTGGGCCCCTAATTTTGTAGCTATATAATTACCACCGAGCCAATATTCTCCTTGGGGCTTAAGAATAGATAATAGCCCAAATGTTTTAGCAAACCCTAAAAAAGACTGCCCTCAGGTGGTTTCTGTCCCTCGAGGAATCTAGATCCCGTAGCTGGGAGGATGTATCTAGGTAATTCATGCATTAATACAAATAGAATGAGGAATTATAAGTTACACGTAGAGACTTAGAGCTACTTAAACAAAACCATGGGGAGTCACTTAGTAGTTTCATGGAAGTTGGGAGAAAAACCTTCCACCATGACCAGCAGGCCATCATAAGAAGAGTAATTGAGTATAATGAAGAAGAATTTCCTATCCCATATCCGAACATTGATGGGAAGATAATATTATCTATACTTCAGAGCCCTCCGTGAGGATGGTGTGGAGATATAAGCAAGGGTTTTTAGTCATAAGGTGGAAACTGAACCGAAAAGGTTAACTAGGTAATTTACACCAAAGAAGTTTGACAAATCGGCCAGTACCTCAGTATCTACAATCAATAACATATCCCAACCTGTCATTTCTTGGGCACCTAAAAGTGAACCTAAGACTTCTAGAAAAGAATATACTGAACTTCATGCTCCCTTGTCAAAATTCTACCAAGCCCAGCTAGCCCTGAACCTCATTAAGACATTAGAACCTGGAACATTATAAAATCCCCTTCGTAAGAGATTTAAACATGATGCTAACTGCGACTTTAACCAAATCACAGGCCATACCACTGACTATTGTTTTCACTTCAAAAATGTAATCCAATGTTTAATAGATTGAGGCATCATTGCTCCATCAACTAACCCTAAACCCAACACAACTCCTAACCCTCTCCCGACACATGGAACTGGGGTGATCACTATCTTCCCTGAAGGACACCCAAACTTCAACACCTATACCTATATTGTGCCTATCAAAATACCTATCATACAAACAATCTCACCCAGTACCCTCAAGGTTTGACCACCTTTTATATTATATCCCAAAATCTTCACTGATTAACATTGTCGCTCAACACATGAGCTAGTATTACGATTCTCACTCGATCAGAGGGTGAAAGCATGGAATTACCATTGTTTTGGACCAACTTTGAAGGTTTGGTCTTAAAATTTCCACATGGATGACCATCGACTACGAAAGGTTCAATGGTATATTTATGTAAGCCTAGAAGGGTGCCCATAAATAAAATGAATGGATGGTACCCATAGATGAAATCATCTCGCACGATGTCGTACAAACCATGTCAGTTATATCTTGCCAGAAATGGGGTATATGTAGCATCCTCAAGTTGCTCACATGCTTGAAACTCCAAGGGCATATAGTCCCTTTATTTCTTCATTTCTTATTGAGTGGGAAGACCTATATAATGTAGATGTGGAGGTTATTTAATTAATTGACTACTCTTGGCATGAGGATATTATTTCTATATGATAGGGTGATGATTTTAAAATCTCAAATAAGGAATTAGAGGGCAATGACTTACCCTTTTATAGATTCTCTGAGCTATGGTATGGCCTTCGTTGATAAAAAGTTAAAGCTATGGATGGATATTTTCTTCCAAGATGATAAGATCTGGGATGAGGAATGGAAGCATGAGGTGGAATCTTTGGCTGATAAGACCAAGAGAAGCACTGAAAACTCTAAGTACAGTGATATCAAAGAGTTATTCAACCTGCAAAAACTGGGGCTAAGTTTCTATATGATTCTCGAGGAAGTTTCACTGTCTGAGCAAAGGTCGTCACTACTAAAGAAACTCACCTTAAATGTCATGCCATTCCACTCTAGCCTGGTCAAGATAATCTAAACCCTACTATCGACCCTCTTCATGAAATCCCTAAAGTTTTTACTATTTCTCCTATTTCTAATACCATTATAAACGAGGCCTCTATTGACGAGGTTCTAAATGTTGTATTTCCTAAGAATGAAACAGACGAGAATTTTGAGTATCTTGTTGTCCCTTACATTAATTTCATTGATTTTAATCAAACTTTTGATGAAGATGATTTATTAAATGAATAATTTTTAGTTGATCTCAATAAGGAAAATAATAAACAACATGATCGCATTCAAACTAACGATGATGAGACTGTTGTTATTATTCTCAGATCTAGTAGCTATCTGCATGAGATTAGAATAGGGTTAACCCTCAATGAGCTTGAGAGATCCCAATTTAAAGATCTTCTAAAAAAGTTCGTGGACGTCTTTGCATGGTCCTCTAATAATATGCCTGACATTGACCCATAGATAGCTCAACATGAGATTCCCACATTTAAAGAGGTCAAACTCGTCAAGTAGAAACTATAAAAGCTTCCAAAATGGTCCTTCAAGGTCAAAAAAGAAGTAGTCAAATAGTTGAATGTAGGACTCGTTCACATAGTCGAATACCCTACATGGCTTGTAAATATCAACCTCGTACCAAAATCGGTAGGAAATGTCTATATATGGGTCGACTATCAAGATCTAAATAAGGCATCCTCGAAGGATGATTACCCGCTACCTAATATCAATATGTTCATAGATAATACGACCAACCACACTTTTAAGTCATTTGTAGATGGATTTTCACCAATTAAAATGCACCCTGACCACTAGGAGAAAAAAACCTTCATCACCTCATGGGGAACCTTATATTACACAATTATTCTATTCGATTCAATAATGTTAGGACTACCTACCAGAGGGTGGGTATAACCGTCCTATATGACCTTGATACACCCAAGTATAACCTCATCCCGTCTTGGGACCTACTCGGCCAAAAAGAACCACACAGGCCATCATGATAAGTACTATGTGCCTCCTACAGTTGCCTTATTCTAGCAGTCACGACTTGGAAAAGTTTTATGGGTCGAGATCAACCAATTACTTCAATAGATCTTCATGAGTCTCATTTCGTCTTGACATCTCTAAGTAGCTGAGATACTTCAATAGTCCTATTTGCCCTGTATCAGTCTCGCCCTATCTTGGCACCTCTGGACAACCGAGATAACACTTTGATCATCAGTTGCTTCAGCAAGATACTCGTAGTGTCATCCTTATCCAGGTTGAGACCTCACAGGGTGCACACATCCACGTGAAGTATAGGTTTTTAGCGTGATCATCCCATGTGGACATGAAGTTATAACGAAATCATAAGAGCATGTGAGGGGAATATTTGCATCATCATTACATGCCCATGCCCATGACAGGTGTCTAGACCTCATTGGGTATCTCAATAAGAGCACACTCCATGAATGCTTGCGGTGCATTGTACACCCAAGCACTATATAAAACCATCTTCTTCACCAAAATAAATGATCCATAAATATAAAAGCCTGTCTAAGCTCTGTCTTATTCACATGAGAGAGAAATCTTGAGAGTTGTGTATTTCAGGCCATTAGAGCCTAATTTATAGTGAAAATCCATATTATCTGCACATTAGAGTGGGATGACATAGCCGAACAACTTAAATTCATGTGTCCTTCCTCTTATCCTCTTCTCCTTCTCATATTTAGATTACTGTACTATTATATATATTATATTGTGTATGTTTTAGCTCGAGTTGCTGATATAAATTCAAATGGTGACCTTATAACATCATTATTTTGGCACCGCTTATGGGAACGAAGGGTATTCATCTTCTTCCTCTTAATTTTTATCTTGTTTCTCACTTGATTCTCTAGTGGCGATCCAATTTTACACTTGGTTGGATTTGTATCACCATTGAAAGAGCTCATGTTGTGTTTTTCATGCTTTCTTCTAGCTCACTTAATTCAATTAGCTTACCCTTTTATTTTATTCATTCACCTGAATTGATGGCCTAAGATTTTCCTTATGGGGTTGCCCCAGCTCTAGCCAAGAACCTCATCAATCAGAGATGACTGAGGTTATGGTGACGGTGCACCAACAGAAAATGCAAGAATTACTTGCTGTCATGAGTTAAACTATGATGGCTAGACCCATCAATGTTGTAGCATAGATAATAACTCCGAACATCAGGGAAATAGTTCTAGAGATAGGGGGATCACCCTCATCCCCACACAAAAAAGTGCAAAATCAACAAAGATGCAGATATGTGGCTAACCATAGGTGATTACGCCTAGGAAGGCAAGGCTAGGACTTCCCACATGACTTGTCTTGTGTTAAGGATGAGTATTGGGAGCCCTATGAGATTTCTAGGAATACAATGCGCCCAATCTATGTTATAAGAGGAAACATGGTAGGATGATTAGATATGGACGAACCCAGCCTTCGGCACTTGATAGATTGAGTATAGGGTCGACTTTCGACCGACTTAACCCAGTTAGGACCTACGAGACCAACTCTCCAGATCACACAAAAATGCAACCTCCTAGGGAAATGGAGGAGGTGTTTTCCATCGGCCTCCATACGATCGAGTGGAGGAAAAAAGAGAAGCCAATAACCTTTAAAGGACGATTGACAGAGTACCTATGCCATGCGCAGTCGATAGACAAGGAGCTAGGGATAATGTTATGGCAACCGAGGGAGATAATACGGCAGCGATCGAGAAGCCATGTAATAACTCCATTCATAGGCTGGAGGAAAAAATCGATGATATACTTAAAAGTTGATACCCCATTCAATAAGGATACATGAAAGGGTCTTCATTTATTGCAAGAGTAGTGAGCTTTTCCACTTCGGCAAAATTCAAAATACCGACTATCACACTGAACTATGATAGGAGTAAAAAACCCATCCATAAAATTGATATGTACCAATAAGTGGACGATATCTAATTGATTTCTGATGAGATGAGATGAGATGTCAGGCATTCTCCATTACTCTCACTGGTGTAGACCATGTATGGTACACTTCCCTCCCAAAGAATTCTATAGTGAAATTTGATCAACTAGCCCAGAAGTTCATTTATAACTTCTACTTCGACATAAAGCCCCCCAAAAGTCTACCGATCTATTGTATGTAAAGTAAGGGAAGAATGACTCTCTCAAAGACTATATAGCAAGGTTTAACAAAGAGAAGCTGGAAGTTGAAGACTATGAGGAGAACATTGCCATGACTTCCCTCATGGGAGGATTAAAGAGGGAAAATTACTTTGGAAGCTGGACGAAGATCCTCCAAAAATCCATGAAAGAACTTCAGGCTAAGGACGGGAGAGTCATGAATGCAAAGGAGGCCACGGAGGCCAAGGGAGAGGATGATAAATAAGCTGGTGGAAGTAAATCTTATAAAGCTAAGTGTAAGGATGGTGAAAACAGGTCGCTAAACAACAAAGTTTGTTGACTACACTCCTCTTATGATAAGCCCTGATTTTATTCTAAATGAACTTAAGGATTATAGATCCTTGAGATGGCCTAAAAATCTGAGGTCTCATCCTCACAATAGAGACACAATCAAATGGTGTGACTTTTACCAAGATCAAGACCATACCACCAAAATATTCTTTGCATTGAAAGCTAAGATTGGGAAAATGCTCAAACAAGGGAAGATTTGGAAGTAAGTTGATCGAAGCGTTTATAAAGACAATTACCAGAAGAGATGGGGTGGGCTGAGAGATGAAAGGCTGTGGTGATAGCATCCGACCGATAAGAAGGATGAAGAATCTGATGATAATAGTGCAGATGACCCTGATCTTTCACTAAAAATCCTAAAGCTAAAAGGACGTTGTCATATAACTTCATTTGATGTCATGATGATCAGTGGAGCAATGGATGGTGGAGGGTTAAAACCGATCGATTGTAAGGCTCATATAGTAGAGGCCAAATCAGCACCAAAGCTAATGGAAGTCAACTCGGCAGCCTCTGAGCCAAAGTCAAGAAAGATAAAAAAGGTGGATATTGATATTATAGTGGTAGAATTTTCTAGGTTGGACTTCAAGGGAATCTTTTCCACCCATGATGACCCTTTGGTCATCAACACGAAGGCTCATGATTATGGTTGTGATCTTAGTATCATCGTGAATTTTACAAGGATCATGACCATACCACCAAAATTATTTTAAGGTTGGACTTCAAGGTGCATTATCCAGAGTGGTTGTCTAACATTGTAATAGTACACAAGGCGAATGGAAAATGGTGTGTGTGTGTTGACTTCACTGATATAAACAAAGGTTGTCCTAAAAATAGGCTCCCCCTGCGTCGTATAGATCAAATGGTTGATGCTACAATATGACATGAATTGATGAGTTTCATGGACGCATAATCTGGATAAAATCACTTATTCATGGGTGAGGCCGACTCAAAGAAGACCTCCTTTATCACCAATAAAGGAACCTGCTTCTATAAGGTCATGCCTTTCGGCCTTAAAAAGGCTGGGGGAAGCTACCAATGGTATGTCAATAAGATGTTTGAGCGGAAGATTCGAAAGACCATGGAGATTTTTGTGGACGATATGCTGACCAAGAGCCTCAAGTATGAGGACCATGTGGCAAACCTTGAGAGGACCTTTGATATGATGGATCTTTATTAAATTAAGCTAAACCCAACCAAGTGTGTGTTCGGCATGGGTGCATGTAAATTTCTCTGCTTGATTGTCAACCAGAGGGATATTGAGGCAAACCCATAAAATATTAAAGTGCTGATTGAGATAAAGACTCCATAAATAATCAAAGATGTGCAAAGGCTGATAAGGAGGGTCACTGTACTCAACAAGTTTGTCTTAAGGGCCTTAGACAAATGTCTCCACTTTGTCAAAATTTTAAGGAAAGCGTTTGAATGTAATGAAGAGTGTGAAAGAGATTAAGGCTTATCTGGGTTCTCCGATACTTTTATCTCATCTAGTTCAAGGAGAGAAGTTGTCTTTGTATTTAATAGTGTCAGAGTCTGTAATCAGCACAACCATCATCTGAGATGATGAAAGGGTACATAAGTTGGCCTACTTTAATAGTAAGGCTCTTCAAGGGGTAGAGCTGAAATATCCAAGGATGGAGAGGCTAGGGCATGCCTTGATACATGCTTCAAGACATATGAAACCTTATTTTAAAGCCCACCCTACGGTGATGATCACTTATACTCCTCTAAGGCAAGTTATTGAGAAACAAGAGAAATCTAATAGGTTGTTGGCTCGGTAAATTGATCTCGATGAGTTTGACATCATATACCAGCTAAGAACATCAATTAAAAGTCAAGCATTAACTGACTTTGTGGTTGAGTTCACTTGGGACGAGGACGATACCAAAGAAGATGAGATAATAGTATTGCTAGAGAAAGAAACAGTAGATTTAACCATGACCATTGTGTGCAAATCGACCATATAGAAAAAATTGTTTTGTTCAGAAATGGAGATGCAAGTGAAGGGTCTTTTATGACCGATAGTCCGATTTGCAGTCTGTTTGTGGATGCATCCTCATGTGAAAGCAGAAGTGGGGTAGGGATCATACTATTGGCTCCAAACGGGACTCACAATTAGTATGCATTTATGTTTAGCTTAAAATCTTCTAATAAATAGTCTGAGTACAAAGATATGCTCGTAGGTTTATCCTTGGCCAAAGTGTTAAATGTCATCCACGTAGTCATAGTGACTCCGAACCGGTAGTAAACCAGATTATGGAAATTTATGAAGCAAAGGGTGAAAAGATGGCCAAATACTTATCCAGGGGGAAAAGGGTAATAGCATACTTCAGAGAAGTGAGAGTAAAAGGAGACCCTCGACTTGACAACAACCGAGCCAACGCATTGGTGAGGTTAGCATCAACTACAAGAACACAAATCAAGATAACTGTCCCAGTTGAGATATTGTAAAGATCGAGCATTGAGGAAGATGATGTGAAACTTGAGTTTTGTTTGAACTTGAATCTTGGAGCTTCTTGGATGGACCCTCTCATCATATTTATCAAAGATGGGGAGCTCCCGAAATTAAAGGCCAAGAGAAAGAAATTAAGCTATAGGGCAACGAAGTTCTCCATCATAGGAGATGTACTATATAAAAAGGCTTTTATTTTTCCCTTATTATGATGTGTCCACACCTCAGAGGTAGAATATGTTTTAAAATATGTGCATGAAGGATCGTGGTCAAGTCATGTCGGGGGACGGTCTTTGGAAAAAATGGATAGTAATGCAGGATTACTAGTGGCCAACTCTTCCTAAGGATGAGGCCAGCTATGTGAAAACAAATGATAAATGCCAAAGATAAGCATGTATTCACCATCAGCCTCATCATCCTCTGTCGTCCATCATAGCTCCTTGACCATTTATAGTTTGGGGGATTTACTTGGTGTGACCTCTGCCGAGAGACAAAGTAAACTACAAATTTTTTTATTGTGGCGACCGATGGTAGAGGTTAAGGTAATGGTCTCCATTATAGAGACGAAAACCTTCAAATAGTTTTAGAGGAATATCATTTGCAGATATGTCCTACCTCATACACTGATCTCAGACAATAAAAAGCTATTAAAAAATAAGTCTGTGGTGGCTTACTGTGGAAGGGTCGACATCAAATAATTCTACTCAGAGCTAGGCCAACCTCAAGCAAACGACTAGATAGAGGTCACAAATAGAACAATCTTGGACGGGATAAAAAAAGCTAGAAGACGCTAAAGGTTTATGGACTAAAGAGGCACATGACGTCCTGAGGGCCTACAAGATAGTGGAGGACACCGATGGGGGAGATCCCCATTATGGTGGCCTATGGCTCAGAAGTAGTGATACCTTCTGAACTCAGCCTGCCCAGCCACAGAGTCCAAACCTACTACCTAGAGAAAAATAATGAAAAGAGGAGGTTGGACCTAGATCTAATAGAAGAGAGAAGGAAGTATTTTGATGTAAGGAAAGAAAAATACCAATAGAGGATGGCTAAGTTTTATAATAAGAGGGTCAAACCAGGTCGATAGCGGTGGGGGATTTAGTTCTAAAGAAGGTTTGACAGAAGCCAAACAAGTTTCACCCAAATTACATAACCCCTCTAGGGTCACCAAAGAGGTCGTCCGAGGGACATATAGATTGAAAATTTAGAGTGAAGGCCATTCTCTAACCCATGGAATCCCTACCATTTGAAAAGATATTACCAGTAGTCTTATGTATATAGTTCAATTTATGTAATCTTCTCTGTATTTGAAATTTTTTAAGTAATAAATGGAAAATATTTCAAAGTGTTTCCTCGTTTTTTTTAATGAATTGTTCAAGTGCATGGTTCAAATTGTCCTAAGCTAAAAAGCATTATTCATATGGTGAATTGTCATTAACTCACTCTCGACGATACAAGAAACCATGCGAGACTCATCTCACCCATGGATTCTTAATAACAACGAGAGGGGAAAATAGTGTGATAATGTCACAAAAGTGGTGAATCACAAAATTTTTATGACATTAATTATCTCTACCTCGTCTCAAACGAGAGTGTATGAGGATATTAAACTCGTCTATGCACTCTCAAAAAAGATGAGTAGGGACTATTGATATTACCATCATTAATTTGGTGGTCCCTAATTCAAAGATCATTAAGTTGGTTATTTATCTCCCGGCTAAGGAAGAGAGTAAACTTGAGATTAACATAATTAATTTGGTGGTCTCAAAATTAAAAACCATTAAGTTGGTTATCTATCTCTCAGGTAAGGACAAGAGTGGACTTGAGATGAACATCATTAATTTGGTGGTCTCTAATTAAAAAATCATTAAGTTGGTTATTTATCTCTCGACTAAGGATGAGAGTGGACTTGAGATGAATATCATTATTTATTGGTCTCTAATTTAAAAATCAATAATTTAAGTATGTATCTCTCGGCTAATGATGGGAGTGGTCTCGATATTAACATTATTAATTTGATAGTCTCTAACTTAAAATCATTAAGTTGGTTATTTATCTCTCGGCTAAGGACTAGGTTGGACTTGAGATTAACATCATTAATTTGGTAGTCTCTAATTGAAAATCATTAAGTTGGTTATTTATCTATCGTCTAAGGATGAGAGTGGACTTGATTGGTGTTCTCTAATTTGAAAAATGTTAAATTGGTTGTTATCTCTCAGCTAAGGACGAAAGTAAAACTGAGACGACATGGTTAAAATTTATTTACGGTCAAAGCAAGCATGGATAACATAATGAAAAGAGATAAAGTTCGGCATTCATCACATAGAAAATTTGAAGGGAAAAGAAGTTAAGATGAGAATATAAACATAGTATTGTTTAACAATAAACCATTAGAATTCTAGCAAAAGCTGTACAAAAATTACATATAAAGGGCAAGTAAGGCCATAGACGTCCACCCAAATGGTGTGAAGTAGACTAGATGATTTCTTACAAAGGATCATTGCCTTGAGGGATGGAGACATTTTTTTCCAGGGTCTTAGTGTTGACCCATCATCATTACAATCACCCTCGGCCAGGTTAACACCAGTCTGCTTGATCGTCTCACCCAAGGGCTTCTCTGTAACTTTAGCAGGGACCATATTTTCCACATTAGACAAAGCAGTGCTGAGGAGCTCATCAGTAAAGTCAAGGCTCTCAAAATTTTATGGGTTAGCATCCTAACCTCAGCTTGTTTGGGGATGGACCAACAGAAAATCATCTTCACTCCTCTCTTGAGGTATTAGAATGCGTAGTCCCAAACCCCTCATAATCTTTAAAATCTGCCACTGTGATTTAGCCTCATCCAAGGCCATCTTGACAACCGCATCTATATAGGCCTGCTTCTGGTCCACCAGACGCTTCAAGACATTATTGTGCTGGTCCTTTAGTTTGTTGAGATCCTCCATGTACTTCTGATCGGCCATCTCGTGCCCACGATCGTTGGAAGTCGAATCCTCCCTCAGACCCTAATGTACATTCTCAGCATCTTTCCCTTTTTGAATCATTGGAAGCCTCTTCTCAAACCAATCATTGGGATGTGAGAGGGTAAAAACAGACAACAATGGTCGAAAATGATTAGTTGAGCGGCCCAATGGACACTGAACTCTATAACACGAGAGGCGTCTATTGCCACCAATAAATTCTTATGGACTCTCGGTATCATCGAAGAAATAGTTGTTTGAGTTCTTCAGGCATCATCTATAAACGTCTCATCACTGAGTTTTAGTTGGGCGAGATACGCTACAAGAGCGTCGTCAAACAGTATACGAATTTCCTTATCCGACCCTACCGCACTAGGAACCTCCATTGTATTCTTATTTTAGTCCCGGGTGATAGTGGTGTCTTCCACCACTTCCTTCATCTTTCGAGAAGACTTAGTGTTGTCGGCGACACCAATTATTGATTTCTTATTCTGAGAAGATGGAGTCATTTTCTTCCCCAATTTTTTCAACATATCAGAAAGGTTGGGGGCCTCCATCTTCCAAATTTGTTCGGGAGTATTATCCGATCGATCTAGAAATAATTCAAAAAAGGTTAATTTTAGAAGCAAACAAAGATACATGAGACACTAAAGTTCAAAATAAAAATTCACAAGTTTTACAGTAGAAACTAATTAATGACGAGACTATAGTTAAAGAAGAAACTCATTAATTTCAATCGGGGGATCAACACCAAACCCTATCTCGGCCAGAATCTCAAGGTTCATTAGTTACTCAAACCCGACTAGGCCACCATCATCCCCTTGGACTCTAATCAGGTTGACCTACACCATGTTGTCTATGCACAGGTCCGGGTCAGGTATTGCTGATATGGAGGCTTTTACCCATTTCTAAGGAATCCTCTGCTCTGAGGTAGAACAAGTAGCGCCAGATTAAAATTCCCACGCACTAGAGATAAATAGAATTAGGACTTCCAGTGGTAGTTCGACGGTTGGTTAATGAAGATGAACTTCATTATCGTCTTCTTATATACATAGTGATAGTACCCAAGTTGTCCTTGGTACAAGAGATATTGTAAAATCCCTTTAAAATGCGAACTGGAAGGTCGTCACTATGATAAAACTTCCAGAGGGAGATGAAGTTGAGTATAATTCTCCACGCTTTAGGAGAGAGCTACGATGTGTCAAGGACCAAACTAGTAAGGCTCGCCTGTACATTAGGGTGGATGGGAAGGAGAAAGTCCACCTTGAACATTTGTGCATAGACATGATCCATTTGTGATTGGTGGTAATCACATGTGTCATCCGGTTGGTTCACCCATTTAGAATCTTTAAAACCCACGACACCCTGAATTTACAAAAGAACCATGCAATGTACGTCTTTAATTATTAATTGATGGGATTAACCCCTTTGATAATTTTGGGAACTAATCAGAGTATTGGTCAATGTTCATGGAGCCTTTAAGTCTCCCTCCAACAGTTACATGATATAAGAGTTCATATTATTTAAATTTTGATACCCTAGAAAAAGGCTTTTGAGGATGATATTAATATTTTCTTAACCCCGTTAATCGAAGAAGTTAAAGAGTTATGGATGAATGCGAGTGAACATTTAACGCTCATAGGGGTGAAGAGTTCAAACATAAATAAATGGTTATGTGGACAATCCATGACTTTTTTGCCTATGTGACCTTATTCGGTTCAATGTTAATGGTTATTATGGATGCTCTATCTGCAGGGAGGAAATTGAATCCACTTGGATAAATTATAGTGGGAAGATGAGTTATGAAGATTATCTTAGATTTCTACCGAGAATTCACCTTTTTAGGAATGAGCATAGGGAGGAACCGACTTGGCTTTTCAATTATCAAATTGAAGGCGAAGTTTGTGACTTTGGGAAATAATTTTTTAGGCAAACACCTATAGTTTATTGTCCATAAGCATAAATCTAGGTAAGATCTGCAAGATCCTAGCAAAATGATGGCATGTTCGAGATGTTCAATTTTATTTGAGTTGCAATATTGGAAAGAGCATTGTGTAAGGCGTGTAATTGACGTGATGCACATCGAGAAGAATTTTGTGAAACATCTGGTAAGGACATATTTAGGTGGATCTCATTCAAAATATAGAAAGGGGAATCATTATCTAAGTGAAATGCAAATAATTATGGTTAAAATTTGATCCTACAAATAGAAGAAATTCGATTCTTCCAGTTTTCTTTTACTTTAACTACTAGTGAGAATAAGATCCTCCTAGACACGTTGTTCAATTTGGAGACTTTGAAATATTCTGATAATTTATGCATGGTTATAAGCTACTAAACAAATGACTTGAGATAGTGTAAGTCGCACGACTGCAATGTCATCATCAAATCAATCCCTATGTTGTTTAGGCATTGATTTTTTGATAAAAAAGATCTTTGTATGGAAATTGTGCATATTATTCTATGCTTCACCATATTGTGTGAAAAATGGTATACAAGACGTATATTAAGGCTGCAACGTCTACCTGCTTGTACATTTATTTTATGTCTTTAATTAGTATTTTCCTCCATCATTCTTTGACATCAATGTCTACCTACTTGTACATTTATTTGATGAGGCTTTGTTATGTGGACCGTTAGATATCACTGCATGTATACTTTTGAGTGATTGATGAAAAACTTCAAAGACTATGTCATAAATACATAGTATATTTGAGTGTTAATTTCCAAAGAATACATAAATGGAGAATAATATTTATACGCTTATGAACATATGGCAAAATATGTTCTTAGGAGGTTCAATCCTCATGGAGAATGAGTGATTGAGGAACCTAACGAGTTTGGGGATGAGTTTCCTTTCGAGAACCATAAGGAGGTGATATTTACCAATATGTAATAAGAGCAAGAAACTCATTCTGCCTTTGAATCCCAAAATTGAGTTGAAGATTGGAGAGAGTAAGTAACTACATATATAGCTTATTTTTGGTTTATTACTTTTATTCTATATATTATCAACTCTAAAATTTCATGAATACGTTTCGGAAGTGTGAATGTGAAATTGCCAAAAATTAAAAGAGAAGTATTTTAAGTCATGGATGTCGAAAGAGGTAATTCTAACTAATTCTGTTGCGGTTATTTATGACCATGTTGTAAAACATTGCCTAATTTAAATCCATTAAAAAATACACCTTTTAAAGAAAGGTGATGTATATTCAAGCCTTTAAAACCTATCAAAAGGTCCTAGTTTCTGTGCAAAGGGGTTTGAAAATTTTTTGAGTTAATGGTTTTGATTTCATCTCATACCCTTGTGAGGAAAAAATATTGATGCTAAACAGAGAAAGATCAATTTATGGCTTAAATTCTTGTGTAGATAGGAAAAGTGATAAAAATCCAAAGGAGACAATGTTGACTTATTTTGGGATTGTCCAACAAATCCTGGAACTATATTACTTAGACTTCAGCAAAATCGTCTTCTATTATGACTCGGTAAAGGTGAAAGACACTATGGATGGTTATGAAGTTGATTCTTCCTCAAAACTTATAATGGTAAATTTATCTAAGATGAAAAGTAAATATTGCTTGATCGACGAGCCTTTTGTATGTGACTTTAAAAATGTCAATAAGGTATTCTTATCTAAGTGCATAAACGATGACAATTGGTCGGTTATTATGCACACACCGAAGGGTTTGTATACTCAAGTAGACGCTTTAAAGGCCCCTAAAGAGTTTTAGCCTTCTCTTGATGACAATACTAATTTGACTGGTCTTTTATTTGATTTAGATGATGAATGAGTTTCAAAACATTATGTTATTGTCATTTAGTTAACTCATGTATGACAATCATATTTGTATTGTATGTATTGGAACATCGATCATATTTAATTAATTTTTTGTATCTTCTACTAATATATTTAGTTGTCTTACAGTTTCTTATCCATCACTCACATTTTGGAAAATATCATTCTATAGACCTTCTTAGGTTTTGTATGCGACATTGATAACAAACCGCTAATCTAAGGTAACTACACAAATGGTCATGGATTTTACTGATGTGCAATATATGTGTGGTTTCCTCAATTAGTTGTTTATGTTCTTTTATGTTCACTGAGACACAAGGCATTAAAGTCTTTTATTGGTAAAACTAATTTCATTTTCTTATATTATTCCGTTTTTATCTCTATGATTAATCCCACTTTTTTTAGTACCGTAAATACATTCACATATATTTTCATAAATAAAAAAACCAAAAAGGGGGCCTATATCACAATTCCAAATTTAGAGTGTCCTTCCAATTTTTTCCATTTTCAACATATTTCACATATATATTTGTAAATAAAAAGAGATACCCTAGATTCGGATTCTGGGTTAGACCCCAACCTTGTTTGTCTTATGAACTAAGTGAACTTTGATTCCATTTTGGGACACATAGGCGGCCCAACGTTATTTTTGGATTAAAATCCTTTGTCACTTACCATTTGGAACAATTGAAAGTCTTGTATGCATGTCTTGTTGGATGAGGAACTTTTTGAAGAATTGTTTCGTGGAAGGAAACAATCCATGCATTGGATTTCGATTAGGATTTTGTGCTATTATTATCATATTCATAAAAGCATGTTTTGTATATTATTTGTTTTAAATAATTTGATGGCTTTGTTTTGTTAATTTGTGTTATATTATTATTTTTTGATTTTTGTATGGATTAGTGGCTAAATATTTATAAACCTAAACAGGTTTGAAAAATTTATAGTTTTTTGGGATGCAGAAAATTAAAATATATTTATTTATTTTTTTTTAATTTTGAAAACTCTTATAAAATTATGAACAATAATATTTGTTCTTGGCTAAGAAACGTGACCAAATATATATATATATATATATATATTAATTTTGTATTAGTTTTGGTCCCGGTCCAAAATTATGACCCCTAGTGTGACAATTTAAAAATATAAAATATATAGTCATGGTACAAAGTCGTAGCTAAATATTTTTACAGTTTTAAGTTGTCACTAGGGGCCACAGTTTTGGATCATTACCCCTAGTGTTACAACTTTAAATGGTTACACAGTGGGGGGCATGGAAACATCGATGTCACCCACTAGACTACTACCTGGAGATGGGGTCACTGTTTTAGACCATGACCCATGATTTTATCTTCCTCAATATGGTTACAGTCCAAAACTGTGATTTATAGGACATGGTCACAAGACAAAACTATGACCATCTTCTTGTTTCGGTATAGTGTAGGGGTTAGATTCATTCAAGTGAAATTGGATATTACAACTTTTAGTGTTCATAGTTATACTATTTTAGTTCGAGAGAACTCGTAACCCATATAAGGGTTAAGCACAATAAGAATAGGTTTCACCCAGTTTGAGAGATCGAACATGAAGATGGTAAAATTGTGACAAAGATTATATCGGATAACACTTAGTTAATGCTTACAATGTGGGTGGGTTAGGCATTAGATTACATAGGCAAATAACTTTAAGAATAATTGGGAGATTATTAGGGTTTTATTCTTAAAACCATTTATGATGTTTAAATTTCAGTAAAAGTATGTCAGTTGATTTTGAAACAAGAATCATGGTTATGAGAATTCTTTATATTTATTCGTTAAATATATTGTAGACATGTTGGTCAATTGTATTTGGTAGGAATTCAAGTCAGTTGGGTTCATCTTGACCATTGGAGATTAGAATTCTGGTTGTACTACTATTGGAGAATTCGTAACCTAGATAGGGAGTTGACATCCTATCGGAATGGTTTCCCTAAAATCCTAGTGGTTTATCTCAAGCTACGAGAATTTATCTAATGGTATGAGAACTTATGCGATAGTTCAAAAGAAAGTTACGAGGGTACATTCAACAATGAATTCAACACGACAACCCATGAGTTGTAAGTCTAAAGGTTGTCTTTGTTAAACGGGTGTATAGATTCTTAACCCCTAGGGTTATGAGGAGTGAAATCCTTGCACAAATGTTACTTTGGCTTCTATGGGAGTAATCTGATTATATATCGAGTCAGTAGATCCACGCAAATTGGGTAATAGTTGTCTAAGTAGGTCTGAGATCATAATTCAGAGGAATTAGCGTACATAAGATATATACTGGAGTGTGATCGCTCTTGATCCACTTAACTGCTTTGTTTCCACAAGTAAACCTAACATGTGGATTATTTCATGATCTTAGTAGAGAGAATTGGTGATCTTATTAGATGTTGATAAAAATTGATTAACGACAAATAGATTTTACAGACAAGTATATGATACTTAATGCGGGAAATAAAATTATGTACAATATTGAACTTTGCAAATAATTCCTCTTTAAATTAGAGATAATTAAATTAGAGTGAAGTAGTGATTATTTGGTGGATTTAATGACAATTAAATAGAGAAGTGAAATAATTACGATAATTGTAATTAAGATTTCTGAGTATTTATTTAAAAACTAATTTAATTACTTGCCTAAGGTCCCTAGTATGGTCCATGGCCCAGGTAGTAGGTCTTAAATTATCTGGAAGCCCAGTTTGGCCAAAGCACATGGCCGATACTTATTTAAATTGGTGTGAGGTAGGTTTTTTGGGTAATGATCCATTATATAGGGTTAGAGAGGGAGACAAAAAAATCTATTCACATTTTTGTGAAGGGATGAGTAGAGAGAAGGTTATATTTTACAAAAAATTCCCACACAAAAGGCTTACTCTATGTGGATCATATGCTCCTAGCTTCAAGATGTTTGGATTATTGTAATCATGTGTATAGAGACCATGGATGGGAAGCCACATCATCATCACCATCATCAAACGATTTATCATCATACGAATCACAATAATATTTGCAATGGTATTGGTTCTCAAAAACCTAGGTTTAACCTTTCAACCTAGTTCTTTATTTCTTTCCCATGCATGATGAATCAAATATCTTAGGACTTAAATTTTTTCGTCCTTTAAATGTCAATACTTTTTTTCTAACTAGATATTCATTCATAAGGACACCATCCAATTTGTCCAAAAATGCACCAAGTATTAGGAGTTTTTTTCTATCATCAAGCAATCAATTGTCGATCTGAACTCCCTCATAAGCCGAAGGGCTTTTACTCAATCAAGGATGTCTAATGTGGGACTGCTACCTATGGAACCAAGGAAAAGGAAATATTTGATAACTTCCATCGACTACTTCATTAACTTCGTGGAAGATTAACCACTAACTCAGATTAGAGAGGTTGATGACAAATGATTCATTTGGAGGAACATCGTCACTAGATTTGGGAGTCTAAAAGTTATGCTGGTAGATAGTGGGACCCAATTTGACAATGATACTTTCAGAGATTTTTGTGAAAAATAGGGGATAAGGATTCACTATGATGTCGTGGTCTTCCAATAATGTAATGGCCAGGATGAAATAACTAATAAGACCAAACAATTGCTAAAGAACACGAAAGGAATGTGGTTCAATGAGCTTCCATATGTCATGTGGGTATACATAATAATGCATAGGAGGTCAGTAGAATAATCCCCTATATCTTAGCATGTAATATTAAAGTCATCATCCCATTAGAATTTAATCTCCAACTCTGAGGACACATATCTTTAAGGAAGACTGTAATAATGACCAATTGGCTCATGAGGTTGATTTACAAGAGGAATGAAGAGATCAATATCTCATACACCTTATTTCGTATCATTAAGATCTCATTCGATAATAAGACAAAAAGGTTAAGGTTAGGGAATTTCAAGTTGGTGATCTAGTTCGCACAAATCTTCTACCACTGACAAAGATGCATTTAGGTAAAAAGTTGGCCCCAAATGGGCAAGGCGCATATATATTAGTCTCAAAATAGGGGTGGATCCAATCATTTGGAAGATTTGGATAGCCTAACAGTACCTAATTTATGGAATTCCATAAACCTTAGAAAATCTTATCATTGAGTCGATAGGTTACTTTTTGCAAATGTTATAATTCAATAGAGATTATTCTATTAATAAAATATATTTCCTTCATAATTATGTCTTCAAGATTGTGCCCCGTCATTAAACCCACCTGAAAATAGTGGTATAACCCTAGTTGGACTGGTTAGCATTAAACAAGCATAAACCCAACGAAGAATGGGTGATATAATTTAAAAATAAATTTATCGCTTACATTTGGCATTACACCCACCTAAAAATAGTGGTACAACCCAAGTTATGATGGTCAACCAAGAATAGGCATATACCTATCTAAGAATGGGTGGTTAAACTTATAAATAAGTTGATCACCTAAGTTTGGCATTAAACCCACCTCAAAATAATGGTAAAATCCAAGTTGGGTTGGTTGGACTAGAATAGGCATAAATTCGCCTAATAATGGGTGGTATAACTTATAAATAAGTTGGTCACGTACATTTGACATTAAACCCACTAGAAAATAATTATACAACCCAAGTTGAATTGGTCGGCCTAGAACATGCATAAAATAACCTAAAAATGAGTGGTAAAACATATAAATAAGTTGGTTGACTACTTTGGCATTAAACGCACCTAAAAATGGTGGGAATATCGACGTTGGGTTAATCGACCTAGAATAGGCATAAACCCACCAAAGAATGGGTGGTACAACTTAGAAATAAGTTGGATTCCAACATTTGGCATTAAACCCACCTAAGAATAGTGGTACAACCCATGTTGGTATGATCGGCCTGGAATAGACATACGCCCTCCTAACAATGGGTGTCGTAGCTTAATACAATTAACTAATTGGTAAAACAGTTAACTATTTGAATAAATTTTACACTCATTATAATTGGTCATAGACCACAATCTCACCGACTATTAACTAAGTTAAAAAGGAATGTTAATTTATAAGATGAAAATTAACCGAGCGACAAGTTAAACAAAAATGTTAACATGCAAACCTTAATTAATTAAATCCATTAGCCTTTTTTGACGATAGTTTGATAATGTCAGTGGAATTGTTCAAATACCACAATTCCACTGACTAATAAGCAGTTTGGGTCATGTTAAATGTGCAAACTAGAATGCAAATAAATTAATTAAGACAATAATGATTGGAGACAAAAAGAACTTTCGTTAGTACTGAAAAAGGGCTCAAGTCTTATACTAGTAAATGACCAGATGATCGACATAAGGAAATAAAAAAATAAAGTATTTTAATGGTGCCCTTTCTAGTTTCGACACTATATTCCTTTATGATTGCATCAAGTAAAACATTAGTGGTCAATAATAAATTATTTGACCTCTGAGGAAGGAGCCAAGGAGGCATCATCCTACCTTATACTAGGTTTCTCTAAGGGGGTGCTTGGTATATGCTTGGTTACCTGCATGGGCATTGCCCCGTTAGAGACTAAAAATCTAGGGTTGAACGGAGATGACTCGAATAAGTCCAATTGCGAAGCAAACTCTTCCACCACCTCCTTAAAGCCTTCATCATAGACCTATTTTTAGGTTGGCTTACATTTTTGTCTTAAATATCCTTTTATCCCTTTAAAAAATTATTTTTTACAAGGTTTTTTGAGAAAAGGCTTGCTTAAGGGTAGTTAGGTCGGTGCTAACCTTACTAAACTCTAGTTGGATGCATTAATCTTCCTCCATATCATTATATTGGCAAGTCATTTCCTCCTTTAGCTCGACCTTCAGGTCGGTTACCTTCTAGTTCTTCTTAGTAAGAGTGTTCTTTATGATATTATCTCTTTCATGAACAACATCATTCCTCTTTGACATTTTATCAGTCTTAAAGTACTTCTCTTACATGGCATGAATGACATAAAATAAAATAAAATAAAATAACGATAGTTAGAACAATACTTGAAGCCTTAATAGTATAGAATTTGTAGATAAATGAAACTTACCATGATATTTTGGCAAAATCAGTCCTTGTGGAGGCTCTCCATAGTGAATGTTCTCACAGCCTTCATGTCTACGGGAAATATGGAAGACTAGGTGATTGAATAATAAACTTAAAGGCCACGATAAACTGACCAATCATTCATGACAATCTCCTTACCGTTCATGAAGTTGATCGTCTAGGGATGGACTCTAGACATATTCGACGGAGTCATTGGTCGACTCAATTGGCATGAGGTAATAACCACTTAATGGTTATTACCCCAAGTTAAAGGTGGAGTTTGAGTTGGATCTAGAGGAGAAATCTTCTCTATCCCCCCTATTTTTGGCCAGTTTGACTTGTCTTTCCTTCTTTTTCCACCTCTCCATCTTTAGGGGGTTTTCTACAAAAGGGAGATCACCCACTTTTTTTAACCAACTTCACCTAGAGAAATCTAGTTTACCTACGTTCCTTTTTTTTATAATCACAGATAGTGACAAGGTAAAATATTTAGAGGGGGTTGCCCATCATCTCCTCTAAATTATCCAAGATGGGCGGGAATCAGAAACTCCCCACTTATAGATCACCATCTTCCTCAACTTCCTTTAAAATTTGGCGTGAGATGCCAACCTAATTTCTTGAGCAAAGAGGGTAAAATTCTGTTAAAAAAGAATTTTCTTTTCTTTCTTCTTCCACATCTCTTGGTCGTCATCAGAATCAATCAAGACCACGTAAATTAGCGATGAAGATTTTTAAGAATGTAAACTTCCCATGCCGTATCACTTAGGATGGGGGTGATTATAAGTATTGAAGCATAACTGACCATTGAGTAGTCATATATACAAACTTTTAGAATGGTTGTGAAATCGTTCGATGATGCAACTGTCAGTTAATGGACAAGAAGGATGCGAATGGCTCTCTAGTGTGGTTAGATGTCAACTGGTGTTTATCTAATCCAAACTACTTATAAGTATTTCACATTGACCTCATAATATCTTTGATTTCTATTGAAATAGGAGCCTTCACATAAAAGAAAGATCGATTAATAACAAAAGTAATTAAGTTTATTTAATTAATTACAAAAATAATGGACGATCTACCAGGAGGTCCGATATGGACATGCACAAGAAAACCTATGTAGTCTTCACTGTATATTAACCTAAAAAAACCAAGTCATCATTGTCGAGGTTTTTTGGTTATTTGGTAGCTATGTAATTAGACTACGAGACTTATCTCTATATTGGAAATGGTAAGTGTCAGACCTAGGAGAACTCCTTAGGTCACAACAATGTTTAATTTCATTTAAGCCTAGATTAGTCCCACGAATATGGCGTATCTGTGACACCGTGCTTAATTAAATACCAGGTGATCAGGCCTTTATCAAAGTAAAAATAGAATATCCAGATTGGTTCATTCTTAGCATTACTGTTGAAAAACTTTTTAATATATACTAACCACCTAGTGTTTGAAAATATGATGTCAAATTTTATTTTTATAATTAACATGCATCAATATAAAACAATTACATAATTCAACAACACATTCACCATCATAAATTAACCAACATGATGGAATATTAAATTATTTGAATAAATGAAAGTAACTAGAATAAACATTTTAGTCCGAAATCTTAAATACGGTAATCCAAAATAAATCTAGGCCCCAGCAGTGGAGATAAATGAAAGACACTCACTCTGAAATGAGTAATGTCTAGAGTGGGCAACATGCACTGAATGAAATATCTGCACAAGGAAGATAGATGAATAGAAGTGGAAGCATCTAATATCAAGGACCTACAACTTCCACTGCAACTGCAACACGTCAAATCACATGGAACTCCTAAGCCTGGCATCCCTGTGGTTAGACACCTAGAATAATTTCCACAAAGAAAATAGAATTAGAAGAAACATGTCAGAGCCCGAGTAAAAAAATAGTTTTAAAACATATTTAGAAAGTTCTTAACAATGCAACAAGATAAGATAATAAATACATGTTAGTAGTGCGGGCCCTCACCTGAGATCCTCGCCCTTCGACTAATTTGCACGCTTAACGTACTACTCTAACCCACCTAGTTATGTTAACTGCCTAACTAGTATGCTTCATATATCATTTCATTGATTCAATTACGATGCCCACCCGAACTACCCGTAAGATATATTTCTGCATTTTTCGATTCTTTGTACTCATTAGGAATCTCCACTAAATGATTTAGTTCTCGTGTATCTTTGTTCATTTAGATACCACTAACTATTAGTTACTAATTTAGTTCTCACACTTTGAGTAATTATATATATCACTGTCTGTCATCTCTACTAATACACTCGTAGTAGAATTAATCACACACACACACACACATATACATTGTTCTTTCTCTCTCTCTCTCTCTCTCTCTCTCTCTCTCTCTCTATATATATATATATATATATATATATATATATATATATATACAGGAGAAGGCTCACCTAGATCATGCTCTATACATCATCCATACATCACACCTAGTTGTAGGCATTAAAAAACTTTTTTTTCAATTTTTTTTATTTTTCTCTTGAAATTGACTTTCCAATAAATCCATTATCAAAAAATTAGGTCACAATACATTTTGTAGCCATTTTTAAAAAATCCACAAAAACCTCTCAATATACCTTATTTATAAGGTCTGCGCTAACAGTTTTTTGTGAATTTTTTAAAAATAGCTATAAAATGTATTTTGACCAAATTTTTTGAATTTGAGTTAATTAGAAGGTTAACTTTAAGAGAAAAATATAATTTTTGATAAAATAGTTTCTTAGGACCTAGAACTATGCCTAATGTATGGTGTGATGTATACATCATGATGTAGGTGAGCCTTGCTCTCTCTCTCTCTCTCTCTATATATATATATATATATATATATATATATATATATATGTGTGTGTGTGTGTGTGTGTGTGTGTGTGTGTGTGTGTGTGTGTGTGTTCGTGTGTGTACACAACACCCTTAGGTGAAGACCTGCGGTGCGGGCGTACTCTGTTATCAAGTCCCGATAAATCACATACTAAATAAGGACATCGGTATGGATATCACCCTCGAACCATAAATCAAATCGCACATATTGGAGGCGAACATAGTTATAAGCCTTCAAGCTATGCTCACACCTAACGCACCTAAATGATCAGTCAAACCCTTATTCACATAAGTGGTGCTCAGTTTTTAATTTCTATGTCCTGAGGGACAAGTCAATATCCCACAAATGGGGTCATGAGAATAAGATTGTCCACGAAGCATAACCTCATGTGATAGCAAGTAGCCTAGGTATGATTACACATAATAAATCAAACAATAAGTATTCACACAACCTATATATATATATATATATATATATAGGTAATGACGTACCCTATAATATATCATTAGTAGTTCAGATTACTCTCAAATAGACTCCGTATTTGAAATATGTTGTTTAACCCCTTATCGTATATACCCGAGTATTTCCCACTACTTGGAAGGTAATTAATTTTACACTAAATAAATTCAGTAGTCATCACATCCATATTATAATTGTCCAACTCCAAAATCTCTCAAACATCTATTGCCAAATATAATCCCTGATTTAAGTATTTAACTTACCATTTACACTCAACTAACAAGGTTATATATATTCCTATGTGGTTAAGTTAAAATCCCAACTTTAGTTTACTGGTCATTAGATTATCCTCTATTGAACTCAAAATTTATATTCCAAGTCAACTCAATCATTCCCCATGAGTTCTAAGAAAATAGGGGAAAAGGTTTCAAATTCTGGGAAGCCGAATCAATTCGTCCTGGAACCAAATTCATTTGACCTTTTGAATCGATTTGTCTTGGAGCCGAATCGATTCGATGCTATAGATGTTGTCCTCTTCCTCTAACTGTTACGGGTTTCATTAATCGTAAACCCTCCAAATCGCAATTAAACACTAAAAAACTCCAAAACAAGCATATATGACATCCTAGAGACATATATGAACAAATTCTAACGTAACGGAGTCATGAAATCTTCATGGAACAACTTAAATCATGATTAATTAAAGATTAAACTTTGAAAACCCTACTTGATTCCCTTGGTTCAATAACTTCAATATTCCTTCAAATTTATTCACCAATTTCATGGTATATATCACCAATTCAATATACATGTGTAAGGGATTAATTATGACGTGAATCCTACCTAAGAACTTGCTTTGTATCTCCAATTTTTAATGCCAAATTCAATAATTTCACATGAATATCATCCTAAATCTAACTTGGAAGATATGTCAAATCATAGTGATAAATATTAAACACTTGCCTCCATTTGAAGGTCTGAATCGCTGTAACTTTTTGGTATGGTTATATACCTGCTTCCCTGATCTACTCGATGATGGTAGTGGTGGTGCCAAATTGGTAGAAACCTTAAAACCTCCATGGAAATTCTTCTTCTTCCTCCTCCTATAGGCCTTATGTGTTTTCTACTGATATTAACCCTAACTTCCCTTACATAGATGTAAATATAACGTCCTAATTTTTGTGGGTTTAATTCCCCCTAAATTCCAAAAGAGTAAAATGCTCCTCCGGAATACCGATTTGGCCAAAAAGTGCCTCGGGACCCAAACTAAACCCCCGATTAGACTTTTCTGACTGTCTTGAGCCTTTCAGACTCAACGGCACACTCGAAATGACCATATGGATGACTTAAAAATAAATTACTTTTTATTTCATTAAATTGAGTCCCAACACGACTGACACGCGCGTCCCGACTAAATTATTGTAACTTGTTGTATTTTTCACTCGTGATAACTTTAATATATTCATAATCATTTATTACTCTATTCACTAAGAAATATTCAAAATAATTCACTTCAATAAATATTAACCCTTGTCTTGCTAGTCAATATTTATTTTTATACAAATTAATTTCCAATAAATTTCTCCTATTTAATATAATTAATCCCACAATTAAAAAACCATAAAATATGGGGTTGTACATACGTCCCCCCTAATAACGCAATTTTGTCCCGGAATTCAAAAAAGGAATACCTGGTACGAATAACTATGGATCTTTTTCACGTATTTCATCCTCGCTCTCCCAAGTAGACTCCTCGACATTATAATGCTCCCACTAGACAAGCACAAATGGAACTACCTTCGACCTCAATTTCCTCTCACTATGGTCTAAGATATCCATCGGTCGCTCCACGTATAAACTAGCAGGCTGGAAGTCAATCTCCTCCCACACAATATAAGTGTGAGCCAACTCTTCCCAAAGATACTGCCTAAGTGAGAAATATGGAACACATCATAAATACGGTGCAAGTGCTTAGGCAATCCAAGTTTATATGCCACATGTCCAATCCTCTCGATGATAGGGAATGGCCCCACGTACCTCGACGCTAACTTCCCCTTCTTCCCAAATTACACTATTGTCTTCACAGGAGATACTTGTAGTAACACCTGGTCCCCCACACTCAACTCCAAAAGAGTTACTTAGCATCGACGTAGATTTCATGTCTGTCTTGGGCTACCTGTATGCGAATCCAAATCATCTCAATCCTGGACGATGTGTCTTCAATCAGTTCTTGTCTGAGTTGCTTATTGTACCCTACCTCTAGCTAATAAGCAGGAAAATGATAAGGCATACTGTACAATGGCTCAAATGGAGCCATGCCAAGTAGTTAACTGATTAGAGTTATTCTATGAAAACTCCACTAGTGGAAGGTACTACTCCCAACCTCCCTTAAAATTAAGGACACATATATGTAACATATCCTCCAACGTCTGATTCATCCGCTCTATTTTCCCATCCGTCTGAGGGTGATATGCCAGACATAATCGCAACTCAATGCCCATGTCCTCATGGAAGCTCTCCCAAAAGTGAGACACAAAAATACTGTCTCCACCATACACAATGTCAAGGGGAACCCCATGATATCTCACTATCTCAGCAATAAACATCTGAACATATTGTGTCGTGGTGTAGTCCATCCGGACTGGCAGAAAATGAGCTACCTTAGTCAATCGATCTATAATCACCCATATAGAATCGTAAGCCCTCTGAGAAGTAGGCAAGCCAGTAATAAAATCCATGAAAATGCTCTCCCATTTCCATATATGAATCTCTAAGGGCCGAAGAAACCCTCCCGGTTCTTAATGGTCCACCTTTACCAGTTGATAGGTGGTGAAATTTGAGACAAACTCAGCAATGTCTCTCCTCATCCCACTCCAGCATAAAGATTTTCCCCCAGCTAAAAGTTTTTGAATCCTCTCCTATCGAAACGGATCTGTTACCTGGGCATGTACCACCCTCTTTACAATTTGGGGTGTAATGGTCATAACTGACATGAACGATCTGGAAAATGTATCCTGATGTCCCAATTCCTTACATTTCACCTTCCACCCATCATCCACCCCTCCTACTGGCCTACGGATCGACGTATCTTCCACTATGCTAGCCATCCTCAGGTGGTACTGGATCTCAAACTGGTAGTCTTTCACAAATTCAAGCCACCTATACATGTGCATATTCATCTCTCTCTGAGTGAATAAGTACTGTAGGGACTTATGATCTGTGAATAGGCGAAAATTCTCCCCCAATAGGTATTGTCTCCAAATCCAAAGTGCAAACATGACTACATCTAACTCCACTCATGATGAAGTACTCCCCCAAGCCCCTGTAGGGATGCAACAGTGTAAACATAGTACTCCACTCATGTCCCTGGTAGAGCGAGGACTAGTGCTAAAGTTAAATTGTCCTTCATATCATCAAATGTTAGTAGACACGCATCATCCCAAACAAACGGTACGCCCTTATGGGTCAAATTAGTCATCAGACCCAAAATCTTTGAAAAGCCTCGAATAAACCATTTGCAGTACCCAACCAACCTCAAGAAACTAAGCACCTCCATCGGTTTTGTGGGCTATCCACACTCCTTCACCGCTGACACCTATGATCGTGTCCACCGATATCTTCCTATTCGATACGATGTATCTTAAAAATTTTACTTCACGCGCTAGAACCCACACTTCTCAAACTTAATGTACAACTGGTGCTCTCGTAATGTCTGTAAAATTTTCGCAGATGCTCGACATGCTTTGCCTCGATCTGGGAATAAATCAGGATGTCATCTATGAAACAATGACAAACGGATATAAGAACTCATTGAACACCCAATTCATCAAGTCCATAAACACTACTAGTGCATTGGTTAGCCCGAATGTCATAACTCGAAACTTATAGGACCCATATCTCATCAGAAATGCTATCTTAGACACATCCTGCACCCTGATATGTAATTGGTGATAACCGGATCTCAAGTCTATTTTAGAGAAGTAGGCTGCTCCTCCAAGCTGGTCGAATAAGTCATGGATGAGAGGCAACGAATATTTATTCTGTATTGTGACTTTATTCAATTCTCGATAATCCACGTGCGGTCGTAGGGATCCATCCCTATTCTTCCCAAACAGAACTGGGGTACCCCAAGGTGAGGTACTCCTATGGATGAAACACTATCCTAATAACTACTCGATCTGATCGCTTAGCTCCCTCATCTCTATAGGAGCCATCCGATAAGGCGCACGAGCTATTGGCCTAGTACCCGGAGCCAAATCAATCACAAACTCTATATCCCTACTCGACAGTAGTCTTGATATATCCTGAAACACATTGGTAAACTTTTAAACAATCGGAATCAAATCAAGGGAAATCACCACTCCTGTAGTTATCTCCTCCTCTATGTACTACAAATGGGTGGCCGATCCTCCCTCGGGGTGAGGCATCGCCATAAGGAACATATCCCAACCAGGAATAGCAAATACAATGATCTTACTATAGCAATCAATCATGGACCTATACGCAATAAGAAAATCCGTGCCTATAATGGGATCGTACTCTAATATATCTGACACGAGCATATCAGCAGGTAAAATAAGACACCCAATCTCTATGCTCACACCCTGACATATAAAGAAAATCATCATCCCATTACCCAATGGCGAGTCTACACATGTAACGGTACTATATTCCTCATCTAGTAACCCTGTGGTCCGTGAAAACCCAGTTTCTACGAATGAGTGTGAGGCCCTAATATTAAACAAAATGCGCCCCGAAGTATCGTGTATAGAGAATGTACCCTCAACTGCAGGTGGGGCCTGAGGAACTGCTGCCTGGTGAATGTTATATGCACGCCCATAATATTACTTACCCTACTGAGGTGGGTCTATGGGAATGGAAGCTAAGGCTGGCATCTTTGGTGGTTCTAGAAGGGCCGCGTGAAATATAGGCCTCTAGGGCTCCTGGTGAGCACCCAGCTGTTGTTGAAATTTTCCCTTGTCTTGTAAATCATGACATTTGTGGTCATTCTTGCCATATATAAAACATAAGCGTGTTAAATTTCCTCCTCACTAGACCTACTGTCCATTGCCACCCCTCCCTTGGACCTTATGGACCTTGTGGAAATATTATTGGCCCTAGTGGCCCTGCTTCCCCTATTGGCCTTGATGGCACCATTTTGAAAACCTCCAGATCAAAAATGCTTAGCAAAATCTCCCTTCTAGGAACTCTGCTCACCCTTCATGGACTGACTCTGAGCTGACGGCTGTTGCATCCCCCGATCCTGCCGTATTGGCTGGACTCTCCTACTCGCTTTTTCCCTTAACATAGAAGCGATTGTCCTAACAATTTAAAAAATCAGTTTTTAAAAAATCGGTGTAGGTCTTTAAGAAAAGATTACCTAGCAGATGTTGTTTGATCCTCCAACTAAGACCGTCAGTAAATAACTGTATCCTTTTCTCCTCAGTAGGTACCTCTCTTGGCACAAGGTTAGCCAACCTCATAAACCCCTCCTCATATTTAGCAAATGTCTTCCCCTCCTGGGTGAGATCCAACAATTTATGCCTCATCTCAGTCTGGACGACGAATGGGAAGTATTTTTGGTCAAATCCCACCCAGAACTCCTGTACTCTCATGATGTCTCTCTCCGTCGCAGTGGTAGTGGACTCCATCCATTGCAATGCCACCCCAGCTAGCTTAAAAGTATCTAGGATTTGCATATGAACATCGATACACTCGTCCATCCTCAAGTTCCTCTGGATGTCCTTCTTCCATTTGCTTGCCAACACTATGCCTGAACTCCTGAGTTATCTGGAGGATGTGCTTTCTAGAAGGCATCCCTAACTCTCTCCAAAATAGAAGGGAACACATGTGACTGGAATGGTGCCAGCACCTACACCTGGGGTGGGGACTACTATACTATTGCATTAATCGTCTGTGAAACTATAGCGACAACCTCTGCAGCATTCATGATACCCTGGGCTTGGGCCAGCTGGGGCTTCGGCTATGCCTCTCGGTTGTCTCGTGCAGCATGTAGAGGGGGCATCTTAAAGAAGAAAGACATTTTTATGAGTCCACAATTCAATATGACTTAAAATAGCTCAAGACGTAAATGCGCAAATACAAATACAATAGTCCTAAAAATAGGGCTCTACATCAAAGAATGTTGCATTGGAAACATAATAAGCCGCACAGATCCAAAAGACTATAGAACCTAATAATATGATACCATTTGTGAAACCCCTCTTAATTAAATACCGAGTGATTAGGTCTTTATCAAATTGAAAACAGAATATCCAGATTGGTTCATTCTTAGCATCATTATTAACCACATAGTATTTGAAAAGTTGATGTCAAATTTTATTTTTGTAATTAACATGCATTGATATAGAACAATTAGATAATTCAATAACACATTCACCATCACTCGGAATATCAAGTATCTCAATAAATTAAAGTAACTTGAATAAACGCTCCAGTCTAAAATCTCAAGTACGATTATCCCAAAAAAAAAAACAAGTTCCGACACTGGAGATAAATGAAATACAATAACTCTGAAATAAGTAATATCTAGAGTGGGCAACATTCCCTGCCTGAAATATCTTCATAAGGATGATAGACGGATAGGAGTGGAAGCGTCTATATTAAGGACCTGCAACTTCCACCGCAACTACACCACGTAAAATCACATGGAAATCCTAAGCCTGGCATCCCTGTGGATGTACACATACAATAATGTTCACAAAGAAAATAGATTTGGAAGAAATGGGTCAGAGCCCGAGTAAAAAAATAGTTTTAAAACATAATTAGAAAGTTCTTAAAAATGCAACAAGATAAGATATTAAAAAGATATCGGTAGCACGTGCCCTCACTTGGGATCCTCGCCCCTCAACTAATGTGAATGCCTAACATACTACTCTAACCCACCTAGTTATGTTAAATGCCTAACTAGTTTGGTTTATAACTCATCCCATTTAATCAATTACGGTGCCCACCAGTACTACCCATAATATATATTTCTGCATTTTTCATTTCTTTATACTCATTAGGAATCTCCACTAAATGATTTAGTTCTTATGCATCTTGGTTCATTTAGATATCACTATCTATTATTTACTAATTTAGTTCTCATACACTTTCAGTAATTTTAGATATCACTATCTATCTTCCCTACTAATACACTCGTAGTAGAATCACACACACATGCGCACACACACACACACACACATAAAGATATATATATATATATATATATATATATAAATATATATATATATATAAAATAAGGAGTAAGGGTCTTTTTACTCTTCCATAAGATGAAAAGACAATTTGTGGTTGAGATTGAAACCACTTAGGCTAGAAATGGAGGGCTGAGATTATTTCCCCTTTCTCTCACGTGGCTCGAGAAAATCTGACCTCACATGGCTCGAGAAGCAGATTTCCTCTTTCACAATCCCACCTACTCTCTCTCACAATCCCACTCACTCACTCATAAATCCCCAAAAGCACCTGTCCACTTTCCTGCAAACAATCCCACCGGGTATGGTTCCATTTTTATTGCTCATTCGATTTCCAGAGCACCGGGTAAAACTTTGGTTCACCATAGATTTGGTTCATTTTGTTGGTGATTAAATATTAGGTTCTCATTTTGTGAACCCCCTAACCATTAGATCTAAAGAAAAGAAAAACTTAGGTTTTCAAAACTATTTTATTGGGTTTGCATCGATGGTGGGTTAACATTTATACACGTGTTTGGAGATCTTCATTTTATGTGCATCCCAAATCTCATTTGTTTGGGTTCATTTGACATTTGTAATGCAGACGCATTCTATTTGCTTGCTGAAATTATGTGATGCATATGATGCTAAGATCTTCATGTGCTGATATATGAGGTATACTCTTTACTCAGTTTTTGCTCTCTATTTATTTTTTATTTTTTCAGTGTATAATATTTTATTTTTGGTGGTTTTTGTAATATACATGATGTTGTTATGATACAAGGCTTGATTTTTTTGATTTCGTGGACCTCGTTTTATTGGATTAATTCGTTCAATTCACACGATAACGTTGATGAGGATTTGTCCAATTTTAGTTTTTACTTTTTTTTTATTGGGGATATTTTTCTTTTGCATTTGATTTATTCTTTCATTTCATTCCGTTAGCCTTTTTCATGACTTTAGTTGATTTTATATTAGTGCTAGAGAGATTGAAATCATTTGTCTACATTGTTAGTGTCTAGTCTAAGTCACAATTAAGTTTGAAGCTACAACTCAAAGCACGAATACAAAGTCATTGCTTTTTTGTATTAATGAGGTAGGTTTGGGAGGTGATCCTTAATCAAGATGGGTTGCGACAACATGGTAAGCACGCTTTATTTTTTCTCCTCTCTTTCATTCGGTATTTGCAACTTTTGTTATTGATGATTACTAATTTCACTTTCAGATCATCGTGCACAGCATTGGCAATGCATTCTTGGCGATTTTATTTTTTACCAAAAATGTAAACTTCTTTTTGTCTACAATATAATCCTAAGTTTGTTGTTTTTAGAAAACAATGGCTTAGCTTATCTTTATTTTAAAGCGTTAACACAAGCCCGGGATAGACTTCATACTAATACTGGATTTTAAACAGGTATTGTCTACAATATGATCCTCTGTATAATCATTTAATTGTTGGTTTGGAATTTGCGCAGTTACTCATGATTGATACATTTGGTTGAATTGTCGTTTGACCTCAGTTTTATGCAAAGCAATAAAATGTATTTTTAGCCATCCAATTAGGTCTGCTCAAGGTCATCTCATCCAATTAGGACTACTTTTTTTTTCTCACTAAGATATTTTAGGGACAAAGATCCTTTGTATTATTCTCTTTTGTAGGGATTTGATATTCTTACTGTTTATGTGTATTCTTATGTTTGGTTTATGACCTTGATTTTGATTTTTATTGATTTTTCTTGAAAAGGACCTGTACGGTGCTTCTCGCCATAAAAGAAACCATACTCGATGTAAGAAATTCCATTGCATATACATTACATATTACTTTTCGGAAGTCCTTTTTTTGTAATAGGCCTCGGCATAAAAATTAGGCTAACTGATTTCAATGCTATGGTATGATATATTCAGCCAGTAACCATTCACCAATATTATGTAGTACAGGATGGTGTGCAGATGAGGATTAATCACACCACCTCTGTGTGACACCCCGCCTAATTAAATACCGGGCGATCACTCCTTTATTAAATTAAATCAAGGTAAACAGTTGGTTCATTCTCAGCATCACTGTCGATAAAAATAAATTTTCCAATTTAACACCCTAAGTAATTAAGCTAAGTGTCAAAACCACTTTCGTACATACTTTCCAAATTTTATTTAAAGAAAATCATTTATTTTATTAACAACATTCAATAATTAAGAATCACACCACATTAAATATCTGCAACATAGTCCAATTAATTTAAAACATTCGTCAATCGAATGTCAACATGCGAAATATAAAGTAACACAATCAAACTGAATAAAACCCATAGTAACAGTACTGGAAATAACTGAAATACAAATGTCCAATAACAACGGAATAATGGAAAGAGCTACACATGCTCAACTAAATGAAAGTACTAAGAGTGGATCCGAATGAACGAAGTCGTCTAATCAAGAGACCTGCAACTCCCACCTGAGCTGCAGCGCGTTCCTTCCAAGAGACCCTAAGCAAGACGCCCCTGTGGCTGGGCACCTGTAATACATACATATATATACAAGAGAGAGAGAGAGAGAGAGAGAGAGAGAGAAACGGGTCAGAGCCCGAAAGTGTGTTTGATTTAAAATACGTTTAGCAAGTATTTAAATTGATACAGGCCAATGCAACAACATATTAGAGCGACACTCTCTTGAGAAATTCTCACCTCTCTTCTAATGTGCAAGTCTATCGTACTAACCTTCTCAACGGGTTATCTTATCATTTTATCATACTAACCTTCCCAATAATTTAGCTTATCTTAACTTACTCATAAGATTTCAAAACCGAACAATTTCATTGTTTAAAAAGATACTTCCAATTAGCAACACAACTCTCGTTTTAGCTTTATTAATTTAAAAAGTTTCCCAGTGTCATATTATACTTTCACAAAACAAGTATTTACTATTTGAGTCATCAACCATGTCCTACTTATCAAATCACAGTAGGCAGTTTACAATTTCCAAATCTCATATATATATATTAACTACTCATATAATATATATAAAATAACAGCACCCCCAATAAAACTATGGTGCGTGCATACTCTACTATCCAAAGCCCCATATCACTCATATTAAGGGGAATACATTCGAAATCACTCTCGAATTGTATTAACATACATACACAAACAATATTGAGGCAAAGAATAGATTCCAAGTCTCTAAGATGATGGCACATGCCTACGTCTCTTAGGACCGTCTGAACTATCACATCGATATCATGTACCAAGGATATCTATCTTCTAGTGTACAAGTCAATATCCCCCATAAAGGTCCCATCGAGATAAGACTTGTCCCAGCGCGATAACCTCAGGGATAGCAAGTAGCGTGGGCATGATTTTCACACATAGATAGTATATGCACACACAATCATATAACTATACTAATATTACCATATCAATATTAGGTAAATTCTTAATTCCCATAATTACGACATTTCCATATTATAATATTATTAGTATCGCGTATAAGGGTTCGTCTGTAACCTTAATTCGAAGTATTCTTCCATCTTATTACGTAACTCACGTGGACTCTCTCTTCCCAAGTATAAAATTCAGTAGGTGTCCTTTTTATGTTCCAATGTAACCCTCTTATGTAACTTTCCCTTTAAAACAATAATTTATCCACCCTAAGGTAAATACCCCATAAATACCATCCTTGTCGAAAGTTAAAGATCCCAACATTTATTCATATACCCTACTGGTCCTCAATGTCTCCCAAATTATTTTATTAAGAATGCCCAATAATTATTTCACGATAAATTTAATTTAGCTAATTAAACAAGGGAAATAGGAGTCTTCCAGGAGGGGTCGATCGATCGAAGTTTGGGGCACGATCGATCGAACCTTCGATCGATCGAAGCTCTAGGCTCGATCGATCGATCAAACAGGTATTTCGATTTCTGCAGAATTGCAATTACGGGTTCTACCACTTTTCTTCATCCAAATCCATATTTTCCAAACCCAAACGTCCCAAAAATTCTACTACTAACATTATAACATTATACCAGATGTTTTCAACGTAAAGCATGTGTAATTCTATCATTAAACATGGATAATCAACACAAAATCTTATCTAATCATCAAGAACCCTAGAGTTTTCTTAATCATGGTTCTAATCTGATTTTACCAGAATTTTCTTCTAATACATCATAAAAATTTCGTGGGTTATTCTTCTACATCACAAAAGATTTCCAGAATAAGGTTCAAGTCTTTACTACATGCAAATTCCTATCAAAACTTTGGTTTTCTTCCATCTATTTCATCCATAATCATTCCTAAACTAATATGGAAATTGCACCAACGAAAATAGCAAGATAAACACTTCCCTGGGATTTTTAGAGGTCTGGATTGCGGCTGATTTTGGTGTGGTTACGTTCCCCTTCTCGCGATCTACGCGTTGGTGGTGGCGGCGGTGCAAACCGGTGACTTTTTGGCCTTGAATTGCCTTGTGAGCTCTCTCCTCTCTTCTCCAATGGCCATTCTAGGTTTTGGGTCTTTCTAACCCTAGGTGACAACCTCAATATCAGATATAGCCCCTCTGATTTTCGTGGGTTTAATTACCCAAAAATGTAAAATGACCAAAATGCCCTCCCGGGTTACTAATTAGGCCTAAAAACGCCCCGAGACCCAAACTACACCCCCGGGTACACTTTTCTGACTATCTCTACCCTTTCGGACGCGTTGGCACACTCAAAATGACCATACGGGCAACTTATAAAATATTCATTTTTAATTAACAATATTTAGTCCTGACGCGACACGGGCGCGTCCCGACTCAAATTTCCACAATTGCCATTTAACTCACTCATGACATTCAATATAACCAATATTATATATTAATTTGCTCATTAGTCATATTCAAAAATTTCCCATAATTACTAACTCTCATCTCGTTAATAATTATAACATAATTAATTTCCGGATTTTTATTAAATAATTCACTCACATTAAATTTAATAAATCCCCAAATTAATATAGCATAAACATACGGGGTATTACATACTTCCCCCCTAATAATGGAATTTCGTCCCAAAATTCGGTAAATAAGGCATACCTGGTAAAAACAAATCCGGATATCTCTCGCGCATATTTGCCTCGCGCTCCCAAGTGGATTCCTCCACATTATGATGCTCCCACTGGACCCGCACAAGTGGAACTATCTTCGAACTCAATCTCATCTCACTATAGTCTAGGATAGCCACCGGTCTCTCCTCGTAAGAGCTATCAGGATGTAAGTCGATCTCATCTATCGCAATGTGAGTATGGGCGATATCATCCCGAAGGTATCGTCTCAACGACGAGATGTGGAATACATCGTGGATGCGATGTAAATGTTCTGGTAGTCCCAACCTGTATGCAACCGGCCCAATCCTCTCGATGATGGGAAATGGTCCCACGTACCTCGGAGACAACTTCCCCTTCTTCCCCAACCTCATCACTCCCTTCATAGGAGATACACGCAATAACACTTGGTCCCCCACAATAAACTCCCAGAAGAACCGTTTCGCATCGGCGTAGCTCTTCTGCCTGTCCTGGGATATCCGAATGCGACTCCTGATTATCTCAATCCTCGCAGAGGTCTCCTGAATCACCTCTGTCCCTAGCAACTTGTTATCCCCCACTTCGATCCAACAAGCTGGGGAACGACAAGGCCTGCCATAAAAAGCCTCAAATGGAGCCATCCCAAATGTGAACTGATAAGAGTTATTATAAGCAAACTCTACCAGTGGATGGTGTGGCTCCCAACCTCTTCCAAAATCGAGAACACACATGCGTAGCATATCCTCTAACATCTGATTCGTACGCTCTGTCTGTGGGTGGTAAGCTGAACTCAGCCTCAACTCAGTACCCATAGCCTTCTGAAAGCTTTCCCAAAAATGTGACACGAAAATCTTGTCTCTATCTGACACAATATTCAGGGGCACCCCGTGTAATCTGACAATCTCAGCGATGAACAACTGAGCATACTGACCCGTGGTGTAATTTGTCTGCACCGGCAGAAAATGAGCCACCTTGGTCAAACGGTCTACAATCACCCAGATAGAATCGTGGCCCCGCTGTGATGTAGGCAACCCTGTAATAAAATCCATGGAAATACTCTCCCACTTCCACGCGGGTACTTCCAGTGGCTGAAGCAATCCTGACGGTTTCTGATGGTCCACCTTCACCAGCTGGCAGTTAGAACACTTGGATACGAACTCAGCAATGTCCTTCTTCATCCCACTCCACCAGTATTGTCGCCTCATATCCTGGTACATCTTATCGCCTCCCGGATGTACTGCAAATCGGGACCCATGAGAATGAGTTATCACTGCATGATGTAATTCTGCTCCTTCTGGAACCACCAATCTCCCATTAAACTGCAAACCTCCATCAGAATTAACAGAATAGGACTCAGCACCCTCGGCTAGAAGTTGTACAATCTGTTCCTTGCAAAACGGGTCTGTGGTATGTGCCTGTATCACCCTCGTAACAATCTCGGGTGTGACTGACATCACGAATATGAAAGAACGGGCTACTGCGTCCTGGTGGCCTAACTCCTTCCACTTTGCTTTCCAGACGTCTGCTACTTCGTCTACCGGTCTACGACTCAACGCATCAGCAACTACGTTGGCCTTTCCCGGATGATACTATATGTCGAACTGGTAGTCCTTCACAAACTCTAGACATCTGCGCTGATGCATATTTAGCTCTCGCTGAGTGAACAGGTACTGCAACGACTTGTGGTCTGTGAACAAACGGAATTTCTCTCCCAACAAATAGTGCCTCCATATCCTCAATGCAAAGACGACTGTTGCTAACTCCAGGTCGTGGGTGGGGTAATTCTTCTCATGCGGCTTAAGCTTGCGGGAGGCAAAAGCTATAGCCTTCTCTTCCTGCTGAAGTACTCCCCCAAGTCCCCGTAAGGACGCATCGGTGTAAACTAGGTACTCCATACCTGGCTGTGGTAACGCAAGGACTGGCGCTGAAGTAAACTTGTCTTTCAGCTCGTCAAAATCCAACTAACAAACGTCATCCCAAAAATATGGTACTCCCTTGCGAGTCAGATTGGTCAATGGACCCGCTATTTTGGAGAATCCCCGAATGAATCTCCTGTAGTAACCAGCTAACCCCAGGAAACTACGCACTTCCGTCGGTGTCGTGGGTTGTCCCCACTCCCTCATCGCTGATACTTTACTCGGGTCAACTGCTATCCCCTGCTCAGAAACAACATGCCCCAAGAACTGTACCTCTCGCAACCAGAATCCGCACTTCTCGTACTTAGCATACAACTGATGCTCTCGTAGAGTCTGAAGAACCTGCCTCAAGTACTCGGCATGCTCCTCCTCAGAGTGTGAATATATCAAAATGTCATCATTTGAAAATGATGACAAACTGATACAAGAACTCTCTGAATACTCGGTTCATTAAGTCCATGAAAACGGCTGGAGCATTTGTGAGTCCGAACGGCATCACCCTTAACTCATAGGACCCATATCTCGTCAAGAAAGTAGTCTTCGAAACATCCTGCTCCCTAATACGTAGCTGATGGTACCCCGACCTCACATCTATCTTCGAAAAGAAAGTTGCTCCCCTCAACTGGTTGAACAGGTCATCGATTCGAGGCAACGGATACTTATTCCGTATCGTGACCTTGTTCAGCTCCCGGTAGTCCACACATAATCTTAGTGAACCGTCTCTCTTCTTCACAAACAAAATTGGAGCGCCCCAAGGTGAGGTACTCCTACGAATGAAGCCCTGACCTAACATCTGCTTTATCTGATCTTGTAGCTCTCGCATCTCTGTCGGAGCCATACGGTACGGTGCGCGCGCTATAGGTCTCGTATCTGGCAACAAATCTATGACAAAGTCTATCTCTCGACTAGGGGGTAGGCCTGGTATCTCCTGAAACACATCGAAATACTCCCTGACAACTGGGATCGAATCTAAGGGAATCACAACCTCCTTAGAGGTATCCTCCTCTATGTAATACAAATGAGCGGTCGAACCTCCCTCTGGGCGAGGCATCGCCACCACAAACATCTCTTGCCCGGAATGGAAAAAATAATTCTCCCACCGAAGCAATCAATCATGGCTCTATAAGCTGCGAGCCAATCCATACCAATAATCACATCATGCTCGTGCATGTCTAAAACTAACATGTCTGCAGGTAATACCAAGCTACCAATCTCTACTCCCACTCCCCGGCATATAAAGAAAATAAGGGACCCACTCCCCAGTGGTGAGTCTACACACGTCACTGTGCTCTCTGCTATGGCTAACAACCCTAAGGCCTTCGCAAAATGCGTATCTATAAAACAATGTGTTGCCCCCGTATCAAACAAAACTCGACCCATAGTACCATGGATAGGAAACATACCCTCAATCGCGGGTGGTGCCTGTGGAGCTGCTGCCTGGTGGACGTTATAGACACGTCCATACTGTAATTGTCCCTGCTGCACTGGAGCTGCTGGAATGGCTGGTAGGGCTGGCACCTGGGCTGGAGCTGGGAGGGAAGGTGGAAAAAGTGGTCTCTGTGGCTCATTACGGGCTCCCTGCTGCTGTGGGGCCCTATCGCCCTCTGGGCAATCCTGACGCCTATGGCCATATTTACCGCACCCAAAGCATCGGCCTTTGAAGTTACCTCCCCTCTGACCCTGTTGTCCACGGCCCTGTTGGCCGTTACCTCCACGCCACTGGCCCTGTTGGCCCTGATGTGCACGCTGCTGGCCCTGCTGCTGTCCCTGTTGTCGGTATTGGCCCTGCTGGCCCTGCTGATTAGGCTGGCCCTGATGGCCCTGCCTGAAACCCCCGAATCCCTGCCTAGAATCACCTGAACGGAATCGTTTAGCAGGGTCCCCCTGATGGGAACTCTGCTCATGCTGACGAGTCTGTCCATGAGATGGTGCCCCGCTGGCACTATTACCCCCGGCCCTGCCCTGCTGGCTGGACTCTCCAGCCCTCTTGCTTCCCTGAAGATGGAAGCGGTGATCCTGGCAATGTAGCAACGCGACATTGAGTACATCAGTAAAAGTACTCAGGGATAAATTCCCAATAAGGTGCTGACGGATCCTCCAAGCTAACCCGTCGACAAACAGCATAATCTTCTTGCTCTCAGTAGGTGCCTTATCTGGCACAATTGTGAGAAGTCTCGTGAACTCCTCCTCATACTCAGATACAGTAAGATTCTCCTACTTCAGGTTTAGTAATTTCCGCCTCATCTCAGTCTGCACTGCGGGTGGAAAATACTTGCGGTCAAACCGCTCACAGAATAACTGAATAGGGATCGTGCCCCTCTCCTCCAAAGTGGTAGTGGACTCCCACCACTGCAATGCGGCTCCCACCAGCTTAAAGGAAGCCAATAACTGCTTTTTCACATCAGTACACTCATACATACGGAGATTCCACTGGATGTCTTTCTTCCATTGGCTAACTGTGACAATATCGGAGCTACCAGAGAACTCAGGGGGATGCGCTTTCTGAAAAGCATCCCGAACCCTCTCCCATGCAGATGGAAGTTGTGCTGGTACTGGCGCCACTGCCTGAACCTGGGGTGGAGCCTGCTGAACCACCGCTAGTGCGGCATTCACCACCTGAGCAACAATGGCGGCTACTTAATTTGCATTCATCGTGCCTTGTGCCGGAACTGCTGGTTGTTCGGCCTGGGCACGCCTATCCTTCGGAACACGTCTCGGAGGCATCTGAAACATGAAGAAGTTTATTAGTCTATAGTTATTTTCAAATCTCAAATAGCTGAATACTTATAGCAACAACGTTAAGCTGAAAGCGAAATAAGCCGTACAGATCCTATGGACACTAGAACCTGATGCTCTGATACCACCTGTGACACCCCGCCTAATTAAATACCGGGCTATCTCTCCTTTATTAAATTAAATCAAGGTAAACAGTTGGTTCATTCTCAGCATCACTGTCGATAAAAATAAATTTTCCAATTTAACACCCTAAGTAATTAAGCTAAGTGTCAAAACCATTTTCGTACATACTTTCCAAATTTTATTTAAAGAAAATCATTTATTTTATTAACAACATTCAATAATTAAGAATCACACCACATTAAATATCTGCAACATAGTCCAATTAATTTAAAACATTCGTCAATCGAATGTCAACATGCGAAATATAAAGTAACACAATCAAACTGAATAAAACCCATAGTAACAGTACTGGAAATAACTGAAATACAAATGTCCAATAACAACGGAATAATGGAAAGAGCTACACATGCTCAACTAAATGAAAGTACTAAGAGTGGATCCGAATGAACGAAATCGTCTAATCAAGAGACCTGCAACTCCCACCTGAGCTGCAGCACGTTACTTCCAAGAGATCCTAAGCAAGACGCCCCTGTGGCTGGGCACCTGTAATACATACATATATATACAAGAGAGAGAGAGGGGGAGAGAGAGAGAGAGAGAGAGAGAGAGAAACGGGTCAGAGCCCGAAAGTGTGTTTGATTTAAAATACGTTTAGCAAGTATTTAAATTGATACAGGCCAATGCAACAACATATTAGAGCGACACTCTCTTGAGAAATTCTCACCTCTCTTCTAATGTGCACGCCTATCGTACTAACCTTCTCAACGGGTTATCTTATCATTTTATCATACTAACCTTCCCAATAATTTAGCTTATCTTAACTTACTAATAAGATTTCAAAACCGAACAATTTCATTGTTTAAAAAGATACTTCCAATTAGCAACACAACTCTCGTTTTAGCTTTATTAATTTAAAAAGTTTCCCAGTGTCATATTATACTTTCACAAAACAAGTATTTACTATTTGAGTCATCAACCATGTCCTACTTATCAAATCACAGTAGACAGTTTCCAATTTCCAAATCTCATATATATATATATTAACTACTCGTATAATATATATAAAATAACAGCACCCCCAATAAAACTATGGTGCGTGCATACTCTACTATCCAAAGCCCCATATCACTCATATTAAGGGGAATACATTCGAAATCACTCTCGAATTGTATTAACATACATACACAAACAATATTGAGGCGAAGAATAGATTCCAAGTCTCTAAGATGATGGCACATGCCTGCGTCTCTTAGGACCGTCTGAACTATCACATCGATAGCCTGTACCAAGGATATCTATCTTCTAGGGTACAAGTCAATATCCCCCATAAAGGTCCCATCGAGATAAGACTTGTCCCAGCGCGGTAAACTCAGGGATAGCAAGTAGCGTGGGCATGATTTTCACACATAGATAGTATATGCACACACAATCATATAACTATACTAATATTACCATATCAATATTAGGTAAATTCTCAATTCCCATAATTACGACATTTCCATATTATAATATTATTAGTATCGCGTATAAGGGTTCGTCTCTAACCTTAATTCGAAGTATTCTTCCATCTTATTACGTAACTCACGTGGACTTTCTCTTCCCAAGTATAAAATTCAGTAGGTGTCCTTTTTATGTTCCAACGTAACCCTCTTATGTAACTTTCCCTTTAAAATAATAATTTATCCACCCTAAGGTAAATACCCCATAAATACCATCCTTGTCGAAAGTTAAAGATCCCAACATTTATTCACATACCCTACTGGTCCTCAATGTCTCCCAAATTATTTTATTAAGAATGCCCAATAATTATTTCATGATAAATTTAATTTAGCTAATTAAACAAGGGAAATAGGAGTCTGCCAGGAGGGGTCGATCGATCGAAGTTTGGGGCACGATCGATCGAACCTTCGATCGATCGAAGCTCTAGGCTCGATCGATCGATCAAACAGGTATTTCGATTTCTGCAGAATTGCAGTAACGGGTTCTACCACTTTTCTTCATCCAAATCCATATTTTCCAAACCCAAACGTCCCAAAAATTCTACTACTAACATTATAACACTATACCAGATGTTTTCAACGTAAAACATGTGTAATTCTATCATTAAACATGGATAATCAACACAAAATCTTATCTAATCATCAAGAACCCTAGAGTTTTCTTAATCATGGTTCTAATCTGATTTTACCAGAATTTTTTTCTAATACATCATCAAAATTTCGTGGGTTATTCTTCTACATCATAAAAGATTTCCAGAATAAGGTTCAAGTCTTTACTACATGCAAATTCCTTTCAAAACTTGGGTTTTCTTCCATCTATTTCATCTCTAATCATTCCTAAAATAATATGGAAATTGCATCAACAAAAATAGCAAGACAAACACTTGCCTAGGATTTTCAGAGGTCTGGATTGCGGCTGATTTTGTTGTGGTTGCGTTCCCCTTCTCGCGATCTACGCGTTGGTGGTGGAGGCGGTGCAAACCGGTGACTTTTTGGCCTTGAATTGCCTTGAGAGCTCTCTCCTCTCTTCTCCAATGGCCATTCTAGGTTTTGGGTCTTTCTAACCCTAGGTGACAACCTCAATATCAGATATAACCCCTTTGATTTTCGTGGGTTTAATTACCCAAAAATGTGAAATGACCAAAATGCCCTCCCGGGTTACTAATTAGGCCTAACTACGCCCCGAGACCCAAACTACACCCCCGGGTACACTTTTTCGACCATCTTGACCCTTCCGGGCGCGTTGGCGCACTTAAAATGACCATACATGCAACTTATAAAAATTCATTTTTAATTAACAATATTTAGTCCTTACGCGACACGGGCGCGTCCCGACTCAAATTTCCACAATTGCCATTTAACTCACTCATGACATTCAATATAACCAATATTATATATTACTTTGATCATTAGTAATATTCAACAATTTCCCATAATTACTAACTCTCATCTCGTTAATAATTATAACATAATTAATTTCCGGATTTTTATTAAATAATTCACTCACATTAAATTTAATAAATCCCCAAATTAATATAGCATAAAAATTCGGGGTATTACACTCTGTTTACTGAAGCCTGCACAGCTTGAAGCATTTTAACAATGAGAATGTTTACATCCTTTCTATCTACTACACGTTGAGGAAAAGGAATTCAAAGCTTGAGAGTACGCCTTTGACATCCAGCCTTAACATTGAACCCACGACTGTCCAAATCCACTATGCATGCAAAGTTCACCGGAATTGACAGTGTGTGCTGCACTATGAGCTTTATATCTTCAGTATGATCTTTATTCATGTGGGATGAGACAGGCTTAGAAAACTGATATATTGAATCCATCATTGCTGCTGCAAACTCCTCTTTGGTAAACTCTTCCGATCCCAACAAAGTTGTAGCAACCCCCGACAAAAAGCGTACAACTTTGGGTTCGATGCGCTTAAATTGGAAGTCTCCAAAATCAACCCAGAATGCAACGGTATGCCTAGTCAAGTATGCAGTACAAATTTCTAAGAGCACCATGAAATAACATCACCATGAACTGTCAGAAATAACATCACCATGAACTGTTATGAATAAATCAGTCCTTTCTGCTGGGTCTCTAACTACAAGCAGTGGACATTTGGGATTAGCTAAAAGGTCCTGGGAGAAATTAGAAATCATGTCGCGTAAGATGTGACCAAGGACCGTTCTGATTTCCTCAACAAGAGGAAGTCTAGCAGCTCTTTCCTGATGAGCTTGAATGAGCTAAAAAATAATTACTTCATCAGTAACATCGCCTGCTGAAGAAACATTCTGCGTTGAAGAATCCATAGCGAGAAGAGGAGATGGTCGTGTTGAGGAGAAAAGAGATAAAAGTGTTTGAAGTTGCAAAAGTTGGAGATGATAATAGGGCCCTTTTAAAGTTGTTTTGTGGTTTCAGATTTGGGGAAAACAATTATGTATCCAAATTCACATTTAAAGTTATGTATCCAAATTCACATTGAAAGTTATGTATCCAAATCCAAATTCAAAGATTACTGGAACCATATGGCCTTTGTGAGGTGGGTTTTTCATTTCTTATGTTTGATTCTGATTTGAGCCATACGAAAAATACTTGGATGAGATGATGCGATTTCTTTGACTATGATCGTTTTGTTAATACTCTGTGCAATTAAAAAAATCTCATATGGAACTATGTACCCCATCGATTCACAATACGCTATTTATATTCAGTATGTCAATACTCGAAAAGATACTCACTCAATCGTCGTGGGGACTTATTTTAGCTATTGGTGCTAAATCGAACTTAATTATGACTTCAATTCTATGAGTCCTAATTATATATTATTATTATTGTTTTGAATATTTTATTATTGTTTTTCCATTTATAAGAATATACTAATTTGTAGATTTCAGGTTTTAGATTTTAAATTTAATGACTTTCTTTCGTTTGGTTCATGCTCGGTAGTTGGAGTTGCACATATGTTCTTTCAATTGAAAACTTCCTATAAGACATTCATTGAAGGTTAGTAATATTTATTCAAGTTTGTTGGTACTTTGCTTATTCTCTTTGGTATTCGTTTATACGTGTTTTGTGTTTGAGTATATATTGGGCACCAATTGTATCCTTATTCAGTGCTCTAATATACCCACCTAAAATACTGTAAGGAGTATGTGTAATAAGCAAAAAATCATCTATAGTCTGCATAGCTGAATCAATGTGTTCTTTTTTATAGTAGAGGTTAGATTTTAGGACTCTTTATTTATGGATATTGATGGTCTTAATATTGTCACTGGTATTAGAAATTTCAGTCAACACATTTCAGTCCAAACTACTTTCAATGTTGAGGATTCTTTTTTAACTATTCTTTATACTAAAACTTTATATCAGGGCAGAATTACTAAACATTTGTCATAATATTCAGCATCACTGGGCAGTATTGAGTGATTTTAATTCAGTTTTGGGTTCTCATGAGGTACGAGGGGTAAATTCATAACATTAAATTCTGAATTTTCTCATATCTTGGTATGGTATGGGGTACTTGAGCAATTACAATTATTCCTCTTATTTTGCTCATCATCGGGGTTTGATTTGTAGACTACAGTTCTACTATATATTATCCATATATATGCCCTATACATATGTTGGTGTTCTACTATAGGATGATGCTGTGAACATAAATTTGATCTCATGGTTTAATGAAAAGCAAGGTAGGTTTACTAATCACCTGTGGTTGAGAGATTTGAAGCTATCCTGCAGAAAATTTGCTGGAAGTTGATTATATATTAGGAGTGACTTCTTGGAATTGAATGATCTTGGTTATCCATAATCACCTTCTTCGAGTTCAGACAATTCAAGTTGCTTAACCTCATCATCAAATGAATGTTTTGAACTAATAAGAACGAAAGGTACTTTCCAACTTCCTTGAAATAATAAGGACGAAAGGTATTTTCTCTCGCACAAATCCTATTTTGGGGATCACAAATATTTTGTTTCTAGATCATAAATTTTTTTGTTTTTCTAAACCAGATCTCTAATGTTTTGATTCATTTTTCACTGGTATACAATTCAATAAAAGGTTCTCGGAGTATACACTGGCATGTTTCTTCAGATCCGGCCTTTTGACATCTTTGATCCATTTATTAGATGCAACAACTCAAAAAAGGTTTTGAAGAAAACATTTAACTATTTTAAAGCATGAGTAAGCATTTTTTGGATTGTTAAAATTTATATAAGATTTTTAATGTTCTAATATTTAAACCATCCTTAATATTCTATCTAATGCCAGATATATTAGTCGAATTAGAAATTGTTCATCTCTTTGCTAAGTTGTAGTAAATCATTTTTTTATATTTTCCTTGCGGGTTCCTTTTAAGTTTGCTATGGCTTGAATAACTAGATTATGTGAGTAAATACACGTTTCTTATTATTGGGTTATAGAGTTATTGGAAGATAATTATTATGCTTGAACTATCTTTTCCTATAATATAAATGACCCCTTTAGTTTGCAAACTGATTCTTGATTTTTTTCAAAACTGAAAGCATTACACCTAAACAATATCGTAATGTGCGATTCGCACATGGAATTTTTTCTTTCACAACCCATCTTTGCCTTATTATATAAATGCAAGTAGATTATGAATTCATGGTATGTTTTATGAATGTGTTTTTTACGTGGATATTCATGGTTAATTGGAGTTTATAATTCCATTTGGTTCAATTCTTGGATCTGGATCACATAATTAAGGTGAGTTGAGATTAGTAGGGGTTAATTTAATATGTATATTTAATTAGGTCGTTAGTGATGCAATAAATTATAATTGCCAATAGTGGTCTGTTGTATATTCATATACTAAACTTTTATAATTTGACACAAGATTCATACTTGGGAAAATGTCATCGTGCCTTCAGGCACGGGCATACCCCAGTCTATATAATAACGAGTAAGGGTCTTTTTACTGTTCCATAAGATGAAAAGACAATTTGTGGTTGAGATTGAAACCACTTAGGCTAGAAATGGAGGGTTGAGATTATTTCCCCTTTCTCTCACGTGGCTCGAGAAAATCTGACGTCACATGGCTCGAGAAGCATATTTCCTCTTTCACAATCCCACCTACGCTCTCTCAGAATACCACTAACTCACTCACAAATCCCCAAAAGCACCCGTCCTCTTTGCTACAAAGAATCCCACCGGGTATGGTTCCATTTTTATTGCTCATTCGGTTTCCACAGCACCGGGTACAACTTTGGTTCACTATAGATTTGGTTCATTTTGTTGGTGATTAAATATTAGGTTCTCATTTTGTGAACCCCCTAACCATTATTTCTTTGAATATGATTGTTTTGTTAATACTCTGTGCAATTAAAAAAATCTCATATGGAACTGTGTACCCCATCGTTCACAATACACTATTTATATTCAGTATGTCAATACTCGAAAAGCTACTCACTCAATCGTCGTGGGGAATTATTTAGCTATTGGTGCTAAATTGAACTTAATTATGACTTCAATTCTATGAGTCCTAATTATATATTATTATTATTGTTCTGAATATTTTATTATTGTTTTTCCATTTATAAGAATATACTAATTTGTAGATTTCGGTTTTAGATTTTAAATTTAATGACTTTCTTTCTTTTGGTTCATGCTCAGTAGTTGGAGTTTCAGATATGTTCTTTCAATTGAAAACTTCGTATAAGAGATTCATTGAAGGTTAGTAATATTTATTCAAGTTTTTTGGTACTTTGCTTATTCTCTTTTGTATTCGTTTATACGTGTTTTGTGTTTGAGTATATATTGGGCACCAATTGTATCCTTATTCAGTGCTCTAATATACCCACCTAAAATACTGTAAGGAGTATGTGTAATAAGGAAAAAATCATCTATAGTCTGCATAGCTGAACCAATGTGTTCTTTTTTATAGTAGAGGTTAGATTTTAGGACTCTTTGTTTCTGGATATTGATGGTCTTAATATTGTCATTGGTATTAGAAATTTCAGTCAACACATTTCATTCCAAACTACTGTCAATGTTGAGGATTCTTTTTTAACTATTCTTTATACTAAAACTTTATATCAGGGCAGAATTACTAAACATTTGTCATAATATTCAGCATCACTGGGCAGTATTGAGTGATTTTAATTCAGTTTTGGGTTCTCATGAGGTTCGAGGGGCAAATTCATAACATTAAATTCTGAATTTTCTCATATCTTGGTATGGTATGGGGTACATTAGCAATTACAAATATTCCTCTTATTTTTCTCATCATCGGGGTTTGATTTGTAGACTATAGTTCTACTATATATTATATATATATATGCCCTATACATATGTTGCTGTTCTACTATAGGCTGATGCTGTGAACATAAATTTGATCTCATGGTTTAATGAAAAGCAATTTTTGTTTACTAATCACCTGTGGTTGAGAGATTTGAAGCTATCCTGCAGAAAATTTGCTGGAAGTTGATTATATATTAGGAGTGACTTCTTGGAATTGAATGATCTTGGTTATCCACAATCACCTTCTTCAACCTCAGACAATTCAAGTTGCTTAACCTCATCATCAGATGAATGTTTTGAACTAATAAGGACGAAAGGTACTTTCCAACTTCCTTCGAAATAAGAAGGACGAAAGGTATTTTCTCTCGCACAAATCCTATTTTGGGGATCACGAATATTTTGTTTCTAGATCATACATTTTTTTGTTTTTCTAAACCATATCTCTAATGCTTTGATTCATCTTTCACAGGTATACATCTCAATAAAAGGTTCTCGGAGTATACACTGACATGTTTCTTCAGATCCGGCCTTTTGACATCTTTGATCCCATTTATTAGATGCAACAACTCAAAAAAGGTTTTGAAGAAAACATTTAACTATTTTAAAGCGTGAGTAAGCATTTTTTGGATTGTTAGAATTTATATAAGATTTTTAATGTTATAATATTTAAACCATCCTTAATATTCTATGTAATTCCAGATATATTAGTCGAACTAGAAATTGTTCATCTCTTTGCTAAGTTGTAGTAAATCATTTTTTTAATATTTTCCTTGCGGGTTCCTTTTAAGTTTGCTATGGCTTGAATAACTAGATTATGTGAGTAAATACATGTTTCTTATTATTGAGTTTTAGAGTTATTGGAAAATAATTATTATGCTTGAACTAATTTTTCCTATAATATAAATGACCCCTTTATTTTGCAAACTGATTCCTGATTTTTTTTAAAACTGAAAGCATTACACCTAAACAATATCGTAATGTGCGATTCGCACATGGGATTTTTTCTTTCACAACCCATCTTTGCCTTATTATATAAATGCAAGTAGATTATGAATTCATGGTATGTTTTATGAATGTGTTTTTTACATGGATATTCATGGTTAATTGGAGTTTATAATTCCATTTGGTTCAATTCTTGGATCTGGATCACATAATTAAGGTGAGTTGAGGTTAGTAGTGGTTAATTTAATATCTATATTTAATTAGGTCGTTAGTGATGCAGTAAATTATAATTGCCAATAGTGGTCTGCTGTATATTCATATACTAAACTTTTATAATTTGACACAAGATTCATACTTGGGAAAATGTCATCGTGCCTTCAGGCACGGGTATACCCTAGTCTATATAATAAGGAGTTAGGGTCTTTTTACTGTTCCATAAGATGAAAAGACAATTTGTGGTTGAGATTGAAACCACTTAGGCTAGAAATGGAGGGTTGTGATTATTTCCCCTTTCTCTCACGTGGCTCGAGAAAATCTGACCTCACATGGCTCGAGAAGCAGATTTCCTCTTTCACAATCCCACTCACTCACTCACAAATCCCCAAAAGCACCCGTCCTCTTTGCTGCAAACAATCCCACCGGGTATGGTTCCATTTTTATTGCTCATTCGATTTCCAGAGCACCGGGTACAACTTTGGTTCACTATAGATTTGGTTCATTTTGTTGGTGATTAAATTTTAGGTTCTCATTTTGTGAACCCCCTAACCATTAGATCTAAAGAAAAGAAAAACTTAGGTTTTCAAAACTATTTTATTAGGTTTGCATCGATGGTGGGTTACCATTTGTACATGTGTTTGGAGATCTTCATTTTATGTGCATCCCAAATCTCATTTGTTTGGGTTCATTTGACATTTGTAATGCAGACGCATTCTATTTGCTTGCTGAAATTATGTGATGCATATGATGCTAAGATCTTCATGTGCTGATATATGAGGTATACTCTTTACTCAGTTTTTTCTCTCTATTTTTTTTATTTTTTCTGTGTATAATATTTTATTTTTGGTGGTTTTTGTAATATACATGATGTTGTTATGATACAAGGCTTGATTTTTTTGATTTCGTGGACCTCATTTTATTGGGTTAATTCGTTCAATTCACAGGATAACGTTGATGAGGATTTGTCCAATTTTAGTTTTTTTTTTTTTTTATTGAGGATATTTTTCTTTTGCATTTGATTTATTCTTTCATTTCATTTCGTTAGCCTTTTTCATGACTTTAGTTGATTTTATATTAGTGCTAGAGAAATTGAAATCATTTGTCTACATTGTTACTGTCAAGTCTAAGTCACAATTAAGTTTGAAGCTACAACTCAAGGCACCAATACAAAGTCATTGCTTTGTTGTATTAATGATGTAGGTTTGGGAGATGATCCTTAATCAAGATTGGTTACGACAACATGGTAAGCACACTTTGTTTTTTCTCCTCTCTTTCATTCGGTATTTCAACTTTTGTTATTGATGATTACTAATTTCACTTTCAGATCATCGTGCACAGCATTGGAAATGCATTCTGGGCGATTTTATTTTTTACCAAAAATGTAAACTTCTTTTTGTCTACAATATGATCCTAAGTTTGTTATTTTTAGAAAATAATGGCTTAGCTTATCTTTATTTTAAAGCGTTAACACAAGCCCGGGATAGACTTCATACTAATACTGGACTTTAAACAGGTATTATCTACAATATGATCCTCTGTATAATCATTTAATTTTTTGTTTGGAATTTGCGCAGTTACTCATGATTGATACATTTGGTTGAATTGTCGTTTGACCTCAGTTGTATGTAAAGCAATAAAATGTATTTTTAGCCATCCAATTAGGTCTGCTCAAGGTCATCTCATCCAATTGGGACTACTTTTTTTTTCTCACTAAGATATTTTAGGGACAAAGATCCTTTGTAATATTCTCTTTTGTAGGGATTTGATATTCTTACTGTTTATGTGTATTCTTATGTTTGGTTTATGACCTTGATTTTGATTTTTTATTTGTTTTTATTGAAAAGGACCTGTACGGTGCTTCTCGCCATAAAAGAGACCATACTCGATGTAAGAAATTCCATTGCATATACATTACATGTTATTTTTCGGAAGTCCTTTTTTTGTATTAGGCCTCGGCATTAAAATTAGGCTAACTGATTTCAATGCTATGGTATGATATATTCATCCAGTAACCATTCGCCAATATGATGTAGTACAAGATGTTGTGCATATGAGGAATAACCACACCACCTCTGTTTACTGAAGCCTGCATAGCTTGAAGCATTTCAATAATGAGAATGTTTACATCCTTTCTATCTGCTGCACGTTGAGGAAAAGGAATTCGAAGCTTGAGAGTACGCCTTTGACATCTAGCCTTAACATTGAAGCCACGACTGTCCAAATCCACTATGCATGCAAAGTTCACCGGAATTGATAGTGAGTGCTGCACTATGAGCTTTATATCTTCAGTACGTTCTTTATTCATGTGGGATGATACAGGCTTAGAAAATTGATATATTGAATCCATCATTGCTGCTGCAAACTCCTCTTTGGTAAACTCTTCCGATCCCAACAAAGTTGTAGCAACCCCCGACACAAAGCATACAACTTTGGGTTCGATGAGCTTAAATTGGAAGTCTCCAAAATCAACCCAGAATGCATCGGGATGCCTGGCCAAGTATGTAGTACAAATGTCTGAGAGCACTATGAAATAACATCACCATGAACTGTTATGACTAAATCAGTCCTTTCCGCTGGGTCTCTAGCTACAAGAAGTGAACATTTGTGATTAGCTAAAAGGTCCTGGGAGAAAGTAGAAATCATGTCGCGTAAGATGTGACCAAGGACCGTTCTGATTTCCTCAACAAGAGGAAGTCTAGCAGCTTTTTCCTGATGAGCTTGCATGAGCTGAAAAATAATTACTTCATCAGTAACAACGCCTGCTGAAGAAACATTCTGCGTTGAAGAAGCCATAGCGAGAAGAGGAGATGGTCGTGTTGAGGAGAAAAGAGATAAAAGTGTTTGAAGTTGCAAAAGTGAGAGATGATAATAGGGTCCTTTTAAAGTTGTTTTGTGGTTTCAGATTTGGGGAAAACAATTATGTATCCAAATTATGTATCCAAATTCACATTTAAAGTTATGTATCCAAATTCACATTTAAAGTTATGTATCCAAATCCAAATATTACTGGAACCATATGGCCTTTGTGAGGTGTGTTTTTCATTTCTTATATTTGATTCTGATTTGAGCCATACGAAAAATACTTGGATAAGATGATGCGATTTCTTTGAATATGATCATTTTGTTAATACTATGTGCAATTAAAAAAATCTCATATGGAACTATGTACCCCATCGATTCACAATACACTATTTATATTCAGTATGTCAATACTCGAAAGGCTACTCACTCAATCGTCGTGGGGACTTATTTAGCTATTGGTGCTAAATCGAACTTAATTATGACTTCAATTCTATGAGTCCTAATTATATATTATTATTATTGTTCTGAATATTTTTTTATTATTTTTCCATTTATGAGAATATACTAATTTGTAGATTTCAGTTTTAGATTTTAAATTTAATGACTTTCTTTCTTTTGGTTCATGCTCAGTAGTTGGAGTTGCACATATGTTCTTTCAATTGAAAACTTCGTATAAGACATTCATTGAAGGTTAGTAATATTTATTCAAGTTTGTTGGTACTTTGCTTATTCTCTTTGGTATTCGTTTATACGTGTTTTGTGTTTGAGTATATATTGGGCACCAATTGTATCCTTATTCAGTGCTCTAATATACCCACCTAAAATACTGTAAGGAGTATGTGTAATAAGCAAAAAATCATCTATAGTCTGCATAGCTGAACCAATGTGTTCTTTTTTTATAGTAGAGGTTAGATTTTAGGACTCTTTGTTTCTGGATATTGATGGTCTTAATATTGTCACTGGTATTAGAAATTTCAGTCAACACATTTCAGTCCAAACTACTGTCAATGTTGAGGATTCTTTTTTAACTATTCTTTATACTAAAACTTTATATCAGGGCAGAATTACTAAACATTTGTCATAATATTCAGCATCACTGGGCAGTATTGAGTGATTTTAATTCAGTTTTGGGTTCTCATGAGGTTCGAGGGGTAAATTCATAACATTAAATTCTGAAATGTCTCATATCTTGGTATGGTATGGGGTACATGAGCAATTAAAAATATTCCTCTTATTTTTCTCATCATCGGGGTTTGATTTGTAGACTATAGTTCTACTATATATTATCCATATATATGCCCTATACATATGTTGCTGTTCTACTATAGGCTGATGCTGTGAACATAAATTTGATCTCATGGTTTAATGAAAAGCAAGTTTGGTTTACTAATCACCTGTGGTTGAGACATTTGAAGCTATCCTGCAGAAAATTTGCTGGAAGTTGATTATATATTAGGAGTGACTTCTTGGAATTGAATGATCTTGGTTATCCATAATCACCTTCTTCAAGTTCAGACAATTCAAGTTGCTTAACCTCATCATCAGATGAATGTTTTGAACTAATAAGGACGAAAGGTACTTTCCAACTTCCTTCGAAATAATAAGGACGAAAGGTATTTTCTCTCGCACAAATCCTATTTTGGGGATCACGAATATTTTGTTTCTAGATCATACATTTTTTTGTTTTTCTAAACCAGATCTCTAATGCTTTGATTCATCTTTCACAGGTATACATCTCAATAAAAGGTTTTCGGAGTATACACTGACATGTTTCTTCAGATCCGGCCTTTTGACCTCTTTGATCCCATTTATTAGATGCAACAACTCAAAAAACATTTTGAAGAAAACATTTAACTATTTTAAAGCGTGAGTAAGCATTTTTTGGATTGTTAGAATTTATATAAGATTTTTAATGTTCTAATATTTAAACCATCCTTAATATTCTATGTAATGCCAGATATATTTGTCGAATTAGAAATTGTTCATCGCTTTGCTAAGTTGTAGTAAATCATTTTTTTTATATTTTCCTTGCGGGTTCCTTTTAAGTTTGCTATGGCTTGAATAACTAGATTATTTGAGTAAATACATGTTTCTTATTATTGGGTTTTAGAGTTATTGGAAGATAATTATTATGCTTGAACTATTTTTTCCTATAATATAAATGACCCCTTTAGTTTGCAAACTGATTCCTGATTTTTTTCAAAACTGAAAGCATTACACCTAAACAATATCGTAATGTGCGATTCGTACATGGGATTTTTTCTTTCACAACCCATCTTTGCCTTATTATATAAATGCAAGTAGATTATGAATTCATGGTATGTTTTATGAATGTGTTTTTTACATGGATATTCATGGTTAATTGGAGCTTATAATTCCATTTGGTTCAATTCTTGGATCTGGATCACATAATTAAGGTGAGTTGTGGTTAGTAGTGGTTAATTTAATATGTATATTTAATTAGGTCATTAGTGATGCAATAAATTATAATTGCCAATAGTGGTCTGTTGTATATTCATATACTAATCTTTTATAAATTGACAGAAGATTCATACTTGGGAAAATGTCATCGTGCCTTCAGGCACGGGCATACCCTAGTATATATATATATATATATATATATATATATATATATATATATATACTCACACACACACACACACACACAACACCCTTAGGTGGAGACCTGCGGTGCGGGCCTACTCTGCTACCAAGTCCCGGTACATCACATACTAAATAAGGACATTGGAACATATGTCACCTTCGAACCATAATCAAATCACACACATTGGAGGCAAACATAGTTTTAAGCCTTTAGGATCCGCTCATACCTAACGCACCCAAATGACCGGTCACACCCTTATTCACACAAGTGGTGCTCAGCCCCTAAGTTCTATGTCCTGAGGTACAAGTCAATATCCCCCCAAATGGGCTCATCAGAATGAGACTCTCCATGAAACATAACCTCCTGTGATAGAAAGTTGCCTAGGTATGATTACACATAATAAATCAAACAATAAGTATTCACACAACCTATACACACACACACACACACACACACACACACACACACATATATATTAGGATATCCCCGTGCCTAAAGTCACGATGCAAAATTTTGAAAATGTATGTCGTTGATTGGACTATACGTCATATTTAGTTCGCAAAAGATAAATAATTTTTGAAAGAATATCATCAATTTAACTCAACTTGTCAAAATACAACGAAAAAATCAATCAATAAATAAAATTTAGGCAAAGCTCCCTTTGTGTAAAGGACTATCCACCATGTTTAAGAATTAAAAAATTCTCCAACTTCACTAATGCATCAGTAATCAAATTTAACTCGATTCGTGAAAAAAATGCCAATACATCAATTCAGCCTTGTTTAGTGTCAATATGTACTAAACAAATATTATGAATAAAGTCTACTGATTTACATCAACAACTTATACTTGCGTGGTTGATCACCATATACAATTCATAACCTAAACAAAGTTGCCAATAATGTTTATATCTCAATGTACTTGCCTAGAATTGACAATGTACCCTCTCTAAATTGTAGAAACTATTACTAAAACGTCGTACATCACAACCGACTCCTGAAAATCAACTGCGCTAGTTAGTTTTCAAAAGGCTTGACACACCTACAATTCACTCTTTTTTAGTGTTAGTATTTACTAAAAACAGTAATTTAGTTAAAGAATAGGCAAAATAATTTGAAAGGGATATATAAAATTATGAATAAAGTCCTACATAAATTAAAAAATGCATAAAATAAATCATGATATAGAGGCAAACATGATATAGATTTAAAACTATACAAAGACAACCATGATAAAGATTAAATATGTTGTTTTAAATTAAACTTAAAGGCCAAAAGTAGGAATCAAAATTCATGATACCATATCATTAAGGATTTAGAAACCCATGTGTGGGTGTCATCAGTATCGAGGGTGGTATCCAAAACTAAAAACAAAAACCCATGCAGTGGTATCACTCTTGTTGGTTCTGACGTTTGTGGTGAAGTGATTTGAGAAAGATAGAAATGAAGAGGGCAGATGAAGAGGGGAGCGATATTTGTAAAAAAATATATTAGGAATAAGATATCTCAGACCTTTCAAAATTTAGACAAATACATTCTCAAGTTTCAGATGTTAATCTCAACCAGGTGATTGAGATTAGACAGTTCTATTTACGGGTTTTAAACATGTCCAGCTGCTACTAATAGTGAGTTGGGGGGGGGGGGGGGACTTACCTTAAGGGTTTGAAGAATTTAGGGTGGGTTATAGAGTATTTAAGAGAGAGTAGATATCGGCTACCCACCCCATCCCCTTTATTTATGCCAAATAAAATTCTACCCAAAAGTTCCCTCAACTAAAAGCTTCATTATCCTCCATATATTCACACAAACTATAATACATTCCTTTCTTCCATTTTCCAAGTGTTGTAGAGGGTGTTCTTGGGTGTTGAAGTGTATTTTTAGGACGAATACATTTTCAAAAATTTGAGCTTCTTAGGAGCTTATTTATCATCTTCTTCAAAGTTAATTATCATCATAAGAGGTAGGGTTTCTACACTCTATTTTGATGTTTAAAAACAAGAATGCTATATATATATATATATATATATATATATATAATTCAAATGACTATTTATGCTTGTTATCACTACATATGAATATATGTTGAAATATATGTGATAAAAATGGATGAAAGTTAACGATTGAAAGAATGTTAAATTTTATAATGTTTAAGTTATTTATTTCTTGAAAAAAGCATGGTAAACTTGTTGATTTCGTGACAAATGTTATATTTAACTTATTGAAGAAATAGTAGGATGCACATATGGATTTTATTTGTATAAAGCCTTATATTCATAACATAAAATCATGTAGTCAGGTTAAGTGGGTTGAATGTGTTAAAACTGTATGAAAATAAGACTTTGAACATGATGATAAATGCAAAAAAATTGTGAATTATAATCAAATAAAATGATACAATTTATGTGAACAAAATTTAAGAAACTTGAAGGAAACAAAGTAATTGGGTGCTAAGTGTAAAAGTAGTAAAAGCATGGGTGTTCAGATATGCATTATTGAAAAGTTAAGGCCTAATGTAACAAGGGAATAAGCGTAACAACGAAAAGTTATCACTTTGTAAAACAGTTCTTGTAATGTCAAAAGTATGGTATTTGGGCCAAAATGTACGATTATATGAAAATTTTGGACTAATTAGTAGCATTTGCAAAAGTGAGTATTGTTTTGAGAAATTAGTTTTAATGAAAGAATATGAAATAATAAATTCAATGTGAATATTTTGGAAAGTAAAATCTTAAAATGACAAAGAAAATGTTTTACCACAAAAATGTCTTTTATGTGAAATATGGACTTAAGAATGATTTCATCAAACTAAAGCAAACTAGTTAAAGAACTATATGTTATGTAATGAAAAGTCATGTTTTGAAAAGTACAGATGGGACAATTTTTTTTGACAATGTGTATAAAATAAAAGATTACATGTGTACATGAATAGTGAAAAGTGCATTTTGGTGTACAAAATGAGTATTTGATTTCAAAGATTTTGTTTCACAAAAGATGGTAATTAAAGTTGTTTTCAAAAGATGAAATAACGAGCCTAATGTAAAATGAAAACGGAGTTTTGATAAGTGTAAAACTGGTAAATAAAAGAACACAATGAAAAAAAAGCGTGTTAGGACTTGTCTCATCCCCAGTATTTAACCTCATTAGACGATAAAAGGAAACAATAAAAAATTTCTTAAAAGTGGATAAGAAATAAAGAAAGGAAAAAGTGTTACAATGATGTAACAAGTAAAAGACACTTGGAGGTACTCGAAAAATTTAAAAAGGTACTGAAACCCTATGTGACAACCCGAATATAATTACGATAAATTCTATTTAAATCATGCCTATATTATGTGATGTGAATGTGTTATTAGTATATCTAATTCTAAGTGATTATGTTTATTATAATACTACTTTCATAAATCATGAAAGGTCGAATTATTTACAAACACAAAATTTTGTTGTTTTCGGTAGAAATGTCCCTGTTAAAGACTAGTTTTGACCCTTATCGCATTACAATTGACTTGAGGTAAAAACTAAATAGTTGTATACATGTGAGTTAGGGTTTTAACACAACAAATGGTGCATCAAACAGATGTGCGAGGAAGAAGTTAGGCCAAAATTATGAACAAGGGGCAAATCTGTCAATTCCCTCTAAGTAGTAAATTGTCTTTTATTAAACCAAATGGTTTAATATCATTGGTTGGCTTGGGAGGAAGCCTTGGCCGACTTAAAACTCTCCCTCTATCATATTTATTCATCAAATTAAGCCCTAGGTTCAGTTTCATGTGTTGTTAGCTTGAGGATATAGAAAGTTGATGTTTAGGAAGAAAACGTGAGGAGAAAAAGTGTAGGAAACAATCCGTAGAAATTACGTAAAATCCCTACAGGTAATCCTAACTGCAATTCTTGTTATTTATCTTATATTACTGATTTATATGATACAAATCATCATAGGTTTACGAAAGTTTCAGCCCTTTATATATATCTATAGTTATATGCATGTTTAAGTTAAGTCGAATGTAGAAACCCTTAAAATTGCTTTGTATTGAAACCCCTTGTATTCAAACTTGTATATCTATTTGTGTTCTTAATGGATTTGCGAAATTCCAATTGGATATGAAATTATACTCATATATTCATATAATATCCGAAAATTAGAATTTATCTCTTTGTGGTTAGGCCGTAATGATGATTTTAAGTTGGTACATAGTTGCTGTTTGTATACTTGATTTCGGTATGCCCTAAGTTTACTCAAGATTTTGAGATAGCAAATGAAGTCAAACAATTATGAAACTTTAATTCTGTACTATTAAGTATGTGTACTGGAAATTGTTTGAAAATCATTGAAGTTTATATTGTAGAAAAATTATGAAAATTCTTTCAAGTTGAAGGAACAATAGAGGAGCTTTTAGGGCAGATTTCTTGTGTTGTAAAGAAATGGTCATAACTTGCTCTAGGAAGCTTGAAAAATTACACCGTCACTTGTATTGGAAATTATATTCATATATGTTTTCATATTGATAAGGTTGGACCCATGTATTTACACAGTTTAGGAATATAGGATGGTTGAGTATAGAGGGCAATAATCTGAGGCCATATTGGATACCCATGAAAGGATATTGTTATCTCCTCTTTCCAAAGAGTATTTTGAATACATGTTTCATGTGTATATACATTTAGAAGTATACTTTCATGTTACTTGGTTTTGGTAATAAATTCCTTATGAGGTATTTCTTACGATTGAATGTTCATAACTTTATTAACGTGGATAGCATTGTTTTGTCTTTACTCATGGTTTATGAAATGTGACTTAAGTGGAATTATGTTGTTGGTGCATAGTCATGAAAAATTACATAATTATGTTATGATACTACTTATAATTGAGATTCAGTACTGATTATAATTGGATTGACAGGTGTAAGGTCTAATCAACCCAGTTCAGCTCCACCCGAAGGAAACATAAATACATAGTTGACAACCCAAGGTGAGTGTACTCACTGAAATGATGTATTTCTATACTATTACAAATATGATCATAATGTTATGAATGTGAAATTGTTCATTTTTGTTTACCGAAATGGGAGGTTACTCCCCGGTTTACCGGAATGGGGGAGATTTGTCTATTAATGACAAGGGGTTACTCCTCGACCAAGAATGGGGGAGAATTGTCTATTTAGACAGGATATCTGAATCATGATTCAGAAAAGTTGGTCATTCATTATGAATGAGCCGGATAATTTAATACATAAGTATATGGACATGATTTATTGCATTTAAATTCATGCAGTAGTATTGTAGTGATGCATTCACTGGGCTATTTTTCTCACGGTTCCTATGTTAACATTTTTCAGGTAACGCGATGTCACTGCCAAATCTAGGAAGTCAGGTTGGGTTAGCCAGGAATAGGAGAAACAAAGATTTTTTTAAAATGTAAATGATATAATTAAGTTAAATTTTCCTTCAAGCAAGTTTGTATAAAGTGTGACTACTCTGATGTTGTAAAAAGGTTTCCAGTTATATGGATTTACAATGATGATTCTAAAATTAAAACTCGTGTTTATGGTTTGGTTAAATTAATCATGGTGACTCAGAGCCTAGGTTTTAGAGGTTCTGGAGTGAGAAGAGTCCAGATTTGGCAGTGAATGTTAGAAATATATTTTATTTTATACTAACGATTATGTTAGGAAAGATATGTATATCTGCATCTTGTTATATCTTTGATTCATTTCAGATATAAGAGAATGGAACAAGGGAATGTAAATGTGAAAATCAAAGATGAGGCTTCAAATATGGCAGCAGAGGCGGATGTTGAGCAACCTATTCATGGAAATGTAGAACCTGGCCCGGAACAATTGACAGACATGCAAAAAATGGCATGTACTATGACAGTAATGGCAGAGCAGCAATCTAGATTTATGGCTCAGATGGAAGAACAACAGACCAGGCAACTGGAGGCACAAGCCTTAGCTAGGGCTGCGGAGGTGATACACCGGGAAGAATGAAGTACTTCACATGAAAAATTTATTAAGATGAACCCACCATCGTTTGAAGGAGCAGTTGATCCCCATAGGCGGAAGTCTGGGTTAAAGAGATTGAACTTATCTTTAGGGTGATGAGGATGCCTGAAAATCAACGAGTGACCTTGGCGACCTATATGCTGAAAGGAGAAGCTAAATATTGGTGGGATGCCACAAAACATTTGTTGATTACTCCAGAAGGTGGGAATGTGATCTCATAGGATGCTTTTGTCAAAGCTTTGTATGATAAGTATGTTCCCCCAATGTATCGAAAACAAAAGGAGAAGGAATATTTCATGTTGAATCAGGGGAGTATGACAGTTAGAGAATATGAAGCTAAACTTACAGCAGTATCTCGATTTGCTTCGAGGTTTATACGGAAGGAGGAAGATATGTGAATCCGATTTCTCGATGCGCTTGAGTTAGTCATTAAATCTAGCTTATCAGCTTTAGAGACTTCTAACTATTCAGCCTTGGTGAACAAAGCCATGCTAGTAGAAAGGGACGTGAATGAAGCTAGAGGGAATCGAGATTGAGGTGTAAAGAGAAGTAGATTCGATCCAAACTATCAAAAGGGTAGCGATACTGAATATTCAAGGTTTGGAGGACAGAAATTCCAACAGGGTAGAGGTGGAAGTAGTTTACAAAGGGGTGAAGCTAGTGGTGGAAGAGGTTCAAGAGTTTCATCGCAAGGAGATCCGAATGTTTTTTTCTTTTGTGGGACATCGGGTCATGTAAAGATAAATTGCCCAAAGTTACTGAATATAAAATGTTTCAACTGTCATCAGAAGGTCCATCTGAGAAAGAATTATCCGATGTTATCAAGAGCGGTTTTAGTCAGTAGTGTGGGGCCTCATAAAGGATCCTCTCCAGGTAGTGCCACCAGGGGGAGAGGTAAAGAACAAGCAAATGGATCGATGGCAGGAGGAAGAGTGTTTGTGATGATGCTGCAAGATGCCCATGCTACACCTGAAGTGGTTACAGGTCAACTTTCTATTGCAAACAAAGATTTATATGCACTCATTGATCCTGGATCTACGCATTCATTTGTGGATTTAGATATTGTTTCTTATTTGTGTAGACCATGTTCATTTCTTAATTGTGCCTTATATATTTCTACCCCAATGGAAAGTGTGATTGTGGTTGAGCATGTTTATAAAGATTGTATCTTACGAATGGGGGAACGAGATTTCTATGTTGATTTGATACCATTGGCCATTCGGGATTTTGATATTATATTGGGGATGGATTGGTTATCATCATATTATGATTCCATTGATTGTTTTCGAAAACATGTTACGTTTCATCTTCCTGGTGAACCTGAGTTCCAGTTTACAGGGGAAATGAATGTTGTCCCTAATTGTCTCATCTCAGCAATTAAGATAAGAAAGTTATTGAGTAAGGGTTGTACAGGGTATTTAGCGTATGTGGTTGATATTAGTAAGGAAGAACTTACAGTTAAAGATATACCAGAGGAATTGCCAGGATTTCCACCCGATAGGGAAGTGGAGTTTTCGATTGAATTAATTCCAGGTATTGGTCCAATTTCGCTTGCTCCATATATAATGGTGATTCGTATCGAATATTGCATATTGCTGCCCGTTATCTTTATGAATTCAAGCACTTTTACGGTCCTAAATGCCTATAATTATGCTCATTAACCAGACAACCTTGGATTTGGATATATGCATGCTTTGCAGGGGTTATTTGTTCTTTTGTAGGTATTGGAACGCTAAAAGTGAGGTTCGGTTGCATTTCGGAGAAGTTTCATCATGGAATGCTACTTCAAGGGAAATTTGGTCTTTTCAAACTCACTATTTTTTATGGAATGAAGTTACCAACATGTAGATCATCAAATTATCTTTCCGCGGCCACTGACCGTGCATCATTCTAACTCCGTATGTGGAAGTTATGGCCTTTTCCGGAAGGTTTCAGTATTTTTTCTACTTCAAGGGCATTTTGGTAATTTTATACTGCATAATTTAGAGGGTTTCAAAATAGAATCATGTAGATAATTGAATTAGCTTCGCGTCGGTTCCGACCATGCCTCATTTCGATTCCTTATAAGGGAGTTATGGCCATTTCTGTGCAATGCGTCAAAATTGATTCGGAGAGGAAAAGTGGGTTGTCTCCAGCCCAAGGCAAATTCCAAAAGTGCGGTCGACCGGTCCCAAAATAGAGGTCGATCGGTCCCATCAGATATGGACGAAAATTGACTTATTTTGGGTTTTTTGGTTTGGTTTTGTTGGGGGTTTATTTTGGGGTATAAATAGAATGTTGTAGGATTTTCTCTGGAGATATATTTCATTTTAGGTTAGAGAGGAGGGGATTTTGGTGGTGGAGCTTATCTCTCTGGGGTTTGCACCATTTGGGTTTGTAAGTAACACTATTCATCTTCTTCTCCATTAATATAGTTGTATTTCCTTTTCTTGCTTTATTTCCATTGATGTCAGTCCGTTTCTTGCCTAGATAATTAGTTGTAGTTATTTATTTCTTGTTTTAAATAGTTAATTAGTTATTTAAAGTAGTTTAATACATGTATTGTTCGTAGATAATGGGTTGGGATTACGTTTCCACCATTAATGGGCGTCGAGCTCTGAAAGTTAGGTTTTGCGGAAAATTGTATTTAATTGAAACCTCGCGTATTAAAGTCGGATTATTATGCGTTTAACTTTTTTTGTCACGCAACGTTAGTGTTTATAGCGGTAATCCGAATTTAAGATGCGTGTGACCATTTTCTGTTAAATGTTTAATCTCGCAACTTTGGGTTAAATTCCTTATTGTGTGATGTTTATACTTAATTGAAAATGCTCGATTAAATGTTTTCGAACCGAAATTCTAATTATTAGTTGTTTAGCCCATGGTGGGGACACGATCCCGACTCTCGTTTTATTAATTCTAGTTTAGACTTAACTTCTTAATTTTTCCCTTTTCTTTATTTCCAACCTATCACCTTTTACACTTTTATTTTAGGAGTATTAAATCATATAAATTCTAGCAACTCGTCTCTGTGGATTTTCGATACCCGGACTCGGCCGCTATACTCCCTTTTTGAGTGTAGTCATAAGTTTAGGTTTTTGTATTGAGGAGGTGAAACGAATACAACGATTAGCGCCTTGACATGCGCTAGTTTTCACGCTTAATCAAAATGGCGCCCTTGCCTGGGACTAGTTTGTTTTAGACTTTATTTGATTTAGAATTTCATATTATTTCTTTCTATTTGTATTAGTTGCTAAACTTTTTACAGGACTTCCACATTTGAGCACTTATAAACGCTTGAATTTTTTCTGCGCGCACCTATTTTGTGGAATTCGCCACTTGAGCCATTATTGGGGTAAGTATGTCTTATTCCAATTCTTTCGGTAATCCTTGTTATAATTCTCAAAATTCTAGGCCTATGACTTTCGGTGAATACTTAGCATCCCAAAGTAAAACAAATTCAAATATTACTTTGGGCGAGTATAACGAAAGTCAAAACTTAGGTTATTGGAATTTTGATGATGATGATGATAATGATTTTGGGCCTTTACCTCCTTATAATAGGAATTTTGAAATGACTTTGAATAATTTTCAAAATTCCTATAATAATGAGTTTTCGTTTAAGTCCGATGATAATTTTCAAAGTTCCCATTTTCATGGATCCGCACCTCGACCTATGACATTCGGTGAGGATTTGCGTATGTATGAAAATGAGAAAATTGAAAATCGTTATCGGGAAGAAAATCGTTCGTGGGAACATGAGTTGGATTTATATTTTGAGTCCGACGACGATTTTTCTTCTGCAACTTTCGAGGTCGAGGAATGTTTTGAACCAAATGAGGTATTTGTGCCTACTTTGGAACAAACCATTCTAGACTTTTCCCTACGCGTAATAGATATTGAAAGTGAGGATGAAAATGACGTAATATCTATTTGCAATGAAATGATTTCTTCTTTGGCCCCCAAAGAAGAACATTTCATTGAAAATGATATTATTTCCTTTGAAATTCCAACTTCATCCGATGATGATTCTTCTTATGAGTTTGAATTTCATTCATCCCCATTTTCATTCTCTGTTATCACACCGTCACAAGTACTCGATAATTCGGTTTCAAAATTTAACTCGAGTCGCCCTCCACGATCGCATCTTTGCCTTTGTGTGCGCCACCTCCTATTCCAACTTCAAAATCTTTGGGAGGATTTTCGGATTTTCTCGATCCCCACATGTTGTTGTCACCCGTTCAATCCAAACCCCCTATCGTCCCACCAAAACTTTTAATTGGCGATGGTTCATTTCTTCCGCCTTACACATGCCTTCCGTTGTTAAAACGGAATCCATATTTTTCGGAGGGCATGCTTGTATGTGAGGGTACACCGGTTATCCTCAAAAGTCAAATCGTTTTTATGGTGGACCCTCACCTATTTAGACTTCTAGTGTACAGTTAGTGTGGAGTCTAAATAGTAGGTTGTATATAGTTAGCTTTTTATTCTTTCTTTATTTTTAATTTAGTCTAGTGTACTTAGTTAACTTTTAATTATTTGTTTTTGCTATGCTCGGTATTAACTTGTTTTGTAGATTCTTTGGACTTGTTCTTATGGGGATTGCTCCATTTTTGGGTAATATCACTCTTTTCCTCTCTTTGACTTAGTTCTTAATTTACATTGAGGACAATGTCAAGTTTTAAGTTAGGGGGTGTGGGATATTCTATCCATTTCTTCATTTAGTCCATGTTTTTGCTTACATTTTAGTTACTTAGTATGCTTTTCTTAGAAAAATTAAAATTTTCAAAAAGATTTTCTTTCTTTTTTCTCCTTTTTGGGGCATTTTGCCTTTGTTTCCGATGATAAATTTCAATAATTACCCGATCCAATAGACAGCCCAATGATGCATGTTCTCGGTTTTAGAAGTTATTAGACTTTAGTCTCAATTATTGATATTATGAATAACTTCATGAATTAAACTTTAATCCCGTGAGCACATGCACTTTCCTTGCTTTATTGATTTGGTTTAAGATTTTTATAACTCGGTAATCTTTTGTTGCATTGTATATACTTACACCGAGTAAGCTTTGTACCTTTCGTCGTTTGTGAGTGTTATACACTATTCTTTCCTCTTTGAAAACGTTGAGTTCGTCGATAATCTCACTATTCTTTCATTTGACCGTTCATTAATTGAGTTCATATTTGAAATGTGTTACTTGAGCATGATTTTCATATATTGTTTTTATTCGAGAATTGCGTAAACTTTAGGAAACGATCATAGGCCATCTTTGTTATATCACCCATATTGACCTTGACCTCACCCTTATATGTTTACCCTCGTTAACCCCTTTGAGCCTAAATATAGCCTTTAGTTTCATAACCCCAAATCCCATAACTAACTCCAAATTGGAGTTTGAACCCATACATACACTTTCCATACCTTTGTTTGGAATGTTACTTGGGATTGAATGTTGTTGTTATGATTTCGGTTGCAATTTGGGCATATGAGAGTTTGAAAAGTAAATAAAAGCGAAGTGAAGGAAAAGAGTGAAAAAGAGAAAGCAAAAATCAAAAGAAAACAAAAGAGAAACATGAGAAAAAAGAAGAAAACAAAAGAAAGAGAAAGTTGTAAATATTGTGTATATAGTTCAATAAGCTTTGATACTCTTCCGGTGATATATTCGATGCCTTTTGGAACTTGTTTTCCAATTTTGATATTGCCCGCGTCGTCCTATTATCCCTAGTTTTCATTCCGAACACTTTGAATCCGTACATACATTCCCTCGTTTCATACTCTAAGCCTAGCCTACATTATAACCCTATACAAGTCCTATGTGATCTTAGGTTGATGTAATTTAAAAGTAATAATAGTTGTGATAATCTGTGAAAATGCATTTCCCCTCTTTTAGTGTGCGGTATCCTTTCATTGAGAATACATTTTTCAGTTTATATATAGCGTTCTTCTTTTGTGACATGTGAGCGGCCTAGTTTCCATTTACAATTACTCTTTAGCCCGCATGTGCCGTGTGTTACCTCCCTGTTCCGAGTGAATTCGCTTGATGAGTGTAATGCCCGTGAGGATTGAATATATGCTTGCTTTAATGTTTATCCGGTTTATATAAGTTTTTGCCAAATAACACTTTGCATGTGCTCGCTCCCCTCCCACATTTTAAGGTTTCAATTCTATGAGGTGCATTCTATAATGTTAATGATTCAGACTTTTGTCTGAATTCATTCACTTTGCTAATAATGCATATGAAATCTTTTTCGCTTTTGTTGGGCTTTTAGCATGTTGGTTTGGGCATATTTTGAGGAAACCATATGATGTTTGTGGGTATCATCCCTGAAAACCCTCACGAGACGACACTCGTCCACTAGGGTAACCTAAGGGTTTAACAGCTTATTGCATATGCTAAATGCAATCGTGTTCCCTACGAAAGTGGCAATTATATTTCGATGCATATATGCATTTTGTATTTCCTTCTGTGGACTAGTTTTGTTTCTTTCATCACTAGGGACTAGCAATGTTTAAGTTAGGGGGTGTGATTCGTATCGAATATTGCATATTTCCGCCCGTTATCTTTATACATTCTAGCACTTTTACGGTCCTACATGCCTATAATTATGCTCATTAACCAGACAAACTTGGATTTGGATATATGCATGCTTTGCAGGGGTTATTTGCGGTTTTGTAGGTATTGAAACGCTAAAAGTGAGGTTCGGTTGCATTTCGGAGAAGTTTCATCATCGAATGCTACTTCAAGGGCAATTTGGTCTTTTCAAACTCACTATTTTTTATGGAATGAAGTTACCAACATGTAGATCATCAAGTTATCTTTTCGTGGCCACTGACCGTGCGTCATTCGGACTCCGTATGTGGAAGTTATGGCCTTTTCCGGAAAGTTTTGGTATTTTCTTCTACTTCAAGGGCATTTTGGTAATTTCATACTGAATAATTTGGAGCGTTTCAAAATATAATCATGTAGATAATTGAATTAGCTTCGCATCGGTTCCGACCACGCCTCATTTCGATTCCGTATAAGGGAGTTATGGCCATTTCTGTCCAACGCGTCAAAATTGATTCGGAGAGGAAAAATGGGTTGTCTCCAGCCCAAGGCAAATTCCAAAAGTGCGGTCGACCGGTCCCAAAACAGAGGTCGACCGGTACCATCAGATATGGACGAAAATTGACTTATTTTGGGTTTTTTGGCTTGGTTTTGTTGGGGGTTTATTTTGGGGTATAAATAGAATGTTGTAGGCTTTTCTTTGGAGATATATTTCATTTTAGGTTAGAGAGGAGGGCATTTTGGTGGTGGCGCTTCTCTCTCTGGGGTTTGCACCATTTGGGTTTGTAAGTAACACTATTCATCTTCTTCTCCATTAATATAGTTGTATTTCCTTTTCTTGCTTTATTTCCATTGATGTCATTCCGTTTCTTGCCTAGATAATTAGTTGTAGTTATTTATTTCTTGTTTTAATTAGTTAATTAATTGTTTAAAGTAGTTTAATACATGTATTGTCCGTAGATAACGGGTTGGGATTACGTTTCCACCATTAATGGGCGTCGAGCTCTGAAAGTTAGGTTTTGGGTAAAATTGCATTTAATTGAAACCTCGCGTATTAAAGTCGGATTATTATGCGTTTAACTTTTTTTGTCACGCAACGTTAGTGTTTATAGCGGTAATCCGAATTTAAGATGCGTGTGACCATTTTCTGTTAAATGTTTAATCTCACAACTTTGGGTTAAATTCCTTATTGTGTGATGTTTATACTTAATTGAAAATGCTCGATTAAATGTTTTCGAACCGAAATTCTAATTATTAGTTGTTTAGCCCATGGTGGGGACACGATCCCGACTCTCGTTTTATTAATTCTAGTTTAGACTTAACTTCTTAATTTTTCCATTTTCTTTATTTCCAACCATTCACCTTTTACACTTTTATTTTAGGAGTATTAAATCCTATAAATTCTAGCAACTCGTCTCTGTGGATTTTCGATACCCGGACTTGGCCGCTATACTCCCTTTTTGAGTGTAGTCATAAGTTTAGGTTTTTGTATTGAGGAGGTGAAACGAAAACAACGATCGGCATTTGACACGCGCCGCTTTTCGCACTTAATCAAATGGCACCAGCGAAGTTGAAAGAATTCAAAGTGCAATTACAAGATCTGATAAGCAGAGGTTTCATTCGGCCTAGTGTTTCGCCATTGGGAGCCCCGGTGTTATTTGTGAAAACGAAAGATGGGACAATGCGATTACGTATTGATTATTGGCAATTGAATAAGGTGACAATTAGAAACAATTACCCTCTACCTCGTATTGATGATTTGTTTGACCAATTACAGGGGGCCACAGTATTTTCGAAGATTGACTTGAGATCGGGTTACCACCAATTGAAAGTAAAGGATAGTGATATTTCCAAAACAGCTTTTCGGACTCGATATGGGCACTATGAGTTTTTGGTGATGCCATTTGGATTGACTAATGCTCCAGTAGTTTTTATGGATTTGATGAATCGGGTATTCCACCCTTTCATTGATTCATTTGTCATTGTATTCATAGATGATGTGTTGATTTACTCATGTAGCATGGAGGAACATGAGAAAAATTTGAGACTTGTATTGCAGATTTTGAGAGAGAAGAAGTTGTTTGCTAAATTCAGCAAGTGTGAGTTTTGGTTGAATGAAATTGTGTTTTTAGGGCACGTTGTCTCGAGAAATAGGATATATGTTGATCCAAAGATGGTGGAAGCAATTGTTGAATGGGAGAGACCTAAGAATGTGACAGAAATTAGGAGTTTTCTAGGATGGGCAGGTTATTATCGCAGATTCATTAAGGGATTTTCAGCAATAGCCTTACCATTGACAAAGTTGACTCGTAAAGAAGTGAAGTTTGTATGGGATGAAGAATGTGAGAGGAGTTTTAAAGAGTTAAAGAAGCGGTTGGTTTCATCCCCTATACTTACTATTCCATGTGGGAATGAGTCTTTTGTGATCTATACAGACGCTTCATTTCAGGGGTTAGGATGTGTTCTTATGCAGAATGGGAAGGTAATAGCATATGCTTCCAGATAATTAAAGACGCATGAACGAAACTACCCTACACACGATCTGGAGCTAGCAGCAATTGTTTTTGCTTTAAAGTTGTGGAGACATTACTTGTATGGAGAAACTTCTGAGATATTTACAAATCATCAAAGTTTGAAATACTTGTTTACACAGAAAGAACTGAATTTGAGACAGAGGCGTTGGATAGAGATGATTAAAGACTACAATTTTACCATTCATCACCATCCTGGGAAGGCCAATGTAGTAGCAGATGTTTTGAGTCGAAAATCATCAGGGATGCTTGGTTGCATACGGTGTTCCCGTAATGGAAGTATTCTTAACTTGGCATTGATGGGGATTGAATTGAAGTTTTCAAAAAGTGGAGGATTATTAGCACATGTCACAATGAGACCTTTATTGATTGAGCGCATACGAAATTTGCAGACCAGTGATCCATTCATTGAGAAGAAGAAACAAGATGTCCTGGATAGTAAAGAGAGTTACTTTGAAATTAAAAATGATGAATCGTTGTCTTATAAAAACAGGATTTGTGTACCGAATGATCCATCCATAAAGAAGGATATATTAGAAGAGGCACATAGTTCTATTTATTCTATGCATTCGGGAGGTACCAAAATTTATAGAGATTTGAAAGATTATTACTGGTGGAACAATATGAAACATGAGATTGCAGAGTTCGTAGCTAAATGTTTAGTATGCCAGCAAGTGAAAGCAGAGCATCAGAAGCCGACAGGATTATTGCAGTCGTTGCCTATTCCGGAATGGAAGTGGGAGCATATAACGATGGACTTTGTTACAGGATTACCCCGATCACCGAAGGGGCATGATTCTATTTGGGTGATTGTAGACCGATTGATGAAGTTATCTCATTTTATTCCAGTTAAGACCACCTACACCGTTGACAAGTATGCACGTATGTAAGTTGACGAGATTATCCGTTTACATGGGGAACTAGTGTCAATTGTATCAGATAGAGATCCAACGTTCACTTCTAAATTTTGGCCTCGTTTATAGAATGCCATGGGCACAAGTTTGAAGTTCAGTACTGCATTTCATCCACAAACTGATGGGCAATACGAAAGGACGATTCAAATATTAGAAGACATATTACGAGCTTGTGTATTTGACTTCAAGGGTAGTTGGGATGATCATTTGCCATTGATGGAATTCTCGTATAATAATAGTTATCAGTCCACCATTGGTATGGCTTCGTATGAAGCTTTATATGAGAGGAGATGTAGAACGCCTTTGTGTTGGAATGAAGTAGGTGAAAGGAAAATTTTGGGTCCTGAATTGATAGATATGACAACTGAAAAGATCAAAATGATTTGAGAATAGATGAAGATAGCGCAAAGCAGGCATAAATTTTATGCAGATAAGAGGAAGCATCCATTGGAATTTCAAAAGGGGGATTTTGTATTCCTACATATTTCACCATGGAAAGGCGTTATGAGATTTGGGAAAAGGGGGAAACTAAGTCCAAGATACATTGGACCTTATGAAGTCTTGGAAAGAATTGGGGCACTGGCATATAGATTAGCATTACCTTCAGAGTTGTCTCATTTACATGATGTTTTTCATGTATCGATGCTTCATAAGTATTTAGCGGATCCATCTCATCAGTTGAAAACTCAACCAATTGAACGGAAGGAAGATTTATCGTACATCGAGGAACCAATGGAAATTATTGATCGTAAGGAGCAAGTATTGAGAAATAAATTTATTCCCTTAGTTAAAGTTATGTGGGTGATCCGTGGAGTTAAAGAAGCAACATGGGAAACGGAGGATAGCATGAGGAAACAATATCCCCATTTGTTTGGTAAGTGACCATTATATTAAATCTCGGGGACAAAATTTTCTTAGGGGGGGAAGTTGTGACAACCCGAATATAATTATGATAAATTATATTTAAATCATGCCTAGATTATGTGATTTGAATGTGTTATTAGTATATCTAATGTTAAGTTATTATGTTTATTATAATCCTACTTTCATAAATCATGAAAGGTCGAATTATTTACAAACCCAAAATTTTGTTATTTTCGGTAGAAATGTCCCCGTTAGAGACTAGTTTTGACCCTTATCACATTATAATTGACTTGAGGTAAAAACTATATAGTTGTATACATGTGAGTTAGGGTTTTAACACAACAAACGGTGCATCAAACGGATGTGTGAGTAAGAAGTTAGGCCAAAATTACGAACAGGGGGCAAATCTGTCAATTCCCTCTAAGTAGTAAATTGTCTTTTATTAAACCAAATGGTTTAATTTCATTGGTTGGCTTGGGAGGCAGCCTTGGCCGACTTAAAACTCTCCCTCTATCATATTTCTTCATCAAATTAAGCCCTAGGTTCAGTTTCATGTGTTGTTAGCTTGAGGAGATAGAAAGTTGATGTTTAGGAAGAAAAAGTGAGGAGAAAAAGTGTAGGAAAAAATCCGTAGAAATTACGTAAAATCCCTAAAGGTAATCCTAATTGCAATTCTTGTTATTTATCTTATATTACTGATTTATATGATACAAATCATCTCAGGTTTACGAAAGTTTCATCCCTTTATATATATCTATAGTTATATGCATGTTTAAGTTTAGTCGAATGTAGAAACCCTTAACATTTCTTTGTATTGAAACCCCTTCTATTCAAACTTGCATATCTCTTTGTGTGCTTAATGGTATTGATAAATTCCAATTGGATATGAAATTATATGCATATATTCATATAATATCCGAAAATTAGAATTTATCTCCTTGTGGTTAGGCCGTAATGATGATTTCAAGTTGGTACATAGTTGCTATTTGTATACTTGATTTCGGTATGCCCTAAGTTTAGTCAAGATTTTGAGATAGAAAATGAAGTCAAACAATTATGAAACTTTAATTATGTACTATTAAGTATGTTTAATGGAAATGGTTTGAAAATCATGGAAAGTTATGCTGTAGAAAAATTATGAAAATTCTTGCAAATTGAAGGAACAATAGAGGAGCTTGTAGGGAAGATTTCTTGTGTTGTAAAGAAATGGTCATAACTTGCTCTAGGAAGCTTGAAAAATTACACCGTCACTTTTATTGGAAAGTATATTCATATATGTTTTCATATTGGTAAGGTTGGACCCCTGTATTTACACAATTTAGGAATATAGGATGTTTGAGTATAGAGGGAAATAATCTGAGGCCATACTGGATACCCATGAAAGGATATTGTTATCTCCTCTTTCCAAAGAGTATTTTGAATACATGTTTCATGTGTATATACATTTAGAATTATACTTTCATGTTACTTGGTTTTGGTGATAAATTCCTTATGAGGTATTTCTTACGATTGAATGTTCATAACTTTATTGACGTGGATAGCATTGTTTTGTCTTTACTCATGGTTTATGAAATGTGACTTAAGTGGAATTATGTTGTTGGTGCATAGTCATGAAAAATTACATTATTATGTTAGGATAATACTTATAATTGAGATTCAGTACTGATTCAGTTGGATTGACAGGTGTAAGGTCTAATCAACCCAGTTCAGCTCCACCCGAAGGAAACATAAATACATAGTTGACAACCCAAGGTGAGTGTACTCACTGGAATGATGTATTTGTATACTATTACGAATATGATCATAATGTTATGAATGTGAAATTGTTCATTTCGGTATACCGAAATGGGAGGTTACTCCCCGACCCGTAATGGGGGAGATTTGTCTATTAATGACAAGGGGTTACTCCTCAACCAAGAATGGGGGACAATTGTTTATTTAGACAAGATATGTGAATCATGATTCGGAAAAGTTGGTCAATCATTATGAATGAGCCGGGTAAGTTAATACATAAGTATATGGACATGATTTATTGCATTTAAATTCATGCAGTAGTATTGTAGTGATGCATTCACTGGGCTATTTTGCTCACGGTTCCTATGTTAACATTTTTCAGGTAACGCGATGTCACTGCCAAATCTAGGAAGTCGGGTTGGGTTAGCCAAGAATAGGAGAAACAAAGATTTTTTTTAAATGTAAATGATGTAATTAAGTTAAATTTTCCTTCAAGAAAGTTTGTATAAAGTGTGACTACTCTGATGTTGTAAAAAGGTTTCCAATTATATGGATTTACAATGATGATTCTAAAATTAAAACTCGTGTTTATGGTTTTGTTAAATTAATCATGGTTTGACTCACTTTGACTTTCAAACTTAATTATAAGTAACTGGGTTGGGGTGTGTCACCCTAGGATATGGCTTAATATTTAGACCTCAGACAATAGATCAGGAGCATATTCTGCCCTGGTGGGAGTAGTGAAATGCCATATAACACTCAGGGATTTGTACCCAAATTAAGAAAGTAAAAATATGATTTTGAGCACAAATTTCATTAATGTAAAGAAAAATTTATTAAACAACATGGAAATGTGAAAGATAATTAACGGTTAAATTATCATGATACGGACAATAAAGTAATAAAGATTAAGTGTGAGTGGGCTCATCACCCGGGTTGCATGCTCATAATGTCAATTGCATGGTTTCGATATAACTTACATGCAGACACTTAATTAAATGAAATATGATTTCACAATTACTAAAATGCATTGTATATGTATGCAGATATTCGTTTCTTTATTATACTTTTCTAGTACTTCCCTTACTAGGAGTATGCTTGTATCTCACAATTTTTCAACACACCCTAGGTACTTCAGGTAAAGGAAATAGAACGGATAACGAGAAAGGAAATGAGAGTTATCAATGCAATTAGAGCTCCGTCACTATTCATTTTAGTCATGTAATTTATTTTTGGACAATAATTTTTATCATTTGAATGTAAAAAAAGGGCTTTAAGTTTGGTTTTAATAACAGAGGGGAAATGTAGATTTTACTTTGATGGCTATTTATTTCATGGAACTGCAAAACTCTTATATTTAAAATGTTCCTATAAATTTCATAAGTTGGACGTAATTTCATTAATAAATTAAATATATTTTATGATACAAATAAATAAACCAAGTGTTTATTTCAAAAAGGGGATTTTCTTAAATGAAATCAAAGTAACAAAAGGTCTATCACATTGACACCCGAAAATAGGGCGTCACAACTTTATATGAGAGAATAGGTTACCTGAGTATCGGAGTCTGCGCTTGCGCTTCTTTTTCATATAGAGGTAAACCATTATATTTTTTATATGATAACGTATGAGTTCACTTTGGCTACGTTGAGGGTAAGTGTAATTGATGGTTATTAGAACGGGATTTAATCCTTTGGTGTTCGGGTTTGAGTTTTAAAGATAACCCATAAAGTAAAATTAGGATTTATAAGAAATTATTTATGTACACGAGTGAGGAATTAAGATGATTTGTTTTCTCATGTTAATATAGGATCATGCTACCGGTGGTCATGCATGAGATTAATAACGATATTTAAAGTTATTAGTGTGAAGGACATGTGACATAAAAGAACAATTCAGGTGGACCCTTGGAGTTAAAGTATTTATATTGGGATATAAAATAACAAGTCTGTTAGTCTAAACATAAGTTTTAATAGTTAATTAGGTATAAGGTAGTGTAAAAATTTTCAATACTCGTAATGAGGTTAGGTATATGACATAAAAACAAGAATGTAAGTTGTCACTAAGTATTATGACCCGCGGGGCATGTAGAGCCATGAAGGCACTCACTTTAATCATAACAAGTATCGAAAAAATATTGGTATTTTTTCTCATATGTAATGGTTGTGTTTCATAGGAGACATATTATAAGCATTCATTGGTATCTCAGGAAAAGGGATTTTATTGGAGTTTAAAAGTTGATTTCTAAAGTTTTGTCCTTTTCAATATAAGAAGTTAATTCTTAATGAAAGTGTAATGAGGATTTCAATTTAGTATCAAGTATACCCCATTGTAGAGAGTTTAGTATAGAAAGGAAAGGTATACATTACTCCTTTGAGAAAATTTTATGAATAATTGGGCTGAAATAAATGATTTGTAGTAACAACGAGGTGAAATAAAATTATATCCAGACTCTAGGAAAGGCTCAGCAATTGTCATCAGTAAGGATAACTTTGTTGTGTTTTAATATTGGAGTTCCAAACTTTAATGAACTTGAGGATAGAATGATCTCGAGTTGTTAGGTAACAATATTGGATAAAGAGTTGTGTTTGGCAAAAATAGTAAGGTTTTTAACTTTCGAGTTTCTCATATCGTAACAGGTAGAGTTGTGAACACCGCATAATGGTTTAACGTTTTCGTTAGTGTTTTGGATTAGTGGGGAACAACTTAACAATGTCTCTTACACACGCACACACACACATAAAATCTATTACTCATAGTCTAATTATGGTTGTGGTAATATAACAACACAACTTAAGACCCAAGTGTGGGGTCAACAAACACATTAAGTAAGTATGACATCTAGTGTAAATTCACTTCCTTGGATAGACTTTGAGATAAGTTGTCATGGTCAATCTATTGATTGATGGAAGTAGCAATGTTTTGAGACTATGTTATGGTGATATTTAGGTGTATTAATTCCCCAAGGAAGTAAAGGGTGGTTAGTGCAAGATGGCATGTAGACCTCACAAAGGAACAAAGTCAGTAATCTTATAGAAATAGTATCCTAAGTAGTTTAAATGAATTCTAATACAACAAGAGTGAAAAATGATGCTCCTAAATAAGTATTAGTAACACCATAGGATCAAATAAGTATTGATATCTAGATCATGCCTATTCGCACATTATAAATGTATTAAGGGTATGAAGTGCAAACAATATCACTACAAGGCCCTATCTTAGAAAATATGGTTGATGCGTCACGATAACTGTGGTGTTTAGTGAGAGTAATTGGTATTTGGTTAAACGCGCACTGATATTCACGAATTACATGAAAGGTAAAAATAATTCATCTCATGTGATCTCTTGGTTGACTTAGGCTTAGTAGTTTGTGGTATTTAGACTTGTGAGATTATGAGTAGTTCAGGTAAGAGAATGATCGTAACTGAATTATAAAAATAGAGTTAAAATGGTGTAAATGTGGGCCAATAATGTTACACAATGGGTTGCAAAGCGATTAGTAGAACTAAATGATTATTTGACTTCACGCGATGATAAATTCTCATGGGTAGCATCGGTATGTACTATATGTGATTACACAATTATGTGTTATCGACGATATAAAAAAACAAGTTACCGAAGATTAGATACGGTAGTATGTCGAGGACTAAGAACTTTAGCTCAATCAAATTTTAGTAATAATATTTAATAAAGATTCTATGATTATTTATTGGTTTTAGCCCAATTAGTATAAGGATTTTGAGAAATTGGAGATGATTAGAATATTGTGGGTCAGTGTGTAGGTTGCGATTTCTAAGGGTGAAATTAGGAATGACTCGTATGCAAATAGCATAATCAATTATGGTGATTGAACTAAGAGTGTATTATATGTCCATATGTGTTGGTTGTATTCGCAGGCGTAGGATTGATAAAGTTTATTGCCATGTACCGAATAGTTAGGCATTTAAATTAATAGATGTTAATGATTATGCATAACCGCCTAAGTATAAGTCATTAGAGAGGATATGTGTTTAATTTTTATTTGATGAATAAACGATATTGTTGCACGTACAAAAAATAACACAAATGCATAACTTTAGAAAAAAGAGATTACACTGCATTATTCTATTTTAGAAATGTTTATTGACAAATTAGTGACGTAATAAATTTTTTAATGGACACTTGTTTCCCAAGGTTGGTCCTACACATGGAGAGATCAACCTAGTTAGAAGGGAAATATTAGGAACATGTCACACATGACCTTCAATGTTTTGGGAAGGTTGGTGTCGTATCTTAAGGGTTTAGCGTTACTATCAGAATATTCCCATGTTCACAACGCGTTCCACAATTTTAATGTCAAAAGTGTGTTTTTGATTTTTCACACACGGTAATGGGAAATATATCGATCTTTATGATAATGTTATTTTGTGATTCAATCCACCTCAATCATAGGCAAGGGACAATAGGTTCAATGACGGAGACAATTTTGTTGATCAAAGTCATGTAGGATAAGACACGAGATAGAAGGAAAGACATGGGAATTAAAGTCGAGATTGTGTAAGAGCTATCCGGAGTTACTCGCATGAACGAGAGAATATATTATAATTTCAGGGAGGAAATTTACGAAGGAGGGAAGAATGTAACACCTTGATTTTTAATAAAAATAAAGTAATTATTAAATATTGGGTCTTACGAAAGTTTGACATAAAAATAGTTATAGACGCTGTATTGCATGGATCTCATAAGGATCAAAAAGAATAATTTACGTTTAAAGCAGAAGTTTCGCGTAAAATTTTATATGAAAATCCTTATATATACTATACGGAGGTTGGAAATATCAAATAAGAAATCGCATGTCGTGTTCGAGGTGGGTTTGGTGCATTTATCATGCGTATGCATAAAAACAATAATAAATTGAGATTGTGGTGATTAATGTTAAATGACGAATTAAAAATTTGTCAACCTGTCGCATTATGTCCATAACATATAATAGATGTCTAGAATATGGTTTTAAGGTTATTTTTATATATGGGGTACAAACCTTATTTTAGCAAAGTAATATTTTTGGTAAGAAAAGTATAAGATGAATAGTAACATCGATGAATAGTAACTTTTAAAATGGTTTCAATTCTACTTTGATTCGATCACATTGGTTAAGTTAAATTAGAAGAGACCCCGTGTTGATAAAAAAAATGTTCCATCTTATCGGAAAGTGGATTTTTCGTCAAAAAATAACAATGCTTAGAAAATTCTAAACACCTTCGGAAAGATATAAATTTTAATTCTCAACAATTTTTTGGGTATATATTTTCTAAAAAAAGTCATCTAATGCCTTTTTTGGGAACTTTTCAATTCGATAGAATGTTTATTTTTTACGGATGACGAGATTTGGGGTGTTAAATGTAACGATTCCCCATAAGTTGGGACCACTTTTCTCTTATATTTTGACTATCCCATGCATGGGGAGAAATTCCCTAAGGGTTGGGAGCATTTATGGTGGGTTGTAGAGTCCTTAAAAGGGAGTAGAGAAGGACTACCCACCTGACATCCTTCATTCATGTAGAATAGAATTCTTCATAAAAGACTAATCCGAATTTTCTCTTTAACCCATCATTTTTCCTCAACTAGTAGCTTAATTATCCTTATATATTCACACAAACAAGAATACATTCCAATTTTCCATTTTAATGCGTTTCCAAGTGTTGTAGAGGGTGATCTTGGGCGTAGAAGTGGATTTTTGGAAGAATTAATTTTCAAAAAATTGGAGCTTTGGGGGGGTTTCTTCATCATCTTCTTCAAAGTTATATATCATCATAAGAGGTAGGGAATCTATTTTAAATTTTAAATACAAGTATGCTAGATATATGTACATATGTGTGGTGTCAATTATTGTGCAACACAAATAAATATGAAAGAGGTAATGACCAAGAAAGAACAAATAAAACGCCAATCACACAACAAAAGGTGTACGTCGTTCAGCAAAGATGTGCCTACGTCCACGGTGGTGTAGTCGGTATTATTTCTCTATATTCTGAAGAATAAGTACAGAGAATACAACTTGTCATTTGCCCCGGACCTAGGGTTTAATTTATATATGTGTATGCTAGTTAGTGGAGATGATGGATTCCTTCATATTAGCCATCTTTCCTATCCCTTCCCTTCATGGGATTGTGCTCCCCTATAACTTCCCTTCATGGGATCATGGGGAGAGACCGGATCAATATGAAAGATAGAGGGCCTGGACTTTGGGCCGCCAGAACTGGGCTACTCGTCCAGGCCCATGGTTCTCAATTCAGGGTACCTCCAATTGCCCCTAAATTTGTTGGGCCATGTTTATGGGTCCAATGAATTTAAATGATCAGCCATTATGGCTGATTTGTGATTCTTCGAAAACTGTGAAGTTGCTTTGGCGGCACCCGCTTCGCTATTCGTGCACTATGATTAGAATTAAAGGCTTGTTGGGATAGCCACTTTTTCATTCGTCGTTTCAGCCTTTCCAGTATTCTTCCTTCTTCTGATAACTCTAGCGCCTCGTACCTTCCTCTCTGAATTCCCATTCCCATTGCTTCTTAGTCGTCTTGAGCTCGTGCTTCTTCATCACTCGAACCAATCTTCTGTTTTGTAAGTTTCTTGTGCCCTTTCTTTGCACTTTCTCTTTGGTTTGTAGGATTTGAGTTTTTCAATGGCGAAGATTGCAAATAGGTCAATCTCTGAGTTTAGGAAGTTTTATAATATTCCTGAGTGGGTAGATATTGAATGTTGTGCCTCCCCTCCTAGGAAAGTTAGGGATATAGAGGATGCTCACTGGATCCATGTTTTGTTGCTCTCCCAGGGGGGGCTTACTTCTCCCCCTAATGATCTATTTCTGCATTTTTTTGGTTATTTTGATATTGTTCCCGCACAGTGCTCGCCCAATGTGTGGAAGATAGTAAATGGCGTCCATAGAATAAACCAGTTGTATGGTACTAGGTTAGGACTTGCTGAGATCTGTTTCTGCTATTCCTTCTCTCAAACTAGCTCAGGTGTTTTATACCTCAAAGCTAGGAGTCCTGATAGAGTATTGGTAGTAAACCTACCTGATTCCCATAAGGACTACTGGCAAGAGGGTTTCCTCGTTAGGAATTGGCAGTTCCCTCCCCAGTTTGAAGGGTCGAGGTCTGAGAGGTTCACTGTCCCTTTTTATGGGGAAGAATATATAGGTAGACATTGTACTGTTATTTCAACCTTTGCTGGCTTGTGATTTTTCTAACCTCTTTGCTTTTTCTTTCACAGCGAGGATAAATAATTTGGAGCCTGCTCTCAGCGAGGTTCGCATCTTGAAGTTGGTGAAAGCTTGGAATATTAGGGAGCCTCTGGGTGACGGCGAGCATCCCAGGTCTGCTACCTTTTTGCTCGAGTACAACAACACAGGCTCCAGCTTCATAGCACGACCTATGGAAAGTGTGCCAGAGTTTGATTTTTTGGGAGAGACTACTGCTGAGCTGATACCGTTGGAAGAAGAAGAGAGCAGCTCTGAAAGTGAGCCTGCTGGTAATCTCGATGAAGGGAGTTCTGATAGTAGCAGCTCTTCTGATTCTGAGGAGGCTTCTAAGGCTCGAGGATCGTCGAGTACTTCCAGCAGTTCTGGTGAAGATATGCCTCCAAGGAAGAACCTGATCAGAGATGATGATGACCATGTGCTCCTTGCACAAAGGTCAAAGAAATAGAATACTGTATCTTGGGTTGTGGCTACATGTTCTCGGCCTTCCTCTCAGGAGCAAGAGAGGAAGAGGAGAGAAGAAGAGCAGGTGAAAGAGAGGGAGAGAAAGAAGAAGGTGGAAGAAAGGAAAAGGGTCGAGGAGAGGAGGAAGAGAGAGAGTGAGAGGGAGGAGGATAAGAGGAGAGCTGAGGCAAGGACGAAGGCCGGGCAGGCCTTAGTTCCAGTGTCTGCTCTGCCAGAGGGAGCTTCCGTGGCAATCTACCCTCAGCTAGCTTCGGCCCTGCTTGAGAGAGCTGTCCTCCCGGCTGATCGCCAAAGGGAAATAGGTTCGGAGCATCTGGCCCTTCAGGCTAGTCAGACGCTTGCTCTGGTAAGGTTTCTTTTCCTCTCGTGTTTTGCTGACTTCTCTTGCTTTCCTTTTCTTATATCTCTTTCTTTTTCGTAGTTCGTTACCGACTTCGCTGTGCTGTATCGCTCACGCGACGAGCTGGTGACGAAGAATAGTGAACTGGAGCAAGAAAACTCTGCCTTGAAGCTGAAGGGTAAGGAGCTCGAGGCCAGTTTCAAGGCTGTTGATGCTGCTAGGATCTCGTCTGATTTGGCCCTTGTCACTTCCGCTCATGAGAGAGATGATGCGGTCAGGGAGCTGGGCGAGCTGAGGAAGGCTTATGATCTGGTATGTACGAGCAAGTTGGACCTTGCAGAGAAGAGCAAAGTTCTGTCCGAGCAACTGGAGGCAGAGAAAGCCCAGGCAGCCACCATGAAGGAGGACTCATACAACTCTGAGTGGGCTGCTGCTTATGATGATGCTGAGGCTCAGATTGGCTACATCAGCCGTCTGAATTTCAAGAAGGGCTGGAACAAAGCTCTTCTAGCTACTGGTGTGGATGATGAGTCTCCCTTGTTTGACGAGCACGACTCGAGTCCCAAGCCAACTGTGGACGAAGAAGCTCCTGCTCCAATCATCGAGGGTGCTGATCTTCCTTCGGATACAGTTCCTGCTGAGGGGGATACTTCTGCTGCAGTTGATAAGGGGAAGCAGCCAGACACCGCTGGGCAGTCTGAGGTTTCCAGTTAATCTGTTTTTAGGATTTTCTTTTGTACTTTTTGCTTGTAATCTACCAAGTTTTTTCTGCTCGATTTACTTGGACTTTATTAATGAATGATAAGATTCTCCATTTTGTTTACGCTGATCCCTTTTTATCTTCTATCTTTCTTTTATCTGTAGTTGGTTGATGTGGATGACTATATTCCTGTTACCTCCCAACTGTGTAGGACTCTTGGTCCTAATGCAAGCCCTATAGTTCGCCAGGCCTTTGCTAGACTTTACAGGTTTGCTAAATCAAGGAACCAAAAATATAAGGATCAGACCGAGTTAGTGGCCAAGTTGAAGGACAGGCTCCAGGAGATGGGAGAAATCGGTGCTTCAGTGCAAGAAGAAGTCAGTGCATTGAGCGCAAGGTTGCTGGAGGCCACTGAGATTAACCAGGTCGGGGAGTTCTTGTAGCAGGAGAATGAAGACTTGAGGAGGGAAGTCCTAAGGCTTAAGGAGCATTCGCCGAGCATCGCTTCGGCAGTCCTACAAGGCTCTTCTTTATCGCGAGCTGCTCGGCCTTCCCTCTCGCGTGCTGGTAGGAGTGTCAAGGGTAGGAACAGGGAAGTCGAGGAACAGCGTGAGAGGGAGATGGAGGAGCTGCGGGGTGACGTTCGGCGAGCTTATGTGACTGCTGCTGGGCTCCAGAGGGATGTCACCCGACTATGACATTTGTTTAAGAACGGTCCTCGACAAGTGTGGTCCGATGGCTACGATCAAGGCTGGCTGGATGCTCCGGCGAGACTATCAGAGTTCGAGGAGCTCTCCTTCATCAGAGGGTGGTTGAGTGCCCTCAAAGAGCTGCAGGTCCCGAGGAACTCGACGTTGTGGTATCGACACGAGATGTCCTCCTCCACTCTGATGCCCAATCCATTCAGGCGGGATAATCGATGGATCCCCATTGATGCTATTCCCCGGCAACTATTGGAATTGGATGCAAATGAGTTCGTGGAGGAGCTCGCCCCTGCTCCTGATGATGGAAGGAGAGATAAAGTTGCTGATTATCTTGCTCGGAGGCTTCCACCTCCTTGAGATTTTGTTACTTTTTTTCTTTTTGATAATTGTAAATGCTTTGGGCGAGCTTCGCCGACTAAACATGTATTATCATTGTTTGTAAATATAAAATATTAATGAAAAGTTCGAGTTTTGGGCAATTTTGCCGACTAAACGTGTTCATCCAATCCTTTTATATTTTGCTGCTTCACAATCCTTTTTATTTTGTCATGTGAGTGTCCGCCCAGTCCAGTACAAGAATACCATTGTGCCCTCACTTTACCTTTTAGGTTGTGTCATCACACTCCCTTAGGCCTAAGTAGGGCAATTGGCGAGGACACACCTGGTATTGGATGTCATCATCCGATCAGGATTTTGTTCAACCAAAGTAGGTTTGATGCCTAAGAATACTCTGTAGGGCTTCATATATTGCCAGGGGCAATGCTAAGAGGTCTGTCGTGCTTCATGATGATGACCCGAGGAGGGGTGTTCCCCTGCTATGTCGACCATTATGCCTGTGATTTGGAAGGGATGTGTAATAAAATATGATCGTTACTAATTAGAGAGTGATTTAATTGAGAGATTTTCATTAGTGAAGTGAGAAATGAACTGTCACATAACGAATACAATAAAAGATTTAATAATAATGTTCCTAAAAATAGAATTTCTTGAGATTAGCCGCGTTCCATGCTCATGGTATCTCCCTTCCCTCCATCGTTTCCAAATGATAGGCACCTCGTAGGTCGTCTCTAATTATCTTATAAGGTCCTTCCCAGTTTGGGCCCAGTTTGTCGTCTGATGGCTTCACTGTGTTGCCCAGAACCTTTCTTAGAACATGGTCCCCAACTTTGAATTTCCTCGGATTGACCCTTTTGTTGTAGTGCTTCGCGAGCTGTTGCTGATAGCTCGCTAGTTTCACTAGGGCAAGTTCCCTGCGCTCGTCGGTCAGGTCGAGTTCAGCGAGCAAAGCCTCATTGTTCTGGCCTTGTTTGACAAGATCGGATCTCATTGTCGGCAATAACGCTTCTAGTGGGATGATCGCCTCCATACCATATGTTAGTGAGTATGGTGTTTCTCCTGTTGCTCGCCTAGGGGTCGTTCTGTACGCCCACAGGATATGCGGTAGTTCGGTTGCCCATGCGCCTTTGGCTCGTTCTAACCGCTTCTTCAATCCAGCGATCACTGTTTTGTTGTAGGCTTCAGCTTGTCCGTTGCTTTGAGGGTAGGCCACCGAGCTGAAGTGGTGCCTGATCCCGTGTTCGTTGCAGAAGTCCTGAAAAGGGCCACTCTCGAACTGTGTTCCATTGTCAGTGATGATGGTTCTGGGGATTCCGAATCGAGTGATTATATTCCTCTATACGAACCTTATCATGTCAGTATCTCGGATGTTCGCCAGTGGTTCTGCCTCGATCCATTTGGTAAAGTAGTCCGTTGCAACCAACAGGTATTTTCGATTGCCGGTAGCGGTGGGCAGTGGTCCCACAATGTCCATTCACCACTGGGCGAAAGGCCAGGGACTGGTCAGGGATTTCAATTCGTTGGCGGGTTAGAGGACCATAGGAGTGTGAAGTTGGCATTTTAGGCATTTGCGGACATATACTGTGGAGTCCTTTTGCATGTATGGCCACCAATAACCTTCCTTCATTGCTCGGAAGGCTAGAGATCTTCCTCCGGCATGACTTCCACAGATTCCTTCGTGAAGCTCGTGAAGCACTGTCTTGACCGCTTTTGGAGCCATTCTTTCCCCCACTCTTTCCTCATTTCTTCTGGTTTTCAACTTTCTCACTTCCCCTAGTAGTGAGCTTGGCTCGACCGTTCTCTCCTACATTAAAGCGGGTGACGTCTTCCACCTTTGCGTATTTCTCAATTCGGGCCATCAGGTCGTCAATGGTCATAGCTTCCTTCTTCGTCAAGGACTGGTAAAGGAGGGAAGAGCTAGGTAATCCGATTTTAAAGGAAGCCACTGCCACCTCTTCCGCGTAGTCCTCAATCTCGTTGAATAACTCCCAGTAGCTCTTCGCATAGTCTCAGAGTGTTTCTTGAGGCGTTTTCTTCATGGTTAATAGAGCATCCATCCTTTTGGGATGGGAGCTGCTGGTGATGAACCGGGCCATAAAGAGCTTGGCCAGGGATTTGAAATTTCTGATGGATCGGTGAGGGAGTTTTTCGAACAATTTCTGAGCCACGTCATGGAGGCTCGAGGGGAAAATACGGCACATCAGTGCATCCCGGTGATTCTAGAGGGTCATGGCCTGTCGGTACTGCCTGACATGATCAATGGGATCAGTCTTCCCGTCGTAAATCTTGAACCTTGGAATGGCAAATTTCTTGGGAGCCTCTTCCACAGATTCCTTCGTGAAGCTCGTGAAGCACTGTCTTGACATCGCCTGGGTGGATGCATCTAAGGTAGGGGCCGGAGAAAGATCTTTTATACAAGTCGCCTCCTGTGGATAAGTGAAAGCGAGCAGCTTTGACTCCTATCTGGTGGGCAGTTCTCTTGTCTTCTGGAAGCGTTCCGTTCTTTAAATAGTCCCTCAAGGGATCCATCCAGTTGGGGGCTGATTCCAATTGGAGTATTGGTTTTGCTTTTGCCAGCTCATAGTTGGGGTAAATGCTTGGGCAACTGAGGAAATCGATAGGGATGACCCTTTTAAGGCTAGAATCAACCGCCGAGATCAGGGCTGCTAACGCATCAGCGTGGCTATTTTGCCCCCTGGGAAACTGTTGGATGTTGATCTCTTCAAAGGTCGTCATTAAGTTTTTTACCAAGGAGAGGTAGGCTGCCATTTTCTCATCCTTTGTGTTATTGTCTCCACTTATCTGATTGGAAACTAGTTGCGAATCACTGAATACCTGCAAATGCTTTGCTCCCAGAGTTTGCGCCTTTTGGAGAACTGCTATTAGGGCTTCTTATTCTGCTTATTTGTTGGAGGCTGCAAATCCCATCTTGATTCCTTGCTCAAGGACTGTATTTTCTGGGGTGATAAGAACAATTCCTACCCCTGCACCCTTTGAGTTGGAGGCTCCATCAACGAATAGTTTCCAGCTTTCCATTGTAGCTTGGTAGTTTTGATCTATTGGATTAGGCTGGTCGAAGGGTTCTTCGCCTGTGAATTTAGCTATGAAATCAGCAAGGATTTGACCCTTGATAGCTGTCCTTGGTTGAAATTGGATGTCAAATCGGTCGAGCTCGACTGACCATTTAGACAGTCTGCCCGACAAATCTGCCTTCCTTAGGATAGCCTTGAGATGGTGTGATGTAAGGACGATGATCGAATGAGCTTCGAAGTAATGCTTCAGTTTCCTCGAGGCCATTACTAGGGCGAATGCGAGCTTTTCCAATGGTAGGTAGCGCTGCTCGGCATCTAATAAGGTTTTGCTCGCGTAATAGACTGGATGTTGGATTCCTGTAACTTCACACATTAGCGTTGAGCTGACAGTATGACTGGATACAGAGAGGTAGAGGTACAAAGAGTCCATTTGCTGTGGTATGACAAGCAATGGTGGAGAGCTTAGGTAGGAATTGAGCTCGTCTAATGCTCGTGAGCAATCTGGGGTCCATTCTACTGTTTTGCTGCCTTTTAAGAGTTGGAAGAAAGGCTTGCATCTCTCGGAGGATTTAGAGATGAAACAATTTAGAGCGGCGAGCATTCCAGTGAGCTTCTGTACATCTCGGACTGTGCGAGGAGGTTGTACTCTGTTGATTGCATCAATCTGGTCCGGATTAGCCTCTATGCCTCGGTTGCTGACCAAATACCCAAGAAACTTTCCTGACTGGACACCGAAGGAACACTTGCTCGCATTGAGTTTCATTCGGTACTTCCTGAGGATTTCGAAGGTACTTGACAGGTCCGAGAGGTGATTCTTCTTCTCCTTGCTCTTGACGAGCATGTCATCGATGTAGACCTCCATTGTGTCTCCCATTTGATTCTTGAACATTTTAGTAACTAGCCGCTGATAGGTTGCCCCTGCATTTTTGAGCCCAAAAGGCATGACCTTGTAACAGTATAAACCAACCGTCGTGATAAACGCCATTTTGTCCTGATCTAGGGCATACAGGGGAATCTGGTGATATCCTGAGTACGCGTCCAGGAAACTCATCCGTTCGTGAGCTGCGGTGGCGTCTACTAGTTGGTCTATTTTCGGAAGAGGGAAACTATCCTTGGGGCAGGCTTTGTTGAGGTCAGTGAAGTCTATGCAAACTCTCCACTTCCCGTTGCTTTTCGGAACTACCACCGGGTTGGATATCCATTTGGGGAATTTCACTTCCCGTATGGATCCTGCATCCAGTAGTTTTTCGACTTCTTTTTCTATTGCTCTGGCCTTCTCGGGAGCAGTTCGCCGTGCCTTCTGCGCTATCGGCTTGAATGTGGGATCGACGTACAACTGATGGCAGACCATATTGGGATCGATTCCTGGCAGCTCATAGGGTTCCCAAGCAAAAACATCTATGTTGCTTCTGAGTAAGGTTGACAAATCCTTTTGCTCTTGGTCAGTGAGTGACGCTCCGATCAGGAAGACTCTGCTGTTGTCGCTTTTTTTAGCCGCCACTTCAACCAGGTCCTCGACGACACGCTCGGAGGGGAGGATCCTGGTCTCTTCCACTACAGGCCTTCCATATTTTAATTGCTATTTGGAAGGAATTGCACCTTCCTATATTTTCTCGCTGGGTTGAACGGCTTTTTTCTCTGGCTTTGGTCGGATGGCCGCTATGAAGCACTTCCTTGCCATCGCCTGGTCGCCATGTATCTCCATTACTCCTCACTCAGTGACATATTTGAGTTTCTGGTGGTAGGTCGAGGAGACTGCCTTCATTGCATGAATCCATCCCCTGCTGAGGATGGCCTAATACGGTGAATCGATGTCGACCACCAAGAATTCAATCATCTTGGAAACATTTCCAGCGCGCACTGGAAGTACTATTTTGCCCAGAGGCATGGTCATTTTTCCAGCGAAGCCGAACAGAGGGACAGTGGTTCCCTTTAGGTCGGCGATGCTCAACTTCAATTTCCGGAACAGGTCGATGTACATTACTTCGGATGAGCTTCCTTGATTGACGAGCAGCCTGTCGATATCAAAGTTGGCTATCCTGAATGTAATGACTAAGGCATCATGATGTGGGGTCCTTACTCCCACAAGATCTTCATCCGTGAAGAAAATATGCTTGTTGTAGTTGATGTCCTCTGCTCGCCGACGTTTTCCTGACTGTGATTTTGCTGGGTCAATCTGAAAAGCCTGCATTACCGCTGTCAGTTTCTTTACCTCTATTCGAGCTGAGTTACCTTGGATCTGCTTGACGTCAGATACTCCGTGGATTACTGCGAATTCGTGTCCGGCGTCATCTTCCAATACGCTATCGGGTTTTGCCTCTTCGTGGGCAGACACTTTCTCTACCTTCTTTTCCACAAAGTCATTCAAATGTCCGGACTGGGCCAACTCCTTGAGGTGGGACTTAAGAGCCTTGCAGTGCTCGGTCTTATGCCCTCCCTCTTTGTGGAAGGTGCATCTTAATGCATTGTTTCTTTTCGAGGGGTCTCCCCCCATTTTCCGGGGCCATTTGATGAACGGCTCATCCTTGATCTTCACGAGAATTTTGTAAATTGGTTCTTTGAAGATGGTGTTGACCGCCTGGAACGATTTTATACGTCAGGGTTCCCTCCGCTTTTGGAGCCATTCTTGCCCCCACTCTTTCCTCCTTTCTTCTGGTTTTCAACTTTCTCACTTCCCCTGGTAGTGAGCTTGGCTCGGCCGTTCTCTCCTACATTAAAGCGGGTGACGTCTTCCACCTTTGCGTATTTCTCAATTCGGGCCATCAGGTCGTTAATGGTCATAGCTTCCTTCTTCGTCAAGGACTGGTAAAGGAGGGAAGAGCTAGGTAATCCGATTTTGAAGGAATCCACTGCCACCTCTTTCGCGCAGTCCTCAATCTCGTTGAATAACTCCCAGTACCTCTTCGCATAGTCTCGGAGTGTTTCTTGAGGTGTTTTCTTCATGGTTAATAGAGCATCCATCCTTTTGGGATGGGAGCTGCTAGTGATGAACCGGGCCGTAAAGAGCTCGGCCAGGGATTTGAAATTTTCTGATGGATCGGTGAGGGAGTTTTTCGAACCATTTTTGAGCCACGTCATGGAGGCTCGAGAGGAAAATAAGGCACATCAGTGCATCCCGGTGATTCCAGAGGGTCATGGCCTGCCGGTACTGCCTGACATGATCAATGGGATCAGTCTTCCCGTCGTAAATCTTGAACCTTGGAATGGAAAATTTCTTGGGAGCCTCTTCCTCTTCAATTTCCTTCGTGAAGGGTGACTTCATCTGGGTCTTGAGAGCTCTCCTGGTGAGTTCTCTCGTCGACCTGGTACCGCGGTGAGGTGGATGCTGGTCCATTTCTCTGCGGACCAGGTTCCGTATGTTTTCGTCGCTGCGAGCAGGGCTCTGGTAGCGGAGAGCTCTTATTAGTTGTTCGCGGAGGTCATCATCTGAGTCACCACCTTCTACCCCTTGATATTCCCGCCTAGGGCTCCTTCCTCGGCTGCGAGATTTGCTCGCCCGAGGGCTAGGAGTGCGATAGGGGTGTCTCCTGGTATCAGGACGTAGTTCCTTCTCCAGTCTCCTTTTCAAGCGAGCATTCTCAGCCTCGTATCCGCGAGAAGACTCCCTCTGCTCGTGGAGCCTTGCCTCGTATGCATCAATCAATGTGGATATCTGCATGGACCTAGCCGGTCCTTGACTTTCTTCTGAGGCTGGCCTTTCTAAACGAGCCCCGTGATCTGAGCGTCGGACTTCAAACCTAATCCTGCGAGTAGCAGGTGGCTCTTGAACGTCTCCTGCTTGAGGAGCATTGCTGCTGTGACCAGACATCTTAGATTATTTTCTTGGCGTGGGCTCTTCTCAGGTAAAGATGAACGTTTCCCACAGACGGCGCCAATTGTGGTGTCAATTATTGTGCAACACAAATAAATATGTAAGAGGTAATGACCAAGAAAGAACAAATAAAATTCTAATCACACAACAACAGGTGTACGTGGTTCAGCAAAGATGTGCCTACGTCCATGGTGGTGTAGTCGGTATTATTTCTCTATATTCTGAAGAATAAGTACAGAGAATACAACTTGTCCTTTGCCCCGGACCTAGGGTTTAATTTATATATGTGTATGCTAGTTAGTGGAGATGATGGGTTCCTTCATATTAGCCATCTTTCCTATCCCTTCCCTTCATGGGATTGTGCTCCCCTATAACTTCCCTTCATGGGATCGTGGGGAGAGGCCGGATCAATATGAAAGATAGAGGGCCTGGACTTTGGGCCGCCAGAACTGGGCTACTCGTCCAGGCCCATGGTTCTCAATTCTGGGTACCTACAATATGTATGATTAAACTGATTTTTTATGCTTATTATCACTACATATGAATATATGTCGAAGTATATGTTATAAAAATAGACGGAAGCTAAGGATTGAAAGAAGGTTAAATCATAATATTTAAGTTAATTATTTCTCTGAATGTTTAAGTTAATTATTTCTTGAAAAAATGATTTAAAACTTATTAATTTCATGATAAATGCTACATTGAACTTGTTTAAGAAATATTAGGATGAATATAAAGATTTTATTAGTATTCACAACATAAAGTAATGTAGTTGGGATAAATAGGTTAAATGTGTTAAAATGTATCAAAATAAGTCTTTGAACATGATGATAAATGTAAAAAAAAATTAAGAATTCTAACTGTATAAAATGATACAATTTATTTGAACAATGTTTGAGAACTTGAAGGAAACAAAGTAATTGGGTGCTAAATGTAAAAGTAGTAAAAGCATGGGTGTTAAAATATACAATATTAAAAAGTTAAGGTTCAAACTAAAACAAAGAAATAAGGATAACAATGAAAAGTTATCATATTGTAAGACAATTCTTGAAATGTCAAAAGTATGGTTTTGGGGCCAAACGCATATTTTTATGAAAAGTTTGTACTATGTCGTAAAATTTTCAAAAGTGACCATTAGTTTGGAAAATTCATTGAAAAATTTGTTACTTAGGCCGTTTAATACAAGATTAAACTATTGAAGTAACTCCGAACTCTTTTTTGAAGAAACTCTTTTCTTTAAATCAAATCAGTTTAATCACAAGCTGTGTTTATTGAAAAATGTACAAGATATGATCAAGATTTTATAACTAGTTTTGAAAAGCAAAACTAAAACAATTAAGTTAAAAAAATCAGCACAACCATAAGAATGAGATGAGGAGATGTAGAAAGATTAAGGACAAGGCAATTTTTAACGTGGTAATACCTCACCCAACTGAGGAAACATCCACGACTCCCTCTACGGAGTAAACCAAAAATCCACTAAAACAAAATATATAAGTTACAAACTATATAACACACATGCACACAAAACAGACCCATACAAGTTTAGAATATGTACCCACTGGTTTGATTCTAACTTTTCTGCAGATTTGAGGTTGATGTTGCTTTCTCAGTTTGCTAACTTCTCCACTTTTTCCAGTCTTTACTTCGACTCTTGTTAATTCAAGATCTTATAGTCAACACTTCTTGTGTTGTAGTGTGCCAAGTGTTTGTGAAAGTGTTCTAACACATGCATGCATGCACACACACACACATTTATCCAAACAAGTCCTAGCAAATTACAGATCAGATCTAAATGATGTTGTTTTCAGTTTCTCTCTTATTTAGAAACAAAGAGACTTAATTTAACCTTTCAAAATAATCCCAGAATCCAAGGTTACCTCGCTCGGAAAATGGTTCAAGGTCTTAATCAATTTCAGAGGGTTTTGAAAAATATTTTTGAAATTGAAAACCACCGATTGCGGTTCCAACTAAGTCAAAAGTCTTATTTCATTAGAACTAAATATAGAAACTGGATTTGTTGATTCTTGAGTAGAAAAAACATTTGCAGAAAAACTTTAATCAACACATATGATTTCTCAAGATGAGAAACTAAAATGTGCAGATCTAAGTGTAATGTAACATAAAATGACGATATCTATGATTTCTATAAAAAAAGAAATATAGATATAACCAAAATGCTTAAGTTAGACACGGGATCTCAAACTCAAGAGGATTCAACCCACGAACAGCTTTCAAACTACTGCAAACGTCACTCTCAAACACTCACGGTTGGTGTTTGGTGTAAATGGTTTAAGAAAAATGAGTTAGGGTTTGTAACTAGGTTAGGGTTTGAACGAGTTTGGTTTTCTCTCTCTTCTCTCTCTTCTCTCTCTATTTAGATGAACTGCCAAAAGTCTTCTAAAAGCTGAGGATAAGCCTCCTTATATAGTAGGCTAGGAAAGATCGAGAAGGTTGATATGAATCTAAAGGGTGAGATTTAGTCTTGGCCTTTTGACTTTGATCCAACGATTTAAAAGAAGCGGTGAGCTAAACGATTTTTGATTGGCTTAGAGAGGTTCACAGGGATTGGTATTGGACGCATGCGGAGCGTTGATAAAAAAAAATCCAAGGGCTAAGATTTAACAAAGCATCTGAGTCTACCAACAAACACAAATCGAACCGATATCAGGTTGACAGGTGTAGGGCGAAGATTGGCTTATACACGCGCGACTTAAAATAATTACACAGCTCCCCTAAAGTCTCAAGCGCTTTCGGATTCTACCAACTCAACTTTCAGGTATGAAATGATAAAACCAATAATTAAAGAATGATCCCAAAAGTTTTATAAACCAAATTTTAATTAAACAAAAATCATTTAAAAATTCCCAAAAATTATTAAAATCAATTTTAAATGTGATTTAACACACTCAACACACAAACAATCAATTAATGCAATATATTAACAATGTATGCAACTCTAGTGCGTGTGATTGAGATTTATACCTTCAAATGAATCAAGTGTGGCTTCAGAAGAAGATTCTGAGGCTCCTTGGTATCTAGGGAATGGGACTTTAATTTTGTCACAATTTCCAAACTAGATGAGCACTTATACAATGTAGACTCAAGTGAGTCAAGAGTATAAGGTTCTTCAATCTCCCCGTTTGGAAATATGAGAAAAAATCTCCTTTGAGTCATCTAGGACTCGTAGGGCTACAAAGAAATAAGGAAAAACCTATTCCATACAAAAAATCTATCTATCCATTTCTTAGAAAAAGAAAATTACATAACTCAACTAATTACAAACCAATACCCTAATAACAACTGTAGCAGACAGCGATACATATCCTGCAAATAAATACTAAGATCAAGCTTATTAATCAAATGTAAAAACAAAAAAGGAACTCATAAGACTCAAACTTCTCCCCCATTTTGGCTCAAATGGACAAAGGGAAAAATACTTAAGTCAAGGAGTTTATTCAGCAGAAACCATTCCTATCGATTTTCACAAAACTAGAAATCTATTGTAATCCAAAGGTTTGGTAAACATATCTGTGAGCTGCAAATCAGTAGGAACATAATTAATTTCTAATTCCTTAGTCTCAACGAATTCGCGTATGAAGTGATGTCCAATTTTTATGTGTTTAGTTCGCGAGTGTTGAACATGATTTTTAGAGATATTAATCACGCTTTGATTATCATAATAGAGATGTAGTTGATCTTCTTGAATACCATAATCATTTAGCATTTCCTTAAGCCAAAGTAATTGAGCACAACAACTACCAGCGGCTATGTATTCAGATTTAGCTATGGACAAAGAGGTGCAATTTTGTATCTTACTACTCCATCCTACCAAATTGTTACCGATATAGTAACAAGCTCCTGATGTTCTCTTACTATCATCAGTACACCCTGCCTAATCGGCATTAGTGTATCCTATTATAGTACTAGGAGTATCATTGGTGTACCAGAGTCCTAAATTTAGAGTGCCTTTTATGTATTTAATGATTCTTTTTACATATACTAAGTGGATTTCTTTAGGATTATTTTGATACCGGGAACACACGCAAACTGCGTACATAATATCAGGACGTGAGTCAGTAAGGTATAGTAAGGTTCCTATCATACTATGTTATAGAGTGGGATCTATGGATTTTCATTCTCATCCTTAGATAATTTGATCGTAGTACTCATGGGAGTTTTAGCTTCTTTTGCACTTTGTAGCCCAAATTTTTTGACAATCTCTAAAACATATTTTGATTGCGAAACAAAAAAACCTTCAGAGTTCTGTTTGACTTGAAGACCCAGGAAAAATTGTAACTCCCCTATAAAAGACATTTGAAATTCTGTATGCATAATTTCAAAAACGATTTAACTTCTGAGGGGGATGTTGATCCAAAGATCATATCGTCAACATAAACGTGAGCTATAATAATATGTTTGTCAAAATGTTTGACAAAAAGGGTTTGATCACTTTCACCTCTCTTAAAACCTTTATCTAAGAGAAAATTGGAAAGACGCTCATACCAGGATCTTGGCGCTTGTTTTAGGCCATACAAAGCCTTTTAAGATGAAAAACATGGTTTGGATACTGAGGGTCAATAAACACTTTTGATTGTTTGACATAGGTCTCTTCAGTCAAGATTCCAATAAGAAAGGCAAATTTTACATCCATTTGTTAAAGCATAAATTCCAGGTAACAAGCTATGGTAAAAAGAGGACGAATAGATTCTAAGCGAGTAACAGGAGAAAATGTATCGTTAAAATCTATTCCTTCAATTTCAGAATATCCTTGAGCCACTAACCTACCTTTGTTTCTAATGATTATCCCACTTTCATCTGTTTTATTTTTAAATAACCAATGGGTTCCAATAACCTTTTTATGTTTAGGCCTAGGTACAAGATACCAAACATAATGAATGAAAAATTGAAGAAGTTCTTCTTGCATAGCTGAAATTCATTGAGGGTCATTCAATACCTCATTTACATTCTTCGGCTCCACAAGGGAAACAAAACATGTGTAATGAGCATAATTTCTTAATTGAGATATTGTACGTATATTCTCACAAGGTTTAACAACAACGTTATCTATGGGATGATCTTTAGAAACCTAGTTAGGTACTTCATGTTTCTTAATTGGTAAAGAATCATCTATTTTTAAAACATTTCCAAACTCTTCCACAATAGTTTTGCTCTCAACCGTAGTGTCACTTTGAATAACATTTATGGATTCCATTAAAGTCTTCATGCGAAGATTATAGACATGGTATTCTCTACTATCAGGGTAATATCCTAAGAAAATAGCTTTATCTACACGAGTCTCAAATTTGGATAAGTGTTCTCTGTTTTTATAGACATAACACGTACTACCAAAAGTTTTAATGTATTTAAGATTGGGCTTTTTCCCATACCATAGTTCATAAGGAGTTTGTTTTGAATTCTTCCTAAGATAGGACCTATTAATAATATGATAAGCAGTTCGAATTGATTCTACCCAAAAATATTTAGGTAAACACTTGGCATGAATCATAACTCTTGCTATCTCTTGAAGGGTACGATTCTTTCTCTCAACAATTCCATTTTGTTGAAGAGCCTTAGGAGCACTAAATTCATGTTTGTAACCATTATAGTCATAGTACTCTATAACATATGTATCTATGAATTCTCCTCCTCCATCAATATGAATCTTATTTACTTGAGTGCCCTTCTCATTTTCAATACGAAGTAAGATTTTCAAGAAAGTTCTGAAAGTGTCAAACTTTTGTTTTAAGAAGGCTACCCAAGTAAACCTGGTGAAGTCATCTACTATAACTAGAATGTAACTGTGTTCACATAGACTCAAAGTACGAGAAGGACCCATTAGGTCCATATGGATGAGCTCCAATGGTTTAGAGGAAAGGATATCTTTAACTTTCTTATGAGGTGTTTTAACAATTTTACCTTCCTAACATGATCCACAAACAATGTTAGAAATAGTTTTAATCTTTTGAATTCCTCTAACTATTTCTTGTGAAGACAGTCTACTAAGGATATCGTAATTTATGTGACCCATTCGATGATGCCATATTTCATTGTCATCCATTCTGGCAATGTTATAGACCCCAGTACTGTTCCGAACAATATAAAAATTGTCAGGAGTGCTGAGTCCTGTAATTATGCACTCACCTTTTTCATTTAAACTTTTGCAGTTATTCTTTAAAAAGGTGACAGTATGATTTGAGTCACAAAATTATGAAATACTAAGTAGATTAGACTTAAGACCTTTTACTAGAAGAACATTTTCAAGAACAGGCATTCCTTCTTCTTAGAGTGTTCCTTTACCAATGATTTGAGATGATACACCATCACCAAAAATAACTTTTCCTCCAGTAAAGATAGTTTTGTTTAAAAGTTTTGTATCATCACCAGGCATGTGCTTTGAACACCTAGAGTCTAAATACCAACCAGGGGGAGTGTGTTCAGCTTTTAAAGCAGTAATCACAATGTTACACTTTATCTGGGGAAATAGCTCATCTTTTCTAACCCAAGTAGCTCTTGTTTTTGTTTTGCGCATATTTTCTCTCATTTGATAAAATTTACGAGCATTAGATTTTTGTTGAAAAATATTTTGCGCATGCATTTGAGTTTTATGAAGAACATGAGCATTTGGTTTCGAAAAGTGCCTAGGAATACTTCTTGGAAATGGTCTTTTAGGTTTGGTCTTTCTCTTTCTATAGTTAGAGTTTTTATCTGGTTGTCTAGGCAGGACGAAATTGTTACAGATTCTCCTAGAGTAGTTAAAGTTTTGGTATAAAGGAGTATTACAGACAGGTTTTACTAAATGTGTAGAGTAGCAACCTTCAAAATAATTACCGTATATGTCACAGTATGAGTAATATAAATTGCTTGAAGAGGGTATCTCCTTAGGAAAATCTCTAAACATAGGCTTCATGGGATTTAGAGGTTGAACCTTATTCCTAGGGAGTACAGTTTGAAACGAAGAAACACTCTTCTTAATTGGAGGGAAGACGTATTTAGCCTTAGGTAAACTTCCACCCTCAGATTAACTTGATTCCCCAATATCAAACTTTTGTTGTTTTTCATCAAACTCATCTTTTAGGTAATGAAAATATGGACAAGTTTCTATAATTCTTTTACCACCTGACACAAACTTGATTGCTTTAAAGTTTTTAGTTTGTGTCTTTGAATTTGGGCAAAAACCTATTCCAGTTGAATCATCAGAATTGGTTTTTGAATCAGCAACAAAACCATCAAAACAGTTGGAATTATTTTCAAATTTTGCAAATTTTTTGAAAACAGTAGTTTTCTTTTCTTTAGCTTGTTCCAATTCTAATAATGTCCTTTTATATTTTTTCTACAGATTTTCATTTATTTCAATCAAATTCTTCACTTTTTGATCAAAACTTTTGACTTCATTATCATGAGTTAAACATTGGGTAGTATACTCTTCAATGTTAAGTTTAACCATTAGACTTAGTTCTTCTAGTTTCTTAGTGAGATATTTCACTGTCTTCTCTAATCTTGTTCTTTTCATGAGAGTCTTAGCATAAAGTATGTGAATGTCAGGGAAGTCTTCAGTGTCAGAATCACTAATTGTAGTTTGTGAAGTGACCCCTAAGGATTAATTTCTTGAACTCACACACACATTGACATCGTCATTATCGTTTTCCCTTTGACTCACACACCCCGTAGTAAAACTAGCATTGTTCTTAGAGATTAAAGCATCTAAACCAGTAGTAGTATGATTCATAACAGCAGGGGTAGAGCTACTAACATCATTCTCATACATAGGCACATGCATATCATCATTACAAATAATTTTGGCAAAGAAAGACATGCAAGGATAAAAAACATCAGATGACTCAGGTTCTTCATTTTCAGAATCACTTGAATCATCCCATGCCCTGCAAATGTTGCCCCTAGTATGTTTATTAGTCGTGTGCAATTTAACTCTACAGTCTTGTGCTATATTACCCAATTTACCACATCTAAAATATTTAATATTCTTGAAGTCATTGTTAGGTCTCGTGTGAGTGTCCTTGTGATGTTTGTCTTGACCTTTCTCATAAGGTTTGTGGTTAGACTGAGTTGGATAATTTGGCTTGTCTTATCTGTTTGCCATTTTATTTCTAAATTTCATAATTTTCTTAAACTTCTTTGACATCAAGGCAATTTGATTATCCAAACTATATATATCACATTCCTCATCAGAGTCATTATTGGGAATAGTAGGCTTAGGTTTCATCAGCTTAGAGGAGAAACTCAAATTGGAACTAGTCTGTTTCCTATGGGACTCGATTAATTATTTCTTAAATTCTAATTCCATTTCCACAGTTCTCATTTTACTACTGGGTAATTCAGGAGTGAGATTTTGATAACTCATTTCCTCAATATCATATCTTTTGTTATCAAATCTCTGTGGTAATGACCTTAGAATTTCAGAGACATTTTCATGTCTATCATAAGTTATCCAATTAGCATGCAGTTTGGTCACAATATCAGTCAAATTCATGTAAAAGTCATCAAATGACTCAGAGTCAGTCATGATTAAAGAGTTATACTATTGGATAAGAATTTGTGTCTTATCAGCCTTAACTCTAGTATCACCTTCATGTGCAGTATCCAATGTATCCCAAGCTTCCATAGAAGTGGTACAAGATGACATCATTTTGAACTCATGTTCATTTATAGAAATAAAAATGGAGTTCTTACCTTTGTTATTGTTCAGAGGGGCTTGCTTCTCTTATAGAGTAAATTCACTTAATACTTTCTTAATCCTCTCATTACTTCCTATAATGGATGGTTTAGTAGGATAAGTATAACCTTTTTCAACAATGTCCCAGACATCATCTCCTAAGGTTCCTTGTATGAAAGCAACCATCCTTACTTTCTAGTAAGGGAAGTTGTTTCCATCAAAGAGAGGAGGTATGGACAAGTTACCAAATCTTTCAGATTTCTGGTCCATTCTTTGATTTAAGAAAACAATTTCAGAAACACAAGATCTTTAAAAAGAATTTCCAATGCTCTAATACCAATTGAAAAAGCTGTTACTTGGGTTGTTTAATACAATATTAAACTATTGAAGTAACTTTGAACTATTTTTTGAAGAAATTCTTTTCTTTAAATCAAATCAGTTTAATCACAAGCTGTGTTTAGTAAAAAATGTATGAGATATGATCAAGATTTTATACGTAGTTTTGAAAAAGAAAACTAAAACAGTTAAGTCAACTAAATCAGCACAACCACAAGGATGATATGAGGAGATGTACATAGATTAAGGACAAGGCAATTTTTAATGTTGTAAAACCTCACCCAACTGAGGAAACATCCACGACTCCTTCTACGGAGTAAACCAAAAATTCACTAAAAGAAAATATACAAGTTACAAACTATATAATACACATGCACACATAACAGACCAATACAAGTTTAGAATATGTACCCACTAGTTTGATTCTAACTTTTCTGCAGATCTGATGATGATGTTTCTTTCTCAGTTTGCTAACTTCTCCACTTTGTTTCAGTCTTTATGTCGACTCTTGTTAATTCAAGATCTTATAGCCAACACTTCTTGTATTGTCGTGTGACAAGTGTTTGTGAAAGGGTTCTAACACATGCATGCCCCCCCCCCCCCCCCACATATATATATTAATACAAACAAGTCCTAGTAAATTACAGATCAAATCTAAATGATGTTGTTTTCAATTTCTTTTTTCTTTAGAAACAAAAATACTTAATTTGACCTTTCAAATAATCCCAGAATTCAAGGTTACCTTGCTCGAAAAACGGTTCAAGGTCTTAATAAATTTTAGAGGTGTTTGAAAATATTTTTGAAATTGAAAACCACCGATTGCGATTCCAACTAGGTCAAAACTCTTGTTTCATAAAATCTAGAAACAGAAACTCATTTTGCTGATTCTTGAGTAGAAAAAATATTTACATAAAAACTTTAATCAATAAATACAATTTCTTAAGATGAGAAACTAAAATGTGCAGATCTAAGTGTAATGTAACATAAAATGACCAGATCTATGATTTTTAAAAAAAGAAATAAATATCTAACCGAAATGCTTAAGTTGGACACAAGATCTCAAACTCAAGAGGATTCAACCCACGAGCAGCTTCCAAACTACTACAAACGTCACTCTCAAACACTCAGGGTTGGTGTTTGGTGTAAATAGTTTAAGAGAAATGAGTTAGGGTTTGAAACTGGTTTAGGGTTTGAACGAGTTTGGTTTTCTCACTCTTCTCTATCTATTTAGATGAACTGCCAAAAGTCTTCTAAAGGCTGAGGATAAGCCTCCTTATATAGTAGGCTAGGAAAGATCGAGAAGGTTGATATGAATCTACATGGTGAGATTTAGTCTTGGCATTTTGACTTTGATCCAACGGTTTAAAAGAAGCGGTGAGCTAAACGATTTTTGATTGGCTTAGAGAGGTTCACAGGGATTGGTATTGGACGCATGCAGAGCGTTGATAAAAAAAATCCAAGGGCTGAGATTTAACAAAGCAACTGAGTCTACCAACAAACACAAATCGAATCGATATTAGGTTGACAGGTGTAGGGCAAAGATTAGCTTACACACGCGCGACTTAAAATAGTTACACAGCTCTCCTAAAGTCTCAAGCGCTTTCGAATTCTACCCAACTCAACTTTAAGGTATGAAAACATAAAACCAGTAATTACAGAATGACCCTAAAATTTTTATAAACCAAATTTTAGTTACACAAAAATCATTTAAAAAGTATTAAAAATTCCCAAAAATTGTTAAAATCAATTTTAAATGGGATTTAACACACTCAACACACACACAATGAATTAATGCAATATATGAACAATGTATGCAACCCTAGTGTGTGGGATTGAGATTTATACCTTCAAATGAATCAAGTGTGGCTTAAGAAGAAGATTCTGAGGCCCTTTGGTATCTAGGGAATGGGACTCTAATTTTGCCATAATTTCCAAACTAAATGAGCACTTATACAATGTAGACTCAAGTGAGTCAAGAGTATGAGGTGCTTCATTCATTTCACGGGAAGAATATGAAAAATTCAAGGTAAATATTTTGAAAAGTGAAATCTTTTGTTATAGTTAAATGTAGTATAAAAATCAAGCGGTAAGGGGGCGAAAACCATATGCAGGGAGTGTACACTATAATCAAACACATAAACATAATCGTGTCTAAATTTAAGATGAACATCAAACTAGCTGACCCTTTGTAAAATTTGACACCCCGCCTAATTAAACCTTGGGTGATAAAGCCTTAATTTAATTTAAATAGGTTTCTTAAATTGTTCATTCTTAGCATCACTACCGAACTTTTTAAATTACTAACCACCTAGGTTAAATTAAGCTAGTGCCAAAATTTATCTTCCTTAAGCAGAATAAACAACCCATACAAAACGATACAATTCCAGCAATACTAAAACAATTGGCATAAATAACTGAATACAGATAAAGTCTTGCCGAAAACCATGGCTAAGAAAACCAACTCGAAATCCAAAATCAGAATAACTGTAAAAGTAAAGATTGGACAACATGTGCCAAATAAGAGTATTAAAAACTGAGATCCTGCACTAGAACTGAAAAAGAGAAAACGTCTAAACAATCCCTGCAACATCCACACGTGCTGCAGCTCCCAAATCCCTAGAATGAAATCATGTTGGGTGTCCCTGTGGCTGGGAACCTAAAAGGTTTTTAAAAAAATTTACATAGCAAGAGTTAGTACTCAAAATATTTAAAAATATTTTGCAAGTAGTTATCACAATTGAGTTATTGATAACACATATTAAGATTTCGCACACTCCTTTGAGGTTCCTCACCTCTCTTCTATAGTGCCTATCTAACGAGGGTACTTAGTTCACCTAGTTGTACTACCCCAATTAACTAGATCAGAATACCCCACTGCATGTACCCCCTCACTAAGTCCCAATAACCTACTCGCAGTATTTTAATAACCCATATTTCCTATGCTATAAACGTAGATAACTTACATACTTCTTGTTATCCTTATTCTTATAATAATTACATCATGCTACTTAATTATTACTAAGATATTTTCAATCCATCTCATTATCTACTATCCTAAGTCAGTAGATTATACATATGGAATACATTTTATCACGCAACATGTATTAAATATTAGTTATCACTAACATATCTCTTTGACAAACATAAAGGACTCTTGGTTCGGAATGATTCATCGACCTTAAGTGAGAGTTGGTTCAGAATGATCCATCGACCCCAACTATATATATATATATATATATATATATATATATATATATATATATATACACACACACACACACATATATTATGGTTCAGGAATCTTTCATTGCGACACCATTTTAAGGTTTGGTTCGGCATTTTACATCGACCCCAAACATAAAATAACTTTATTTTAGTTTGAAATATCTCATCGACCCTAACATAATTAATTTAGGTATAATTCTCTTAACCCAAAAATTCATATAATTTAGTAGGTACACACTCGACCTATCAAATCTTGCCCATACGTAATATATTTTACTTATATTCACCGTACTCATTAATTTATGATTTATTTCACTATCGCATTTATTCGAGTATTCACGCAACTCTAAGGGTCCTAGTTACCCCTCCCTTGGTTCAGTAGTTAAGCTGTTTCTAACCTACTAGTATTTTTTGGAATTGACTCTCACTCTTTCCGTAACTAAATTCTCACATTCCCGACACGCTACTCAATCGGTTACCTTCCCGTCGGCCCATTTCTCCAAATTTCACACTCAATCATTTATGAAGAAATCTCACGCTACACCTACTGGTATCTATTAATTCCCTTCATAGGTAAAATGTCATCACTAAGGTTCCCATTAAGTGACGGTAATTAAAAAGAAATTTATCCACAAAATTATCTAAATTACAGCCAGGGTCGATCGATCGATCGATGGGATATGGTCGATCGATCGACTTCTCGATCGATCGACATTCAAGGGTCGATCGATCGATCGATCGAGTAGTGACAGACCCAGAGCGTCTTCTTTATGCGAATTACACCATTTTTGTTTATCCATCTCTCATGATAATTCACCATACTTGCAACTTACAATTTCTAATCATTCCTACATATTCTGGGATGATTACTAACGATCTAAAATAACAAAATCATTACAAATTTTGTCCAAATTAACTAAAAATCTTATTATTATTCAAGAACCCTAAAAATACAATCTTTCCATCTTTTAATCATAGTCCAGATTCTTAGTTCGATTTAATCATCAAGTCTTCTACGATATCAGATTATTTGGAGATAAAAACGTTCTACATGAAATCCCTATCAATCATGGATCATATTCCAATGTTTGCTCCCGAAAATATCATAAAAATCATGTTCTTCCTAAAACTTATACATGGGTATTATAACTCAATTTATTTTGCAAATAACCATTTGCCTTATGTTTTGTAGGGTCTGATTTCGTGGTTGTTGTTGATGATTGATGATTCTTATCCTTCAATCCTTCTTCCCAACAAGTTGGTAGTGAAATCTCCTTTTAATTCTCCCTACTTCCTTCTTTTGCCTTAGGAAATTGTTTCTCTCTTCTCTCTAATGGCTATGGTGTATTTCCCTCCTCTCTAACCCTAGCCTCCAACTCTTATAATCTGACTTAGGGATCCAAAATTCGTAGGTCTCCTCACCCTTAAATGTAAAGAGACCAAAATGCCCTCTTATGGTCCCGGTTTAGCCCAAAAATGACCCGGCACTCAACTAGTCCCCCTGGGTATACTATTTTGACTAATTCGACCCTTTCGGAATCATCTGTTGACTCTAAATTAGCTTTTGAGTCTCTTAAAATATGTTTCTCATCTCACCTTCAATTTTGTCTACGCACGATACTTGGTCGAGATAACTCAGGTACGTCCATATAAATCGCTAGGTCGTATATATCAACATTCAATATTTACTATTCAAATTTAGTAAATTTTAATCTTCGTATTAATCAGTATCTAACTCTTGATTAATGTCTAATAGTCATAATAATTAAATTTAGCATAATGATTAAATTACTCTGCTCACGTAATTTAATTTAAAACGTATAACATCAAATTACTCTACTCGCGTAATTTAATTAAGACGTATTTTATCACATTAAATTACTCTACTCACGTAATTTAATTTAAAACGTATTTTCCTTCTTTAATTTTAACTATGAAGAATTACGGGGTATTACATACTTCCCCCCTTACGAAGGAATTTCGTCCTCAAAATTTAGAAAATACCTGCGATGAATAATTCTGGATTATGTTCTCGCATATCCTCCTCCCGCTCCCAAGTAAACTCATCCATATTGTGATGTCCCCACTGTACTCGCACTAAGGGTACCACCTTGGATTGTAGCTTGCGCTCACTATAATCCATAATAGCCACGGGTCTTTCCTCATACGAGACATCTGCATGCAAGTCGATCTCCTCAAGTGGAATGTGCCAGAAGGCTCTCTCACTCCTCTTGTATTTCTTCAGCGATGCGACATGGAATGCATCGTGTATTCGCTGAAGATGCTCTGGGAGCCCTAATATGTAATCTATCGGTTCCACCCTCTCAATGATAGGAAACGGTCCCATATATCTAGGTGCTAACTTCTCCTTCTTATCGAACCTCATAATCCCCTTCATAGGAGATACCCAAATTAACACCTGGTCGCCCACATTTAGTTCCACGTGTCTCCTACCGGCGTCAACATAACTCTTCTGCCTATCCTGAGCTATTCGAATACGTCCTCGAATCAACTCTATTTTGGAAGTAGTCTCATGCATCATCTCTAGTCCCAATAGCTTGTTATCCCCACCTCTAACCAACAGGTGGGTGAATGAAAAGGCTTCCCATAAAGTGACTCGTATGGGTCCATACCGATAGTGAATTGGTAAGAGTTGTTATATGAAAATTCTACCAATGTAAGGTATTGCTCCCATCCTCCCCCAAAGTCTAGGATGCACATCCTCAATATATCCTTTAACATATGGTTTACCCTTTCAGTGTGACCGTCTGTCTACGGGTGATACGTCGTACTCAACTGCAAGTCGGTGCCCATGGCCTCTTGAAAACTCTGCCAGAAATGTGACAGAAATATTTTACCTCGGTCAGACACAATATTAATAGGAACTCCGTGCAGCTTAACGATCTTTGAAATGAATAGCTGCTCATACCGCATCGTATCATAGTCTGTACGAACCGACAAGAAATGAGCTACCTTAGTCAGCCGATCCACTATCACCCATATGGAATTGTGACCCTTTTGCGACGTTGGTAAACCAGTAATAAAATCCATTGAGATACTCTCCCACTTCCACACGAGAATCTTCAGTGGTTGTATCATCCCCGAAGGTCTCTGATGGTCAACTTTTACAAGCTGACATGTAACACACCTTGAGACAAACTCTGAAATGTCTCGTTTCATACCTGACCACCAATATATTCGTCGCATGTCCTGGTACATTTTGTCCCCACCTGGTTGACAGAAAACTTTGACCCATGTGATTCCGTCATTACGGCATGCCTCAAATCATCCTCCTCGAGTACTATTAGTCTACCATTAAACCATAGTCCGCCCTATGAGCTGATAGAGTAGGACTTCGCCCCCTTAGCCAGTAACTGTCGTACTTTGTCGTGACAAAACGTGTCCTCAGCCTGTGCCCTCACTACCCACATAACACTCTCGAGAGTGATAGTTAAAACTGCCATGTATGCTCTAGCTATCTCATCTTCGTGTCGAAGTTCACTCCACTTCGCCTTCCATATTATGCTAGCCCTCTGGTAGGTCTTCTGCTCAACGCATCCACCACCACGTTAGCCTTACCAGGATGATATTGTATATCAAACTTGTAGTCCTTCACGAATTGAAGCCACCTCCTTTGCCTCATGTTTAGATCCTTCTGCGTGAAAAGATACTGAAGTGACTTATGATCCGTGAATAGAGTGAACTGCTCACCCAGAAGATAGTCTCTCCATATCCTCAATGCAAAAATGATCGCTGCCAACTCGAGGTAATGGGTGGGGTAATTCTTCTCATGTGCCTTAAGATTTCGGGATGCATAAGCTATAGCTTTCTCTTCCTGCTGTAACACGCCCCCAAGCCCCTGTAAGGAAGCGTCAGTATAGACTCGGTACTCCATTCCGCTCCTAGGCAAGGCAAGAAAGGGTGTTGATGTCAACTTGTACTTTAGCTCATCAAACACTAACTGACAACAGTCACTCCATACGAAGGGCACTCCCTTTCGAGTCAATTTCGTCAAAAGACCGACAATTTTTGAGAACCTCTTGATGAAGCGACGATAATAACCGGCCAACCCCAAGAAGCTGAAATTTCGGTCGGTGTCCTGGGCTGTCCCACCTCCCTCACTGCCGATACCTTACTCGGGTCAACAACAATGCCTCTATCGGATACGACGTGGCCTAGGAACAGAACCTCCCGAAGCTAAAATCCACACTTCTCAAATTTGGCGTATAACTGTGTGACACCCCGCCTAATTAAACCTTGGGTGATCAAGCCTTATTTTAATATAAACAGGTTTCTTTAATGGTTCATTCTTAGCATCACTGTCGAACGCTTTAAAAAAAATTACTAACCACCTAAGTGAAATTAAAACGGGTGCCAAATTTTAACTTTCTTAAACAACCGATAATCCAAACCATACATTCCCAAAACTAGATATGAATACGCAACATGTAAAAGAAATCTGAAAGCAGTTAAAGTCTTGCCGTAAACCACGGCCCAAAAAGACAACTACAAATCCATAACTAGAATAAACTGTAATAGAAAAGGTGGAACGACATGTTCCAACAAAGAATAATAAAACTGAGATCCTGCACTAGATCTGAAAAGAAAGAAGCGTCTAAACAATCCCTGCAACCTCCACACTGGCTGCAGCTCCCAAATCTCTGACATGAAATCAAGCTGGGTGTCCTTGTGGCTGGGCACCTAAAAAGTTTTTAAAATTTTACATAGCAAGAGTTAGTACTCAAAACATTTGAAAATATTTTGCAAGCGGTTATCACAATTAAGTTATTGATTACACATATTAAGGTTTCGCACACTCCCTTGAACCTCCTCACCTCTCTTTCATAGTATGTAACTATCGAGGAGACTTAGTCTACCTAGTTATACTACCCATAACTGTAGTTAACTCATTTACCGTTCGTTACCTTATTCTTGTAATAATTACAGTATGCTATAAATTATTACTAGGACATTTACTTATCATAACATTGTCTACTATTCTCAATTTGTAGATTAAGCACATATAACATTTTATCTCACAATAATGTATATAATATTAGTTACCACTAATATATCCTTATTACACACAAAGGACCCTTGGCTCGGAATAATTCATCGACTCCAAGTGAAAGTTGGTTCGGAATGGTTCATCGACCCCAACTATATACAAATATAAATATATACACATATTCTGGTTCGGGACTCTTTCATCGCGACACCAGTCCAAAGTTTGGTTCAGCATTTAACATCGACACCAAATTTAATATAACTTTATGTTAGTTCGGAATGTCACATCGACCCTAACATAATTAATTTAGGTAGTGTTCTCTTCACCCAATATCATTTATATAAATTCAGTAGGTACGCACCCGACCTAATAAATCATACCCGTACGTAATATATTTATCTTATATTCTCCGTACTTATTAATTACAATATAACTCACTATTGTATTTATTCGAGTATTCGCGTAACTCTAAGGGCCCTAGTTACCCCTCCCTTAATTCAGTAGTTAAGTAAATTTTAACCTACTGGTATTTTCTTTCTGGAATTAAGTCTCACTCTAACCGAAATTAAATTAACCATCTCAACTCAAGGCGAAGTCAATCGTTCTTTAGTCATTCCATTTCTCCAACATTACTACTCAATCATAAGTGGAGGAACCCTATGATACACCTACTGGTAATTTTCAAGTCTCCTTATAGGAAAAATATCATTTCTAAGGTTCCCATTAAGTAACGGCAATTAAAGAAATTTATACACGAATTCTCTATAGTTCAGACAGGGTCGATTGATCGAAGGAAGATGATCGATCGATCGACTGCTTCGATCGATCGATACTCCAGGGTAGATCGATCGATCAAGCAGTGACAGACCCAGTTCATCTTCTTCCTACGGGTTTCACCATTTTTACATCTCTAACTTTCAGGATAGGCCATCAAATTCACAACCAACAATTTCTAATCATTCCTACATGTCCTGGGATGATTACTAACGATTTAAAACATCAAAATCATTATAAATCTTAGCTAAATTCACTGAAAATCTCTATAATATTCAAGAACCCTAAAACTGCATTCTTTATATTTTTCATCAAAGTTCCAGATTTTCATACGAATTTCTCATCAAGTTTTCTATGATATAAACATACTTGGTAATTCAAAAACGTCCTACATGCAAATCCTAATCAATCATGGATTTTTATCAACTGTTTGTTCCCAAGAATATCATAAAAATCATGTCCTTCCTCAAGCTTAAACATGGGTATTATAACTCAATTATTTTGCAAATAACCACTTGCCTTAAGGTCTGTAGGGTCTGAATTCATGGTTGTTGATGATGATTGATGATGTTGGTGCCTCAATCCTTCTTCCCAACAATCTTATGGTGAAATCTTCCTAAGATGATCCCTCCTTCCTTCTTGCCTAAGGAATTTGCCTCTCTCTCTCTCTCTCTAATGGCTATGGTGTAACTCTAATTGTCTAACCCTAGCCACCCCTCTTATAATCAGATTTAGGGTTACAAAAATTCGTAGGTCTTCTTTCCCCTAATTGTAAAGAGACCAAAATGCCCCCGAATGGTCCCGGTTTAGCCCGAAAATGACCCGGCACTCAACTAGTACCCCCGGGTACACTATTTTGACTAATTCGACCCTTTCGGAATCAACTGTGGACTCTAAATTATCATTTGAGTCTCGTAAATATTTTTCTACTCTCATCCTTAAATTTTGTCAAGCTACATCCGGTACGTCCGTATAGTCACTAGACCGTACATATTAACATTGAAAATTTATTTTCATCTTTATTAACATAATATCTATTTAAATTACTCTACTCACGTAATTTAAATCAAACATATTTAATCACATTAAATTACTCTACTCACGTAATTTAATTAAAGCGTATTTAATCTCATTAAATGACTCTACTTACGTAATTTAAAATTAAGCAGAATTACGGGGTGTTACATACTTCGCCCCTTACAATAGGAATTTCGTCCTCGAAATTAGGAAACATACCTGCTATGAATAATTTTGGATATTGTTCTCGCATATCCTCTTCCCGTTCCCAAGTGGACTCATCCATATTGTGATGTCCCCACTGTACTCGCACTAAGGGTACCACCTTGGATCTTAGTTTGCGCTCACTATAATCCAGGATAGTCACAGGTCTTTCTTCATACGAGATATCTGGCTGCAAATCGATCTCCTCCAGTGGAATGTGCCAGAAGGCTCTCTCGCTCCTCTTGTATTTCTTCAGCGACGCTACATGGAACACGTCGTGTATTCGCTGAAGATGTTCTGGGAGTCCCAATCGGTAAGCTACCGGTCCCACTCTCTCAATGATAGGAAACGGCCCTACATATCTTGGCGCTAACTTCCCCTTTTTGCCAAACCTCATAACCCCTTTCATAGGAGATACTCGAATCAATACCTAGTCTCCCACATCTAATTCCACATGTCTCCTGCCGGCGTCATCATAACTCTTCTGCCTATCCTGGGCTATTCGAATACGTCCTCGAATCAACTCTATTTTGGAGGAAGTCTCCTGTATCATTTCTGGCCCTAAAAGCCTGTTATCCCCCACTTCTAACCAACAAGCGGGTGAACGACAAGGTCTCCCGTAAAGCTCCTCGAATGGAGCCATGCCAATAGTGAATTGGTAAGAGTTGTTATACACAAACTCCACCAAAGGAAGATATGGCTCCCAATTTCCCCCAAAATCTAGAATACGCATTCTCAGCATGTCCTCTAGCATCTGGTTTACTCTCTCCGGCTGGCCGTCCGTCTGTGGGTGATATGCCGTACTCAACCGTAACTCGGTGCCCATGGCCTCCTGAAAACTCTGCCAAAAGTGCGACACGAATATCTTATCTCGGTCCGATACGATATTAATAGGAACTCTGTGCAGCTTAACAATCTCTGAAATAAAAAGCTGCGCGTACCGCATAGTATCATAATCCGTACGAACCGGTAAGAAATGTACGACTTTAGTCAAACGATCCACTATCACCCAAATGGAATCGTGGCCCTTCTGCGAGGTTGGTAACCCGGTGATAAAATCCATAGAGATGCTCTCCCACTTCCACACGGGAATCTCTAGTGGTTGTAGCATTCCTGAAGGCCTCTGATGGTCAACTTTTATGATTTGGCATGTAACACACTTCAAGACAAATTCTGCAATATCTCGTTTCATACCCGACCACCAATATACTCGTCGCATATCCTGATACATTTTGTCCCCACCTGGATGTACTGAGAATTTTGACCCGTGTGACTCTGTCATAACGGCCTGCCTCAAATCATCATCTTCGGGTACTACCAGTCTACCGTTGAAACGTAGTCCACCCTCTGAACTGATGGAGTAGAACTCTGCCCCCTTGGCCAGTAACTGCCGTACTTTATCCTGACATAATGGGTCTTCTCCTTGTGCCCTCACTATCCGTATAACGCTCTCGGAAGTGATAGCTAGAACTGCCATACATGCTCTTGCCATATCATCCTCGTGTCGGAGCTCACTCCACTTTCCCTTCCAAACTTCAGCTAACTCTCCGATAGGTCTTCTGCTTAACGCATCTGCCACCACGTTAGCCTTACCAGGATGATACTGTATATCAAATTGGTAGTCCTTCACGAATTCAAGCCACCTTCTCTGCCTCATGTTCAGGTCCTTCTGAGTGAATAGATATAGCAATGACTTATGATCCGTGAATAGCGTAAACTGCTCACCCAGAAGATAATGTCTCCAAATCCTCAAAGCAAAAACAACCGCTGCCAACTCGAGGTCATGGGTGGGGTAGTTCTTCTCATGTGGCTTAAGCTTTCGTGACGCATAAGCTATAGCCTTCTCCTCCTGCTGTACCACACCCCCAAGTCCTTGTAAGGACGCATCAGTATAGACTCGGTATTCCACTCCGCTCTTAGGCAAGGTAAGAACGGGGGCTGATGTCAACTTGTCTTTCAATTCATCAAAATCTAACTGGCAACTATAACTCCATACGAAGGGGATTCCCTTTCGAGTTAGATTCGTCAACGGTCCGGTAATTTTTGAGAATCCCTTGATGAAGCGACGATAATAACCAGCCAAACCCAAGAAACTGCGGATTTCTGTCGGTGTCGTGGGCTGTCCCCACTCCCTCACCGCCGATACCTTACTTGGGTCAACTGCAATTCCCCTGCTAGATACGACGTGGCCTAGGAACTGAACCTCCCGGAGCCAAAATCCGCACTTCTCAAATTTGGCGTATAACTGATGGTTCCGCAATGTCTGTAGGACCAATCGCAAGTGCTCTGCGTGCTCCTCCTCCGTACGGGAGTAAATCAGAATGTCGTCTAAGAACACAATCACAAACTGATCCAAAAACTCCCTGAATACCCTGTTCATGAGATCCATGAATACCGCCGGTGCATTAGTTAGCCCAAAAGGCATCACTCTGAACTCATATGACCCGTACCGCGACAGGAAAGCGGTCTTAGGTACATCCTCTTCACGAATGCGCAATTGGTGGTAACCCGATCTCAAATCGATCTTTGAGAAGTATGCAGCCCCGCTCAATTGATCAAACAAGTCGTCAATCCTCGATAACGGATACTTATTACGTATCGTTACTTTATTCAGCTCTCTGTAATCTACACACAGACGAAGTGAACCATCCCTTTTCTTCACAAACAGTACTGGCGCACCCCATGGCGATGTACTCCGTCGAATAAAACCCTGTCCTAACAGTTGCTGGATTTGCTCTCTCAGTTCCCGCATTTCTGAAGGAGCCATGCGATATGGTGCTTTGGCAATCGGTCTCGTCCCCGGTGTTAGATCAATTACGAACTCTATCTCTTTGCTAGGTGGTAACCCTGGTATCTCCTGAAAGACATCTTCAAAATCCCTCACAACTGGGATTGAGTCCAGAGAAACGACCACCCCATGTGAGGTCTCCTCCTCAATATAATATAAGTGAGTTCGCGATCCTCCCTCGGGAAGTGGCATAGCCACAAGGAACATCTCCTGCCCCGGGATAGAGAACACGATGGTCCTCTCATAACAATCTACCATTGCCCTAATATGTGCCAACCAATCCATGCCTAGGATGACATCATATCCCTCCATATCCAGCACTAGAAGGTCCGCCGCTAGACTCAATCTCCCGACCATAATGTCCACACCCTTACAAATCGAGTGTATGAGAGTGTCTGCTGTCGCTAATAGGCCGGCTGCCAGTGCAAATCTAGTGGAAATAAATGAATGCGTTGCCCCTGTGTCAAACAAAATATTCCCCTCAAGCCCATGAATAGGAAACATACCCGCAACTGCCGGCGGTGCTGGCGGTGCCGGCTGAAATGGAATGTCACGAATGTTGAACACACGCCCGTACTGCATCTGTCCTGGCTGTGGGGCCTGTACTGTTGCTGGGGCTAATGGTGCCTGTTGCCCCTGTTGGGCACCCTACTGTTGTGCCCGGTCTTGCTGTGGACAATTTCTGCTCTTGTGACCCTGCTGACCACAAGTGAAGCACTGTCCCTGGAACTGTCTTTGTCCTTGGCCCTGTTGGCCCTGACGTTGTCCCTGTCGCCCTTGGCCTTGTTGTCCCCCATTTTGATGACCCTGGCCCTCTCGACCCTGAGGGACTGGTTGCTGAGGAACTTGCTGGCCCTGTCGGTCGAAGCGATACTTCCCGTGCTTAAACTTCTTGGCAGGGTTCCCCTGTCTGGAATCCTGTCCCAACTGACCTGCTGCATGCTGCTGTGTTGTGCTGCTGCCACTACCTCCATCTACCTTTCCCGGTTGGCTAGGTTCACCCCTCTTACTTCCCTTAGTATGAAAACGGTGATCCTGACAGTGTAGTAGAGCGGCATTGACGACATCTGTGTAGGTTACCAATGCCGGATTACCAATTAAGTGCTGTCTGATTCTCCAGGTTAGGCCCTCCATAAATTTGGACTTTTTCCTCTCCTCATTGCTCACCTCGTTTGGCAAAAAATTGGCCAAGCGGGTAAACTCCTCCTCGTAGTCTGCAACCGAGCGATCACCTTGGACCACTTCGCTGAACTTCTTTCTCATCTCCGACTCTACTGCTGGAGGGAAATACTTGCGGTCAAACCGCACCTAAAACTCAGAAATAGTCAATGTATCTCTCTCCTCAATGGTGGTAACTGACTCCCACCACTGTAGGGCCGCTCCTGACAGACGGAAAGTGGCTAGCATCTGTTCCTGCACTCCGGTGCATTCTAGCATGCGCAAGTGGCACTGGATATTCTTCTTCCAGTTGCACGCTTCCACTAAATCAGTACTGCCCTGAAACTCGGGTGGGTGCCCCTTCTGAAACGTCTCCCTGACTCGTTGCCAAGTAGATGGTCCTGCCGGAACTTGCACTACCGGTGCCACAGGGGGTGGCACTTGGGGCTGAGGGAAGTGGGCTGCCATTGCCCTCATCACTGTCTCAACTGCCAGAGCCACTATCACTGCGACCTGAGTAGTGGAGATTAGCTCGGGTGGGGGTGGTGGTATCGGTACCTGTGGCTCCTGATGAGCCTCCCTCACCTCCCCTCTAGCTTCAGCCCTCTCTGCTCTCATTCTCCTTGGCGGCATCTGAAATAAGATTCAAATTGTATAAGTACACAGTTTATACAAAATTTAAGAGCAGAAGTACGATATCGCAACAGTGGAAATTTAGTCAACAATCCTTATAGTAGGGCTCTAATACAAACAAACGTAACGCTGAATCGTAGTAAGCCGTACAGATCCTATGGACACTAGAACCTGATGCTCTGATACCATCTGTGACACCCCGCCTAATTAAACTTTGGGTGATCAAGCCTTATTTTAATATAAACAGGTTTCTTTAATGGTTCATTCTTAGCATCACTGTCGAACGCTTTAAAAAAAAATTACTAACCACCTAAGTGAAATTAAAACGGGTGCCAAATTTTAACTTTCTTAAATAACCGATAATCCAAACCATACATTCCCAAAACTAGATATGAATACGCAACATGTAAAAGAAATCTAAAAGCAGTTAAAGTCTTGCCGTAAACCACGGCCCAAAAAGACAACTACAAATCCATAACTAGAATAAACTGTAATAGAAAAGGTGGAACGACATGTTCCAACAAAGAATAATAAAACTGAGATCCTGCACTAGATCTGAAAAGAAAGAAGCGTCTAAAAAATCCCTGCAACCTCCACACTGGAGGCAACTCCCAAATCTCTGACATGAAATCAAGCTGGGTGTCCTTGTGGCTGGGCACCTAAAAGGTTTTTAAAATTTTACATAGCAAGAGTTAGTACTCAAAACATTTGAAAATATTTTGCAAGCGGTTATCACAATTAAGTTATTGATTACACATATTAAGGTTTTGCACACTCCCTTGAACCTCCTCACCTCTCTTTCATAGTATGTAACTATCGAGGAGACTTAGTCTACCTAGTTATACTACCCATAACTGTAGTTAACTCATTTACCGTTCGTTACCTTATTCTTGTAATAATTACAATATGCTATAAATTATTACTAGGACATTTACTTATCATAACATTGTCTACTATTCTCAATTTGTAGATTAAGCACATATAACATTTTATCTCAAAATAATGTATATAATATTAGTTACCACTAATATATCCTTATTACACACAAAGGACCCTTGGCTCGGAATAATTCATCGACTCCAAGTGAAAGTTGGTTCGGAATGGTTCATCGACCCCAACTATATACAAATATAAATATATACACATATTCTGGTTCGGGACTCTTTCATCGCGACACCAGTCCAAAGTTTGGTTCAGCATTTAACATCGACCCCAAATTTAATATAACTTTATGTTAGTTCGGAATGTCACATCGACCCTAACATAATTAATTTAGGTAGTGTTCTCTTCACCCAATATCATTTATATAAATTCAGTAGGTACGCACCCGACCTAATAAATCATACCCGTACGTAATATATTTATCTTATATTCTCCGTACTTATTAATTACAATATAACTCACTATTGTATTTATTCGAGTATTCGCGTAACTCTAAGGGCCCTAGTTACCCCTCCCTTAATTCAGTAGTTAAGTAAATTTTAACCTACTGGTATTTTCTTTTCGGAATTAAGTCTCACTCTAACCGAAATTAAATTAACCATCTCAACTCACGGCGAAGTCAATCGTTCTTTAGTCATTCCATTTCTCCAACATTACTACTCAATCATAAGTGGAGGAACCCTATGGTACACCTACTGGTAATTTTCAAGTCTCCTTATAGGAAAAATATCATTTCTAAGGTTCCCATTAAGTAACGGCAATTAAAGAAATTTATACACGAATTCTCTATAGTTCAGACAAGGTCGATTGATCGAAGGAAGATGATCGATCGATCGACTGCTTCGATCGATCGATACTCCAGGGTAGATCGATCGATCAAGCAGTGACAGACCCAGTTCATCTTCTTCCTACGGGTTTCACCATTTTTACATCTCTAACTTTCAGGATAGGCCATCAAATTCACAACTAACAATTTCTAATCATTCCTACATGTCCTGGGATGATTACTAACGATTTAAAACATCAAAATCATTATAAATCTTAGCTAAATTCACTGAAAATCTCTATAATATTCAAGAACCCTAAAACTGCATTCTTTATATTTTTCATCAAAGTTACAAATTTTCATACGAATTACTCATCAAGTTTTCTATGATATAAACATACTTGGTAATTCAAAAACGTCCTACATGCAAATCCTAATCAATCATGGATTTTTATCAACTGTATGTTCCCAAGAATATCATAAAAATCATGTCCTTCCTCAAGCTTAAACATGGGTATTATAACTCAATTATTTTTCAAATAACCACTTGCCTTAAGGTCTGTAGGGTCTGAATTCATGGTTGTTGATGATGATTGATGATGTTGGTGCCTCAATCCTTCTTCCCAACAATCTTATGGTGAAATCTTCCTAAGATGATCCCTCCTTCCTTCTTGCCTAAGGAATTTGCCTCTCTCTCTATCTCTCTCTAATGGCTATGGTGTAACTCTAATTGTCTAACCCTAGCCACCCCTCTTATAATCAGATTTAGGGTTACAAAAATTCTTAGGTCTTCTTTCCCCTAATTGTAAAGAGACCAAAATGCCCCCGAATGGTCCCGGTTTAGCCCGAAAATGACCCGGCACTCAACTAGTACCCCCGGGTACACTATTTTGACTAATTCGACCCTTTCGGAATCAACCGTGGACTCTAAATTATCATTTGAGTCTCGTAAATATTTTTCTACTCTCATCCTTAAATTTTGTCAAGCTACATCCGGTACGTCCGTATAGTCACTAGACCGTACATATTAACATTGAAAATTTATTTTCATCTTTATTAACATAATATCTATTTAAATTACTCTACTCACGTAATTTAAATCAAACATATTTAATCACATTAAATTACTCTACTCACGTAATTTAATTAAAGCGTATTTAATCTCATTAAATGACTCTACTTACGTAATTTAAAATTAAGACTGATGGTCCCATAATGTCTGTAGAACCATTCGTAAATGTTCAGTGTGGTCCTCCTTCATACGAGAGTAAATCAGAATAACTATAAAAGTAAACATTGAACAACATGTCTCAACTAAGAGTACTAAAAACTGAGATCCTGCACTGGAATTGAAAAAGAGAAAACGTCTAAACAATCCCTGCAACATCCACACGTGCTGCACCTCCCAAATCCTTGGAATGAAATCATACTGGGTGTCCCTATGGCTGGGAACCTAAAAGGTTTTAAAAAAAATTTACATAGCAAGAGTTAGTACTCAAAACATTTAAAAATATTTTGCAAGTAGTTATCACAATTGAGTTATTGATTACACATATTAAGATTTCGCACACTCCTTTGAGAGTCCTCACCTCTCTTCTATAGTTCCTTTCTAACGAGGGTACTTAGTTGACCTAGTTGTACTACCCCAATTAACTAGATTAGAATACCCCGCTGCATGTACCCCCTCACTAAGTCCCCGTAACCTACTCGCAGTATTTTAATAATCCATATTTCATATGCTATAAACGTAGATAACTTACTTACTTCTTGTTATCCTTATTCTTATAATAATTACATCATGCTACTTAATTATTACTAAGATATTTTCAATCCATCTCATTATCTACTATCCTAAGTCAGTATATTATACATATGGAATACATTTTATCACACAACATGTATTAAATATTCTTTATCACTAACATATCCTTTTGACACACATAAAGGACTCTTGGTTCGTAATGATTCATCGACCCCAGGTGAGAGTTGTTTCGGAATGATCCATCGACCCCAACTATTTATATATATACACACACATATTTTGGTTCGGGACTCTTTCATCGCGACACCAGTTTATGGTTTGGTTCGACATTTTACATCGACCCCAAACATAAAATAACTTTAAGTTAGTTCGGAATATCTCATCGACCCTAACATAATTAATTTAGGTATAATTCTCTTAACCCAAAAATTCATATAATTTAGTAGGTACACACCCGACCTATCAAATCATGCGCGTACGTAATATACTTTACTTATATTCACCTTACTCATTAATTTATGATTTATTTCACTATCGCATTTATTCGAGTATTCACGCAACTCTAAGGGTCCTAGTTACCCCTCCTTTGGTTCAGTAGTTAAGTTATCTCTAACCTACTGGTATTTTCCAAAATTGACTCTCACTCTTTCCGTAACTAAATTCTCACATTCCCGACACACGACTCAATCGGTTACCTTCCCGTCGATCCATTTCTCCAAATTTCACACTCAATCATTTATGAAGAAATCTCACAGTACACCTACTGGTATCTATTAAGTCCCTTCATAGGTAAAATGTCATCACTAAGGTTCCCATTAAGTGATGGTAATTGAAAAGAAATTTATCCACAAAATTGTCTAAATTACAGCCAGGGTCGATCGATCGATCGATGGGATATGGTCGATCGATTGACTGTTCGATTGATCGATATTCAAGGGTCGATTGATCGATTGAGCAGTGATAGACCCAGATTGTCTTCTTCATGCGAATTACACCATTTTTGTTTATCCATCTCTCATGATTATTCACCATACTTTCAACTAACAATTTCTAATCATTCCAACATATTCTGGGATGATTACAAACAATCTAAAACAACAAAATCATTACAAATTTTGTCCAAATTAACTAAAAATATTCTTATTATTCAAGAACCCTAAAAATACAATCTTTGCATCTTTTCATCATAAGTTCAGATTTTTAGTTCGATTTAATCATAAAGTCTTCTATGATATCAGATTATTTGGAGATAAAAAACGTTCTACATGAAATCCCTATCAATCATGGATCATATTGCAATGTTTGCCCCCAAAAATATCATAAAAATCATGTTCTTCCTAAAACTTATACATGGGTATTATGACTCAATTTATTTTTCAAATAACCAATTGCCTTATGTTTCGTAGGGTCTGATTTCGTGGTTGTTGTTGATGATTGATGATTGATGATTCTTATCCTTCAATCTTTCTTCCCAATAAGTGGGTAGTGAAATCTCCTTTTAATGCTCCCTACTTCCTTCTTTTGCCTTAGGAAATTGTTTCTCTGTTCTCTGTAATGGCTATGGTGTATTTACCTCCTCTCTAGATCTAGCCTCCAACTCTTATAATCTGACTTAGGGTTCCAAAATTCGTAGGTATCCTCACCCTTAAATGTAAAGAGACCAAAATGCCCTCGTATGGTCCCGATTTAGCCCAAAAATGACCCGACACTCAACTAGTACCCCCGGGTATACTATTTTGACTAATTCGACCCTTTCGAAATCATCTGTGGACTTTAAATTATGTTTTAAGTATCTTAAAATATGTTTCCCATCTCACCTTCAATTTTGTCTATGCGCGACACTCGGTTGAGATAACTAAGGTACGTCCATATAAATCGCTAGGCCGTACATATCAACATTCAATTTTTACTATTTACATTTAGTAAATTTTAATCGTCATATTAATCAGTATCTAACTCTCGATTAATGTCTAATAGTCATAATAATTAAATTTAACATAATGATTAAATTACTCTGCTCACGTAATTTAATTTAAAACGTATCACATCAAATTACTCTACTCGTGTAATTTAATTAAGACATATTTTATGACATTAAATTACTCTACTCACGTAATTTAATTTAAAACGTATTTTCCTTCTTTAATTTTAACTATGCAGAATTATGGGGTATTACATAAAATTTACTAAAAATTCCATAAAGTTGGGAAAAGATGCGATATGCCTCTCCTTATACCAACTCAGTAAGGTACTGTGAAAAAGGTAACGTAATTTAGATGGTTCAATCTCCATATCTTCAAATCACCTCAAATTCGTTCAGATAAATCTTCCAAAAGATACAATGGGGGACCTGCCTCCAAATAACTCATCCTTCGGTGGATTCCAGGACTCTAACATATCCCACATCGTGTTGGTCACCAACAAGCCAATTCGATTAAGGGGGAAGAAGACCTCCCAAAGTCCTCTCATTACCCCGCAGTGCAATAGAAAGTGATTGGTTATTTCTTCTACCTCCTTACACAATGAATATCAACTAGACATCAACTATCTTCTCTTTCATAGACATTTGGTAATGGAAATCACTTATTTAGCTGCCATTAAGATAAAAAAAAAACATGACTTTTCGGGGGGACCTTAGCCTTCCAAATGTCTCTCGAAGGGAATGAAACATCTATGCACATATTTATCTTCCCCAACCCAACTCATCTTCCCCTCCTACTAGAGTAAGCTCATTTCCCAGCCAATTGAGGAAATCCTTCACTACCTCTAATTCCTAGTCCCATAATCTTCTTCAAAATTTAGGGTTTCACACAAGTCGATTCCCGACTCTCAATAAATTCTCATTAATCATACCATCCTTATATCCTAGGAAGGGGGTAACCTTGGTAATTATTTGGGGATAACAACTTCAGAATGTTCCAAAATTCTTGTATTTGATGACGAATTTTGAATTTGAAAACTTGATGGTTCAGACGAACCCGATCCTTGAAATACAAAGGAATAATTTTCCTCATTTTGAGAATAAATTTTCCTGGCATGTCAATTAATATACGCATGATGTCTTGACAGAACATTCATTCGAATAATAATATTGATATCACAAATATCTAAGATTATTAAATCGATAAGGAATATACCTAAATAAATATGAATTTTACAATGTCTATGACCTTGTGTTGGTGTATTTATTTCACCTATTGGTAATTCAATATCCAATATAACAATTAAATATATAGGTAGTAATTGCAATAATTTAGCCAGTTTAAGACTGATGAAGGAATGTGTTGAACCTGAATTAAATAAAATATTTGCAGAGAGATTATGAAAAGATATTGTACCTTCTATCACGTCATAGGAGTTTCCGTGTAAGCAATATCACTCAATTCTTTCCACGTCAAGGAATAGGAAAAAATTTCTTAATAGGATTTGTCGTAGGTTGGTTTTGGATAAGACGGGAATTTTGATTTTATGAGGGATTATTTGACTGACAATAGATTGGAAGAGATCTTAATTTACACTCTGGCCGAATATGTCCTAGTCCTTGACCTTCATGACAATGAATCACTAAACGGGTAGTGCTATGGCAAATCTGGGAATTATATTATCCACTTGAATTTGGATAGATTTAAGGCCGATATTGAGGTAATGTCCTAATCACATGATTCCTAGTAACAAGGGAGAAGATCATACTACGGAGGAAGAATTTCATTTCATAATTGTAGCACCGTCGACAAGTTGAGAATACTTGCGGATTGCAAAGGAGAGATAAAATTCTTAATTCTCAGATGTAGTCCTATTTTAAATTATTTGCACTTCTTTATCTCAGTATTCACATACGTAATGGCATAATGAGATCGCTTGGTAAATTGGTCTTCATACTGGGCTATGGAAAGGTCTACAGTTCGTTAATCTCGTTCGACTTCGGGAAAATGCTTTTTGAAGACGATTTCTTCAAATTTCTTCCAAGTAAAATTAACAACATACTGGTTACGTGACACCGCTTGACACTAAAAATCAACTTCACCTTCGAACATATAAGCCGCAAAAATGGCTCAGACATTGGTTGCTATACCTACTTCAGTTAGAATTTTCATAATTTGACGCATCCATTTTTTAGCTTCATTGGCACCTGGATTTCCAAGGAATGACGGAGACCGTTGTCTCAAAAATTATTTGAGAGTGTTCATCTTATGGATTTCTTTGGAGAAAAGAGATAAATTTGTTATTTTTCGGCTAAAGATGTTAATTCTTTAGGACATCACATGATTCCTTCAATGTGAGTCTGTGTAGTTTGAGTTCTAGTGGAGGAAATTTGAGTACTAACTATCCTAAAATGTAATAGAATGGTAATAATAATAAATAAGAACATAAAATAAGAATATATCGCAAGCTTACTATATTATACAATATAAAGTTCAATGATATAGTAAAGTCATATATCACATTGGTACTTATTCTATATCAGTTAAAATTTAATCAACCTCCTAAAACTTAGTATGACACACTGTGTACCATACTTTAATTTTCTATATCACATTAGGATGGATGATTTTATTTTGTTGAATTTGGATTTTCCTCACGTGAGAATAGTAGCATCATTTTCAGAGGATTCAAAATCTGAAATATCAAAGTAGTTATCAGGTTCAGGTGGATCGTCATCACTCGAATCACTTATATGAGAAGATACACCAATTACGAGTTCACCCTTGGAAGTAGAATTTGGGTTCATTGGTGGAGTCGGTGGTACATTGGCTCAAGCCAGATTTATGGCTTCGTAGAGTATTACTAGATCATTAACATAATCATTTACTTTCCTTATCACCTGCACTTCACCTAAAACTCGATTGGTCAATGGTAGTCGCTTTATATCACTACTTGAAATTACCAAATCTGTGTCTACTGTGCGAATCATTTTTCTAAGCCTTGTAAAGGCCTATTATCTAACTGTATACTCCTAATGAATTTTTGGTCCAGTGTCCAAATTACATAGAAATGAGTCCCACGTATCCATGCTGCAAAACGGAATTACTATATAATAGAGATAAAACAAGTTACAAATAGATAAAATAATTAATATCTAATAAATTTTTCCCGTATAGAATGCTAAACCGATGATATGTTCAATCTAAAACATGTTCTGATTCTAACTTACCGCACCCTGCTTTTTGTTATGAATGCACAAGAGAGAATATATCAAGTAATGAATTAAAGTTAAGGTAGAAAACATAGCTTTATTCATTATAAAAGTAGTACACATAGTGTTTTACCAACGATGGAGTGAATTACATTTTATTTGTCTTAGTCTTTGTCCATACATTCACATACACAAATGGGCGACTGGTGTTTGTCTCAAAAGTAGAAAAGATACTATCCTCTTTCTCCTGGGCCATCGGGAGGACAAAGGAATTAGGACAATTATGTTAAGCATACTTTACCAATTTTATAACAAATATTTGTATAGATGAGAGGCGGAATGTATATTGAATTCAGTGTTTGTTAGTGATAATGTTCCACATAATAACATTAAATTAAGGAGTTTGAATTGATAATCCCATAATTACCAGTTTATTATAAAGAAAGTCAAGAATTTCTGAACTGATAATCCCATACTTATGAGTTCACTAAGAGGTATAGAATTAAGTAAGCCATCAGTAAAACCAAACAAAATTAACCAAAAACCTTTGGGGAAAAGTAACTGGTTAGGAAAATGATTAAAGTGGAACTTATATGTATGTAGCTAAATTTTAGGATCTTAAACATTTGAGACCATAGGTCAAGTAGAAAAATTATGTGGGATAACATGGCAGTCTATTCCCTAGTTATTACTTATGCTTTTTTAATAAAGAATAATACACAAAAGTACGTGGTGAACTGAATAGTTATGATAAATCGTTATGATATCAGTTATTAGATGAGAAGAGTTAAATTTGATCCTATGATCATAATTAAAACAATGACTGATATAATAACATATGAGAATGGTGACTTCTACACATACTTATAATCAAATTGGGCTATCACAAAATGATATCAATAGGAGTTAAGCCAATACGTAAAATTAATTATTAAAGAGGTAAAATGATCTACTTGCTCGGTGTTTTGAACTGCTTATGGATAAAAAAAGGATATGAAGAGGAGTTGGTACTTGATTATGTATATACAAATGTTTGGGTGCATAAATATTGTTAGAATTAGGTTTGGTTTTGGTTAATTTATACAAAAAGTTGTGTATTTTAAAGTTTCTAGGGTTTAATTGTAAATATCTTGGAACTTTAAAATATTGAACATGGGTTAAATTTGAGCTTTAGTAAGACCTTTTGACTTAAAATATTCTAAAGTACTTATAGACAAAGTTTGGGGTCAAAATTCATAAGTTAAAAAAGTCAAGAGGCCTCAATTTGTAATTGAGATAAAATATTTCAACCTTAAAACCTTATTTTCTCATAACTTTGGCTAGGCTTGTTAAAACATAGCCTCACCTTATACAATTTTGACTAGAAAAATAACTGGAAATTTTTTTAGAAAATTTTGTTTGCCCATGCGCCCTCACGTGCGTGGTCAAGGTTCCTCGTCAAATAGTTCATCTTAAACCTCTCAATTTTTGACTAAATATATCTCTTTCATTTCTAAACCATTCCTGATGATTTCGAAACAAACTCAACCTAAAGTTTATAAGGAATCCAAATATATAGGTTTATGGATCGAGGTTCTATATAAAGTGAGTTCCATAACTGTGTTTTTTTTTTAATTTTTGAGTTTATACACTCTAGGATAGATTAAATTAAAATTAGGGTATCTTTAGTTCGAGTACGAATATTACATATGCCTTAGACATGTCTAATTTATATACCACATTTCATCCACGCATTTTTTTTTAATTCTTACTTATTTCTTGGGCTAGGAGAATATTTTTTGTAATGACTTGCCCTTTAATAAATCCAATTTGAGATTGAGAAGTAATTCAGGGGAGAATATCACAAATCCGAGAGGCCATACTTTTGGTGATTATTTAGTTTGAATAATGACATACATAGATAAAACAAAAATTTGAGTACTCTCTGAGTTTGTCACTTTCGGGATCAAGATGGTGGTAGTAGAAGACCAGCTATGAGGAATGTCATATCTTAGAAAAAAAGAGTGAGTAACAATAACTAGGTCAGTTTTTATAGTATCCCAAGCATGTTCGTAAAAAAGACAATGAAAACATTCGGTCCAGCTGCACTGTCCTTGCTTAGTAAGAAAGTTACCTTTTGAATCTCCTCATCCGAAGGTTCTTGAACAAGCATGACAATAATAGTTTCATTGATAAAAAAAAGGGGATACAACTTAATAAACTGTCATTAAAGTCCATAAGTGATGAGGTTCCAATAATTTATTTAAAGTGGGAACAAATTTCTTTTTTAAACTCTTGCAATGACTCAGTCCAACTGCCATCTAATTTTTCACCTTACGAATAGAGAGCTTGTTTCATTCGTGATTGGCCATGACATAAAATAACCTAAGTTATAATCACCAATTTCCTCCCATTTGACATAAGCTTTTTATTTCCAAAACATTTCATTATTTTTCAAAATCCGATTGTATTCATCCTATGATTTACTCCATTCTTCTCTATTTGCATGAGATGGGTGTATGTCATATAAAATATTTTGTAGCCAATAATTTATCTTTAGCCTCGATGAGAGTATGTCCAATATTTTTTAAGACAACTTTGTGCCTTAGCTTAAGGACCTATTTTACATGTTTAAGATTCAAGGAAAAAGATTTCATCGGGTTACCTATTTAGAAGTAGTTCCATGCATCAGAAATCAGGGTTAAAAAGGAATGGTTATTATACCATGCATTAACAAATGAAAACGGTCTGGGAACTGTAGACATCACATTATAGAACCCACTAAGCCAATCCTTAGGTCCATGGCACCTCCCCCTTTCACTACAAACCCTAGGTCATATTCCGAGTATAAATCTAGATGCCATCGGGTGCTCTTTGTGACACCCACCCTATAAAATACTGGGTGATCATTCCTATACCAAATTAAAACAGGAATCCCAGTTGGTTCATCCTTAACATCACTGTCGAAAACCTTTTTGAAACTTACTAACCACCTAGTATTCCAAAAAGCTGGTGCCAAATTTTATCTTATTAATTAAACCAAACAGTACATGCAGAAATAAATATTATTCATTCACACAACTGATTTAAATCAACTGAATAAATGATGACTACATGCCGAATAAATCATTGGTCAACAAAGTAAATAATCCAATGCAAATATTCAACACCGAAATAAAATAAATCTGAAAATTGAACTGAAAGTCTGGGTGACATGCCCTAAATAAACTGGAAATGATATATGATTCCTACTCTAGGAATGAAAGAACGATGCATCTAATCCAAGCTCCTTCTAGCATCCACATATGCCGCAGCTCTGTGTCCCTTGAATAAAATATCAATACTGGCGTCCCTATGGCTGGGAACCTAAAAGGTTAGATCCTAAAACATTTTGAAAATATTTAGCAAATGAATTAACTGCAGTAATTTAAAAGGCATGAATGCGCTTTATATTTAAGTTAGTGTCGCACTCTCTTGAGGACATTCTCACCTCTTCACTAATGTGCACACCTAATGATTACCTTAACCCCACCTAATTGTACTACCCCGTCTAACTAGTCCTGGTATAACATCCTCTTACCATACTACTCTAAACCGAGTATAATTATTCATGAGTTATAAGTTATCTCACCAATTAACTTAATTAATTCCTTCTCAAATAATAGTAGATAACCATGACAGTAGTTATATAAAGTAAATACATCACACACTGGATTATTACCCGTTTATAATATTTAATACCATATATACGTACCTTTACTAAAACATCCACACATATATAATACGTATATCCATCCCTCCAAGTATACCCTCACCGGATGATTCCCTCTAAAGTCCTATCTTACTAGGTGTGGTCACATAACCTAGTTACCCAAGATGGAATCGCTCACCAACCTGGCCTAAAACATAAACGAAGTGATATTCCTTCCCTGATAGTGAGATAAGCCCCTCACCCATATACCGGACGCTATGACCTGGGGATATACTCACCCTACTCCTCAAGCGAGGGGATTCACCCACATCGCGCAACCTCCCTTGATAGTACTAGAGTATATAAATTAAATAAATATCTAATCATTGATATTTATTAGCACACACAATAAATACACACACACACACACACACATATATATATATAATATAAACCCCGGCTTCACCGTGTACTCAAAACCCGTAACACTAGCCTGTAATTTTTCTGAACTCAACTTAATAATTTTCGCACTTAAAAATTTATCATCTTCCCGAGTCTATGGTCCGACTATAATATAAATACTTTACACATTAATTTATATGACATTTATCCGAGTTTATGATTTGACTCTAATTTAATTAATTTACAAACTAATTAATTAATACCAAGCCAAGTCTGTGGTCCGACCCTAATTTAAATAATTAGCACATCAATTAATTTATTACCTTCCCGAGTCTACAACCCGACTCTAACCTAATTAATTAACCCATAAATTAATTTAATACTTGGATTCGCCCAACCATTATACCCGGACTCGCTCACTTGGTCCATAACTTAATATTTTTCTAAGTCTATATTCTAACTCCAAATTAATTTATTATCTCAATAATTAATTTAATACTTTGCTGTCACTTAACCAACCTACCCGGACTCTTTCTTTGTCCCATAAAATTTTCCAAGTCTTCAGGCCCAACTATTACTTTATTTGGTTACTTTCCCCATTAAATAAATTAACCTGGCTTCACTCGCTGATGCCTCCGGACTCATCCACTCGGTCCATAATTAAATTGAATATGCCCAAAATTCTCACTTTAAGTCTAAGCTCTTAACTCAAATTGTCAATTCCTAATAGCCATCTTTTGAGCCCCTAGCTATTAAATTCTCTATAATTTTTCACCAATTAAAATTATACCCAAAAATCCAAAAAGAAAAACAAGGGCGTAAATAACAAAAAACCCTACCTGCCAAAATTTTCCCATCGTCGATCGATCGATGGCCCTCGATCGATCATTCCGAGGTAGCTCTTCTTCCCCACAGAATTTCCACCATTAGCGAGCTTTCAAGCTCTATGTTTTCCCAATCCATCCTTTGATCAAAATTACATAATCTTTAAACCCTATATCAGACTGAGTTACGACATGGATACAACCATAACTACCCTTTATCTCCACCACAAATCATTGACTCACGAATTGGGTTTTTCCATAAATTTCAATAAACTTTTTTCTACAATTCCAATTCTAGATTCAAATTCCACCATTTTATATTCTGGGTTTCTCATTCAAATCAGATATCTAAACTCAGAGATATATGATACACCTTAAATTCTTACTTTGAATATCATTCAAGTGTTCCATTAACAAAACCTCATTTTTACCCATTTATAGCCAAAAATGAATTTTAATTTACACATTACTAAAACATGAATTGGATATCATAATCTAAGCATTACAGCAAGTTAACCACTTACCTGGAATTGTTCGTAGGTTCTGATCCGTTGGTGTAGAGAATGGTTGATGAAGAACACCCCTAATTAGTCCCTTAATTTGGCTCCAAAAGACCCCCAAATGGCTTCTTGATTAGCTTCCTCTAATCCTCTCTGAAACCCTAGGTTTAGAATTTTCTATATGTCGTTTCTAGTCCCTGAATTAGGTTAAAAACCCTTAATCCCGGGCCTAATTAAAATGGCCTGAATCACTCCGAGTGGGCCCGACTGTGCCTAAAATGACCCCAAACCCAATTTCTACCCCTGGGTACTCTTTTCTGACTATCTCGACCTATCCGGACTCAACCGCGCACTCAGATTTGTCATCCGAAATACTTTTTGACATTTCGAAAATTCGACCTCAAAATGCGACACACCTTAATTCGGACAATTTAACTTAAAGTCGTCAATTATAAATAATTCTTCCCACTCAAGTAAATTCTCTAAATCATAAATTTAAGTTTCTCCAATTTAAATATTTTTGTATCTCCCAAAAATAATTAAATATTAAATTCTCAAAATTACGGGGTGTTATATACTTCCCCCCTTACAAAGGAATTTCGTCCTCGAAATTATGATATGCCAAGTGCTCCAAGCTTCGAATGTCACTCTCTAGTCATGTGCCTATAAGCTCGCTATATCTATCTCTCCCGCTTTTAACTATAAATTACACAAATATATATTTTAATTAACCAGAGCGCCCATACACCCTGCACCCGTGCTTAACCGCATAAAATTTGTCTTAATTTAACCCTGGTGCCCATACACCCTATCCCCATGCTTTACCGCATGAAAGTTACCTGACTATGCTAGTCGTAACCCGTAATATAACTTCTAACCCGTAGTCACATTATATATATATATATATATATATATATATATATATATATATTGGTCGGGGAACTCAACCCATGTACTAACGACCAAACATCTCCCCACTTCCAACGTTGCGCTAAGTTTTATGCGTGGGATGTCTCGCAAAGCTTAATCCAAACAAGGAACCCCCTATACACTATTACCTAACATCGTCGGTTGTTGAGATCTGTTAGACCCTCAGTCCATAGCACGTACCCCTAAATACTTATCTCTTAACACAAAAGTATATCCGCCTACCCTTATGCTACCAAAGACAACATAAAATATCGCTCCCTTACTATCACTAGTCCTTGTGCAAAATACACCCCGAGCTATCTCACACTGCTCGAAAATAGTTCTAACCACCCTGATTCACTTTAATAAACATCCCTACTTACCGGGATAAAATATGAGAACACAAGACCTCACTTTTTGTCTATCGCACCACACAATACAACATATATACACACATATACATAAGCTAAACGCCCTCTCAGGTGACACTTAGTAAAATCATACCCTGGTGTCGTAAACACCAAAACTTACCCTCACTCTCCACAATAGTTCAAATCCATTGCTATCCAACCGATATTTGGGAAAATCATCAACCCCATTCCCATAATTCTTGAAAGTAGTAACCCCTCGCATAATTCAAACCTTCCCTCAGTGTAAACCTTGACTCTCCCATGGATAACACCAAAGAACTCCGCTACCCCACGGAGAATTTCATCTACATACTATGGCTGCTACAGCCAGCGCACCCACTAAATTCGACTTACTCGCGAACTCTAGTGAATTTTTTAAATATTGTGACACCCTCACTGTCACTCAAAACATACCCCATGCCCATAGGATAAAAGATAATTACCTCCATACTCTAGATGCAATGGTTGATCCTCGGGTTCCTGGGCATCTTCCCCCTGCCCGAACGTACCCATGACTTGTTGTAGTGGCTGCACATCCAGGATCTCATCCGATAGTTAACCCCTTACTCGTTGAGGACAATATCTCTTCACGTGTCCCACTTCCCTACAAACGAAACACCTCCTAATAAATTCACCCTGCCACTGATCCCTTCCTTACTGTCCTTGTCGAATGTCCTGGCCATCCTGTCGATAGCCTCCAGTCCTAAATCGCTTAGCCTGATTCCCCTGCTGGGAAACCTGCCCCTGAATGTTGTCTGATCCTCCAGACTAACCCATCCATGAACCTTACTTACTTTCTTTCTTTCTTTCTTCATCGCTAACCTCATCCAGTACAAAATTTGCCAAACGAGTGAATTCTTCCTCGTAATCGGCCACCCAACGGTCCCCTTTTGTTACCTCCCTAAATTTCCTCCTCATTTCAATCTCAACTACTGGCGAAAAATATTTTCGGTCGAACCGCACCAAAAACTCGACAATAGTTACTATATCCCTTTCCTCAACTGTGGTGATCGACTCCCACCACTGTAGTGCTGCTGCCACTAACCTAAAAGTGGCTAGCATTTGCTTTTGTACTTCGTTGCAATCTAGCATGCGTAGGTGACGCTGGATATCTCTCTTCCACTAACACGCTAGCACCACATTTAAACGCCCTCAAAACTCTAGCGAATGGTCCTTTTGAAAGACCTCTAGTACTTGATGCCTCCCCGACAGACTTGGGTGGTCCTGAACATCTGCTGCTGCTAACACTTGTGGCTGATCTCGTGGAAAGTACCTTGTCATAGCGATCATCGTTGCTTCAACGGCCTGCACCACTAATTCAGTTATCAGTGCTGCCAAAATCATCTCTGGCAGTTACTGCCGTAACACTTGTTCCTGATGAGCCTCTTTAGTCTCATCTCCCCCTACTGCCCTAGCTGCTCTCTCTCTCCAAGGCGACATCTGAAATGAGAATCAAATCGTATGAGTTCACCCTCAAATATAAAATAATTGGCAAAAGAACGTAAATTCTCATACGTATAAGGATACAACAATCCTATGATAAGGATCTATATCAAAGGATGCTAAGATGAAACGTGGAAAGCCGAACAGATCCTAAGAACACTAGAACCTGATGATCTGATACCATCTGTGACAGCCCGCCTAATAAAATACCGGGTGATCAGTCGTATACCAAATTAAAATAGGAATCCCAGTTGGTTCATCCTTAGTGTCACTGTCAAAAACCTTTTTGAAACTTACTAACCACCTAGTATTCCAAAAAGATGGTGCCAAATTTTATCTTATTAGTTAAACCAAATAGTACATGCGAAAATAAATATAATTCATTCACACTACTGATTTAAATCAGCTGAATAAATAATGACTACATGCCGAATAAACCATCAGTCACCAAAGTAAATAATCCAATACAAATATTCAACACTGAAATAAAATAAATCTGAAAATTGAACTGAAAGTCTGGGCGACATGCCCTAAATAAACTGGCACTAATAAATGATTCCTACTCTAGGAATGAAAGAATGATGCATCTAATCCAAGCTCCTTCTAGCATCCACATATGCCGTAGCTCCGTGTCCCTGGAATAAAATATCAATCCTGGCATCCATGTGGATGGGCACCTAAAAGGTTTTGAAAATAGTTTTATAGCAAGGTTTAAAACCTATAACATTTTGAAAATATTTAGCAAGTGAATTAACTGCAGTAATTCAAAATGCATGCATGCGCTTCATATTTAAGTTACTGTCGCACTCACTTGAGGGCATTCTCACCCCTTCACTAATGTGAACACCTAACGGTTACCCTAACCCCATCTAGTTGTACTACCCAGTCCAAGTAGTCCTGGTATAACCTCCCCTTACCATACTACTCTAACTCGAGTATAATTATTCATGAGTTTTAAGTTATCTCACCAATTAACTTAATTAATTCCTTCTTAAATAATAGCATATAACCATGACACCAGTTATATAAAGTAAATACATCACACACTGTACTATGACCCATATATAGTATTTAATACAATATATACTTACCTTTTGTAAGGACATTTGTGTCCGTTAGCATTTTATATGTCGTACGCCGTTACACCGTTGAGGAAATTCAAGAATCATATGCTCATCAACGGATCCGAATATCAAAAGTAGAAAAGAAATCAAGGGAACAGACCGGACCGATTCGGCCCAGATAAAAGAACCGATCCGGTTCATCCGGACCGATCCGCCTAAAGGGACCGGACCGATCCGCTTACTGAGGTGAAGCCAGTGTGCCCCGGATCCATAGCGAACCGATAAAGCCAAAATGCCGAACCGATCCGATGCCAACCGGATGGATCCGGTTTCAGAAAAAGAACCAATCCAAGTTAACCGGACCGATCCGCCTAAAGAACCGGACCGATCCGACGAGGATAGACTCTGCCAGATCGTGTAGCAGATTTTTTAGGGTTTTGACTCCTTATTTAAACCACGATCAGTAGTTGGTTTTCTCAAGACTTTTCCCACGATTATCAGAGCATATCAACCCTAAAGTCTTCACCTATTGAGTCCTATGATTCTAGGTTTTTAGATTCACACATCTTCCATATCTATGTGAATCAAAGTTTGGTAACCCAAGAACACCATTGATGTTGTTCAACCCTTTGTGAAGTGGACCGCTTCTTCCTCTTCATTGCAGCCCTACTGGACAGGGATAGTCAGCCGCCACCCCTACTGGAAAGGGTTTCTTCCAGCCGCGACTACAGAATCCGATACCCGAGGGTAATTCTTAGTCAACCTGTATTTCATTGTAATCCGATTGTAAACCGTCTTTTACAAATTATAGTGATATACAAATGGTTTTGCCCCTGTGGGGGATTTTTCCTTAAACTTTGTGTGTTGAATATTTATTGCATGATTCCATATTGTTTCAATCACACCTAGTTGCATGCTTAGGGTTAATTTGGGTTAAAATTGGTATTTATTATATTATTTCTTAATTGAACGCAAGCGCCAACTCTTTCAAATTGGTATCAGAGCAGGTTACGCTAATCTATCGCGTATTCCTATTTTCCGCAAAATTTTTCTAAAGATATCAATTTTTTTGAAATAAATTGATTTTTGAAAAGAGCGTGTTCAAATGGAGAAATCATATTATAAAATGCCTATTTTTGACCGGACAAATTATGCTTATTGGAAAGCCCGTATGAGGTCGGCTTTAAAAGCCATTGATGAACGTGTCTGGATTTTAGTTGGACGAGGGTGGACTCCTCCCACTGTGACTGTTGATAATGTGACCAACTTGAAACCTGACATTTCTTGGACTGATGATGAATTTAAATGGTCATCTTTTAATTCTAAGGGTCTAAGTGCTATCTCTGGGTCTGTCACACCTGATGAGTTCAAACGCATAATGACGTGTACCACGTCAAAAGAAGCATGGGATGTTTTGCAACTTACCCATGAAGGAACTAATGTTGTTAAAGAGTCAAAATTGCAAAATTTAACAACTCTATTTGAAACCATCACCATGCATGAACATGAATGTTTTGATGAATTTTATGCTAGGCTGTCTGACATTGTTAATACTAGCTATAATCTTGGTGAACATATTACAAATGCCAGAGTTGTTAAAAAGATTCTTCGTTCCCTTCCTAAGCGTTTTATACCTAAAGTCACTGTGCTAAATTCCTTGGGTAATTTAAATACACTAAAATTGGAAGAACTGGTAGGAGATTTACAAACTTATGAAATAGACATGTTTCCTAAATCTGCCAAGCCAAAAGATAAGGGAATTGCCCTTAAAGCCCAAGAGAGGAAAAGTGAGGGGTCGGCAAGAAAGAGAGTCGAGTCATCTAGAAAGATAGAAACTTCTGATTCTGAATGTGAGTTTGACATATATGATTTGGCCTTATTTGCTAAAAACTTCAAGAAAATTCTGAAATTTAAGAAAAATGGGAATTTCAAAGATAAAAAGAATTTTCAGAAAAATAAGTTTGAAAAGAAAGATTTCAAAGAACCCCCTAAAGACAGTGAGAGGTGTTTTGAGTGCGACGGTAAGGGACACAGAGCGTTTGAGTGTGCCACTCGTCTGAATAGGGAAAAGGGTAAAGCTGTCCTAAATGCTACCCTTAGTGACGACAGTGAGGTCGAGTCGGTGGACTCGGGAGATGAGTCACCACATGAGCGTAACTTCACCGCGTTCATGGCTAGTCATGTGAGTACTCCTAGTGCATCTCACGACGATGAGGATGCTATTTCACAGGGACACCTCGACAGCGAGAGCGAAGAGAGTGAGGGAGAGGAGGAAGGTAGTGAGGACGAGAGTAACCTTCAACGCGCCTACGCCGAGTTATATAATGAGTCTTTTAAAACTAAAAAACGTAACAAGGCGTTAGTTCTTAGGATCACCGCGTTAGAAGAAGAGTTAGAAGAGACGAGAGAAAGAGAGTCCTCCACCTGCACCGCCATGAGAGAGAGAGAGTCTGCCTGGGTTGGTAAAGAGAATTTGCTTAGAGAGAGAGAGAGCAGTTTTGAGAAAGAGAAAGCGGACTTGACTAAACAAGTGGCTAGTCTTACTAGTGAGCTCCATTCCTCCATGGAGACTAGGAAGAAACTTGAAGCCCTTGTTGCTCAGCTTACTCATGACCTTGAGAGAGCTAGGAAAGTCAAGGTACAAATCGAGGACAGATCTGGGAAGATGGGAAAGATGCTCCTCGGTCCCGCTTTAGGTTTTGGTGACCGACAAGGAATAGGTTTTGATGGTGCCTCCACGTCCCAAATTGCACCCGGACCAATTCCTGAGTTTACTACGACTCCTTATGGCCGTCAGCAAAAACCAAGAAGGAGAGTTCGACCAAGAAAATCAATCCAAGGTCCTCCTAATACTGTGCCCTTTTGCTCCCATTGCAAAAGAAATGGACACCTTAGGGAGTTTTGCTATAGATTTGGTCGGACACGACGTACTTTTACTTCTCCACATCATACTGATGAGTTTGCCAGTCTGAGAGAGCGAGTTGAGTTTCTAGCCGCCACATCACAGAGTTTGATGGAGGAATTCCGACGGATGACCTTACAATCAATGAAGGCGCCCCGCATTCCGGCTAAAACCAACAACAACAAGGGAATACAAAAAGGTACCTACTCTTGGGTTCCTAAGAAAGAGAAAAAGGCCCTTGTTGTCCATGTTGCTCTCAAAGCACATAATACCTCTCAGTGGTATTTTGATAGTGGATGCTCCAGACACATGACAGGTGATGCCTCATATTTTACCCATCTTGAGGATTATAATGATGGGAGAGTCACCTTTGGAGATGGTAGCAAATCTAGCATAGTTAGACGAGGTACAGTAGAGTTACCAGGATTTCCAAAGCTAGAGAACGTGTTGTACATCAAAGGTTTGAAAGCAAACCTTCTTAGCATCAGCCAGCTGTGCGACGATGACTTTACAGTGAAGTTTGACCGGAAAACTTGTAAGGTCTATAATCAAGCCGGTAAACTTTTAGTGAAAGGGGTGAGGATAGAGGATAACTACTATGGGACTGAGCCCAAATCCTCACTTGTCTGTAACAGTGCCACGATCACTCCTATGGATCTGTGGCACCAACGTCTAGGTCATATGAACGTTAGAGACTTATCTCGTGTAGTCAAAAAGGACCTAGTACGTGGCTTACCATCTCTTGGAAAGACAACTTCCATGATTTGTGGACCCTGTCAGTTGGGAAAACAAATCCGTAGCCCTCATAGGAAGTTGAATTCCATTACCACCTCCCGTGCTCTTGAGTTGATTCACATGGATCTTATGGGTCCTACTCGCACGGAGAGTCTAGGTGGTAAGAGGTACATCCTCGTGATGGTAGATGATTTCTCCAGGTACTCCATTGTAGGTTTTCTGAGAGAGAAATCTGATGCTATAGAATTTTTAACGACCAAGTGTCGTGTCCTGCAAAATCAACACGGAGTCACTATTAACAGAATACGTAGTGATAACGGCACTGAATTTAAGGAAGCAACGATGGATTTGTACTGTGATAGCCTTGGGATCAAACATGAGTTTTCTGTTGTGAGAACTCCTCAGCAAAATGGGATTGTTGAGAGAAAGAACAGAACGATCCAAGAGATGGCTAGATCTATGCTTCTAGGTCGTAAAGTTTCTAGGAGATTTTGGGCAGAGGCAGTGTCTACTGCATGCCACACGGTGAATAGGGTCTATCTTCGGCCACACACACTTAAGACGCCTTATGAATTGTGGACAGGTAAGAAACCCAACTTGGCATATTTCTGTGTTTTTGGGAGTAAATGCTACATCCTACGGGATAGAGAGCAATTAGGAAAGTTTGACTCCCGGAGCGACGAGGGAATATTGCTAGGATATTCATCGAACAGTAGAGCGTACCGGGTGTTTAACCTGAAGAGCTCTAAGGTTATGGAATCAATAAACGTCACTGTGCAAGATGACGAACCTTCGACGGTTATTGATCCCAACCTTCAGTGTGAGGATGAGGATTGTTCTGACAGTGATTTTCCTGTTCCTCTCCCACACTCTGTGGACCCTATTCCTGTATTAGGGGACACACCTGCTTGGGTTCGCAAGAGTCATGATCCTTCAGCCATTATTGGCGATCCCACTCTTGGGGTCAAGACTCGTGCTCAACTAGAGAACGTTGTTAGTCATCATTGCTACACGTCCAAAGTCGAGCCCAAGAACCACAAAGAAGCACTCAAAGATGAACACTGGATATCTGCTATGCAGGATGAGTTGCTTCAGTTTAAGAAGAACAATGTCTGGGATCTTGTCCCCCGACCTAGTAATACTAATGTTATTGGTACCCGGTGGATTTTCAAGAATAAAATGGATGAAAATGGTACCATAATCAGAAATAAGGCTAGGTTGGTCACTCAAGGCTACACACAGATAGAGGGTGTAGACTTTGGGGAGACATTTGCTCCTGTTGCGAGGCTTGAGTCCGTCCGTCTCCTGCTCGCCATCGCATGTCATCTGCACTTCAAGGTATATCAGATGGATGTCAAGAGTGCCTTTCTGAATGGCATTCTACAGGAAGAAGTTTATGTGGAACAACCAAAAGGGTTTGACAACCCTAAGCACCTTGATCACGTCTACTATCTGAGAAAAGCCTTGTATGGTTTGAAGCAAGCACCCCGTGCTTGGTACGAGAGGCTTACTTCCTATCTCTTAGCCCGTGGCTTCAAGAGAGGGGGAGTTGATATGACGTTGTTCGTCAGGGGAGATGACGGTGCTATCTTGGTTGCCCAAGTCTATGTGGACGACATAGTCTTTGGATCCACATGCTCACCACTTTGAGGAGGAGATGAAAAGTGAGTTTGAGATGAGCATGGTGGGTGAGCTTACATTCTTCCTTGGTCTCCAGGTTCGTCAGCTAGAGGATGGGATGTTCATCTCCCAATCCAAGTATGCTAGAGACCTAGCGAAGAAATTTGGTTTAGACTCCAATACGCATGCTCGTACACCTATGAGTACCACTACCAAGCTTAGTAAGGACACCTCAGGCAAGGACGTAGAGCAAACCTTGTATCGGAGTATGATATGCAGTCTTCTCTACTTGACTGCTAGTCATCCCGACATTGCCTTTAGTGTTGGAGTTTGTTTGCGTTATCAGGCGTCTCCTAAAGAGTCACACTTACTAGCTCTAAAACGTATTATCAAATACGTAAGTGGGACTCTCTCATACGGTATTTGGTATTCCTTTGATACCGATGACCGTTTGTCTGCCTATTCGGATGCCGATTGGGCTGGGGACGTAGATGGATGTAAGAGCACTTCGGGTGGGTGTTTCTACTTTGGTTCTGCTCTTGTCTCTTGGTTGAGCAAGAAGCAAAACTCCATCTCTTTGTCCACTACGGAGGCTGAGTACATCGCCTCCGGGAGTTGTTGCACGCAACTCATGTGGATGAAGCAAATGTTGGCAGATTATGGGATTTCACAGGACACCATGTTCATTTCCTGTGATAACACGAGCGCGATACACATATCCCGCAATCCTGTCCAACATTCGTGCACAAAGCACATCAGGTTACGCGAGCACTTTATACGTCATTTAGTTGAGGAGAAGGTCGTAACCCTGAGTTTTGTTCCTACCGACCATCAGTTAGGCGATATTTTCACGAAACCTTTAGATTCCCTTAGATTTGAGAGTCTTAGGAAGTCTTTGGGGATTTGCACGTTTGACTGAGGGGTTGGTCTATGTCTAGAATAGGATGCTTCTTCATGATCATATCATATGCTTCCTATTGCTAGTCTGTTTTATATGTACCATAGATTTGTTGTACAGCTTTTATGTATTTTTATTGTCCTTTGAAAAATACAAAAAGATTCTCTTTTTAGAAAATTTTTAGAAAAACTCAAAAAGATTTTATTTTGATAAAATGTTTGAAAAATTCAAAAAGAAATTTGCCTTTTATGGATGAGCATTTAAGATAGCCAAGTCACAACTACATTCCATATATCCATGTGACTGTTTGATAGAGATTTGAGAGGCTACATCATTTCATCCATGTGCTTAACATTGATTGGAGTCCTTGAGATGTAATTAGTGATATTTCCTACATGCTTGACTCCTATATCCTTTGTTGCACACATGCACGGCTATATTTGATTGTTGCACTTGTAAATCTCATGTTGGCTTGAGTGTTTCCATCTCAATCCTGTCTATACAATGTATAAAATGCGATAAAACTTGACAAGATTGGATTGCATGTTAAAACCGTTTTGGTGAGACTGTGTGCACATTTTCATAACGGGGAGGGGCTGCGAAAGTTGATTCTTATCCTTTGCGCAAAAGCCACCGTTAAAAAGGACCTAAAAAGTGGAGGTATTTTAATATCCGAGGTCCTAAGAGGTAAAAAGAGCCCGAAAAAATTGATAAGGCAATAAAAAGCAATTTATGCCAAATACGGGCCATTTAGTTTTCACCCAATTCTCCAAAGTTTGAGAATTTAGTTTTCCTCTATTCAAAATATAAATCTGAGGGAGTTTGGTTGGAGATTGAAAAACGGGTTTGCACTTCCTTGAAAGTCCTGAAAAAGCATGAAAATCATTTTGGACGTTATTGGTGTAGAAATCACTTTGAGCTTTGATTTGTAGATTTGATATAGTCAATGTCGTATATTTCCAATCTTTTACACCAAAGGAAGCATTTGAGTTCATTCGTTAGGAATATCCAATATTCTTCGTGCACATATGTCATGCTTGTATGCTTTGATTTTCCTATCGAATTTTGATCACACTCATTCTTTTACGCTATCACCGACTTGGTTGTTTTATGTTCATTCATGGTGTGATTTTATGCCTTGTGACATCCCTCTCTTGCTTATCTGATTTATTTCTCTCATTTGTCTATCTGGGGACATCATTAAAAGGGGGAGAAATTATTATCTTATTATGGGGGAGATTTGAAATTTTGAGTTTTGTTCATAAATTGGTATATATGTTTGTCTCATTTCAAACTCGATATGTCATTTGGTATTTTGCTTTGTCTCATGTGTGTAGGTACTACTTTGATAACTGAATTGCACACCCTGATGAGAAAAGCGTTAAGATCCCTGAAGATTTGAAGATCAAACGATGCAGTCTTATTCACTTGTACTCTTTCAGTTTTGGGTTCATGGAAGGGTAGATTTGTATAGGCAATTATTTATGATTGATAATTCGGATGTTTGTTTTTATGTATGTACCGGCATAGACATAGGGGGAGATTTGTAAGGACATTTGTGTCCGTTAGCATTTTATATGTCGTACGCCGTTACACCGTTGAGGAAATTCAAGAATCATATGCTCATCAACGGATCCGAATATCAAAAGGAGAAAAGAAATCAAGGGAACAGACCGGACCGATCCGGCCCAGATAAAAGAACCGATCCGGTTCATCCGGACCGATCCGCCTAAAGGGACCGGACCGATCCGCTTGCTGAGGTGAAGCCAGTGTGCCCCGGATCCATAGCGAACCGATAAAGCCAAAATTCCGAACCGATCCGATGCCAACCGGATGGATCCGGTTTCAGAAAAAGAACCGATCCGAGTTAACCGGACCGATCCGCCTAAAGAACTCGACCGATCCGACGAGGATAGACTCTGCCAGATCGTGTAGCAGATTTATTAGGGTTTTGACTCCTTATTTAAACCACGATCAGTAGTTGGTTTTCTCAAGACTTTTCCCACGATTATCAGAGCATATCAACCCTAAAGTCTTCACCTATTGAGTCCTATGATTCTAGGTTTTTAGATTCACACATCTTCCATATCTATGTGAATCAAAGTTTGGTAACCCAAGAACACCATTGATGTTGTTCAACCCTTTGTGAAGTGGACCGCTTCTTCCTCTTCATTGCAGCCCTACTGGACAGGGATAGTCAGCCGCCACCCCTACTGGAAAGGGTTTCTTCCAGCCGCGACTACAGAATCCGATACCCGAGGGTAATTCTTAGTCAACCTGTATTTCATTGTAATCCGATTGTAAACCGTCTTTTACAAATTATAGTGATATACAAATGGTTTTGCCCCTGTGGGGGATTTTTCCTTAAACTTTGTGTGTTGAATATTTATTGCATGATTCCATATTGTTTCAATCACACCTAGTTGCATGCTTAGGGTTAATTTGGGTTAAAACTGGTATTTATTATATTATTTCTTAATTGAACGCAAGCGCCAACTCTTTCACCTTTACTAAAACATCCACACATATCCATCCCTCCGAGTATACCCTCACCGGATGATTCCCTCTAAAGTGCTATCTTACTAGGTGTGCTCACATAACCTAGTTACCCAAGTTGGAATCGCTCACCAACCTGGCCTAAAACATAAACGAAGTGGAGGCGGTCATATTCCATCCCTTAAAGTGAGATAAGCCCCTCACCCATATACCGGACGCTGTGACCTGGGGATATACTCACCCTACTCCTCAAGCTAGGGGATTCACTCACATCGCGACACCTCCCTTGATAGCACTAGAGTATATAAATTAAATAAATATCTAATCATTGATATTTAATAGCACACACAACAAATACACACATATATATACTATCACTAGACCATATATATATAATATAAACCCCGGCTTTACCGTGTACTCAAAACCCATAACACTAGCATGTAATTTTCCTGAGTCTCTGGCCTGACTCAACTTTATCATTTTCTTCCTTAATAATTTATCATCTTCCCGAGTCTATGCTCCGACTCTAATTTATTTAATTCACGCATTTATTTAATATAACATTTTTCTCGAGTCTATGGTCCGACTCTAATATAAATACTTTACACATTAATTTATATGACATTTACCCGAGTCTATGATTTGACTCTAATTTAATTAATTTACACATTAATTAATTAATACCAAGCCGAGTCTGTGGTCTGACCCTAATTTAATTAATTAGCACATGAATTAATTTATTACCTTCCTGAGTGTACAGCCCAACTCTAATCTAATTAATTAACCCATCAATTAATTTAATACTTGGTGTCGCCCAACCATTAAACCCAGACTCGCTCACTTGGTCCATAACTTAATATTTTTTTGAGTCTATATTCTGACTCCAAATTAATTTATTCTCTCAGTAAGTAATTTAATACTTTAGTGTCAGTTAACCAACCTGCCCAGACTCTGTCTTTGTCCCGTAAAATTTTCCAAGTCTTTAGGCCCGACTATTACTTTATTTGGTTAATTTCCCCATTAAATAAATTAACTTGGCTTCACTCACTAATACCTCCGGACTCATCCACTCGGTCCATAATTAAATTAAATATGTTTTGCCCAAAATTCTCACTTTAAGTCTGAGCTCTTAACTCAAATTGTCAATTCCTAATAGCCATCTTTTGAGCCCCTAGCTATTAAATTCTCTATTGTTTTTCACCAATTAAAATTATACCCAAAAATCCAAAAAGAAAAACAAGGTGGTAAATAACAAACAACCCGACCTGCCAAAATTTTACCACCATAGATCGATCGATGGCCCTCGATCGATCGATCGATCATTATGAGGCAGCTCTTCTTCCCCACACAATTTCCACCATTAACGACCTTTCAAGCTATGTTTTTCCCAATCCATCCTTTGATCAGAATGACATAATCTTTAAACCCTCTATCAGACTGATTTATGACATGGATACAACCATAACTACCCTTTATCGCCACCACAAATCATTGACTCACGGATTGGGTTTTTTCATAAATTTTAATAAACTTTATTCTACAATGACAATTTTAGATTCAAATTTCACCATTTTATATTTCGGGTTTCTCATTCAAATCAGATATCTATACTCATATATATAATACACCTTAAATTCTTACTTTGAATCTCATTCAAGTGTGCCATTAACAAAACCCCATTTTTACCCATTTATACCCTAAAACGAATTTTAATTTACACATCACTAAAACATGAATTGGATATCACAATCTAAGAATTACAGCAAGTTAACCACTTGCCTGGAAATGTTCGTAGGGTCTGATCTGTTGGTGTAGAGATTGGTTGATGAAGAATACCCCCAATTTGTCCCTTAATTTGGTTCCAAAAGACCCCCAATTGTCTTCTTGATTATCTTCCTCTAATCCTCTCTCAACCCCTAGTTTTAGAATTTTCTATCTGTCGTTCCTAGTCCCTCAATTAGGTTAAAAACCCTTAATCCCATTTTTGGCCACATGTGCCTAATTAAAATGGCCCGAATCACCCCGTGTGGGACTGGCTATGCCAAAAAATGCCCTGAGACCCAATTGCTACCCCGGGTACTCATTTTTTACTATCTCGGCCCATCCGAACTCAACAACGCACTCAGATTTGTCATCCGAAATACTTTTAAACATTTCCAAAATTCGACCTCAAAATGCGACACACCTTAATTCGGACAATTTAACTTAAAGTCGCCAATTATAAATAATTCTTCCCACTCAAATAAATTCTTTAAATCATAAATTTAAGTTTCTCCGATTTAAATATTTTTATATCTCCAAAAATAATTAAATATTAAATCCTCAAAATTACGGGGTGTTACACTCTCGGGATGTGTTTGACTCCGGTTAACTCTGTTATCAGAGGGAAATCTCAATGAATATTCAAAGAGATATAAATCCCATTTCCAATAGTCCACCACATGTGCGAATCGTCATAACAGTTTGAATGAATGAACCATTTCACTATCGAAAACAAATTTGAAGGCCAGCGGGCGCACTCGGGCACCACTTTTAGCCCCAATCAACTTCATCGTCATAGAGAAAGCTCAATTGATCTTTAAAGTGAACTTAAGACCATTTACAATGGTTTGTCCAGTGCATAAAATGTCATAACCGTTCGGACAAACGATCTGTTTCCCCCAAAAATTGATTCGGAGGCCACCGGGAGCTCCCAACCTCCATTTCACTAAGGTCAACTCTTAAACTCGAATAAAAATGAATGAATGTTCAAAGAGAACTAAATACCCTTTCTAACGGTCTACCCCGTGGATTAATCAGCCTTACGGTATGGACAAATAACCTATTTTACTCTAAAGGGTCATTGAGCGCTTTCAGGCCTCATTTGACCAATGTCAACACTCCGAATTGAGTTAATCTCTTTCTAACATCGAAGTTACTTTCATAAACTTTCCAACGGTCCACCTCTTGCATGATTCAGATTTACGATTTGGATGTAAAGTCCATTAACGTTTCATAATCTCCTATCTAAAGGACCAATGAGCACTTTTAAGCCTCATTTGACCCAAAGTCAACTCTCAGACCTGGGATCAACCACAAGTAATCTTGAAGATATCTGAATAACCTTTATAACGGTATGAAACATGCACAATTTGGATCAACGGATTACGTTTGACAACCATTTTTCTGAAAAAATCTCCATAAAACTACCGATTGAGAGGAACATTTCCTTGCGAATCGGCAGTGTTTCTAGGGTCACCTTCCGATTGGCAAGGCTAAGGGTATGCTGGTCGATTAGTAATATGATCCTTATCTATTTTAGAAAGCTTGGACAGTGTCTTAGACCTACATTTAGTAATGAAGTGATCGAGTTTCCCACAATTATGGCAAGCCAATTTAGATTTATCAGTCTTACTACTTCTACTATCATAATCAGAAGTTTCTTTGAATTTTTTTTATCACGCCAGGTGGACTGACTTTGTTGATTATTCACTTGCATTCATCTTTTAGCAACAACATTTTTGTGCTTCAAAAGTTTCTTAAATTGTGAAGACATAATCGCAAGTTGATTATCAATATCATCAATTTCATCCAAATCCACATCAAAGTCATCATCTGACTCAAATTATTGTTTAACTACCTTATGCTTATTTTTATTAGGACATACAAGTTTAAAAGCGACTTTAGAAGTATTTTTCAACTCATTTTTAGCATAAGATGTAAGTGTCTCCTTAAAGGCTGATTTAAGTTCCATAGTTCTCAATTATAAACTTGGTAATTCCGGTTTTAGAGATGGATCATTAATCTCTTCTATAATGTAACGTTTATGATCAAATCCAGGTTCAAGGGACGTTAAAATTCCAGCACACACTTATTTATCAGAATACTCCATACCATTCGCATGTAGTTGGGTAATGATATCAGCCAAACGCATATAAAAATCATTAAATGGTTCGGTATCATTCGTAACTAACATATTGTATTCTTGGACCAACATTTGTGTTTTCCATTCCATTACCCAATCATCACACTCGTGTGCTATTACTAAAGTATACCAAGAATCTTTACTAGTATTGCGATTACATATACATTTTAATTCAGTTTCACTCACACTCATGAAAATCGCATTTTTTCCCCATATTATTAAAACTGCTTATCTTTTTCTGATAAGCACTTAATTCAAATGTTCTATGTTTTCTAAAAATAGTGTTACCTTCTGTTATAGGATTAGTGGGGTGTATATAACATATTCAATTAAATCCCAAACTTCATCTCCTAATGTGCCTTAAATAAATGCAATCATTCTAGTTTTCTAGTATGAAAAACTTGTGCCATCGAAAATAGGAGGTCTACTAAAATTTCATAACCTAAGCAACTTACTTGAATCATCTATGAAAATAAGGAAAAATGAGTTTAGCAAGTGTTTAGAAAATAGATATTTTGTAAAGTATAGCTTTGATACCACTTGAGTGGGGGACTATGGCGCAATAGACTACTGTGCGGAAGTAAACAAGAGTTGAATAAACCCAAATTACCTACGAGTTTTATAGATTATTAAGAGGGGACCAATTTAAACTTTTCTTAAATTGTTAACCTTCCTAAACTAGATTTAAGTTAGCAACATTAATTAAAGTCCAGATTATTATCTAGGATTAACCAAAGTGATTTAAAGAAGATAATAATCAATTTAGTTTATTTAGTTGGTTTCTAGTTTTAACTCCTACTTTGTCATATGAATTGAGATGCAAAAAAATAAAGCATGCAGTGTTTATTTTACGTCGCAAAAACCCTTCACCGGTAAAAATGACGGATCCTCTATGGTTACCTAGTCTACCAAGTCCACAAAAACAAAATTAAAAAAGGAACGATTCATAAACATGCAACAAGACTCAAAGCAAGATCAATCAGAACAAACTATTGCCTATCTCGACCAAGCTTCTCACTATTCTCGTTGCTCTTCCGCAATTATCCTCACTATGAAGCTCTTGTTCATTTTTCTTTCTTCATGTCTCGTCCTCCCCTCTAGCTTCCTTATCGTAGGTTGGCTCAGTGCCTAATGATTCTTAATAGTGATTAATGGTATTGTAGTTTTCTTGTGATGTGTCCTAGTCTATATGACACACTCACCCTTAATGTTACAAACTGAATTACATACAACAAGTTTGGATATCCTAAATATCAATAACAACTATTATGTTCTTTCTTTCTTTCTTTGTTTAAATCAAGATATATTGATTTAAAACAACTTTCAACAAATGTTTTCTAAAAAATTAGAACAATTAGAATTTCTATAATATGTACACAATAATCATTGCCTATATGAATAGTGGTGTACAATGTGTGTGATCAAAAAGTGATATGTAAATGATGTATGTTCCTGAAATCACTTCAAAGATCAAGCAATCATATACAGTGTAACAATATACACAAAAACAACATGACTTCAAATACACACACACATATATATATATATAAGCAATATAAGCACAAAGTCAAATGTAGACAAACTGCTTTTAGGAATTAGTTTAGATTAAATCAGGTTTAATCTAATATGTTATTAAGTCAAGTTCAAAAATTTTAAACAGATTAATATACTCGATTCAGTCCAATTATTTCTAGTTCTCAGCCCTTAGTCAAATGTCAAAGATAATACGGTTCAGGTATACACAGTACGAGGCCACCAAAATTATTAAGATCAGATTAGCTCAATGGGACAATCCAAGTATTGTTTATTTAATAAATAGGACCTCAATGATTTTTAAAGGTTTAAATGTCTAAACCTTGAATAGAATGTGACTTTGTTACAACTAAAATCTTTTGAATAATTTTAAAACAAAATGTTTTAAAACAAGTATGAATCTAGTAAAATAGAACCATCAAGAATATAAACAAAGTGATATTTATGTGATTCATTGTTCAAATAATCACAAAAATCATATCTAAAATAATAGATCAAACAAGATAACACAAATTGAGCAAATCTGAAATAAAACAACAAGATTTGGGGTTTTGTGTATGTAGTATTTTATTTAGAAAATAATTAGCAAGAACACGACACAAAATAGATGTACAAAATACAGATCTATATAAAAATATGTAGACAAAAATACTCAAAATAGATTTTTAACATTAAAAAAAATTAAGGTGTGGGGAGATGAGGTTCTAGTAATATTAAATCGTCATGAAATCAACCTCGAGAGTCTTTTGGAAGATGAATCAACCTTGTTCAAAAAATACACACACATAAGATAAATCTTTGAAAAATTAGGTGTGTGAACTCTCTTATTCTATAAAAAAATTCAACAGAGTTTTGGCTCAAAAATAATTTTCTCAAGTTGAAAATAATGAGACCTAAGGACTGAATTTATAGAGGTATGAAGTGTGGTCTGATTGGTGTAAAAATGCGCACAAGGATTAACACAAAACTTTTTTGGCCTTTGATAACAATAGATCGTGAGGTCTTTAAAGAAATAGGAAAAGGTAGTCTAACAATTAGTCACGTTGCGTACACAATTGTAACAAACTAACCAACACTCGAAGGGTGTTAGAACAAAATGATAACGTTTAACAAAATGGGTGGCAGTTGTGATCAACTTTCAGCGTAAGAAACATGCAAACCTAATGGGTCTCATAACGTTATCATTACGTAATTAACGTGACACGGTGTCATTTCAACAAAAGCGTAAAACCATTTTCGGTTTTGGAAAAAATACTATGGCCATAAAAGGCGGGCGGTATTTCAAAAACGTAGTCGTTTAAACTAAGGAGGGTGCCAGTTGGAATGCAACCTAAAAAAATACCGTTTTAAATAACGTTGTTTTGAAAAAAATAAAAGCTCAGCAGTTTTAAAGTCTTAATGATGTCATTGATAGATAACTACTATATTTAAAATTTCCCACTTGGTTAGGCCTTGGTCAAATCGTGTAAGGAGTACATCTAGTATGCAACAACTAGGGACTTAATACTAGATCTTCTAAGTCTAAGGGTATGGCATGTGGTCAAATTTGCACGATAATGTTGAGTGAACCGAAAACTTAGCTAACATGATATGTTAAAAACTAAGCTAGGGTCAAAATGAAAACAAGTGTACAGATTATCATAATTTCTTTAAGGACAAATTATATTATAATAACAACCACACATATGAAATCAATTTTACTAACATCGGCCACACATGTGAGAACATCCAAATTTACAAATTACTAACACATTATATATATATATATATATATATATATATATATATATATATATATATATATATATATATATATATATATATATATATATATATTAAGGAATTTTTAATCTTTAAGAATAATTGTGAAATTTATTTTTGAGAAAAATACGTAAACATAATAAAAAATAAAAAATATTTTTTAGATTATTTTTAAAAATACGTTTTAATTATAGACTCAATCAATAGACATGATAAAATGATATGCAATGTCGTGTCTTGTAGTGCCTCCTATATGAATAAAATAGTCCTATAAGCCATACAGGGCATGAGAAACAACCTTTCATGATTGGCTGAATATGGAGATTGGAATGATAATGCGGAGTTGGTGTCGACTTTCAAAGGGAGCTTGGCATAGGTAACTAAACTCACCCTAACTACAAAAAAATCTTGTCAAAATTTCAGTCCAACCAGCTGAAGGTCTATATAGGTAAAGCACGAAAAATAAACCCTAAGAGTGCTCTATATAAGTACCTTAAAACTACCCCATGGGACAAATTTTGATAAAACCCTTGAGTACATCAAATGACATACTGAGGTAAAATACAAAAGTGTTTTTAACTACCCACCCATCCTAGAAAAGAAAATACTCAACTCATGACGACGACCAATGAGAAAACCTGAAAACATAAATACTTTTCTGTCGAGAAATCAAGTTAGTAGCACTTGCTCTACCAAAATATTAAATGACGGAATAATATGTAAGAAATAATATGAACACATAAGATAGGAACATGTACTCAACTCTCCCCCATTTTGGCTGAATTAAACAAAGGTAGGAGAAAATAATATATATTTATAAACTGCAAAATAAATGTCTCTAACATTAAATATGGCTTTAAGAGATACCGTTATTAGTAGATATATTTATCCTAAAACCTCAAAGATCTAGTAATCAAGATGCAGAATAAACACAAGCTAGTATTCAAGTACAATCTCTCCAATCATACGTGGAAGCAATTTCTAAACAAGATTTATCGAAAGAAATAAAAGTATATTAGCAAGTTGAAAATCACAAGCAATATAAGGAACTACCCCAATTTGTTTGGGAGGTTTTGGAGCACTAAATTGGTAAGAATATTCATTATATTCACAATAATTGATAACTCCATTTTGATGAAATTCACCTCCTGCATCATTGAATAAATCTAAGGGTTTGGTTGTTTTTATATCATTAACCTTCTTGTGAGGAGACTTATTAATTTCCTCAATTTTACAAGCATCGAAAACATTAGTTAGGTATTTCTTTTATTTTAAAAAATCAATATGATGTCTCAAATCTCAAGTCCTAATCCGAATTGGCAAAGTTTTCAAGGGTTTTTGTGCCGTTTGGAATTTAGGACAAAATTTTTCCTTGGAAAATATTTTCTTGTTGATATGAGGCCTGGACTTTTTGAAGAAATGATTCCAATTATTATTAGTGCATTGCCTAGGAAAATTTGTCAATCAAATCACTTTCTAGTTATGGGCTTTAAAATGAGTACCTTTATTGCGATTACTAAGGCATTCCCATCTTTTGTGACCAAAACCATCCCAAAAACTGCAATATCAATTAATAGCAGGCTGTTTAAAATAAGGAACGAACTTTCTAGACTTATAGCCACCTAAATAATGTTTAGTAGTCAATTTTTTTCTTTGACAGGGTGGAACACACTTGGGAGAATCAACATGAGTTAGAGAAAGATAATTGCTATCAAATCCAGTTTTGGAAGTGCTTTCATTCAAAATCTGTTTTCCATTATCAACTGTGGAACTACTCAGATTTGCTTTGACTTGGATACTATCCCTAACAAAAATAGTAGGTCTAAAATAAGGATTGTCTTGAAATTTTTCTTCATAACACAGTCCTTTTATATTGAAATTATATTTCTAAGAGTCCAAAAGTTTATCCAAATCAAAATCTTCTTTCAATTTTTCTAAGTCAATTTCTCCAATCCTTATAAAAGCATCAATGCACATTTCTTTAGATTTTTCAAGATCAACCAATGTGGCCTTGTTTATTTATTCAAAAATAGAAACCTTTTAATTAAGATCAGAAATTTCATTTCCAAAATCAGATTTTTATTTCTGAAAATCATTTCTTTTCTTTTTCAAAATTTGATTTGATAACAGTTATCTCCCGCTCGGTTTGCTTAACTATCTCAAATTGGTTTTCCAAGGACTCACTAAGTAATTTGACCAGATTCGATAATTCTTGTCTATTTTGCAATGTTCTAACATATAATTCGGAGTAATCATCATAAAGAATAGAGTTTTCATTATCCTCGATGTTCGTGTGAGATGTGTTGCTATCATCAGATTTAATATCATACAAACTATGTTTTGCATCAAATGGAACAGTTAATTCAAGCATAAAAGGGTTTCCTAGCTAACAAAGACTTAATAGCATCCATTAAATCAAGTACTTCATCAAACTCACATTCATCTTCGAAATCAGTCATTCCTTCTAAGTACACGTCTTTGTAACATTCATAAACTTCTCCTAAAAATGCAAGGTCGATTGATTCGGAGTCTCTCCGGTTATCTTCTAATTCTAAACCAGAAGAGTCATCCCAAGTTTTAGTAATATGAGACTTGTGTGTTTTAAAATGCTTTGACTCTGGCTTAGACCTACACTCGGTAATGAAGTGACCAAGTTTCCCACAATTGTGGCAAGCCAATTTAGATTTATCAGTCTTACTACTTATACTATCATAATCAGAAGTTTGCTTTGAATTTTTGTTATCATGCCGAGTGGACCGACTTGATTGATTATTCACTTGCATTCGTCATTTAGCAACAACATTTATGTTCTTCAAAAGTTTCTTAAATTGTGAAGACATAATCGCAAGTTGATTATCAATATCATCAATTTCATCCAAACCACATCAAAGTCATCATCTGACTTATATTGTTGTTTAACTACCTTATGCTTATTTTTATTAGGACATGCAGTTTTAAAAGCGACTTTAGAAGTATTTTTGAACTGAATCTTAGCATAAGATGTAAGTGTCTCCCTAAAGGTTGATTTAAAGTCCATAGTTCTCAATTTTAAGCTTAGAAATTTTGGTGTGAGAGATGGATCATTAATCTCTTCTATAATGTAACGTTTGTGATCAAATCTAGGGGCAAGGGACGTTAAAATTTTAGCACACACTTCTTTATCAGAATACTCCATACCATTCGCATCTAGTTGGGTTATGATATCAGTCAAACGCATATAAAAATAATCAAATGGTTCGGTATCATTCATAACTAACATATTGTATTCTTGGATCAAATTTACGTTTTACATTCCTTTACCCTATCGTCACCCTCGTGTGCTATTACTGAAGTATACCAAGCATCTTTACTAGTAGTGCGATGACATATACGTTTTAATTCAGTTTCACTCACACTCATGAAAATCACATTTTTGCACTTATTATTGAAACTACTTATCTTTTTTTGATAAGCACTTAATTCAAAGGTTCTACGTTTTCTAAAAATAGTGTTACCTTATGTTATACGATTAGTGGGGTACCTATAACCATTTTCAATTATATCCCAAACTTCATCTCCTAATGTGCTTTGAATAAATGCAATCATTCTAGTTTTTTGGTATGAAAAATTTGTTCCATCGAAAATAGGAGTTCTACTAAAATTTCATAACCTAAGCAACTTACTTGAATCATCTATGAAAACATGGTAAAAAGAGTTTAGCAAGTGTTTAGAAAATAGATCTTTTGTAAAGTATAGCTCTGATACCACTTGAGTTGGCGACTACGGCACAATAGACTAATGTGCGGAAGTAAACAAGTGTTGAATAAACCCAAATTACCTACGAGTTTTATAGATTATTAAGAGGGGAGCAATTTAAACTTTTCTTAAATTGTTAACCTTCCTAAACTAGATTTAAGTTAGCAACGTTAATTAAAGTCCAGATTATTATCTAGGATTAACCAAAGTGATTTAAAGAAGATAATAATCAGATTCGCTCTAATATGTACACAATAATCACTCCTACGTGAATAGTAGTGTACAAAGTGTGTGATCTAAAAGTGATATGCAAATGATGTATGTTACTGAAATTACTTCAAAGATCAAGCAATCATATACACTGTAACAATATACACAAAAACAATATGACTTCAAATATATATACACACACACACACAGATACACACACACACACACACACAATATAAGCATAATGTCAAATGTACACAAAATGTTTTTAGGAATAGGTTTAGATTAAATCAGGTTTAATCCAATATCTTATTAAGTCAAGTTCGAAAAAATTTAATAGATTAATATACTCGATTCAATCCAGTCAGTTCTAGTTCTCAGTCCTTGGTCCAATGTCAAAGATAATACGATTCAGGTATACACAGTCCAAGTCACAAAAATTATCAAGATCATATTAGGTCAATGGGACAGTCCAAGTGTTGTTTATTTAACAAATAGGTCCTCAATGATTTTTAAAGGTTTAAATGTCTAAACCTTGAATAGAACATGACTTTGTTACAATTAAAATGTCTTGTATAGTTTTAAAAAAAAATTTTTTAAAACAAGTATGAATCTAGAACAATATTGTAATACCCCGTATTTTCTGTGATATTTATTTTTGGGATTAATTAATTAAATGAGATTTAATTGGGAATTAATCCGGATAAAATACTAGCGAGTTGTGAGTTGGTATTTGACTATATTGAGTATATATGATGATATATGCATATTAAATTATGAAATTTGTCGTGAGATTGATATACGGCAATTTGGACATTTTATTGGGACGCGTGAGACAGTCGCGTCAGGATACAATTATTTTAATTATAAAAGTGAATTTAAATTCTATTAACCGTATGGTCATTTTGAGTGCGCCAACGCGTCCGGAAGGGTCGAGATAGTCAGAAAACACTAGCCGGGGGTTTAGTTTGGGTCCCGGGATATTTTTAGGCCATACCGGCAACATAAAGGGTATTTTGGTAATTTCGTATTTTTGGGAATTAAAAGTGACGAAAATTAGGAGTCTTTATCTGATTGGGAATAGACCCACTAAACTCACTAACCAACCCTTAATGACCCAATAAGCTACGGGGGTTATCAGATTAGGTTTCCAAAACTTTCCCAAAGAAAACCCTAGCCACCATTGGAGAAAAGCTTGGAGAGAGAGAGATAGAAGGGAATTCTGCAGAAAGAGAGAGAGAACTTCAACAAATCATCATCAAAATCAGAGATTGAATCAAGGCAAGTGGTTTAATTTCAATTATTATAGAGAATGCTTCTTCCATGCGTAGGAATTTACATAAATCAAATTGTTCTTGAGAGTTTAATAAAAACCCATTTTAATTGGACTTAGAACTTGAATGTTGAGGAGTAATTGCATGTAAAATCGTATAGAAATGATTACCCTGATGTTAATCTGTGTTGGGTGTGACAAAAACGAATCTAAATTGAGTAAATTGATGATTATAAATTCTAGGGTTTACGTTCTTGAATATTTGGGGAAAAGTGAAGAGACTTGATGATTTAATGATGTTTAGGATGAATTGATTCCTTAATACACGTTAGTATGTGACCTTGATATGTTTAGGATTGATTAGAGACCTTAAAACGTTGTTGGGACGAATTTTAGAGGAGAATTGAGGAGTAGAAATTGGTGAAAAACGAGTAGGAAAATTCTGGGCTTGAATCTGGCCACTCGTTAGAAGACCTACCCAGGTCGTTCGAACGAGCTCGTTCGAACGAGCTTCTAACGAGTTGACCATTGACTTCTAACGAGGGTGAAGTTCGTTCGTTAAGATCATTCGAACGAGATCTCGTTAGAAAGCCCACTTCGTTCGAACGAGATCTCGTTAGAAGACTCAGTTCGTTCGAACGAAGTCTCGTTCGAACAGTCTCGTTCGAACGAGACTTCGAACGAGTTGACAGTTTAGGCTTTTTAGCCTGTTTTGATCCCGAGTGCCCATTAACCTTGTGTATAGGTAGAGATAGCCTTTCCTTGACAAGTAATTGATATAATTGGGATGTTTGTGATATAACGAGGAGTCAAACCTAGAAGTGTGGTTTGAACCTAAGGGAAAATGTGAAGTGGGACGTGAGTGTCTATTACGATGTGAGCTATTGACGGCCTAATTAATTATATTAGCCGGGAACATATAAATGGTGTAGTATTATATGTAAGTACGAGAAGAGATATGTACCAATATATATTATGGTGATTACTAAGACGTGTGCATACTTAGTATATATGTATTGATTTTATGTGTATGACATACCTACCATACTTGCTATCACGGGAGGTTTGCGTTCGCTTAGGGCCCTCTAATCCTTGTGTTGCCCGGATTTAGACTGGTTACCTCGATGAACATAGGTCAGAGAAGGGCTTATTGGGATGTTAATAAGTCTGCTGATCGTGGGAGCGCAGGTATGTGCGTGACCCATGCGATGTGACTGTGTTGGCCTCCATTATTTGTGATGTTGTTATCTGTGAACTATTCCTGAGAGATTCGGAATATGTGATCCTTATGTACGTGATGTACCGGGATGGATAGCAGAGTATGTGTGCACCGTAGCTAGTCTCGGGGTGCTTGTATTGTATATTTATGATGTGAATAATATACACTTAATTGATGGGAACCTCATGTTAATATTGTGAATAAAATTATGGTATTGTTTTGAGAAAACATAACGGGCTAACAAATTATGAAATATGTTACATATCGAAAATCTGAATTTACATTAAGCCCCTATTTAAATGAGATCATTAATGTAAATGGGAACCGAGTAATAAGAGTAGAACCCATGACAGTCTAGCTAGATATGATGTCACTTAGCTAGGTATTAGTGTCATATTAGATGGGTACTTACGTTAGGAGTGCACATTTAGTCGAGAGGTGAGAATTTCATGTGAGTGCACGTCCTAACATGTACTTTGAATTTAATGTTTTAAATGTTTTTAAAGCACTTGCAGGTTTTTAAAATATCTCCACATTCGGGCTCTGACCCGACTGCTTTCAAATCTACTTTTTTTGTAAAACCATTTTAGGTGCCCAGCCACAAGGACACCATGCATAGGATACTCATTCAGGTGACGAGCTGTAGCTGTTTGTGGAAGCTACAGGGATTTGCTTTAGACGCTTCTACCATTTGGATTCCATATTCAGTATTCTTCAGTTGTAGGGCATGTTGCCCAGATTCTATTAGAGACTTTTCCATTTCAGTTTTCAGACTTGGCATGTATTGATTCAGTATTCAGTATTTCGTTACTTATTTTAGTTGTGGGATTTGTTGTGAGGAGTTTTCCTCCAGATTTATTTATATCATGTGATGGTTAATCTATTATTTCGTTATTGTGAATGGTGATATTATTCTTGCTTTAAAATCTTTTACTGCATGTTAATCAGACTTTAATTAAAATTAGACAACTTACTTTTTAAATACTAGGTGGTTAGAAATAATAAAATGTTTTCGACAGTGATGCTATTAACTGAGCCAACTTGGCATTTTGATTTAATTTCATAAAGGAGTAGGTACCCGGTATTTAATTAGTCGGGGTGTCACAGGTGGTATCAGAGCATCAGGTTCTTGTGTCCTTTAGGATCTGTACGGCTATTATGTTTCCGCTATGTTCTCTTTGATATAGAGCCCTATATTTTAGGACTGTTGTACTCTTTTTGTGTATGCTTCGTTCTTCAGCTATTGTAAGTTTATAAACTGTGAACTTATAAACTTTATTCTTATTTCAGATGCCTCCATGACATGCACGACGAGTTCCCAGGGATGAAACGCCCGAACCCCAACCCGCACCAGTTCAGGGCATGATGAACGCCGCTGAGGTTGCAGCCATTGTAGCCCAAGCGGTAAATGCGGCAATTTCCGTAGTTCAGCAGGCACCACCTCAGGCGCCGGTTGTCGCGCCAGTACAGGCAAATGCATTCCCATCTTCTTGGGAACGTGTACGTGACGTTTTTCAGAAAGCGCATCCGCCAGAGTTTACAGGTAGCTCACATGTGGTAGTCTCGAGCCAGTGGAGGAAGGATATACAGAGGCACTTGAGGATGTATGAGTGCACGGACATTTAGAAGCAGGTTCTAGCAACTTTCAAGCTAGTTGGATCTGCGTTGCAGTGGTGGGAGTCTATTACCACCGTAGAGGAGAGGGATACTCTCACTATCCAGGACTTTTGGGTGCGGTTCGACCGCAAGTACTTTCCGTCAGCTGTTCACACGGAAATGAGGAGGAAACTGATGAATCTGAAGCAAGAGGGTAAGACCGTGGCCGAGTATGAGGCCGAGTTCACAAATCTGTTGAATATCGTTCTGAATGAGATACCAACAGAAAAGAAGAAGATTGAGAAATTCACCGACGGGTTGACATGGAGGATCCGTCAGCATCTGTTAGGGAACCTTTCGTTGGCCACTTATTCTGATGTGGTTAACGCTGCTTTGTTACACTGCCAGGATTACCACTTTCATATGACTGAGGGCAAGAGATCAGGAGAGTCTAGCCATCAGGGCAGGACTGGAGGACATGGTGCCGGTGGGGCACAATCTGTTCAGGGGCAGAGACAGGGTGAGCAGGGTTCCCAGCAGGGGGATCAAAAGAGGTTCAGATCAGGGAATTACAGGCACAGACATGGAGGTTTTCGTCAGGGCCATCAGGGTCCAAACGGCCATCAGGGCCAACAGGGGCAGAATGGGCAGCAGTTTCAGCAGGGCCAGCAGGGCCAAGGGAGGAATGGTAACGGCCACCAAGGCCGGGGACAGCAGGGGCAGAGAGGAAGGAACTTCCCTGGGAAGTGTTTCATTTGTGGCAAGACTGGCCATAAACGACAGGATTGTCCTAATAGGGGCAGGGCCCCACAGCAGCAACAGCAGGGTGCTCGCCAGGAGCCGCAGAGGCCTATGTTTCCCGCCGCTCTCCCCGCACCGCCACAGATGGCAGCATTGCCACCCATTCCAGCAGTCCCAGCTCAGCAGGGGCAGCTACAGTATGGACGTGTCTATAACGTCCACCAGGCAGCAGTTCCACAGGCACCGCCCGCGATTGAGGGTACGTTTCCTATCCATGGCACTATGGGTCGGGTAATGTTTGATACGGGGGCTACACATTATTTTATAGCTACACATTTCGCAAAAGCCTTAGGATTGTTAGCTATGGCAGAGAGCACAATGACGTGTGTAGACTCACCATTGGGGAGTGGGTCACTTATTTTCTTTATATGCCGGGGAGTGGGGGTAGAGATTGGTAGTCTGGTATTACCTGCAGACATGTTGGTATTAGATATGCATGTTCATGATGTGATTATCGGTATGGATTGGCTCGCTGATTATAGAGCCATGATTGACTGCTTCGGTGGGAGCATTGTTTTTGCCATTCCGGGGCAAGAGATGTTTGTAGTGGCGATGCCTCGCCCAGAGGGAGGCTCGACCGCTCATTTGTATTACCTAGAGGAGGATACCTCTAAGGAGGTTGTGATTCCTTTAGATTCGATCCCAGTCGTCAGGGAGTATTCAGATGTGTTTTGGGAGATACCAGGCCTACCCCCCAGTCGAGAGATAGACTTTGTTATAGACCTATTGCCAGATACGAGACCTATAGCACACGCACCGTACCGTATGGCTCCGGCAGAGATGCGAGAGCTACGAGATCAGATAGAGCAGCTGTTAGGTCAGGGCTTTATTCGCAGGAGTACCTCACCTTGGGGCGCTCTAGTTTTGTTTGTGAAGAAGAGGGACGGTTCACTGAGATTGTGTGTGGACTATCGAGAGTTGAATAAGGTCACGATACGGAATAAGTATCCGTTGCCTAGAATCGATGACCTATTTGACCAGTTGAGAGGAGCTTCTTTCTTCTCGAAGATTGATTTAAGATCGGGATACCATCAGTTGCGTATCAGGGAGGAGGATGTCTCGAAGACTGCGTTCTTGTCGAGATATGGTTCTTACGAGTTTCGGGTTATGCCTTTTGGTTTGACCAACGCTCCAGCAGTGTTTATGGACTTGATGAACAGAGTGTTCAGGGATTTCCTAGATCAGTTTGTCATTGTCTTCATCGATGATATTCTGGTTTACTCCCAGACAGAGGAGGAGCACGCCGAACATTTGAGGCAAGTTTTGCAGACACTACGTCAGAACGAGTTGTATGCAAAGTTTGAGAAGTGCGGGTTTTGGTTGAAGGAGGTCCAGTTTTTGGAACATATTATTTCCGACCGGGGAATATCTGTTGATCCGGGGAAGGTATTCGCGGTGAGGAAGTGGGGACAGCCCACGACACCGACTAAAATTCATAGTTTCTTGGGCCTAGCAGGATACTACAGGAGGTTCATTCTGGGATTTTCGAAGATAGCGGGTCCTTTGACACATCTGACTCATAAGGGTGTGCCATTCATCTGGAGTGATGCCTGTCAGTTGGCATTCGATGAATTGAAGGATAAGTTGACCTCAGCGCCTGTGTTAGCATTGCCGAGACCGGGAGTTGAGTATTTGGTTTACACCGATGCGTCTTTGCAAGGACTTGGAGGTGTATTGCAGCAGGAGAGACAGGCCATAGCTTATGCTTCCCGTAAGCTTAAGCCTCATGAGAAGAATTACCCCACGCATGATTTGGAGTTGGCGACAGTGGTATTTTCCCTACGAATTTGGAGACACTATCTTTTGGGGGAGAAGTTCCAATTGTTCACGGACCACAAGTCCCTACAGTACCTGTTCACGCAGAAGGAGTTGAATATGCGGCAGCGTAGGTGGCTTGAGTTTGTGAAAGACTACCAGTTCGACATCCAGTATCACCCGTGAAAGGCTAACGTGGTAGCAGACGCGTTGAGCCGTAGGCCAGCAGATGAGGTGGCAGAAGTGTGGAAGGCTAAGTGGAAGGAGTTGGGATACCAGGATGCAGTGGCACGATCTTTCATGTCTGTGATGACCGTTACACCGCAGATTGTCACGAAGGTAGTACGGGCACAAGCTAATGACTCGTTCTGTCAGGAGCAGATAGTTCGATTACTAGCAGAGGGAGCCGAGTCCTATACCGTTAGCTCAGACGGGGGATTACTCTTCAATGGGAGATTGGTAGTGCCGGAAGGGGAGGAATTGCGACACGAGGTGATGGCAGAGTCGCACGGCTCACGATTCGTGGTACATCCCGGAGGGGACAAAATGTATCAAGACATGAGACGCCAGTATTGGTGGAGCGGTATGAAGAAAGATATCGCTGTGTTTTTTTCGAAATGCGCCACTTGTCAGCTAGTAAAAGTGGATCATCAGAGACCGACAGGACTTCTACAGCCGTTGGAGGTTCCGAGGTGGATGTGGGAGAGCATATCCATGGACTTTATCACGGGGTTGCCTACGTCGCAGAGGGGTCACGACTCCATTTGGGTAATTGTGGACAGGTTTTCCAAAGTCGCTCACTTTTTACCCGTAAGGACTGACTACACTACGGGACAGTATGCCCAGCTCTTCATTTAAGAGATTGTGAGACTTCACGGTGTGCCCCTAAATATCGTGTCTGACAGAGACAATATATTTGTTTCGCAGTTTTGGGAGAGTTTCCAGGAGGCCATGGGCACGGAATTGCGGTTGAGTACGGCTTATCATCCGTAGACCGATGGGCAGACCGAGCGCACAAATCAGATGTTCGGGGACATGCTACGCATGTGCATTATTGACTTTAGAGGTGGATGGGAGCAATACCTTCCACTGGTAGAGTTTGCTTATAATAACTCCTACCAGTTCACTATTGGCATGGCTCCGTTTGAGGTGTTGTACGGTAGGCCTTATCGTTCCCCAGCATGTTGGTTAGAGGTGGGGGACAATAAACTAATTGAGACGAAAGTGATTCAGGATACTTCGGCAAGGATTGAGTTGATTCGGAGTCGCATTCGGGTAGCTCAAGACCGGCAGAAGAGTTATGCTGATGCGAAGAGATCTTTCAGGGAGTTCCAAGTGGGGGACCAGGTTTTGCTCAGAGTATCTCCTATGAAGGGGATTATGCGTTTCGGGAAGAAGGGGAAGTTGGCACCGAGGTATGTGGGGCCGTTTCCTATTATTGAACGGATTGGACCAGTTGTGTATAGACTCGGGTTATCGAAACATTTACACCGGATTCACGATGTGTTTCATATTTCCTCGCTAAGGAAATATCTCAGGGACGATTTGGCTCATTCTCACATCGCTTTGGAGGAGATTGATTTACAACCTGATAGCTCCTACGAGGAGAGGCCGATTGCTATTTTGGACCGAAGTGAGAGGAAGCTGCGGTCAAAGATAGTTCCGTTAGTGCGTGTTCAGTGGCGACATCACAATGTCGAGGAGTCCACATGGGAACGCGAGGATGAGATGCGCGAACGTTATCCAGAGTTGTTTTTATCAGGTACTTTCTAGTTCCGAATTTCGGGATGAAATTCAGTTATTAGGGGGGAAGTAAGTAATACCCCGTATTTTCTGTGATATTTATTTTTGGGATTAATTAATTAAATGAGATTTAATTGGGAATTAATCCGGATAAAATACTAGCAAGTTGTGAGTTGGTATTTGACTATATTGAGTATATATGATGATATATGAATATTAAATTATGAAATTTGTCGTGAGATTGATATACGGCAATTTGGACATTTTATTAGGACGCGTGAGACAGTCGCGTCAGGATACAATTATTTTAATTATAAAAGTGAATTTAAATTCTATTAACCATATGGTCGTTTTGAGTGCGCCAACGCGTCCGGAAGGGTCGAGATAGTCAGAAAACACTAGCCGGGGGTTTAGTTTGGGTCCCGGAATATTTTTAGGCCATACCGGCAACATAAAGGGTATTTTGGTAATTTCGTATTTTTGGGAATTAAAAGTGACGAAAATTAGGAGTCTTTATCTGATTGGGAATAGACCCACTAAACTCACTAACCAACCCTTAATGACCCAATAAGCTACGGGGGTTATCAGATTAGGTTTCCAAAACTTTCCCAAAGAAAACCCTAGCCACCATTGGAGAAAAGCTTGGAGAGAGAGAGATAGAAGGGAATTCTGCAGAAAGAGAGAGAGAACTTCAGCAAATCATCATCAAAATCAGAGATTGAATCAAGGCAAGTGGTTTAATTTCAATTATTATAGAGAATGCTTCTTCCATGCGTAGGAATTTACATAAATCAAATTGTTCTTGAGAGTTTAATAAAAACCCATTTTAATTGGACTTAGATCTTGAATGTTGAGGAGTAATTGCATGTAAAATCGTATAGAAATGATTACCCTGATGTTAATCTGTGTTGGGTGTGACAAAAACGAATCTAAATTGAGTAAATTGATGATTATAAATTCTAGGGTTTATGTTCTTGAATATTTGGGGAAAAGTGAAGAGACTTGATGATTTAATGATGTTTAGGATGAATTGATTCCTTAATACACGTTAGTATGTGACCTTGATATATTTAGGATTGATTAGAGACCTTAAAACGTTGTTGGGACGAATTTTAGAGGAGAATTGAGGAGTTGAAATTGGTGAAAAACGAGTAGGAAAATTCTGGGCTTGAATCTGGCCACTCGTTAGAAGACCTACCCGGGTCACTCGAACGAGCTCGTTCGAACGAGCTTCTAACGAGTTGACCATTGACTTCTAACGAGGGTGAAGTTCGTTCGATAAGATCGTTCGAACGAGATCTCGTTAGAAAGCCCACTTCGTTCAAACGAGATCTCATTAGAAGACTCAGTTCGTTCGAACGAAGTCTCGTTCGAACAGCCTCGTTCGAACGAGACTTCGAACGAGTTGACAGTTTAGGCTTTTTAGCCTGTTTTGATCCCGAGTGCCCATTAACCTTGTGTATAGGTAGAGATAGCCTTTCCTTGACAAGTAATTGATATAATTGGGATGTTTGGGATATAACGAGGAGTCAAACCTAGAAGTGTAGTTTGAACCTAAGGGAAAATGTGAAGTAGGACGTGAGTGTCTATTACGATGTGAGCTATTGATGGCCTAATTAATTATATTAGCCGGGAACATATAAATGGTGTAGTATTATATGTAAGTACGAGAAGAGATATGTACCAATATATATTATGGTGATTACTAAGACGTGTGCATACTTAGTATATATGTATTGATTTTATGTGTATGACATACCTACCATACTTGCTATCACGGGAGGTTTGCGTTCACTTAGGGCCCTCTAATCCTTGTGTTGCCCGGATTTAGACTGGTTACCTCGATGAACATAGGTAAGAGAAGGGCTTATTGGGATGTTAATAAGTCTGCTGATCGTGGGAGCGCAGGTATGTGCGTGACCCATGTGATGTGACTGTGTTCGCCTCCATTATTTGTGATGTTGTTATCTGTGAACTATTCCTGAGAGATTCGGAATATGTGATCCTTATGTACGTGATGTACCGGGATGGATAGCAGAGTATGTGTGCACCGTAGCTAGTCTCGGGGTGCTTGTATTGTATATTTATGATGTGAATAATATACACTTAATTGATGGGAACCTCATGTTAATATTGTGAATAAAATCATGGTATTGTTTTGAGAAAACATAACGGGCTAACAAATTGTGAAATATGTTACATATCGAAAATCTGAATTTACATTAAGCCCCTATTTAAATGAGATCATTAATGTAAATTGGAACCGAGTAATAAGAGTAGAACCCATGACAGTCTAGCTAGATATGTCGTCACTTAGCTAGGGATTAGTGTCATATTTGATGGGTACTTACGTTAGGAGTGCACATTTAGTCGAGAGGTGAGAATTTCATGTGAGTGCACGTCCTAACATGTACTTTGCATTTAATGTTTTAAATGTTTTTAAAGCACTTGCAGATTTTTAAAATATCTCCACATTCGGGCTCTGACCCGTTTGCTTTCAAATCTACTTTTTTTGTAAAACCATTTTAGGTGCCCAGCCACAAGGACACCATGCATAGGATACTCATTCAGGTGACGAGCTGTAGCTGTTTGTGGAAGCTACAGGGATTTGATTTAGACGCTTCTACCATTTGGATTCCATATTCAGTATTCTTCAGTTGTAGGGCATGTTGCCCAGATTCTATTAGAGACTTTTCCATTTCAGTTTTCAGACTTGGCATGTATTGATTCAGTATTCAGTATTTCGTTACTTATTTTAGTTGTGGGATTTGTTGTGAGGAGTTTTCCTCCGGATTTATTTATATCATGTGATGGTTAATCTATTATTTCGTTATGGTGAATGGTGATATTATTCTTGCTTTAAAATCTTTTACTGCATGTTAATCAGACTTTAATTAAAATTTGACAACTTACTTTTTAAATACTAGGTGGTTAGAAATAATAAAATGTTTTCGACAGTGATGCTATTAACTGAGCCAACTTGGCATTTTGATTTAATTTCATAAAGTAGTAGCTACCCGGTATTTAATTAGTCGGGGTGTCACAAATATAACAACCATGAATATAAACAAAGTGATATGTGTATGATTCAGTGTTCAAATAATCACAAAAATCATATCTAAAACAATAGATCAAACAAGATAACACAAGTCGAGCAAATCAGAAACAAAACTATAAGATTTTTCCTTTTCTGTGTAGTGTTTTATTTATAAAATCTTCAGCAAGAGCACAAAAAAAAAAATCTACAAAATAACGATCTATATAGAAATATGTAGACAAAAATTCTCACAATAGATTTTAATCTTAAAAAAATTAAGATGTTGAGAGACGAGGTTCTTGTACTATTAAATCATCTTGAAATCAACCTCGAGATTCTTTCGAAAATGTTGATATGAATCAACCTTGTTCATGAAATACACACACTAGATAAATCTTTGAAAAATTAAGTGTGTAAACTCTCTCTTTTCTCTAAAAAATTGAAGAGAGTTTTGGCTAAAAAATATTATTCTCGGATGGAAATAATGAGACCCACAGGATGAATTTGTATAGGTATAAGGTGTGGTCTGATTGGTGTAAAAAGGTCAACAAGGATTAACAAAAAAACATTTTTGGCTTTCGATAAAAATAGATCGTGCGGTGTTTAAAGAAACACAAGCATGTGGTGTAATAATTATACACGTTGCATACAAAGCTCTAACCAACTAACCAACACTCGAAGGTTGTTAGTACAAAACGATAACGTCTAAAAAAGTGGTTGCCTATTGTGATCAACTCTCAGCGTAACAAACTTGCAAACCTAATGGGTCTCGAAATGTTACCATTGGGGAATTAACGCCACATGGTTTTGTTTTAACAAAAGGGTAAGATCGTTTTTGATTTTGCAAAAAACACCGTGGGCAGAAAATAGTGGACGGCATTTCAAAAATGAAGTCAATTAAACCAAGGATGGTGCCAGCTGTAACGCAACTTAAAAATTACCATTTTAAATAGCGTCGTTTTGAAAAAATAAAAGATAAGCATTTTAAAGTCTTAACGATGTCGTTGATAAATAACAACTATATTTAAAATTTCCCACTTGATTAGGCCTTGGTCAAATGCAAAAGCTAGGGAATTAATACTAGACCTGCTAAGACTAAGGGTATGGCATGCAGTCAAATCGGTCAAACAATGTTTAGGGAACCATAAACTCAGCTAACATGATATGTTAAAAACTAAGTTGGGTTTAAAATGAAAACAAGTGTACATATTATGATAATTTCTTTAAGGCCAAATTATATTATAATGACAACGTCACGTATGAAATCCATTTGACTAACATAGGCCATGCATGTGAGAAAATTAAAATTTACAAATGACTAACACATTATATATATTAAGGAATTTTAATATTTAATAATAATTCTCAAATTTATTTTTGAGAAAAATATATAAACACAATAAAAATTCAAAATTAATTTTTAAACTGTTTTTAAAAATACTTTTTAATTATAGACTCAATCAATAGACATGATAAAATGATATGCAGTGATGTGTCATGTAGTGAATCCTATGTGAATAAAAATAATCCTACAAGCCATAGAGGGTGTGAGAAATAACCTTTCATGACTGGTTGAATTCGGAGATTGGAATGATAATGCACAATTGGTGTCGACTTTCGTAGGGATCTTGGCATAGGTAACTAGACCCACCCTAACTACAATTTTTTTGTCAAAATTTTAGTCCAAGTAGCTAAAGGTTTATATATCTACAGCACAAAAAACAAACTCTAGGAGTGCTCTATATGGGTACCTTCATCTCTTATAATCAATGAAATTTCCTTGTGTGAAATTCCTTTCCACTTTTTATCCCCGTCATTTTTAGACCCAATTTAGAAAAACATCTCATTCCCTCTCATCCAACATTCATCTCAACTTTCAAGGAAGTTCATCAAGAATTAAGATCAAGCCTCAAAGTATCCAAAGAACGTTCAAACATCCTTCTCTCTCTAAATTTCTTTATTTTCGCATTAGTTATATAAACTCTTAGTTTAGTTTTTACTTTAGATCATACACATTAACATCTCATCCTTTATTAGATATATTGCATATACTTTATTTTCTATAAAAAAAAAAGAAACGAAAAGGAGGGTTACACCTAAAAATTTCAACAACATTATTCACCACATTTTCTCAAAACTAAAATATATTTTCTACACAGACACACACATATAAAAAAAAACATTTGAATCTATGGTACAAACCCCACCCATGTGTCGCATGTGAACTACGTGGTCTTTGATGCCTTTATAGGCTATATAGGCGTTTCGGGCTAAAACACGAGGTTCGAGTCCAATTTTTCAACTTTCCAATTTTCTTATTTTCATCTTTCTCCTATCTTATCAATATGGTATTCATGCATATCATACTTCTGATTTATACTTGCGCGTCTTATCTAATAAATATTATCGTTTCATTATAACGATCAATAGCTCGATAAGCGTAGACATTGTTTTTTTTTTTATTATTTTAGGAATATTTGTTGGATGACCTCACTCCAGCTTTTACATGATGACAGTCGAATCCTTTTGATCTCCATTTATATATACATGCGTGCACACTTCACGGAGAAATTAAGGAAAATAGTAACATAATCCCATGAGAGGCTGAAAGGGCGGGATTGATGCCTAATACCTTCCCATTCTATAACTTATCCCCCGAACTTTTGAACTATTTCTTTTGTAAGCATCAGTTTGTCTTGGATGCCGATCTCTCGAGGCGACGAAATTTTCTTTTGCTTGTTTTGTGCATAATAGACTAGAGACTCCATCTCTTTACATCTACGACGCCTGAAGCGCTCCTATAAAAGGGTACGAGACCTTCTCTCCCTCTTTGAGTGCGCATGCGCGAGCACCAAAAAACCCTGAGGCGAGAGGAAAGATCCAGAAAAGGAGGGATGACCACAGTGGTGACTCCGCTCGGGAGTTATCATAATAGGTCTAGACTTTGTTTGCATTGGTTTTATCATTTTCTCCTTGTGTGCATATGACCTACCTGTATGTTCTCTTTTTTTCCTCAATTATTCTTTGTATATATCTACCTCATGCTTATATCACTCCTCACTCACACACTTGCAAATACACTCCTTGTACACTTCACACTACTTACATGTAGGTTCTCTTATATACACATGTTGCACACACCACTTAGAATATCCATGCTTAGGTGTCACTAACACACGCCTCCATTTATCACACATTTATATATCCATACTCATTTACATTTATCACACACCACTTATAGTTGATCCATTCTTAGGTTCACTACCACATACTCACTTATAGATATTCACACATCACTCACTCTCACATATCCATGCTTAGTGCAATCTTCATTCTCCAGGCTAGATTTACTTTTTATGGTACTTGTACATTCTTTCTTATTAGTCTAGTGCTCATTCCATATGGTACTTTTTATTAATCTAGTGCTCATCATGCCAAATAAAATACCATCTCCATAATATACTAATCAAGAATCATGGTTTTTGCACACTACATCACCAAAGAGCATGGCTATTGACCAAAAATTCGCCCCGACTAGAGGGTCACTTTGTGATGGGAACTCGTCCAGCATGTAGCAGTTAGCCTAAGCAACATGATTCCCACATTCCATTGGCCAAGTACCTTCGATGCATATCGAATGGTTCCCCACGCATTGTACCCCATCGTACTTCTTGACCGAAGTCATGACGGGAGGTATATAGCAGGGAACTTCTTCATGTACGTCGAATATATCAAATTCTCTCTCACATGTACTGTCCCCATGAGGTATATAGTGAGACAATTCACATACACTCAGGTATATCAAATGGTTTGTCCACACATACCGGTTATAGTTAAAAGAAAGACGTATATGATGGAAGTCGTGCCAAGGGAGGAACCTTTCCACTAACCCAATAAATTCATACTCTCATGTAGGCATCAAACCTAGGGCACTCATATTTAGATTTCCTGTTACTACCCAAAACTCTGTCAAATTGCAGGGTCGACATGCTGCCCAAATTTTCATGAGATTTCATCTTTTTTTCCAAAATGGGCCCCTATCCATGAGCCTAGCAACAAGTCAGGCATTGTTTTACACAATTTTCAAACACAATTTTTCCCAAGCTCGGGTCCTATCTAGCATTTCTCATTGCATTTAGGTAAACCTAATAAAAGTGAAAATAAAATCATAATAATCATGCTGAGACCTTGTTCTCGTTTTTCCCACTTTGCTTACCAAAGGTGTTAAAAATATTTTTGCCCTCTTTTTAAAGTAGCAAAAATATTTCTCCTCCTTTTCACCAAAAAAATAAAGAAGATATTTTATCTTCCCTTTCCAAAAGAAAATATATCAAAAGCATTTTACTTTTTTTTATAAAAGTTTTCCCCTCATCTCCTTCAAAAATAAATTCGAACCATTTTCTTTCTCAAGTCGATTACATACCCGATCCTTGGCCAACCTCCCTATTATCTTCGGTCTTCCATTGAACCTCCCCGAAACTTCGTCATCTTGCCCTCTACTTCCTTTAAGTTTGGAATCCACCTTCACCAACTCTCTATGGAGAACGCAAACCAAGTACCAAATGTGCAGTCGGATTTGATGACAATCCTAGTCAAACTTATCGTAAAGTTTGATAAAATTCAAATCAAGGTTCACGAGATACAATAAAATTGGGTCTTTATTCTTGAAGGGACCAAGGTCTTCTTCCCTCATGCTATGGGTTTGTCTACACCTGATACTATTTCGGTCCTAGAAGAATATTATCACGCTCCACGTGCCTTTCCTTCTAATGGGTCACCTCCACCTCAGCTCCCAATGCAGAATCATGCCCATCTAGAAGTAACCTTCCCGTGAATGTCGATTCGAAGAAAGAAGGGTTGAATAAGTTCAGGGGGACCTCAAGAAGTTGACCAAGTTTGAATCTCGAGAACTACATGAATTACACCCATATGTCTCCCTAACCTAATAAAAATATTGTCAAAAAAGTTCAAGATCCCAACATTGATAATTTATGGGGTAAAAGGCCCCCAATTCTCCATCTCCGAAGTTACCGCAGATCCATGACTCTTATAAGGGCCTTCAAGGAAATAATGGCCCAAATGTTACAACAGAATTTGAAGGACATTGCTCTTCACTGGTTTTTATCCCTCGAAGAATTTAGAATTTCTAGTTGGGAGGATGGTGCACATGAATTCATGTCACAGTACAAGTACAACGAGGAGTTGGAGGTTACACGTCATGATTTAGAACTTCTCAAGAAGAATCATGGGGAAAATTACGGAATTTCATAGTGAGAAGGAGAGACAAAGAAGCCACCAAGACCAACTGGCCTTATGAAGATGAGAAAGTCAGTATTATGAAGAAAACCTTTTTACCCCATGTCAGAAGCAGGAAGTGAGAATTTGAACCATTTAACTGGATTGTACCCAATAAATCACCCATCATACCCGTATATTTTCCTAAATCCGTCAAAGTTTGCCCATATTTTCTCTCTACAACCTACATTTTTTTACTGATAAAGCCATGTCACTCCTTATAAGGGAATGTATTGTCATTCATACCCGGTCCGAAAAGAAGGATATGGGATTGTCGGCAGTACATAACCAAATCCTAGAGTCTTGGCTGAAATGGCCCTTAGAAATGACCACTGCCTGCCTAAAATTTAGCTCATCATTCGTGAAAGATCGAAAGTGGTATTGAGAGTTAGATAATTAGGTGGTAACCACCGATGAAGTCAACTTAGGTGATGTCTTTCAGGTTATGGTAGACTTATTCCGACACATCGGTGAAATTTTCAGTATATTCGAGCTACTTAATGCTTTGAAACTACAAGGTCACCTGATCCCCTCGCCTCTACATATCCGCATTGTGTGGGAGGATCTGTACAAAGAGGACATTGAGGTTTTAGAATACATGGACTTATCTTGGAAGGATGACATCATTATCGTAGGATGGGGTGATGAATTTGATAGTTCAAATAAAGGGCCAAGCTCAGAAAAAACTAGCTAGTAGTTAGTATATGTGGAATAATATCATTTGAAGATATGTTAAGAGAAATTAACAAGGTGGCCAAAAAACCCCAGATAGATGAACAAATAGGGTTTTTATTTTTCCCCTTTTATGTGAACCATATGACTATATCTCGGAGGAATTACTCGATTCCGAACCCTCAGTCTGTAATGACAGATAAGGGAAAAGGTGTTGAAAAACTCCCTATGTTGAAAATGACCCTCGAGGCGAGCAATATTCTTAATGAGTTAAAGGAAACTCGGCCTAACATCACTCTACGAGGACTCTTTATGTCTTCCCAACTTCACCAAAATTTCTTGATTAAACTACTCTCCAGGACCACAGTCCCTCCTTCCACCATACCAGAAGAAGAAGTGAATCTGGTCGGATATCTAACCTCTACTAGGATGGTCTCCTTCTTCATGGAAAAAAAACATTAAGATTGGTCCAAATAAAACATTAAGTTTGGTCCAAATCACAAATCTGCTCTCAATATCTCTATCGAGGTGATGGGGAATACAGTTCGCTTATCGATAATGGATCAGGCCTTAATGTCTACCTGTTAAGAACCCTCAACTGCTTAGGATTGAAAGTTAGTGACCTTGCTCTAACTTTTTCCATAGTGTGAGCTTATGACAAGAATCGTCGGGAAGTGATGGGATCTATAAAACTTGAAATAGGGGCTAGGCATATAAATCCCATTACTAAGTTTTAAGTCATCGACATACAAACTTGTTTTAACCTATTGCTCAGACGACCATCACTACATATCATCAAGGGAGTGTCTTCCTCCATTCATTAGAAACTCAAGTTCTTCACCAATGGGTAGGAATTTTGGGCGACAATGATAACACTAAGAATGAAAGCACTAGTAATCCAACACTAGAGATACATCATGGAGAGAATGATATTCTTCTATTAGGTTTTCGAGTCAAACCACTTCCACTCCCAGCAGGGGATGACTTTAAAGATAAAGTTCAGAGTATAACCCTCATGGTAATATCAATATGATACAGATGTTTAGAAATATTCACTTCAAGCCCGAACTAGGGTTGGGATGAAGACAACAAGGATTACTAGAACCCATAGCATTGAAGAAGGCCTTTAATCCATATGGCATGGTTATTGAAAACCCGTAGGCCCCTGATTTTTAAATTCTTCTTAAAAAATATTTCCTTTTATAGATGCGGAAGTGTAAGATGGTTCAATTAAACAACAAATTTTAATTTCTTTTCAAATTAAAATTAAACAACGTGAAATTAGATTAAAACACACACAATTATAATTTCACTTAAACACACTTAATTAACGCAAGTCCTAGCAATTTACAAGTCATATTTCTCAATTTTACTCAATTAGGCCAAACTAATTTTACCAAATTAAATTAATGACTTGAATTAACTACGCATTACCCAATATTTATTTAGCACCAAAATAAATTAAGAAGTGATATAAACCAAATTTTATCTTTTTACCTAAGCATGCCTTTTAGGAGATATAGCAAGAAAAAATTAAACAATGAATCACTACGCCACGATGTACGAGAAAAAACCCACAATGAGAAAAAACCTCGGATGACCCTAGCCTTAAATCCACTAAGTATGGTTTTATAATTTCAAGACAAATGACTTACTTCCTCGACTCGAGCCCTTTCAAGCCTTGACGCATCTTCTTGTAAACACCTCTGCCTAGCGAATAACAACAGAGCTCCACCGCGATCTCAAAATCCACCGATCGGACTTTATATGGTCACCGTCACCAGAACAAGGAGCCTTTCTACAAGTGGGTAAATCAACGGAAACTTCTTCTTCTTTGTGGGATATAGAAGCAAACCCAAACAATCCCTTATTCAATATGTAGAGATAAACTGGTGCCAAACTCCAAGCAAAGTATATATATATATATGGATGAACTTGGATAAACAAACTTTGGGTGTAAAACAAGTGTTTGAAAGATTTTTCTTGAAAAACAAAAACACTTAAACAACGAACTTTTTACTTTTGGAATTATGCTCTCAAACTCTCTCGGAGGTTGTAGGATATGAAAAAGTTAAGTTAAAAAACTTGGTTCCTGCACTTACATATTCAAGTAAAAAGTTAGTGGGAAAAGAAGTGGGAAAGTGGCAAAAAACTGCTCAAAACTGCCAATTAACTGTTCCCGCCAAAACTCATTCGAACGGCATTTTCGTTCGAATGAAGTCTCGTTCGAACGAGGCTTCTAATGAAGTTCCATTGTGAACTCGTTAGAAATATTGTTGGAAATCTCGTTCGAACATCACGTTAGTTCGAAAGACACTTCGAACGACATTCAAGTGGCCTTTTGGGGAACTCGTTCGCAAACTCGTTCGAACGACATTGTGGTCCGAACGACAATTCGAACGAACTTCCAGAAAGTTGAAATTTTTTTATTTTAACCCAGAAAATTAATATACTTTATTTTAAAGTTTTAATAAAATCTTTCTGAAAATAAACAACAGTTTTTAAAACAAATTAGACCCAATAAAAATATTCCAAGCTCCTATACATATATTAAAATGCATTCATACCTTAGGAGCAATGGAACCATGTTGATGACGTAGAAACGAGGCACATTAAACTCGGCATTTTGATGAAGCTTTAAACTTGGCCGCTACGTCTTCCACTTTAGAATGTCATAGGCTTGAAGGATGATCAATAACTCTATCCGATGACTCAAACGTTTTTGTCCGGAATTAAGCCAAAACTACAAAGGACTCAATTTCCAATTTGTGTCCTTACAAATCTCCCCCTTTGGCTATTCCGGGACAAAAACCAACAAAAATTCCTAAAGGTCCGTCAACCTCTACTAGACTGACAAAAATGTCCCACCCAAAATAAAAATACAATGCTTGACTCAAACAACCCAAGGATCAAAATCTTTGCCGGTGAAAGTTGCCACTTAGAATATAATTCCTGCACACTTAAGCAAACACATTAAACGTATAGGGAATATCAAAATATTAAATGCAACTGAATAATTTCTCCCCCTTAATTAATTCTCCCCTTTATCAACTATGATCAACGTTAGAAAGACGTCTCCCCCCAAGATAAATCTCCCCCAAACTAAGATACGATTAGAATAGGAATAGATACCATTTCTCCCCTATCATTCTCCCCCTTTTTGTTCAGGAATAGACAAAGGCTTAAGAATAAAAAATTAACTTATCTCCCCCAAAATAAAGTATTTTACCCTTCAACTAAACAAGGGATAAATATAATGGGATAACAAGTTAAACATGCAATAGTGCATAAAGTGATGAGAACATTAAAGTACATAGGCAACAAAATCATAACTAAGCCATACAAATGAATACCATCTATGATGAGAAAACACATGTTACCAAATTGACAAATAAGTTTCTATGCATGTGATATCAAACAAACTACGCAACAAACAAGGTACCAAATATGAATTGAAGCATAAATGGACTAGCTAAACATGGCAAAGACATAAACAAAATATCATATATATGTATACACAATAGATACAAGTTAAGCATAAGTACACACATATAGATATAAACACCAAAATGACACAAAATAAGATAAGCTTTTCACACTCTTATGGCAAAAATGTGTCATATGGAAACGAAAGTGTTGGGGTGTGAACTAGTAACAATTAAATTTAGACCCAATCACTTAAAATATGTTCACGGAGTTCTCAATTGATTGCAAACTTCATCACATTTGAATATAACCTCATGTGACAATATAAATTGAACTCAATGAACAATCATACACAATGCATACAAGCCTAACATGTTGATGATTCTACAAACCAATAGAGTCATGACATTGAAAGTGCAACTAGGATAAACGGACATTATGCGAACCGTTGATATATCATCCAAACCCCCTCAATAAGCATATATATTAATTTTGAATGAATATATCAATCAAACATAGGCCTTGGCAATTATTTTTTCTTTTTAATGCCATAATTCTATTTTTAGGCCTTTGACCACGTATTTCTTTTAGATCCAAACAAACAGTGGCTTACTATTCGGAAAGGAAAATAAATCCTTTGGGAGCCCTTCCCCGTGCACATTTATATTTATCATTTTATATTTCTCACACAAATTTCACATGCAACGGATTTTGACATGCACTATTCCTCCTAGGTCACAAATATGTAGATGACATGTTTGATAGGAGAACACCTCACAAAGCTCAAATATAATATGTGACGATTAAATTTTAAAAGAGCGCGTGCATGTGTGAATAAAGGCATATAAAAATAAAATCCATCATATTAACACAAAATCGAACTACTCCATGTAACCATGGTAAAGAACATAATAAGGATTGACAATATAAACCAAAAGTTCTGGCCACATGGGAGCGTAAAAGATGGGATTCAAACACAAGTATATGCCACATAAAGTGTGTCAAACTAAACTACACAAAAGAAAATCTTTTTGAGTTTTAGAAATTTTTTTAATCCAAACAACAAAAATATTTACTCAAAAGACAGACAAAATCATTTGTATTTTTCATAAAATCTAAATTACTAACAAGGTAAAACACAAATGATAAACAAAAATCGTTTTGAATTTTTCATTTAATGCAAACAAAAGAAATAGAATAAAAAAGATAAACAAGTCATAATTTCTACCATTAGATATGAAATAAAGCAATGACTAGAAAATGACTAAATATGTATACACCTAGAAATGATATATAATATGAAGCACAAAAATCTATAGTACGCAAAAAAAACTAACACATTCAACCTTTGAATTTAGCAAGGTAGGTTTCATGTGAAAGCAAATGAGAATCAACAAATCTAATATCTAGCGCATCTAAAAATGATTTCCGAACCCATATAGATGTATATTTAAAATGATGGGATTTGAAAATTAATGAAATGCTAGACATAGATTTCCTAGGACTTCTTTTAAGATAAAAATAAAATGACCTAAGGTGACCTTTCCTACCACAATGCAAGCATGTGAAAACACGAGGAATGATACCTATGGTGTGACCTTTTCTAAAGTCCTTGGATAAAGTTGACCCTCTAAAATAAAAAAATGGTTTTAGCTTTAGCAACGGAAGCATTTGAACAAGATGTCCTAGAACCATTACTACAACTACTCGAGTCTTGTAAATTATTTTTCATTTTTAAAATTTGGAACTCAAGTAATAAATTGGACTCCTCAAATTTACAGGAATCCTTCCTTAAATTTTCAATTACACATAGAAGCTTATCACGCTCCCCCTCAATGTGAGCAAACTTGTCCCTAAGAGACTTTTCTCAACTGTCACTTTCTTTCTTGGCCATTTCTAAAATATTATAATTATAATTTATATCCATGAGCTTTTCACGAAAAATATCTTTTTGAGTCAGGGAGATTTGCAAAAACTCAACGTTAGTTTTAAAACAAGAATTTTCATTTTCAAGAAATTTAATTCTTTGTACAAATCTCAAATTTAATTCTCTTAATTTTTCATTACACTTATTTAGCTCATTAAATTCCTCTTGAATAACAAAAAATTCATTATCATTAGAAATGGAAAAATTATTATTAAGTCATCCCACCGAGAGAAACAAAAAAAAATTGAGAGTGAGTAAAAATTGAACCACCTAAAAATATAAGGAGCACAAAAAATATAAAAGCCGAAAAATGGATCTTTAACACGATAAATTAGCGCTCCGGCTCTAATACCAATTTGAAAACGTGTAGGCCCCCAATTTTTAAATTCTTCTTAAAAAATATTTCCTTTTATAAATGCGGAAGCGTAAGATGGTTCAATTAAACAACAAATTTTAATTTCTTTTCAAATTAAAATTAAACAACGTGAAATTAGATTAAAACACACACAATTATAATTTCACTTAAACACACTTAATTAACCCAAGCCCTAGCAGTTAGCCTAAGTCATATTTCTCAATTTTACTCAATTAGGCCAAACCAATTTTACCAAATTAAATTAATGACTTGAATTAACTACACATTACCCAATATTTATTTAGCACCAAAATAAATTAAGTAGTGATATAAACCAAATTTTATCTTTTTACCTAAGAATTCCTTCTAGGAGATATAGCAAGATAAAATTAAACAATGAATCACTCCGCCGCGATGTACGAGGAAAAACCCACAACGAGAAAAAATCTCGGACGACCCTAGCCTTAAATCCACTAAGTATGGTTTTTTAATTACAAGACAAATGACTTACTTCCTCGACTCGAGCCCTTTCAAGCCTTGACGCGTCTTCTTGTAAACACCTCTGCGTAGCGAATAACCATAGAGCGCCACCGTGATCTCAAAATCCACCGATCGGACTTTATATGGTCACCATCACCCGAACAAGGAGCCTTTCTACAAGTGGGTAAATCAACGCAAACTTCTTCTTTTTTGTGGGATATAGAAGCAAACCCCAAAAATCCCTTATTCAATATGTAGAGATAAACCGGTGCCAAACTCCAAGCAAAGTATATATATATATGGATGAACTTGGATAAACAAACTTTGGGTGTAAAATAAGTGTTTGAAAGATTTTTCTTGAAAAACAAAGCACTTAAACAACGAACTTTTTCCTTTTGGAATTATGCTCTCAAACTCTCTCGGAGGTTGTAGGATATGAAAAAGTTAAGTTAAAAAACTTGGTTCCTGCACTTACATATTCAGGTAAAAATTTAGTGGGAAAAGAAGTGGGAAAGTGGCAAAAAACTGCTCAAAACTTTCAATTAACTGTTCCCGCCAAAACTCGTTCGAACGGCATTTTCGTTCGAATGAAGTCTCGTTCGAACGAGGCTTCTAATGAAGTTCCATTGTGAACTCGTTAGAAATATTATTGGAAATCTCGTTCGAACATCATGTTTGTTCGAACGACACTTCGAACGACATTCAAGTGGCCTTTTGGGGAACTCGTTCGCAAACTCGTTCGAACGACATTGTGGTTCGAACGACAATTCGAACGAACTTCCAGAAAGTTGAAAAGATTTGATTTTAGCCCATAAACTTTATACACTTTATTTTAATGTTTTAATAAAATCTTTCTGAAAATAAACAACAGTTTTTAAAACAAAGTACACCGAATAAAAATGTTCTAATCTCCTATATATATATATATATATATATATATATATATATATTAAAATGCATTCATACCTTATGAGCAATGGAACCATGTTGATGGTGTAGAAACGAGGCACATTAATCTCGATATTTTGATGAAGCTTTAAACTTGGCCGCTCAACTTTAGAATGTCATAGGGTTGAAGGATGATCAATAACTCTATCCTATGACTCAAACATTTTTGTCCGAAATTAAGCCAAAACTATAAAGGAGTCAATTGGAAATTTGTGTCCTTACAAATATCCCCCTTTGGATATTCCGAGACAAAAACCAACAAAAAATCCTAAAGGGTCATCAAGCTCTACTAGACTGACAAAAATGTCCCACCCAAAATAAAAATACAATGCTTGACTCAAACAACCTAAGGATCAAAATCTTTGCCGGTGAAAGTTGCCACTTAGAATATAATTTCTGCACACTTAAGCAAACACATTAAACGCATAGGGAATATCAAAATATTAAATGCAATTGAATAATTAATCCCCCTTAATTAATTCTCCCCTTTATCAACTATGATCAACTTAGAAAGACGTATCCCCCTCAGATAAATCTCCCCCAAACTAAGATACGATTAAAATAGGAATCGATACCATTTCTCCCCTATCAGTTATTAACCATCCCTAGAGGAACTCAGAATACTTCATCAATCATAGTTGAAGATAAGGATAGAATGTACCAAGACTGTCTCATGAGATTACTTGAATGGGAAATTCAATAATAGGGTGAAGATTTTCCATTTTGCGACATTATCAAACCGTGGTATGATCATGAGGATAACAAGATGAAACCAATAATGGAGATCTTCTTCCAAGACAGTTACTCATGGGCCGAAAGTTCCCAGCATCATCTGCAACCACTCATTGATAAGACTATAGACATTATTAAGGATTTTGGGGGAAGTGCCTCCAGAATTCGTTCAACTTATAGACATTAGGATTGACTGACACACCCCAACCCAGTTACTTATAATTAAGTTTGAAAGTCAAAGTGAGTCATACCATGATTAATTTAACCAAACCATATACACGAGTTTTAATTTCAGAGTCATCATTGTGAATCCATATGACTAAAACCCTTTTTACAACATCAGAGTAGTCATGCCCATAAAAACTTGCTTGAATGATAAGTTAACTTAATTACATCATTTACATTAAACCAAATCTTATTTCTCCAGTTCCTGGATAACCCAACCCGAACTCCTAGATTTGGCTGTGACATCGTGTTACCTGAAAAAAATGTGAACATAGGAACCATTAGCAAAATAGCCCAGTGAATGCATCACTACTATACTACTGCATGAATTTAAATACAATAAATTATGTCCATATAATTATGTATTAACTTATTCGGCTCATTCATAATGAATGACCGACTTTTTCGAATCATGATTCACATATCCTGTCTAAATAGACTATTCTACCCCATTCCTGGTCGAGGAGTAACCACTTGTCATTAATAGACAAATCTCCCCCATTTCGGGTCGAGTAGTAACCTCGCATTTCGATAAACTGAAATGAACAATTTTATATTCATAACATTATGATCATATTCGTAACAGTATACAAATACATCATTCCAGTGAGTACACTCACCTTGGGTTGTCAGCTATGTATTTATGTTTCCTTCAGGTGGAGCTGAATTAGGTTGATTAGACCTTACACCTGTCAATCGAACTAAATCAGTAATGAATCTCAATCATAAGTATTATCCTAACATAATTACATAACTTTTCATGACTATACAACAACAATATAATTCCACTTCAGTCGCATTCCATGAAACACGAGTAAAGACAAAACAATGGTACACATGTTGATAAAGTTATGAACATTCAACCATAGAAAATAACTCATAAGGGATTTATAATTAAACCCAAGTAAATATAAAAACATACTTCTCAATGTATATATACATGAAACATGTACTCAAAATACTCTTTAGAAATAGGAGATAACAATATTCTTTCATAGGGTATTCAATATTGCATCAAATTATTATCTTCTATACTCAACCATCCTATATTCCCAAATTGTATAAATCCAGGTGTACAACCTTATCAATATGAAAAAAATATATGAATATACTTTCCAGTACAAGTGATGGTGTAACTTTAAGCTTCCTAGAGCAAGTTATGACCATCTCTTTA